>JBANAY010000004.1:13437295-14055561 GCA_037952775.1 Clonostachys chloroleuca
GGCCGGTTGGTTGCAAAGCGCTGCAGGCTTTCTTGCTGGGTGCGATATCGCTCACTAGATGAGGCTTGCAAAAAGCATACATGCGAATGGCTAAGCGTAATGGGGCCCTGAGACATCGCCCTATGTAGCACACTAACATGATGCAGGCGGCCGAAAGCTGCTTTCCTGATAATGCTATACATGCAAAAGGCTTGTTCTGCCTTCGACCTCCGATTTTAGAATCGTCAATGGGCGATGCCATTTTCGGTTTGCCCTGCATCGTGGAGCGATTTTCCATTTTGCCAAGTCGGATGATAATCATGCTGCTATGCTACACTTGCCGATCGGAGGCTTTGTAGACCAGTGAAAACAAGGCGGAGAGGCGCCAAAAGCCACGGCTGCTGCCCGAGCTTGCCGATCACTTGCACTCTTATCAGAACAACAAACACACATTTGCACGGAAACGTGAAATTACTCTGCTCATGATTCTTTCAACTGAGGTGCAGCGTATCACACGTTCTGCGGTGTGGCTGTCTTTCTACGGGGCAGATATAAGATTGAGATATGGGTAGATTGATTAATACATCAATTAATTGTTGCATCCAACCAGATTACTATTATTTGCTATGTCATCGGGTCCTAGAACGAAATGGAAAGACATCCAGTGACTCGACTCCACGTCTAATGCGGACGGCGGCGCTTGAACAAACGCGTCCTGGGAATAATTTGTTGGTCAACGAGGCCCCATTATCTCGCCACGAAACATGTAGCGCTCGCGGCGCATGTTGTCTGTCCTTGGTGAAACCGGGCCACCGCTCAGTGCCACATTCACAAATGACAAATGCTGGAGAAATGGTATTGCGGTCAATGCATACGGACTTGGCGATACTTGCGGCATAAGCGGTGGTCAAGTTCCCGAACGCTTCCTATCCAAGAAATGTCAACTGGCTGGGGAAGGATTGCCCGATTGACTCATGCCGGGATTCTCCTCTTAATATCGCACTGGAAAGCGAGGAACGGGCAAGGATCCTATCGTGTCGTGCAGCATCACCATCCTGCCCAGCCTAGAGAGTAGCATCGAAGCTAGCACAGGTGAAGGGGGTGAACGGCGACCTCAAGCTTCTTGTACAACCTGCGTCCGGCTGCGATTCGGCGACGGTGAGCGGCTAGCCCACCTCTGTTGAAACGCCGCCTGTTTCATCTTTCGAGCTGGACTTGACGAATCACCTGGAAACTGGACCCCAGGAAGCCAGGATAAGGTCAGCGGGGAGGTGAATCCACTTTGAAGGGTACATGTTTGCTTGGTATCGTGCGCACAGCCCAACGAGCAGGGCCCTATAATAGAGGAGGAATCAGAATTCATGCCAATGCCATCTCGACGATTCCTTTGTCTGCCTGTTGCCGCTCGGGCGAGTAATCACTGGCTTTGCTTTAAGTCGTGCTGAAACGCCCTGTCTGATGATGCCAGCACATGCACATCTAGAGCCTCACTGATACCAAATGCCCTGGCTGCCCAGCCAAGCCCAACCCAACAAAACCCCTGGTGGGGGACTTTGTGTCAACACCTAGCGGACGGCTCTTCAGGTAGCGGTGCAATAGTCCGAAATAGGGTCAGGTCCGGCTGCGGCGCTCCTCTCAGAGGGCAAGTTTACCTCTCTCGGGAGCGGAGTTCCAGGTAGCGTGTACTTGGCTGCTGGTAGGCGTGGTAGCCTGTTTCGCCGGACGCATCCGCAACCTCACTCTTGCTTGGCAATGCGCCATCTGCACGAATTCCAAAGTCGCGCAAGCAGCGTAGGGAGGGACACATGTAGCTACCTAGTCTGGCGACCGGCAGTGTTCATGGCGGTGCCGTGTGTGCCATTGTGGTTCCTGCGCTCGTATTAAAACCGTGTATTATGCTTCGTATATGAGTGGCACAGCACGCCCAGGGTTTGATCACTTACAAAGCACATACCCAGAGAAATAGGCCTTCCAATTAGATCCTCGCGGCCGGTTGGGTCTACGGCATCGCGCGTCCATCTGCCTGCCTGCATTTCCTGTTGGTCAACGTGGACGTCCCGCGTGGCGAGTTTCAGCACTTGCCCACCCGTTGAGACGGGTAGGTGGGAGGTTCTAGAGTGTACTTGGGGTACCTGGCGCTGAGGTACCCTGCACCTGTAGCCCACTTGCTCCCCCTTTCCGTGCTGAATCACAGGCTTCATCCTCAGAAATTACAGGGGACCCTCCCCCAAGGGTCAGGGCGGCCGGTTCAAGCGTGCATGTGAATTGGGCCTCTCACTGTCCTATCCCACACACAGGGATCTGTCTCATCCTCTGCTTTGTTTCGTATTTTCTGATAATCGTAGCGAGCCTCCCGCTCCCCTCCTTCCCACGTTCTCCCACATCGTCATCTTGACCGACGCTGCTGGCATTCTGTTGACAGCGAAGCTTCAGTGAGCTGCTGCAAGTCAAGTGCAGGAGAGGCCTGGTTGTTGTTTATTTTTAATACTCACGAGGCCGTATCCAGCAGGCTGGGACGCCTTGAGACGACACATCGCAGCATCCCTACCGGTCACAAGAGCAAAGCCGGAACTACTCTCTTTAATTAATCGAAACAATTCAGCACTGGCCTGCTCGCGAAGGCCGCCGACACAACTCCAAACATGCTCGCCTCTAAAGCATCCTTCCCGCCGGTAATCACCACCTCCAACATGCCTCCCGGTGGTGGCCCTCCCTCGGCACTCCCCACGCCACGACGGCTGCCCGCGATCCAAAATGCCAGCCAGAATTTCGCCAGCCCGACCGAGTCCGAGTTCTCAGATCCCGAAGGTCCTGACTCCGTTAAGAACTGGGATGAGGACAAGGTCTGCGAATACTTGAGGAGCGTCAAGTGTGGCGAATATGAGAAACTGTTCCGGAAAAACAACATCAATGGCGAGAATCTTCTTGAGATGGACAAGGAAGTACTGAAAGAGATGGGCATTGACAAGGTTGGAGACCGAGTTCGGCTTTTCTTGGGCATTAAGAAGCTGCGAACCAAGGCATACGCGAACCAGAAGAAGAGGAATAGGGTGAGAAATCGAGCAGTTACACAGCGTGTCTCATAGTGTTCAAACTAATCAGATAATACGCTCTGTATAGGATTCCTTCGGCGGCCTAGACACACATGTCACGTCTCCCGGCATGACTACCCGCCCCGCGATGTCTCGATCAGGCCCCAGCACGGCGTCAATGAACAAGCGGTTTTCAAGACAGATTGACCCCTCTATGAATTTCAACGACATTATGAAACAGGGCAATTCTCGGCCGTCTTCCCCTCTACAAAGCGCGACTCTGCGCCAGCCACGACACCCTCAAGGTTCAGGTTACACACCTACTTCGTCCAGGCACCAGGGCTCGTCCGGCGATGCCCAACCTGGCCATCTGGTACCGACCCATACAAGGAATAACTCCAGTATGGATGGTTCATCGCTGATGGCTGCCTTACCACAGAATCAAGATGTTATCCGAGTCATATCGACCGGAGGCGTTACCAAAGTGGTCAAGATTGCCGACTGCAACACCTGCGAAGAAGTCATGCGAGTGACGCTACGGAAGTTCGCCCTGCGAGAAGACCACGAGCGAAACTACTGCTTCTGGGTTCTTGCGGGCATCGAGCCAAACCCGCACCAGTGCAGACGCCTGGGTGATACCGAGCTCTGGCGCATCATCAAGGACCAACGAAGACCAGAACGAAACCGCCTCATACTACGGAGAGTCCCTGCCGCCGAGCCAGGCGATGCAGAGCTGCAGCGCGCAGCAGCTATCGCCTTACAAGAAGAGCAGCAGAAACATTCACGGGCTCTTGAATCTGTAGACAAGCGAAGCCAGTGGAAGGTGCAGAAGGTACTAGGTGAGAAGTGGAATGAGCAGCTACAGCAGCCCCTATCACCCCTGTCATATCAGGATCGAGAACGCAACGTCAATAATGCAGCCATGGATCTGGAGCGCCCACCCTCCAGGGAGTCACAGTATCCTGCGCGCCGAAATGCCAGCTTACGGCAGTTCGGTGGCCTGAGACCCCCAAGTGAGCTGATCGCGTCCGACTTGACATCATACTTCCCAGATCATACACGAGAGGACATTGACCGCACGGCTCGACTATCTATGAGACGTTCGACTCGCCTAAGCAAGGTCAACAGTCGTCTCAGCGTGGCTAGCAACCTTAGTTTCGCCTCCAGTGTCCAGGATGCGCCCCCCATTCCCACAATCGCTGATTCATGGCTACACGCTGGTAATCAGCTGGCCAAGGTTCGTACACGGGACTCGCAGGGTCGCTTGCCATCAATGTTTAACAGAGACTCGATCGCGTCATCCATGCTTGACACTCTTCAAGAAGAGGCATCTCTGGAGCCGGATCGTAAGTCTTATGTGTCATTTGGGGAGAGTGGATCTGATGGAAACGCCCCCATCGTCACTGATCCCGATGGCAACACGACAAGCACCAGTTTCTTTGATGGAGATTGTTCCACCAATTCTGGTTCTTTCCAGGAACTGAAGCAAGTCCTAACCGGCGATGGAGAAGATGTAGACGAGGAGCTCCAAAGCTTCCTTTCTGGAGAGTCATGGGATGACAACAAGTGGATGAAGGGCGCCCTGATTGGTCAGGGTTCTTTCGGCAGTGTCTACCTGGCTCTTCATGCTGTCACCGGAGAGCTTTTGGCTGTCAAGCAGGTTGAGGCACCAGCACCTGGTGCCAACAGCCAGAGCGATGCCCGCAAGAAGAGTATGATTGAAGCGCTTAAACGTGAGATCAGCCTTCTGCGGGATCTTCGACACCCCAACATCGTGCAATACCTTGGATGCAGCTCCTCCTCAGAGCATCTCAACATTTTCCTTGAGTACGTTCCTGGTGGATCAGTGCAAACGATGCTCAACTCATACGGTGCCTTACCAGAGCCCTTGGTGCGCAGTTTTGTTCGTCAAATCTTGACGGGCCTGTCGTATCTGCACAACCGTGACATCATCCACCGTGATATCAAGGGCGCCAACATTCTTGTTGACAACAAGGGAACAATCAAGATTTCCGACTTTGGCATCTCAAAGAAGCTCGAGGCTACCAACATTTTGAACGGTGCTAACAACAACAAGCACCGTCCTTCGCTGCAGGGCTCGGTCTTTTGGATGGCGCCTGAGGTAGTCAAGCAGACTTCGTATACCCGCAAGGCAGACATTTGGTCCCTCGGCTGCCTAGTTGTGGAGATGATGACAGGAACACACCCCTTCCCGGACTGTAGCCAGCTGCAAGCCATTTTCAAAATTGGCGGGGGACGCGCTTCACCAACTATTCCCGATAATGCAAGTGAGGAGGCTCAGCAATTCCTTGCTCAGACATTTGAAATCGACCACCAACTCCGCCCAAGTGCTGATGACCTCATGATCAGCTCTTTCCTGGCACCCATCACCTAAACGAACCATAAGAGAAGGAGATGTTTTCCTCCTTCCTCCCCATATTAAGCCAGCATATAACGGAGAGATGAGAGCATAATGAGGCAAGATTGATGATTGCAGTAGATTGAGTGGGGGGACATGATGATTGATTGATACCTTGAATCCCCCATTCGTCGGGATGAAGTTATTTGTTTTATTTTTCTACCTTCTTTGGCATTACAGTGTAGAGGCAGTTTGGTGTTAGCGAACGGCATGATGATTTGGTATGGGTGTAAATAGTAATACAGGGACGAGACATGCAATACACTAAAAAGGGATCTTTGACTCATACTACCTACACCGCGACTTGCGTGAATCACACACTGAGAAGAAGCGTCGATTTTGCACACTCCTGAGGACGAAAGGCAATCTATCGCTGTTTAAGGTGAGGGTACCCACTCGTTTTTTTCCACTTTTGACCACTGTGACAGGGGGTTAGTTGGTTGCCTTGCTTTGGTGATGCAAACCTTTTTTCTGGGTCGCCCTCTTAGCAGCTGAGCTTGCGAGCCTCTGCGAACAAGGCAGCAAAGGAAGGATGGACTATCTGCCAATCGACCCGCTTTCCGAAACCACCTGACAGTACAGAGGCGGAGTGAGGGAGTAAGTACGGCTGTGGGAGGAACACGGAAAGTTACAGGCATATTTGGGAGGCTTGGTTTTGCCTTTTCACTTTTGTAACCTGCATACAGTGAGACTCCCAAAAACAGCCTGGGGACCGCAACTCAGCGTGTGACCTTACATATGTTGGAGCTTGGCCACTAGCCTTTCTTCCTTCGTACCCTCAGATCACAGAAGATCACAAAACCACAAATACTTGAGATCAGCTGCCGGCCAATCTTGCTCGGAAGCTGCCTCCGTCTTAACCACTCTTGAATTGTTCTCCCTCATCTAGCATATATCCTGTACCATTCTCTTCAGTCTCCAAGATGCTTGTGCACGAGGACAGCCAGCAGTCCCAGGGGAGCACCATGACGTTGATGGAAGAGAGACAAGAGATCATCTATTTTGCATACGGCTCGAACCTCTCCACTCGTCAGATGCTCAAGCGATGCCCATCGTCTACACCTATCGGCCTGGGCCACCTTACAGGCTGGAAATGGATTATCAACGAGCGAGGATACGCCAACATCGTGCGCGAAACACAGTCGGGTCCAAAAGCACCAGCCTCGTCTGGGGTTTTTGGTCTGTTGTACCTGCTACCACCACTGGACGAAGATTCCCTCGATAGGCACGAAGGGGTGCCCTGGGCATACCAGAAATTCAAGCTCGACATGTCCTGGGTCAAGGACGACCAGAAGAACGCGGTGGTCGGGCAGGACGTGACGGCGTTGGTGTACATTGATCAGGAGAGAGTCACCGAGAGCGCTCCAAAGGAGGAGTACATTGAGAGAATGCACATCGGCATCGAGGATGCGACTGAGAACTGGGGATTGGATGAGCAGTATGCCGAGTTCATGCGGCGGAAACTGGTGAAGAAGACCGAGAATTCTTTATGATTTGAGTGCTTTGGGGGACCTACTGGAGTTGGATCGATTGAGAGACGCCACTTGATGTTTTCTATTCATTCCCTTTACGATTGTGTTGTCTTTTACTCAGGTGGTCTTTTTTATCTTCGTGTTTTGTCAGTATTCTGGGGGAAAGGCGCACTTGGGATTGATTATCATCTTCATTGAACATTTTACACCTACCTACTTTTCTTCACATGAATCATTGGACTGTTAGGTGGCCGGAAATTGATGCTACTGCTGTGCCTCGTTCAATGAGGGGCACAAGGCTGAAATCATTCCTTCCCTTGGCATCCCACTCTGAGATAGAAGTGGCAGGATGCTTACCCACGTAGACGGTAGCATGAAGGTGCTTACATGGATGTAGGTGAGCATTAACGAGGCACCTTTGTCGGTAAGTGCAAGAACGGCAGAGAAGCCTAAGCGACCTTGATTCAATCCAACCCTTCTGAAAACGCCTCGTCATCAGGTCGCTCCTTCCCCCCATACGGCAAAACATCCGGATATCGCAAGAGAACTGCCACCACGGAATTATCTCTGCTCTCCCATCGATCAACACCAGCCAGCACCAAAGAGTGTGAATAGTGATCGCTACATGTTACCATCAAGTATTCTTCCTCCCGCAGTTACAATACCGTCCACCCTTAGGCCAGTATCATTCCAGCATTCGTGTTCAGCCAGATTGGAAAAGAGCAAAGAACGCAGGTGCTTTTTCTAGCATTCTTTCAGAAACAACATGGGCTTTCGAAGATCCCAGTTCTCGCCTGATGACCCACCAACCAAAGACTCGCCACGCCCCAAGGCGAAAGGCGATGGTGATACAAATGCCCCTGCCCCTAACCATCGGCATTCTTCTGTCCTCAATAGAGAGGGTTCCATATACAGCTTCTTCGGCGGCAACGAAGCTGCCAGGCAGGCCAATTTACGCGAACAAGAGATAACGTTAAACGCTGCTTTCCGCTACTATCACCCTGCCATGCGCTGGGCGATCATCATGGCCGCGCCTATCATACTTGAAGGCTACGACACATCGCTGATGCCCAACTTTTTTTCAAACAGAGCTTTTATCGCCCATTACGGGACCACGACAGAGAAATCGCCGGGCCAAAAGGTGATTCCAGCATGGTGGCAGTCCCTGATCACCGCTGCTGCTACAATCGGTCAACTTTTGGGTCTACTTATTGCGCCAAAGATTCTCGACAGGGTTGGATACCGCGTGTCCAATCTCGAGGGTCTATTGTGGGCTGCTCTCTGCTTAGTGGCCGTATTCGCCTCATCGTTCTGCGGTGGTGAGAACGGTAAATTAATCGTCTATCTCACCGGAGAGTTCCTCATCGGTATGCCCTGGGGGCTATTTCAGTCCCTGGCTCTCCCATACGTCTCCGACATCACGCCTTTGAAGCTGAGGGCACAGGCTGCTACCATGATCAACATCTACTGGCTCATTGGGCAGCTTCTCTGCAGCGGCATCCTGCGTGGCTTCATTGTCATGGGGAAAGACATCTGGGCCGTTCGAATTCCCATACTTCTGCAATATGGCTGGATCATCCCTCTGATATAGGTTATCTGGCATGCTCCCGATAGCCCGTTGTACCTCGCTCGGCAGGAGAGATATGCAGACGCCGCAACTGTTCTGAAGTTTCTCAACCGGGATCCGTTCTTTGACGCCGAAGGATCCCTGGATGCAATCCGCCAGGTCAACGAGCATGAAAAGGCTTTCTCCCAAGACATGGGCTACATGGCATGTTTCAACAAGTCAAACCGCCGACGGACTGAGATAGCTGTTATGGTGTGTCTGACTCAACAGCTAGTTGGAACGTGTTTGATAACATACGGAGTTAAGTTGCTGGAACAATCTGGGCTCAGCGAGGCCAACTCTATGGAAATTTCTATGGTCATGTACTGCCTCTGCATTCTATCGACACTGTTTTCCATGCTGGTGCAGCGACGATTTGGTCGGAGAACCTTGTGGCTGTGGGGTCTAGGTTTTGAGGTCGTTTGTCTGCTGGTCATTGGCATCACTGGGCACTTTGAGAAGCATCCGAAGTTTCACTGGCTGATTGCTGGCTTTTTGGTTCTCTTTGCGATCATCTACAACCTGACAATTGGGCCTCTATGTTTCACAATTGTTGCTGAGACGCCTTCGACTCGTCTCAAAACTACGACAAACTCACTCTCTCGTGCTGCTTACATTATACTCTCGATTGGGAACCAGTTCCTCGTTCCGTATCTACTTAGTCCGAGGCCAGTGGGGGTAGGCCTCGGACCGCGAGCAGCCCTTGTGTGGGCGGGAACGGCTACAGCTTGCCTAATATGGGCCTTTTTCAGGTTGCCTGAGATGAAGGACCGTACCCCGGCTGAGATTGACATCTTGTTTGAGGACAATCTGCCAACGCGACACTGGAAACATACGAAGCTGGACTAGAGAAGAGAGAGGGACGATGGACTCTAAGAAGTAAGAAGAGGCAGTTTCGTGCTATTCTCGAGCTTTCCAAACTCACAACAGGTGTTGGAAGTGCGTTATAGAACAGCACATTTCAATTTTTTGGTATTGGGAAGGGGCGAGTGGTGCGAGAAAGGGAGCTTCTTTTGGGCTTTACTCTGTGTGGAGATTGCGACCTTCATCCCCTTCAGTGCTGTATTAGGATTCATTTACACAATACTGTTTGTGGCTACATACTGTTATCATCGGGTATCGGTTTCGGTGGCACTACAATCAACTGTTCATTCATTCACTCATTCATGCCCATGAAAAGTTTGTTGCCTCTTGGTGTTTGGCTTAATTGCCTGCGTGATTGATGTAGCGTTGTCTGCAGTGGTGGAATATTCCTAGAGAGGTGCGTGACCGCCTGGTGGAATTTGGCTTAATCCTTGACACAGCACTGGGTTCATATTGGGCGGCGAGGAAATTCTATACCCCTCGCAGAACAACGCAGCTGATGTACATCTCCGTACATCTCGTTCCTGATCAAGACCTTCCCCGCGCGGAGCCGATGCCGCTCAGGCCACCATTACGGGAGAAAGTCAAAAGCAACCTCACACCATGAATACCAAGCAGCATATTTTGCATCATCTCACACACTCTCATTTCACATTTTATTCGTTGCGTGTGATCCTACCTCCAATTCCCAATTGGCGACCAATTGAGAGACCCAGCGCACCCAAACTCCTGACTCGTGACACACTGAATAGCAAACCAAGAGAAAAAGAAGAGCAGAAGACGATATCATCTGATTCACTCTCGCATGTTAGTGAGACCAAATGGATCGATTTAACCTAGTTCCAGGCCCAACCCAGGAAGGTGAGTAAAGTGAAACTAGACTGAAAGGCCAAGAGCAAGAAAAAAAACAAAGGGCATAAAAGAAACTACGAAGACGAACTATAAGTCTGCCTGCTGTCCCAAGAGGGCGTCTCTTTCCATTCACAGAGAGTCATTCACCCATGTGGTGTTGCGTGATCAAGATGAGCAGCTTCCTAACTTACACTGCTATAGTGCTTGTCGCCTCGCCGGGTTTGGCGGTCGGTGTTTCGGGCGGTATCGGACGCCTGCCTGCCATGGGGTGGAATTCGTGGAATGAGTACGCTTGCGATATCAGCGAGGAGGTGTTTCTAGAGACGGGGGAGCTGATGGTCTCGCTGGGGCTGAGGGATCTGGGGTATGAGTATGTCAATATCGATGATTGCTGGAGCGACAAGGAGAAGAAGCGGGACGAGGAGACGAAGCGGATCGTGGTGGATTCCCTGAAGTTTCCGAGGGGAATCTCGTATGTTGCGGATGAGATTCATAAGCTGGGGCTTAAGGTGGGAATCTACAGCGATGCAGGTGAGAAGAGTGCCCTCCCATGTTTATCATCACGAGCTATGGGATTATTCAGCTAACATGCGACCTTCTTAGGAACTCTGACTTGCGGAGGATATGAAGGGTCTCTTGGGTACGAAGATATTGACGCTGCTACGTGGGCAGAATGGGGCATTGACTGTATGTTACTTCACTTGACGAAAGGGGTCTGTCGCAAGACTAACAGAATCTCCAGATCTCAAATATGACAACTGCAATGTTCCTCCTGAATGGGCAGATCAGTACCCTTACGACCCAGCCTTGACGGGCAATCCGGTGCCACCACGAGGCTACGACTATGCCAGGTCCAACACAAGCGTGCGGTTCAGCAGAATGCGCGATGCCTTGCAACAGCAGAGCCGGCCTATCCAGTACTCTCTGTGCGCTTGGGGCCACGCTCATGTCGAGCGCTGGGGCCATGAGGCTGGCCACAGCTGGCGGATGTGGGGAGACATTCTTCCTCAGTGGGCTGGCAGGGCTGGTTTTTCATGGGGCATCATGCCCATCGTCAACCAGGCGGCGAGGCACTGGGAGGACTCGAGTTTCTGGGGCCACAATGACTGGGACATGCTGGAGGTGGGCAACGGGGACCTGACTTTTGAGGAGAACCGGAGCCACTTCGCGCTCTGGGCGGCGCTCAAGAGCCCGCTCATCATCGGGACGCCGCTCAAGGGCATCGACGGCAAGGTGTTGGGGATCCTCAGCAACAAGGAGCT
This sequence comes from Clonostachys chloroleuca, assembly GCA_037952775.1. NCBI lineage: Eukaryota > Fungi > Ascomycota > Sordariomycetes > Hypocreales > Bionectriaceae > Clonostachys > Clonostachys chloroleuca. Next base: position 13,448,782 of record JBANAY010000004.1, read on the forward strand.
CATTGACTTCAGCCAGGACACACACTACTCAGACTCGGCGCGGCCGTTCGGCTTGGAGGGGCCGGTGCCGCCTACGGGGGACGACACGGCCCATCCGCCCAGTCACTGGGTGGGCATCTCGGTCAGGGGAATCCATGTCTTCTTGTTGAACACGGATGCGGAGGAGGCCGTCCTGGCGGTCGAGTTTGACAAGACGCCCGGGCTCAATAAGCAGCGGGTCTACCTGGTGCACGATATGTGGACAGGGGAGGATATGGGAGTCTTTCTGGACGGCTTTGCTCTGAGCGTCAAGGCTCATGATACTGCTGCGTTGCGGCTTACAACCCCCCAAGGTGAGAAGAATAGTCCATACCGTGAAAGTGATCTTGCTGACGTTTGCTATCGCAGGGAATCATCCAGATGCGAATTGGGCACCTAGGAAACCTGAGCGGTCTGAAGGTGGTGATTAGGTGAGCGTGGTTGTTATAGGTTCATGCTGGTTAAAGTAGGGAGAGGGGCCAACAAGTGGCGTCTGCAAGGCACCAACGCGCAGGCACCTTCAGACGCTAGGATATGTATGTTGGATTGATAGCTGAACGTATGTCGGGGAATCAAGGGACTCGGCTATTTGATCAGGCACCAGCACGTCTCCTGCACGATGAGAGATTAGCAACCCAACTTCTCTTCGAGTTCCTATTGAATCCTGGGTGTAGGTTAGGCAGTAAAATTATGCTACCAGGACCACTCTGTTTTTAGTGTTGACCCGATGTTCCCCTGAAAGAACCTGGGCTGGTGGCTAGGCAGGCGGTATTGATGACCTGAGGAGGTGTGTGATCCAACGCTGGGGCAAGGTAGCCGGTACTTTGTGGTCGTTATAGCGGGAATGCTAATGGCTGGCTGAGCATCGCCTCCAGGAGGCACCACCGTTTCCACTTGCTGCTCCTCGACTCCTTCGGACAATCGTTTCAAAACGAGTCCGATTTCAATTCGCCAAAAGCGTCCAATGCACAGCGTCCCGTGAGCCCTTTGCTCCGTTGCATCTGGGTTTCGAATCTCAGCAATGTCTTGAACTGCCCGCCCACTGTACAGCATTAGAATTTGTTCCAACCGCCCCCCTGTAGATCTGGGACACACAGCTTCTTGGCCCACAACGGACCGCCTACGTCAGCCGGACAACGCCCTTCAAACCACCACGAACCTGGTCGCATCTCGACGTCTCCCACCCATTGGCGCAACCTCGAGTCGCCCGAACCATGGCTTCGTTCGGCCAGCAGGCGGCTCCTCGAGGGCCGTCACGACACTCTCCCCACGGCGGGTACGCCCCCCTCAGATGGCCTCTGCTGCTGCTGGTGCGCCCGCGGGCACCTTCGCCTCCGGGACCAAGATCCAGGTCGGCGGCCACCGAGTAGTCATACAGAAATACCTCTCAGAGGGAGGCTTCGCGCACGTGTACCTCGTCAAGATGCCGCAGCCCGTCGACGGCACCGACCTGGCCGTCCTCAAGCGAGTCGCCGTGCCCGATAAGGAGGCCCTGCGGGGCATGCGCACCGAGGTCGAAACGATGAAGAGGCTAAAGGGCCACCGCATGATCGTCACGTACATCGACTCGCACGCCTCCGAGCTCAAGGGGGCGGCTACGAGGTGTTCCTCCTCATGGAGTACTGCAGCGGCGGCGGCCTGATCGACTTCATGAACACCCGCCTCCAGCACCGCCTGACCGAGCCCGAGATCCTCAACATCTTCTGCGATATCGCCGAGGGGGTCGCCTGCATGCACTACCTGAAGCCCCCTCTGCTGCACCGGGACCTGAAGATCGAGAACGTCCTGATCACCAGCAAGGGGTCGGCCAAGCGTTTCAAGCTGTGTGATTTCGGGTCCGCCTCACCGCCCAAGCCAGCGCCGACGACTGTGGCCGAGTGTCGATTGATGGACGAGGATGTCCAGAAGCATACCACCCTCCAGTATCGAAGTCCTGAGATGGTTGATGTCTACCGGAAGCAGCCCATGGATGAGAAGTCTGACATATGGGCGCTCGGTGTCTTCCTTTATAAGCTTTGCTACTATACCACGCCCTTTGAGGACCAGGGGCAATTAGCAATCCTGAACGCCAGTTATAGGTTCCCGAGTTCCCCTCCATTTTCTGATAGATTGAAGAGACTTATCGGTACAAGGACCCGACCATTGCCTATTTGCGATCTTGGCTAATAATTTACCTTGGTAGCGTCGATGTTGAGAGAACAAATGCAGTCACGACCGAATATATACCAGATCCTGAAGGAGGCATGCGAGATGCAGGGCCGCAAAGTACCTATTCAAGATGTTCGTACCTCTTTGGCCTTGTGCGTTGGGAAGAAATTGATTGCTGACTCTTGGAAAGATATACTCAGGGCGATCCCATTCCGAAACCCGAAACCTTGAGAAGCCTTTACCCAAAGAACCAAAGTCGTCAGGATCACCTGCTGTTGGTGCTGTTTGGTCGCCACCGGTCGAAGAAAAACCAAAACTGCCCGATATTACTCCCATGAGAAGAGGACGGCCTACTGCATCCCCTGCTCCAGGGCCAAAGTCAAACGCTCCTCGTGTTGGTGGAGGTGATCCTTTTGCTGCTCTGGATTCGACGGCAGCTGCACCAGCTGCACCAGCTGGCGCGCCCTCGCCTGATAATTTCTCGTCAAGGTTCCCTTCCCTCGACCAGTTTTCTTTACTTCATGATCAGGGATCCAAATTTGATTTCGGTGACGACCCCAACTCTCCTCAATCGCAGGCACCTACTGTGGGAGAAGCGAGCAACAAGATCACGGAGCGCTTGGCAGATGAGGCGTTTGCATCCAACAGACCTAGTCCTCCAACACCCAAGGTCATTTCCAGGCCTGCTTCTGCTAGTCCGGCCCAACCCAACCCCAGACCTGCTCCGCAACAGCTGGAGTCGTCGAAACCAAGAGTCCCCATCCAACCCAAGCCTGAGATAAGTCGGGCTCAGTCCATTATTAGCAGCAACCCGGAGTTACAGGCGATATCTACCAATTCATCTGCCAAGTATGTGTCCACCGGCACTTCGACTGATGACCTGCCTTTTGATCCTCAGGCCAGGCTTCCATACAGATCAACACCCATTCAGACTGAGCAGCCTCGCCGCTCATTGAGTCGTTCTAGGCAACCTGATCTGGCAGCTGAGCAAGGCCACCCCGGTGATGTTCGTACGAGTTCGAACTCTCGATTGACATCCAACTATTCCTCACATATTCGACATCCTTCACAGTCTCGGCAGGTGCTGGAAAGTAGCCAACCTCCCTCGGATATTGAGGTGGCCCCGCGGAAGAACAGTCTCCATGTTAGCCGCTCTCGTCCACAGAGTGTGAATTATGAATCTAGCACCACTATTGACTATCTACGCGAGAGAGAGTCTATACCTCGCTCTCAAATCCGCCTGGCGCAGCCTTCTCCCAGAGGCTCGCCAAGGATTCCATCTCCAAACTTGATTTCCACGGAAGATGAGCCGAGAGCCGAGAAAAACGACCTGGACTTTCTCAGGAGCATGGAAGATTCCGAAACCAAGACCTCAAATAAGCGTTCCAGCCTGTCATCACTCTCTGGATCCAAGCAGATGCTTGCAAGCCGGTTCGGCGAGGCCTTCAAACGGTTCGAAACAACCCCAACACCTCCTCCCCCTGCTGGAAGGCGCGACCTGCCACCGATTGCTGGATCTGAGGCTACGGATGGTCGAAGTGATGATGGGAAGTTTGACGACGATTACGAATCGATGACTCCGGAAGCGCGGCGGGAAATGGAGAGACGAAAACTTGAGGAGGAGGAGCAGAGGGTCGAAGCTGCGCAGGCTGAGTACCGAAGACGCGTAGCCGAAGGTGGCTCTGCACCGGAGTCTGTAGCACTTCCCAGAAGCATCGGAGGAGTCCCACGTGCGAAGAGCATCCAAAACCGAGTGCAGAATCTTCTCAATGAAGATCAGCGCACATCCACCACCGTGCAGAAGACTGCAGAAGGCTACGGCAAGTACTCGGACGCGGCTACTGCAGCGAGCAAGGTCGAGAGGCAGCCCCCGAGATCCCGCGGAAGCCCGTGGTGCCCTCCAAACCTACAGGAAGAGGCCCAGCTTCCCCGGTTATCCCCACGACGCTAAAACCGCAACTGAAGCCAGTGGCTCCCAAGAAGCCGGGCCACTTGAATAGTATCCCAACTGGAAATCGGCCTCCTTCCCCTCCGAAGAGGAGTCAAACGGCAGCTTCAGAACAGCTTATTGCCTTTGACCTGCCTGGCCAGCCAGCGCTCGAGATGTCAGGTGACGATAAGGACAAGTATATTCGAGACTTCTCCCAGAGATTTCCCAGCGTCAGTGCCATGGAAGGTGCTGGGCCTAGACAGTGAGAGGGGTAGAGGAACAACCTAGATGAGGGACATGGTAACATCCTATAGACGAAAATCGAGCAAGCTTTGCCCATGAATTGGAATATGTACTTAGACATAGTCAGTGGTATATCAGCCGTGCATTTTCAGGCCTATGGCCGCCTAGCTTACGTTCAAATGCCTTGTGCCCGATCTGGTCTGTTTTGCTCTTCAGATGCCATAGATGGACAGTGTTGGCAAGCAGGTATATACATCTGAGAAAAGGATATGCTACCACACATTGGTTATAGAAATTATACATCTTTTTATTACAAAAGCAGTAACTTTGTATTTCATGTCCCAATACCTTGATCGCAAAAGACCTTCGAACCCAGGTCCCAGTCAGCCCTGAGCCATGCATGGCGGCGGGGCCTGTGCATATAACGGGTTATCTTATTAGCTCCATCGATAACATTTTTTTTTGCCAGCAGCCTTCATACCATCTGAAGCATCCGACCTACCTGGGAAAAGAAAAACATACACAGCCACCCAACACAGCAATTGAGATGGCAAAACGCAAGAGACAGAACCCCCCCAAGGTTGAGGCCCCCTCGGAGGCCCCAGCGACGAATAAGAAGCAGAAACCTGAGACTACAGCACCTACGAAGACTGCCGAACCAACGCCGACCTCTTCAACACCCTCAGCAACGGAAACCCTCCAAATAGTGGTGGGATCATACGACCGAGTCCTGCACGGCCTGACGGCGACCGTCGGGACAAAGAATACGGAAAAGAAGAAGAAACAGAAGAAACAAGAGTTCGTCGTCGACTTCGCCGATACCTTCTTACTCACGGCGCACACCTCGCCGATCCGCTGCGTGGCCGTGTCGCCCGCCTCGGCCCCCGCGCCGGGACAGATGCAGAAGGTGTTCCTGGCGTCGGGGAGCGCGGACGAGAAGATCAACCTCTACGAGCTGTCGGCGCACCCGCCCAAGAAGGAGGGCGAGGACCTGCTCGCCACGATCGCGCCGAGGCCCATCCTCGAGAACCCGCGGAACCGGGAGATGGGCGCCCTGCTGCACCACACGTCCACGGTCACGGCACTGCGGTTCCCCACGCGGTCGAAGCTGCTTTCGGCGAGCGACGACTCGACGATCGCGGTGACGCGGACGAGGGACTGGTCGCTGCTGAGCTCGATCAAGGCGCCCAAGCCGAATGTGTTCGGGCGGCCGAGCGGTGACACTGCCGTGTTTGGGGGTGCGCCGTCTGGCGTGAATGACTTTGCTATCCACCCGAGTATGAAGCTGATGATCAGTGTCAGTAAGGGGGAGCGCAGCATGAGGCTCTGGAACCTCATGACGGGGAAGAAGGCCGGTGTGCTCAACTTTGAGCGCAGCCTGCTGCAAGAGGTTGGAGAGGGCAGGCATTCTACCGGGGAGGGATTGAAGGTTACGTGGGGGAGTGTGGACGGCGCGGACGAGTTCGCAGTTGGGTTCAGCCGCGACATCGTCGTGTTTGGGATGGACAGCACGCCCAAGTGCAGGGTGATGCCGGACGCGAAGACCAAGATACACAAGTTCGAGTACCTGACTCTGGATGACGAGGAGGAGGAGGCGACCACCGTGATTGCAGTCGCGACGGAGGATGGCCGGATCGCCTTCTTCTCCACTGCCGCCGCACACATTACTAAACCGACGGACGACAAGGCCGAGCTAAGCACCGCCCGTCTGATTGGGCACGTCGGAGGCAAGGACGACAAGGTGTCCGGGCGCATCAAGGAGTTCTCCCTCGTGAGGAGCGAGACCGACGCGGATCTCCTCTACATCATTGGTGGCAGCAGCGACGGGGTGGTCAGGCTATGGACGGCGAGCCGCGCAGAGCTCAAGAGGGCGACCGAGAAGCCGGCGCTCTCGGGCCCAATTGGCAAGCTGGTGGCGTCGTATGAAACCCAGAACCGCATTACCTGCATGGCGGCCTACTTAATGATACCCTTGCCCGAAGGAGCTGAGGAGAGTGAGTACGAGGTGGACGATTCTGAGGACTCGGAGGCGGATTCAGAGGACGATGGAGAAAGTACATAATTGACTCAAGACATGTTAGACCTACTACCACCGGCATTCAATTTGCCACTGTCAATTGATTGAATTCCAAGGGCAGAAAGTAAATTATTGATCCAAGAGTAAAAGCAAATGACTGACTTCACTTCGGACGGGCCGTGGTATGTGGATGTAGGTATGCAGGTGGAGGAATGGAGGCTGATTATTAGGCTGGGTGAGTGGGCGGTGCATGAAAGGGTCTCGACTTGGATGTTGACTTTGGTCCTAGGAGCACAATGAGAGCAGCATCGAGATGGACATCTGGACAGTTTCATTATTTACCCGCCACGGAAGCTATTATTGCTCCTTGCGGAATACTACGTACATGGATTTTGCATATTTCTCGTACCCCAGATTCGGCGCGTAGCCTCCTGGCGTGCCACCTTCTATGTGTGTCACCCACCCTGTATGTGTGTCACCCACCTTGTGTGCTGGACAAGTGGCAGCAACCCCTCGTTCACATGAAGAGCGTGACCACTTGCTGGGTGGACCAAGAGGCTAGGCCTGTCGATCGTCCTGTTCTAGCCCTGAAATTCTGGGGTAAAGCTTTGGAACGGTTTTGGTTTTCCTAGTAAGTTTTCGGGCGCTTACGCGCGCTCCGGAAAAGAGGATATCAAAGCTTGCGCTTGCATTCTGCGCGGGAACACCTAGCTGCTTTAGAGGGACCCTACGTAGGTAGATCGGGGATCTGTTCGATAGCGGGGTTGGAAGATTTCCCGCCGTGACGTTTTGAAACCCGCCCGGGCGAATGCATGTCCCGACAGCAGGCAAGGGCATGGAGCTCGCTAGCCTGCTCGCTTTCTCGATCTGCGGGCTCGGGTTCAGGCAAAGTTCAGTGCCCCCGAACTCCATTTTAGTTGTCTAGCAACAGCGAACCCGAGTGTGGGGTAATGGCTAAGCCCGCGCACCAAGCGAGGGAAAAATGGCAAAAGAGGAGCTGCCATACCGTCATCGTGTAGCATCTGGGTCCAGGTAGCAGGGCAGGGGTCCCCTTGCTGCCATTGCTCACATGCATCTGGTTGAGTAACGGAAGCCAGAGGGTGACTCTGGACCATAGCTGGCTCGGGGTTTAGACTTTAGCCCAGGCGTTTGTTGTTTTGTTCGGAACGGGCGGACGGTGATGGCCGTGAGCCTTTCGAGCGCCGGTGGTGGTGCGGCTGCTGTCAAGTCCGATGGCCGGGCTTGTCGTATGGGCTGGCCACAAATCGTATCAGACTAGCAGGAAGGGGCAGTGATTTGCGACGCAAAGCAGACCACTCGGGCGCAGAGTAGGGAGATCCGAATCGCGGCCCTGGTCTGTTGCAATCTGCAGCAGCCCATATTCGGAAAAAAGAATTTCAAGGGGATGGGATCTGTTGATGTCTCGTGTCCCGGAGAGATGAATACATTAGATACCGTAGGTTGGGTCGCATCGACAGCAGCGATGCCTGAGTGCTGGTTACAGGTACTGGACCTACCTTAGTGAAGCCACAATGTCACCGCACCAGTGGACTCGCTGAACGGCTGGCGCTAGGGGCCAGCCAATAGGGCCAGCGTTATTTCTCCTTGGGACACCACTAGCGATGCTCCACGATGTACATGCAGATTGCCTGATGTACAACTTCTGCAATTGAGCGTGACCTCTGCAGATATCGCCTGTGCACATCGCCTGTGCATGCTGCTTAAAGGGGACCCCTGTGCTCTCGCCTGCCATGCCTACGTAGCACTAGCTGCCGACCTACCCTCCCAGGATGGTATTACTCACAGCTTGTCGCAGACTAGGTTGCGACGGGACGGGGTTGCTAATGAAGTGTTCTAGCCAGTTCAGCTGATCTGTGAGCATGTGATGGAACTGCGCTACCGTCGACTCATGCTGGTACCTCGCTAGAGGTACTACCGACGCTCGTAGTGGCCGCAGCTCAGCAATGGACTAGACCCCGTCCACTTTACTGTCTGGGGCTTAATTAATAATGGGCCGGTCCTCGCAGGTTCGTGTTTTTCGTCTCTCGCTCGGAACTGTTGGGTATATCTTCAAGCATCCGCCTCCTGTGCCATTTCTAGAATCTCCCAACCGAACAATTGCGCCCAATCGTACTCGGAAGTCATCTCACAGAGCTCCCCAGGAAGAACCCTTGTCTGGGCTGAGCTGACCAGGGACCGGACTTCTATTTCTGCTAGCGTTGCCGCCACAACAGCCTTGTCTTAGAGTCGAGCTTCTTGCGACCCGGTTGGAAGTTGATTGACTCAGACCTGATTCTGAAAGTCACATACTTAATTCATCTATCCCCCAGCTTTGCGGTGTACATTGACCAAAGCCAGACTCTCGCGGGAACAAGGTACGACAGCATCTATACTTTACCCTGCCGCCCCTCCCGATCTTGGAACTGACATGTGAAAAGGACTGTTTCCGCTTTTTCTACGATACACTTACCTGCCCACCTCCGTATTCCAGCAGATTCCACTCCTTCAGGCGTTGGATTGTCAATATACAATGTCAGAAGACGGACCACCTCTCTTTCGGCCCATCCCACGACGGCCTTTCCCGGTCAACATCAACCTCACGACCGCAACACCACCAGAGGACGATGAGGATGACAGCACTGGGCTTCCCCCATCCAAGTCGAACCTCGACCTTTTCAAATCTCGTTTCCTCAATGTAGGGTACAAAACACCTACAGAAGCCGGCTCCTCCATTAGCCGCCCTCCGTCCTACATGAATCTCACATCCTCGACCCTCTATGGCATTTACTCGCCCACCACCAATTCTCGAGCTTTCCATGACAGGGACGAGGATGATACTCCCTGGGGTACAGGGGCGCAGACCCCGATCAGAAGACCCACCCTCGATGATGTGACGTACGAGCTCATGAAGGAGAGATCGCATCTTGGCCGAAGACCATCCGTCTACCGAACAGTTGATACTACGATCCCCCACGCCGCGACCCCGGCCTCGGCGTCGCATGCACCGATTTCAACGACGAGGCGTGCTGCCTTGCTTCTGGCCCTCGGCGTTGGATACGGCATGGTCTTGACTCGATTACAGGACAACAGCCAGTGGCCTAGCCTCCCTGCAGGCATGATCCAGCCCAGACAGGACATGTACTATCTTGCTTTCTGGGGAATTTCTGGTGTCGTCCTCGGATCCCTCCTTCCCTGGATCGACAATGTGTGGGAAAGCACTTTTGGCCGTGAGGTGGAAGATGACGCGAGCACTGTGGATGCTGCCTCTTCGGCAGAGGCCGATGCTTCGACGGACTGGACCCTGGTGATGCGCGCGATTGGAGCCTTTGTTGGCATTGTTTTCGCTATTGTGAGTCCCTCAGCTCTAGATATCCCTTACCTTTCAGATCAAGCGGATACTAACACTCATAATTTTAGCGCAAATTGACTTGGACCTCAAGTCTTCAGGCCTCTCTCGCCCTCGCCCTCGTCAATCCGCTTCTATGGTGGATCATTGATCGCTCAAAGGCCGGCTTCATGCTCTCTACGCTCGTTGCTGTGCTGGGCTCGGCTGTATTCTTGGGCGTCAACCCAGACATGATGCCCGCCCCCTCGAGACTTTTCCACCCAGGTGCGGGTGCAGGCGCAGGAAACAGCAGCTACGCCATTGATTCCGAACTCTACTCGGCTCTCAGCGGGATTGCCAGCCAAGAAACCGTCGAGGCGGGCGTCTGGATGTTGAGCGTACTGTTCTGCAGCAGCATCTGCTTCGGCAACATTGGCCGCCGCCTCGTGTCCGAGAAGACCGGTGTTGGCAAGGGCCGATGGGCCGGTACGCAATAAGGGCAAGGAAGTTTTCCTGTACACTCTCCACCTAGTTGGGTGGGATTTTTGTTTTTTTTTATTTGTAAGGTATACACATATTCAGGGCTTTGTGGACAGGCGCGACATATCGTCAGATGTAACATGCGGATTTCAACAACCGGGGGAAATTGATCGGAGTTATGATGGTGCCATGGTAGGCAAGGCTACGAGCCAGGGGGCCGGGCTTTGCTTTGGTTTTGTATTTTGGACTTGGGATTTTAGTTTGACATGACTTGATGAAATGGTAGCCCGCGCGAACAAGCGCTGCACCCAGTATAGGGAGAAAGAACCCTTCGGGAAATTTGATATATTGATTTTTTCATCAGACCCCGTGAGCTTGCTTGTTTTCGACTACACTTAGGTGCTATTGACTGGCCGTGATTGCTGTGTTCCTGCCAGTTCCTTGCCTTTTACTCTGGAACAGATAGTATGGCGTCCTGTAGCTCCTGGGATTTGGTCTTGACATCGTCCCCGAATTCGATGTTGGGTTGGCCCATGATGGCCATCATGGAAGGCGTGGTGACGATCTTGTTGATCGTCAGCGTCCGCGTGAGGACGTCGGTGAACGACATCTGGGCCCTCTCCTCATTGTCCGTGGCTAGAAGAAGAGCAAACGAGGAACTGGTTAGAGTTTTTTTTTATTATATATATAATCCCATGTTGACCGACTGAGAGAATGCCAAATCCGGATCATTGGTGGGGGAGGGCATCATGAACTTCCGACTTACCATCTTCGTGAGGCGGGATCTGGTCTGGGTGCTTCACCGGTCTGCCCGTCCGGATGTTTTCCAGCTCCGTCATGATGTAGTGGCTTCGCTTGACGAAGTCCCAGAGCTGGAGGAGGGCTGGGTGCGGGTTCGGAGGGGTCCATTGCGGGTGCTGCTCCAGGGCGGAGGCGAGCGAGTCGAGCCGGGCGGTGATATCGGCACGGGCGGACTCGTCTGGGATCGGTACCATCGTTGCTGGTTGGCTGTGCAAGAATTGGATGTATATGTAGTCTCTCAGAGCAGTCGAGAGGCTGGCCTGGAGTTAGGAAGGTCCGAGTTTGCGGGCTTGCGAATTTGTGAATCTACTTGTTGTCTCGCTGAGACTAATGGATCTAGGACGGAAAGAGAGCTTCCAAACAACCAAGCCGAGCTGAGGTTTCAGAATCGATGCAGATGATCTTCAATTCTTGGTTTCCCCTCCTTTGGGCCTTATCCAAGAGGCCCCTGGACATGGCTGTTACGTACGCGGTTTGGGACACTAGAAACAATGGGATGGAGATCAACGGCCCATTTGGCGCTTGATCTCTTGGTGGTTTGGTGGCAGCTGAGTGCTGAACAAACGCTTTGAGGCTGGCGTTTACAGGGGGAGGGACGGGTAGTTACAGGCAGTGGAGGCACGCGCTATATACTAGAACCCACAGCAGGACTACCTTAGCTCTCAGTCGGTTTGTTTTCTCATTCATCTCTTAAACCGTGATGTCCATTTCGTGTGAAGACTTCGTGCAATCTCAGTCACGTCTGTTTGGTATCACACGGACCATGCAGCCCCGGACGGGTGCAGACGGCTTGCCCTGTCTTGGCAGATGCCTCGTGTGACGTAGACGGGCGGCCGATTGATGAGAATGGCGATATTGTCGGCACACTTGGCGGCTCACCACAGCCAGCTACCCATGGACGCAGGGCGCCTATTTATGACTACACACAATATTTCATGGATTAATGTTCAAAGCGGTTGATTATTTGCCTTCGGATACTACACCGAGGCGTTGGCTGGCCACTCGCCGGGTGCGCTCTGCTCTTGATCTGCGCCTTCCGCTGCTGCGCGGAGTGGCAACCAGGGGGCGTGAGATCAGCCTCCAACCAGAGGCCTGGGCTGCATCCAGCAACCACCGCAAGTCCCCTATTTTGCATGGCAGCCTCATGCTATGGCCAAAGCAACCAAGCCAACGCGTGAATTGTGAGCCGCCGGTCTGTGGCAAAACATACCCTTCAGCCAGGGGGCTGTCAGCGTTTCAGATGTGCTTCGGATTGCCACCACCATCAACGTCTGATTGACGTGAGTAGGAGCGAGTATATAACCAAGTCTGCTCCTCGCTGGGTTAGGCTGCCTCGAGTCCCAAGATATTCTTCACTCACAGATAATTACTTTTTATTCAAACCTGGTGTTGATCATCAGCAGCCGATTACGATATCGCTTAATACTTCTCCCATATTCTTTTACTTACACAGAATTGCTGGGCAATTTCGACTCTATTGTTTAATCTGTACCATTTCCCCCAACTGACTGACCTTGACTTCTACTCTCCATTCTAGCCAGTCTCACGAAGATCAATCAACTCAATTCATCATGTGGTCATTCAAGAAACTCATGGGCTTGAACACCGAGAAGTGCATTTCCCTCCCCGTGGAGCAAACCAACCAGGGAAGCGCCGCGAAGCAATCCCACAACAGCGGCGACTGCATCCAGGGTCGAAGCGTCATCACGGCCGCTCCCTGCGAGGACGACGAGGACTCCCACTACTCTGTCGCCCAGATGTTCGCGAGACGTGACGGGTACTCCAGGATCCCCCTGGGAGACGACGCAGAGGACGAGGACCAGAACATCAAGGCCAGAGATGTGCCACGAGATATCACCCCCGCCTTCAACCCGTTCCCCTTTTTGGGCGGCAACAGAAACCAGATGGAGGGCTACGCGTCTGTGCCCCAGGTCTATGACGACCAAGCTGGAGATGCCGTCAAGGCCAGGGCCGGCGATGCTCCTTACGGCATGGTCGACGAGGAGAGCGACAGCGATGACGACCGGTCCTCGCAGGGTGACCACACCCAGGACAACCGAGAAATCGGCAGCACCTGGGGGGAGAGCGCCACTTATTCCTACTCTCGCTAAGCTTGAGTAGCTTAAATGGCCACTACAATATACGGGCCAGGACAACACTGTTTTTTGCAACCACCTCCTTTCCTTTGTTATATTTTTCTGCCGATCCCTGAAGGGTTTAGAGGACGGCGTGGGAGGGGGATGTAATTTATACCCAACACCAGGGCGTTTGGATGGATAGATTGTATACTTGGATGCCTATTGAAGTAGGTAGATAGAGCCTGGAGCTTTGATATGAGGAAATGGTTTTATGAATACAAACCGCTTGAGACTAGATCTCTTGATATTGTGTCCACTTCGTCTCGTGCATGTATCGACGTTTTTTAGTGAAGCAACTTTTCTTCTAATTTGCGAGGAGTATGGAAGCTGGTGCTATCCTCCACTCAGACAATTGTTGTAACAAGTCAATGCCTGAGGCAAGCGATGTTATGCAAGGGAGTCAGCGTGGATAGGATCTTCCTCACCTGCTCGAGGCTACGGCTGTTGATTGCCTGCTTGATGCTGACTGAGGCTGTAACTGTTGATAGGTAGATAGCAATAGAAGTCCCTACCTCAATATCACGATGTCACTCAGACCAATAGCCAGTTTTGATTTAAAAACTGACTAATTGTCAGTCAGTATCTAAAATGATAGGATGCTTCAACATCCCATCATAGAAAGGAATCTAGAAGCTCCGCTCCAGCTACTGCCTTCACACATCATCAGGCTTCGCTTGATCAAATCATGTGCTCATGGATGCGAGAGCGAGTTGAGAGAATCCATTGTTTGCTCAGCGTAAGTGCGACAGGATAGATGAGATAAGATAAGCTAACGGCAAACTATTTTCCACTAAAAGGACGAACCACATCCCGAAGGAGGACCTCACTAAGCGGCTAAACGGATTTGCTTGAGGGCCGAGATGGTTCCAAGAGCTGAATAATTACTTTTGGCTAGCTTAAGCCGTGTTGGTATGTGTTGTGCGGCTGTCACCGTGGTTTGAGTCGGTTTCATTGATCCATTGGGGACCAGCTAATTCGGGAGGGGCCTATAATAAGCCGGCCCCCGTCCCTTGTACCTCATCAGGAGGTAGGTGGAATGCAGATGTAGCGCCGATGGCACCGGCTATGTCTCCTCCCCAGATCGACGGCCAGCGCAGGAGATCACAGCTTTCCACGTTGAATCCGCTCGCTTAGCACATTACACGCAGCCAAGGACCCGGATACCTGCGCCAGCTAGTAGATTTCACCCATCCGGAAGACACAGGATCCGAGACTAGACCACCCTGCTCCCCGTCCAGTTCGCCCTTTCTCTGGTGCAGAAGTGAGAAAGGCGCCGTGCAGGTGCCACACGGGAACGAGTTGATGATGCCATCACCAGCACAACCACCCACATCTCCTACCCATCCTTGCCTCGTGCTGTCCTTCTTCACCCGTTCTCGAGCGTGCTGGTTCAACAAAGAATCAATTCTATGACTTCATTGGGCGCCTCCGGCTTTTGGGTTTCCCCTGCGCCTTATCGCAGCTGCCAAATTCCCAGGACGGGCTACAAGCAAGGTACCACGGCCGCCAGCACCGTTTCCATGACGTGCGTTGTAGCTTCAAAGTACAGGACCCCCCGGGCGGCTCTCCACTTAATCCAATGCCACTACCGACCAGATCGAAAACCTCTGACGCCTACACTTTTCCCTCAAAGCTCCGCCATTGCTCTTAACAAGGCCCATGACATTCTCTCCACGCAGCTGCGGTGCGCCCTGAGTCCCCTCTTGTCCGCCGGATCGGTCTCGCATTCAGCTAGCATCCAGTTGCCCAAGAGATCCAGTCCGCCCATGACTCTGGATTGGTAAGATCTCTTGCGGTGTATGACGATCCTATCCTCTCCTTCATCCCCCTCCCTCTCCCAACTCCCCCTTCGAACTTGCTCTCTGTATATTCCTTTCCCTACCTGCTTAGACCGTCGTAAAACGCAAACATTTCCCACGAGCATGTTCGCCGACCGATTTGGGCCAATGTCCTCCTAGTAAACATCCTGGCTCTCTGCGCTACAATCCGAAATCGACGCCTTGCCCAGACTCATGCATGAGCGGCTCCCCACCAGCTGGTCCTCGCATCTTGGACTCCGCCGCATGGTCCATGGGTCTGCTACATCGTCGTAACCGTCACCACCCGCCGCTTCATAGACCCCCTCGCTGCACGACGAGACAACAAGGAGTGTCTGTCACAGGCTGGGCTCGGGGAACTCTCGCTACGGCGCCGCTCTACCCCCGCGACGTAGCTGGCTACCTTGTCTTTGATCTTTTTTGAAGGGGCTGTCAACATAACTTGCACATAGTTATCTAGGTACATCTCTGCCTTGACTGTCTATCTGCCAAACTCAAGACTGAATCACACCAGTCCCTCCGCGAGGTTCATGTCACCCAGCCAGCCAGAAGTGGTCGCGGCTCGTCCTCTGACTGGTCCCCGAGAGTCGCAGGACCAAGAAGGGGCGATTCCCCCCGCCACCACCAGACCCGAACAACGAGTACAGGCCAGGGATATCGTGCGACTCTTCCAATGCCGGCTCTGCTCCTTCCCGCTGCGAAATCCAGTCACCCTCCCGTGCGGTCGGAGCATATGCAAGCAATGTCTCCCAGAATCCCACCTCCGCCTCCATATCTCATATCCGGCCGTGCCTGAGCGACTGCAGGGCTTCCAGTGCCCCTTCGCCGATTGTGGCCGAGAACATGCCGTCGGAGATTGTGGACTGGATGTCGTCCTCAGCAAAACGACCGAGCTGGTCAAAGACAATTTGGCGCGCGGGAAGGCCGAGGCTGCAAGGATCAAGATGTCGACCCGCATCGCTGTGCGCGATGAGTGGGAAATAGCTGGCATTCCCTCTCTTCGCTCGCCATCGCCCACGTCCGAGATCTTGACTGGAGGGAGGCTAGTTGCTGCATGGAGCATGGCTGAGAACGGGCAGCTCGACTTTGACGCCGAGGTGGTGTACCACGGCATGGATGGAGAATCGGACGATGGCAACTTTGCTGAGTTCGAGCAAGAAGCTCTGCATCAAGTACAAGAAGTTGCGAGGACTGAGATGGATTGCCAGATATGCTATGCTCTCTTCTTCGATCCGCTGACCACACCTTGTGGCCATACTTTCTGCCGATCATGCCTACACCGCATTCTCGACCATTCACTCTACTGCCCAATTTGTCGTCGCAAGTTGGCTATGAATCCGTTGCTGAACCGAATAGCGTGCCCCGCCAATGAGCGACTCGACTTGATCATTGAAACGTTTTGGAAGGAGGAATTGCATGCCCGCCAAGGCATCCTGGAGGCGGAGGAGATTGGACGGCATGAATCTTTAGACGTTCCTCTCTTCGTCTGCACACTGTCCTTCCCCATGGTACCAACATTTTTACATATATTCGAACCAAGGTATCGTCTCATGATTCGCCGGGCTGTGGAAGGTAACCGTATGTTCGGCATGGTTCTCCCAAAACGCGCGCACTTTTCGAGCGACCGAGAATTCCACGAGTTGGGTACACTTCTTCGCATTGTCAATGTTCAGTATTATCCTGATGGGCGAAGTTTGATCGAAACGATGGGCGTATCTCGCTTCCGGGTGGTTGAGCACGGGATGCTCGACGGTTACACCATTGGGAAGACAGACCGGATTGATGATGTCAGTCTCGAAGAGGAGGAGGCCCTGGAAGCAAGAGAAGTTACACCGGCTACTTCGCCCCAGTCTGAATTTACGACAAGTGAGCACGGATCTCCCGATCTGGCTACGCAAACTCAAGCCCCTTTAGCTCTTGAGAACCAGGAAGATATCGCCAGGTTTCCGACAAAGCAGTTGCTTGAATACGCCCTCGACTTTGTGGCACGAATGAGAGCGAACAGCGTTCCCTGGCTGACGCAGCGCATGTTGGAATTATATGGAGAGTGTCCCGACGACCCCACCATCTTCCCGTGGTGGCTGGCGAGCATGTTGCCGGTCCGAGAACTCGAAAAATATAAACTGTTAGAAACGTCAAGTGTAAGGGAAAGGCTCAAAATCTGCTGCCGGTGGATTATGGAATGGGAACAATCCAGATGGTGAGTTGTTTGCCCCAAAACAGTACCCCTTTTGTTACCTACCCCTTTCCATGACATCATCACCACAAGACTGTGTTTTTGTGATTGCCTATGATTGCCCTTTCCCATGCCCCCAGATCCGTCATTGTTATATGATCTGATCTCTGACACTCGTCAGACGAATCGGCCGTCGCCAAATCTATCGTCGCTCGATCAAGGGACTGCCAAAGTGTCCTGCGCTACAACCAGGGTGATGTTATGGTGATATTGACAGGTTACATAGGTCTTTCCGAGATTGCACCATCCTATGACGCGATTCCCCTCATTCCACCCTATTCCTTCAACTTCAATTGCGAAGACTACATCGTCAGCAGATATGCATGATGGTCTTCAACAACACACAACTCGCCACGTCCCCGGTCCCTGCACCTTCACTTCTCCCAACCCCTTAAAAATCTTCATAACTATATCCCACCATCTAACGAAAGAGTCGCTTCCTGAATCAGAGAAAAGCACACAGAATCGCCGATGCTGCGTTACAAAGTTATGCTTGCTCATATTAAGGGCGAAGTAGCCCACCGTTTTCGTTTTCTATTCCTCTAGATACCAGCTTCCATAAATCTCTTCCTCAGCGGCCGTTGTCTTTTTTTGTTCAGTATTGAAATGGGCAGACGAAATACTGGTCTAACAATACCTATACAATTACACAAACACTATCTCCCCTTTCCATTGTGATCGCTTTGTTGTGCTTATTGGCATGACCACTCCTCTCCTCCTTTCTGGATATCACCTTCAGATGACGGATGTTCAATATCAGTGATTGATAACTTTGTCAAGGTTTTGAAACATTCAAACGCGGGGTCACATGATGTTGAACTGAAACTCGGTCATTGGTGACCTTTCCGTATTTATTACATTCAAATCTTATTATTCTTGACAGGAGATAGAGTACAACGATGGGGGATGCCCCATACTTTGAATATATCAAGCAAAATGAGTCTAATCACTCCAGCACTTGGAGTCGCACCCTGGTCATCTACAATGGATGATTTCCAGTTTATACTGATATCTACTGAGTTTGAGCACGTTGAATCGTCCCACTGTAAGCAATTACCATTTCGCCGAAGTGCTAGCCTCAGCCGGAGTGTCTTCCCATCCCCCTTGATCAACCATGCCGTTGGTGTCTGCCGCAGCCGAAGTATCACCCCAGGTAGAGGGGAATGAGCCAGGCATAGCGCTGCCCTGCGGGGCCACATTGTTGTCTTCGTTCTCATTATTCCCACCCCAGCCATCATTGTTGTTGTCATCGTTTTCAGTCGCCTCTTGGGCAGGTTCCGGTGCTCCCCAAGCGTCATTACCAGGCGGGGCTGCATCCCATCCGCCGGTGCCTCCATCGACACCACCTGAAGCCTCCGGAGCAGCTGTATCCCCCCAATCCGCGTTTCCATCTTGCGCATTGTTGTCATTGTTCTGAGACCAGGGATCTGGGTCAGGGTTCGTCTGCGGTGGAGACCCGGCTTGTGACTGTGCCCCATCTGTGTTTCCGTGATACCATGACGTTCGCCCGTTGTTACTTCCACCACCAGGCTCAGCTTCCTTGGCATCCTGCTGGCTACCAGGTGGCGAAATTCGTTTGCCCCAATCTGCGAAGACTGAGGTTCTGTTGTTATTGTTCTGATGGCTAGTTAGCTCAGGCCCCTTTGCGAAGGAGACTTTCTTCTTTTGTCTTGCCTTTTCTGACGCCGGCCCTGCATTATGGCCTGAACCGGCCTTGGCAAGCGCGTTCTTCTGAGCGTTCAGCTCCGCCGAGTCATGCCAAGCGCCTCTGCTATTGAAAGCACCGAGATTTGCAAGTGCTGGATTGAAGTTCTCATAGCCCATGGCTGGAGGGGGATAAGCAGCGTGCCAGGTATTCACCGGTGGCATCCCTTGTGTAATTGGCACATTGTTGAAATCACCTGCCTCTGGTTTTTTCGGTGGCTGATTGTTGAAGCCGTAGTAGTATGGATTTTGCGTCGGGTGAGGCATGCCAACGGGTAGGGGACGCTTGGTTGAATCACGCTTTGGATAAAGCGAGCGAGTAGGATTTCCGCCATAAACGGGTCCTTGATACACTCGGATTATGTTGTGCTCGGCGTCATAGAAGGCGTTTGGTGGTGGATCTTCGGGTGTCTCAATAACCCGTTCGGTCTGTACGACCTCGGCGCGAACAGGAGCAACATAATTTGGACGTCGAGGGTGTGGAAGAGGATTAGCTTCTGGATAATTTCTCTTATCAGAGCGGTCTGTATTGGCCGGCTTTGCAGTCTTTGGAGCTTCTTCTTCTTTGGCGCTCCGTTTCTTCTTCTCAGGCTTGTTATCCTCTTCACTCTCATCGCTACTTTTCTTAGACTTGGAAGCCCTCTTGGCTCTCCGACTTTTCGCCTTCTCTTTCCGGATCTTCTTCTTCCTCTTCGCTTCTCGTTCAGACTCTGAGCTGCTTTCCGCTGAGGATACCGATGTCTCTGTGTCAGATTCTGGAATGGGCTCCTCCTTCCAGGTGGCGCGCTTTCTGAGTTTCCTGCTCTTCACTTTGGTCGAACTGTTAGTCTCTAACACAGAATCGTCTTGGCTCTCAGAATCGGACGAAATCTCCGCAAGTCGACTTTTCCGAAGGCTCGCTCGACGCCGTCTCAACTTCCTGCGGCCCCCATCACTCTTCCTGGACTCACATTTAGGGGGTGGTGGCTCATAGTCGCTGTCTGTACCTTCGCCCTCCTCAGAGGTCGACTCCGCATCCGTCGAGCCCTCCGAGCTCGTCCCAGGTGATTCTGTCGACGATTGAGCTGAGGCAGAAGCTTCCGAGGACGAACCCTCCGTGGCAGAATCTGAAGCCGAAGAAGCCTCTTCGGATTCTGAACCAGGGTCGACGATCTGAACCCTCTTCTTTAGCGCAGATTTCAGAGGAACCTGCTCTTGGAAACGAACTTTCTTGACCTCTCTCCGAGGCAGGTCCCCGTTGGGCTGTGTGCGTGGGTAGGTTATCTTCACGGTGTCCTCGCCGGACTCGTCGTCGGTGGAGAGTTCGACTCGAAGAAGGCCTCGCCGACGTGGCTTCTTCTTCTTCTTCTTGGGGATCGGTCCCAAGGCAGATTCAATGGTGGTTCCGACAACCCACTCGTAGAAGGTCGACGGGTACTTGTTCTTTTTCGTCATTTTTGCTCAGCAATACAATTGTAATCAAGACGATGACAGGGGCTTCAGAACAAAGTTGGTTCAAAGCGATGGAATAAAATAGCCTTGAAGTATAGCAACACGGTCGAGGTTAGGTTGAGTTGATGAGGAGGGGGTGAAAGAAAGATGAGCAGAGAGGGTGGCTGGTTCAAGGTACAAGACGTGTGGCGGCCCGTTTTCCAGCTTCGTTCTCGGGTGCTGCTGAGAAGGCGTTCAGCTATCCACGGACGCAGCACCAAGCACACCCGAGGCGCCTCCAATTACGCAAAAAGATCGCAGTCAGTGAGTAAGCCTGTATCAATGGCAATGGCAATGAAAGTTGGATTGAAAAATAAATTCGTCCGTTAGAAAAGCCAGTTCTTGTTCACTTTCGTCCCAAGTTACATGTAGGCACGGGGGACCTTTGTTACAGTCGGACCAAAGAGGAGGTTACATGCACCTCGCGTCAAAGACAGTCATGTGAATGGTTACAAGGTCTAAAATGTCTATCACGCTTTGAACTTAACAGAGCATTATAATAGATTGTGCCTGCATCTGTTCTCTTCTTAATAGTTTGAGGGAAGTTGCATTTGAAGATTGAGGACATCCGGACGGGCAGGTACCTACTGCCTTGAAGCCACTTATCCGAACGCAAGGTGACAGGCAGCACTTATTCTTGCGAGGCTTACGTCACCGATGAAGATAAAGATGCGCTCATCCTAGGAGATAATTCCGACTCCAGGCGTCCAGTCACTGCTTCAGGCTCCCCACTCAGAAGAATGCTGGAAGGACGGGCTTCTTCTCTTTCACCAATATCTACGGATTGATACAATTAAGTTATTCACGTCTGCATTCATTCGGTGAGGATTCTGTCGGATTCGAATTTCTGAGTATCTCAAGGAGCAGATATCAAGCAGCAAGTTTGTAGTTACACCGATCCTTCCCCACAGCCCCTTTTCGCCTTTCTTAACTCTACTGCCACCAGGTGTATACTCAGTTCGCAAATTCGTACTGTCGTTTTAACATGGCCACTTTTGCCCGAAAGAATCCCTTCAACTGGTCAGTTTTTGTCATATAATGGTTGAGCGAGAATGTATATGCACGTACGAAGTGTGTTGAAGAGTCATCAAACTAGTTGGGGAGGCGCACAGCGTAGAACCACCCTTCGTCTGTGACATACCAGCGGCAGTCACCCATATGATCGATAGAAAACCGGTTGCGCTGGGTCCAGTTACCATCAAGCTCCCGGACATAGTAAAAACGGGATGGGTCATCATCAGCAGGCTTGAAGTCCTGCGGCTCAAAGAGCCTGTTTTGGTGCGCAAACTGGTTTTGCCGCAAGATCTCCTCTCCTTGAGTCCGACCCAGCCCAGGAAATTCAGGGGCATGGACAGGGTTACCTGCAATGATCGGAGGCTGGCCTCCGATGACGGTTTGGCCCGCTGGGATGAAAGCCTGCTGAACCTGAGGTCCCGCAGTCATCATAGGCTGGCCATTGAGCATGACCGGCTGCTGAACATAGCCAGCCTGGGGCTGGATGACATAGGTGGGCTGTTGAACGGGCACGTCATTGACTGCCTGTGACTAGATATGCAATGACGAGTTAGCAAATGATCATTTCAGAATTTGCTTCATAAGGAGAAAGGGGTATCGAGAGTGTCGGATTGTAGGGAAGAGGCAGGTGATGGAAAGGGTCAGAGTGTAGGGGGGATAATGTCATGCGCAAGGACTCATCCAGGCAAGTCGACGGCACAAAGCCACCGGACACGCGTCAACTGATCGACTGACATAATAATAATAAGGGCGGTTCATCGGATACTGCTGTGGCATTGGGACATTGGCGATCAAAGTGGTGTTGACAGGGGCACAATTGATAAACGAAGAAGAAGGGTAACGGACAGCGACATTGCCGACGGGAACAACGCCCCCGTCAAAGCGTGGAACATAGAGATGGTTCATGGGCCCCATGCTGGTATCTGGGACGGGCGGCTGGAAGTTGAGTCCCATGGGAGGAGGGCAGGTGTTCTGGTAGTCTGCGGCCATGGCGGTGGTCTTTTGCTGCACTAGATAGCTCTGCTGAGTTGGAGGATAGATGTAAGTTACTGGCTGTAGGTGAGGTGAGCATGGCCTGCATGTTGAGTCAAGTTGGAAGTGAGGGCTACCTGAACAGTCGCGTTCTGCGCTTGTTGTTGTTGCTGCTGAGGGAAACTGACGCTCTGGCTTGCGTTGGTCGAAGTGAACCACTGGCCTGGACCGAGACTGGAAGGAGGCACCAAGGCAGGAAAGCTGGTCGGTTGAGTAGGAGTGGCAGCGGCTTCTGTTGCAGGAGCTGGTGCCTTGTTGTCGGCGATGTTGGCTTGGAGGTTGTTGAGCTTGGCTGCAGCCTGGGCCGTTTCGCCAGCGGTTGTTGTTTGGAAATGCACGTGTCGACTTGACGGGTCGGCACTAGGTGTCTTCACGCGTCGGGGAGTCTTGGGAGATTTATGCCCTGCCCCTGGATCAGGCATCTCTTGGGGGTGAGATGAGAGAAAAAAGGAAGTGCAGAGAGAGAAGAGGTGGTGTTTGGGTTGAAGAGGAGTGAGTGGTGGAGGAAGAGGTAGAGGAAAGGTGAGAGGGAAGGAGGAGGGGCTGGCAGGGAAAAGAGCAGAGAGGGCGAGACGGGTGGAGGCCAGAGCAAAAAGGCATCAGTCTGAGAGCAAGATGAGGGTTTGCTCAGTTTCGTTTCAGTTCCTGCCAACAATCACATGCAATCTGAGGCGTCGAAGCTGGGCAGTTGTGGACAATCACATTCGGTTGGCTGGGGCTAATCCGTCAGAAGATGGGATGGGCATCACACCGCACAAATATGGCCGGGGCAATGGATCGAACATCAGAATTTTCTCTTTCAGCGGCAGGCAATCACCTACCGTACGTTGTAGTGCCCAGCAGTTGTTGCCAGTTGGAACCCAAGCCGCGTGTTCGGGGAGCCCAGAGTTCGCGTCCAACGGATCCTCGTACCGAGCCCAAGCCCACTGGAAACAAGGTAGACACATCTTGGGTAGCTTTTCGTTGAATTGCGTTGATCGGTGTTGTTGAGAGACAATGTTCGATATCAAATATGAGAGAAAGATGGAAAGGAGAAGGAAAGAGGGATCGTGCTGACCAGATTTCGAAGCATGAGATCACTGGAAGAAGAAACTCTGATACATCGGCAAGGTGTATCTCCAGAGAGTCTAGTACTCTTTTCACTTACAGCACTTACCTGTTGGTATGCTGTCCTCTTTTCGCGCATCCCACCAAGTACCGCTACAGAATGATGAACAGGCACTCGTACACAATTTAGGAATATATAGCATCTGCCTTGCTGCTGAACAGCTGATACGGGTAGTCCAAGGAAGGCCTTCCTGTACCGCGTCCAATAGCTATAGTGTCTTACCAGGATATATCCGAACGGTTAGTGAATCCAACACTTAATCAATCGCCCTTTACAATTGCCAATGACCTCGAAAGCCCAAAGCCCACCCCCTTTCTCAACATCCGCTTTGCGCACACTTTGTTCAGACATAAGACGGGATAACATGGAATCCTGTAGCCTATTGGCGTGACTCTCTCATTTCACAGTCCTGACCGCTTTTTGAGTCTATTGTTCCCAGAAAGGAGCGTGCTTCCTCAATGCCTTACCAAGCGCACGCTCTCGGTCCTTCTCGTCGTCTGATCGTTCGGCAAGCAACGCATCGACAAGTGCCAGCTGCTCCTCGGTGAGATCCCCATCCGTATCTCTGCTCTCGTGTCTCTCGATCAGAGTCTTCACTCGAGCGTATATACCGTAAGCTTCGACCTTCTAAGCCTAGTCATAGCAACCAGAGTCAGTCATGTTTTTAAAGTGGGTGCGAGTACTTCACGCACCCGAGCCAAAACAGGAATTTTCCGCCGGTGGAAACACTCTCTCATCTCTCTCAACTGATCCTTCCTCTTGAACGGCTTCCAGGCACCCGGGCTCCCGTTGCCCGCGATGGAGGGCTGCATCGGCTCAATAGCCTTGAAGACTACGCCGCAATCTCTGCCCCCCGGCGCGGGATCCTCAAGACGCGTACACTTCAGCCTTTCCAAGATTTCTGCTGCCTCAAGTCGATCTCCCGGCACCCCGTGCTCCATGATCCAATCCAGCCTCTGGCGCATGCAGTACAACAGGTAATCCGTCTCCTTCCCATCTCGAGCATCCCAAGATTCGAACATGGAGAGAACAGTTTGGATATCGGTATGGTAAGGTAGCGGCTCGAAGGATAAGAGGAGGCTTCCGTTCCCTGCGAGGCGGAACATGATGATGCTGCAGTTCACCCGGGCCTGCCCTTTTTTACCCCGACGCCATCCTCGCTTTGTTGCCACGACCTTTCGGACGACTTCAGAGGAATCCATACTCGTAAGTTCTATGCTTCAAATTAGTACCAGAGTCCTACTCGTAAGAAAACCAACGTCACAACCCAGTTTTCACACACCAGAGGCTACCAGCTGGACGCCAGTCTTGCAATCGTAAAAATGATATTTGCAGGTTCAGGGTAAAAGATGATCATCGATCGCGATGATTGTTATGATATGAGCGGGGAATGATAGCCAGCTAAGGAAAATCCATATTCTGTTATGATTCTTCACAGACAAAGCCCAGCCCGTTGCCGAGTCAGGAACGGCTGTTTGCAGATGTCTAGGTCCGAAGTCAGGAACGGCTGTTTGCAGAGTCTTCAGCTGGGAAAACATTGTCGGGTGCCCACGCCCGAAATTGCACATCACATCTTAAGTTAGCTTTATGGTGCCTGCCATTTCCAGAAGCCCAGCTTCTGACTGCCTCCTTCTTTCTGCCTCTCCCTGTCCAGCTGGTAGAACACCAAGCAATCGTCGATCCGATCACGGCTCAGCAGTCAAACTCGTACCTCAGAGACAATGATGGATTCTCTTCAGCAGTGAACAAGAACGTAGGACACATTTAGTTGTTCCTCTTTCACATCAGTCATACAATATAACACACAAGGTCAGACACACCATAGCACCTTCACCGAAGTGCGATCATCGTGTAAAGAATGCAACAAATCCTTGCATTTTGAATCAGACGCCCCAAAGCCCTCCATGGTCTATGCTCGCTGCCCGGGTGGTTTTGTTTAGCCTAAAATAATGTACAGTTTACACGTTGGACTTTTTTTGTTCCATTGGAAGTAGAGATCGTCAACCCTCGTCATTTCGGTCCTCCTCATCACATCCCTCCCCCCATTCAGCTCCTCAACAAAGCTGTAATAATCAGCATATACAATGAGATTTGGGAATAAAACAAGATTGGCTTCGGTTCTCACTTCAGCCCGCGCCACCTTAGGATCGTCCCTCGCTATCGCTCTCCGTCTCTTTCGTTTGGTTTGGTGGGAGATTGAGTTTTTCTCCCCGCACGGTGATTTGTTGGGCATTATTTTTTCTATGTTGGCACAGTCTCCATAAGACATGCCTCTGGTGAAACATATTAAAAGAAACTCATAAAATATTACAGAGAGTCCGATGTGTCGACATGTGCTTGTTCTGGGATGGGGAAGAATGTACGACGAACGACCTGGAACTCCGAATTAGTATGCATGCCAAGACGACCAATTGAAACATTTTCAAGATATTCAAAGGGCCAACAAAGACACTTACCGTCCAGACAGCAGCCACCGAAGCAACCAAACCACCAGAAATCATCATGGGGCGGACACCCCGCGTGCTCTTAAAGATCATGCCGCTCAGACCGCCAGCAACCACCGAGTTGGCGGCATCGTGCTTTCCTCGGAAAGACCCGATGAGGGAGTTGATGCAGTTGTACACAATCGCAACGACACCAGCCGAGTTGCCCAGGAAGGGCCCTCTCCGGGTAACTGCGTTGAGAACTGAGTTGAGCTGCAGCTTCGGCGCCTGGCCCGCTGACCGCCTGAGACCCTCCTGTAGACCCCAAGCGCCTCCTATCGACAGGCCGGAGAGGTAGGTGATGCCGGTGCCGTAGCAGAGGTCGTCTGTGAAGCCGCGCGAGGGGAGGACGGACTGGCCGCCGGGGAGATCGGAGAGGACGGAGTCCTCGAGGGTCAGGTACTCGAGGGAGTCCCTGTTGAGGCCGGCAAGAGGATGCAACTGTGACGGGTCGGCGAATGTGGAGGACTGGAGGAAGCTTTCGACGCCCTGGTCTTGGTCCTGCGAAGGGTCATAGGACGGTGAGGGCGAGGAGTATGAAGTCTGGGTCTGGGTCTGCTGGGTGGGTTGGTGGGCAGGCTTGTTGCCGCCGGTAAAGGCGTTCCAGATCGACGACATGGCAGCGATATATGTGAGGTACCACCAAATTGGACTGGGTGTGTCGTTGGAATTGCAGAGGGATATGGGGACCGTGCCCTTTCGAGGTGATTTGGCGCTGGGGGGAAGTTGGCGATGATGATAACTGGCTCCAGATTGGGCGTTCGAAAAATTTCGGCGCAAGCCAGTTCGATGCGCTCAATTCTGACCCACCATCGGCCAGAATCTCCGACTTATTACCAAGTCCTTCTCCCGGCCATGGCTGAAGGGAACGACACGTGACTCTGGAGCTATGCCAATATGGGACTAGCTCCACAAAACTTTCTTTGCTATCACATAAATTGTTTCGCATCAGACCTCAAATTTTTCCTTTTCCTTTCTTCCTTCTACATCATCAGTAAGGGTTATTACTGCACCGTCAAGTGTTTTAATAATTTCTTATTACGGCGGCTCCGCGAAAGCGGCTTGCTGAGGGTTACTCATGATTCCCTGTGAGTTTCCTTCCGTTCCCGGCCTCCCAGAGTAAAGTGACCACCTTTCCTACCAGCCGCGAGAGTCTATTCGAAAGTCTCGTGACTGTGGGGTGGTCTCGACATTCTTCTCGAGAATGCTCGTAGTAGTAATTCCACTCGTCGTAAGCCATCTGAGGCGTAATATGTCGGTCAGAGACCGAACGGACATGCTCAATTGCAAAAATGCAAGTGTAAATAAAGACTCTTGCCGTGGCCTCGAAACCTGTGGTTTTGCAGATAACGTCACTGCGCGACAAGGTCGAACTTTTACTACTGAACGGACGAAAGCTCCAGTGTCTGGCATTGTGTTATGGCAGGCGCAGATGTTACGATTCATCACCAAAGCCAGTCTAGCAGCGATAGAGTAATGCAATCAAAATTTGATAAATGTGTTCAAAGCTATCTACTATCTCTACACAAAACCCAACAAGAGATGAGACAATATTAACCAAACTGGAATCCAAACCAGCATGTTTGAGAAGTATGTTGAGGGTCCGTATTTTTCCCAATTTGCTTTTCAATGTTAAAATTCAAAATGCCACCCAGCACAAGAATTCACAACGCCAAACCATGATTCTGATTTTTCCAATTTTTCCTTCCATATCCATCCAATCACCAAAAGTGGCGCGAGAAATGCGCACCTAGTCGTGCCTTGACAGCAAAGGACGAGGTTCCCAATCAATGTCTTCATCTTCGATAGCTCGATCGTTGGACGAATCAATGTCGGAACTGTCTCCATCACTGCCAGACTTGTCATACATAAAGTACTGCGCAAAGACACCAAGGTCCAAGAGAAGGGTTACCAGTGCTCCCGCCAGCCAGCTGAGGTTAACCAGAATGTACTTGCCGTAGATTTTGGCAGCCTCGCCAGGTTCGCAGGTTTCATTCTGGCACTTCGGCTCATAAGCGACGATAGAAAGAACATAGGTTAGGTTGCCTAAGCAGGCGAAGAGGAAGAACAGCATGCTAAGGCCATCCGTAGTCTTGCGCCTCCAATTCAAGATGAGCTGGGGTAGTCTCGAAGCAATGTAGGATACTGCGCAGAGCCATCCGAAGAATTGACCCAGCGCATTGAACTCGAGAGGTTCGCTGCCCTTTGATGGCGAATCCCCGTCACCACCGGTGGCCTTTTGCCCCAGAAACCAACCCAACACGCCGGCAGCGATGACCATAAGGATAATGGTGGTGTTCCAAATCAAAGTCTGGAGGATCGTGGGAGGAGAAGGCGGGGTAGGGGTAGTGGGAAAGTGTGGTACAGCTGGAGACAGTCCTGACCAGTCTGAACCTCTTCGTTCGTTTATTCCCAAAATTGGCGACGGGAGAAGAGATGTTCGTTCGTTCGGTTCGCCGTTGGGAAGAGTGTCGTTGCGCTTTGGAGGGGCCGGCTCGTCACGCCACGTGAATCCGCGATAGTAGAAGCATTGGATCAGAAGCACAAGGTCCGCGATAGTATAGTAGAAGGCCAGAATGATCTGTGAATGGCCATGTTAGTCCACAATGCCTGTCAGTACGGCCACGGGCCAAGAATGTGTAGGGAATTGGTGAGAGAATCGTACCATGGTGGGGAGCACACCCTGCAGGATAGCGCCCAGAATGTTGAAGACATCACCCAGGAGCCATATTATTACGAATTGCACAGAGAGTGCGTCTGCGCTGCTCTTTTGGAAATTTTCGATGATCTGCGGGGAGAAAACGACGACTTAGGTCAGGTCAGCCAAATGTAACCATCAAGGGACAGGCAGGGAGAAGGGACGAACCCCAGCAAGCGATTGAGACAGATCTAAGGGAAAAAATTAGTGAGGGCGCAGTACAATCAGATTGACATGAACAAATAACCTACCCGCAGATGCCAGAGATGGCCTCAACATCGAGGTTGAGGCTCTGCGTAGGAGGAACCATGGCTGCGGTATGGATGCCGAGGGAAGCCGCAGATGCTGCATGCGCTAAAGGGAGATGCAGGACAGCCCCAGATGAGAAAAAGTGTGGGGGAGCTATAGCTGTCGCTCGGGGAGCCTGGAGAATTGCATCTACTGTAGTAGAATCGAGCTCAAGAGGTGGCTCGATATGTACTCCCAGGTTGGTCCGCAGAGGAAGAAAGGTGGAAGACGAATGAAAGTTCACCACCGCGAGAAGCCGAAATGGTGACAGACTTTTCAAGGATTGTGCCACACTCTCATGGTTACGTAGGTAGGAATTGCATTTTTGCTGTGCCTCCCCTGGTCCCATGATGATCTAGAGCCTTCACGTACTAGTACCGTTACAGTATGTCCTACCCTGCAGCTCCCTGTCCCTCATGCCAGCATTCGTATCGATGTGTCAGAGACAAAGCTTAAATTTGTCAGGGGTGCGAGCCTTTACGGGAGGGATGATCAGACATGGTGCGGCGATCGAACATATGAGGATTACGGATCACGGATCGTGCATCAACCAGGACCCGACAATTCATCTAGCAGTTCATCAGTAATCTTCGCATTTCTCCACGTGCTGGGGTGAATATGTATCCTCTAGATCCAAATTGTCATCTCTGAAGCCCCAACTCATCTTAATCTGACAAATGTTTCTGATGATATCAACTAAAAGATTGCGCTGACCAGCTTGGGAGTATGTCTCCATTGAAATAATCCATTCCGGCCTGGGTGAGGGCAGAAGGGCCTGCAATTGCTACCTCATATCCTTAAAGCTGGCCAAGGTCCCATTCATTTTCTTTTCAGGGCGCATCTTGAGATCATTCGGCACTCGAGCAACGAGTGTTCGAAAAGCCGGGTGGTTGGACCTAACGAACATAGTATATCTCGAGAGCTAGATCGGATCAAGCGGCGCAGGCAAGATACGTCAGGGCCACGTCTTGATCAACGTCTACTTTGATTTCGAATAATACAGTATGAATCCTAAAAATTCTACATGTGCCAATTTCAGTCACTCTCACCCTTTTATACAAGAAATCGCCACCACCGCGATCCATATATTCCAAAGGCCATGCTCCTCATCCCAACTTTGCCAAAGGAAATGTCGAACCACTGTCAGAACACTGCCCCTGCGTTGGCGCTTTCTGTGTGAGCTAAAGGGAGCCGACCAAAAAGCTCCAAGAACAGAAAGCAGATAAATATGAAACTTGGGTGATAAATTCCGACGGTATCACCAGCACTTGTTGCGGACGGACCCATAACTAATTGTGTATTCAGGGTTGATGATGACAGTGTAACGAACCTCACATTCTTCGTTACAAAAGAAGTTCCAATAGTACTGAATTTCGTTGTATAACGGGGTTGATGCATGGAAATACGACTCTGAACGACCACTGCCAACGGAGATATCTTCAACTTGAGTAGTGTAAGTCTCTGCGTCGTACTTGTCATAGGGGGATCCTCATCCCACCATCAAGTTTCCTCTGCTGGCCATTCGACCTGGCAGTGTCAATGGACTTTGTCAGTCGTGCTAAACCCAATGTGAGAAGTAAATCCTCAACTACCTGGGGCTCAACTATTCAGAGAGGCTTTGGGGCTAGCGACAACCATATACTCATTTCCGCGGAATAAACCAGCCAAGTAGCAACCGGAGAACTCACAACTTGGTGCCCAACCCTTTCATCTCCATTCCTCAAGTCCTCATGCATATTATCTCGTGCACGTACATTGGAACTAGTGTTATTGTATACCGATCCACAACCAATTGGTTTGGCCACACATTTGGCCTTGACCATGATATCATTTGCTCTTATTAGGCATCTCAGAACTACTCCTTTTCCATTCCTCTTTTCTCAACCATCCCATCCCCCATCATTGCATAATTACTTATCAATATGGTAAACATTCCTTTTGGCTTCTTCATCCTTGTGGGACTGCAACTATGCGCTGCCGCCCAATTGTGCCGCTTGCCAAATGGACGCAGAGCTTACTCTAACTCCCCTTGCGATGAGACAGTAGAACACAGCATGTACTGTGAGATATCAATGGGAACGGAGTGTCTTTCCAACAAAATTTGTCTGCTTTTGGATGGAAGATTGGTATGCAGCTCTTGCTCTGGCGATACTTGGGACACGACTGTGTGCCGCAGTCATTGTCAACATTCTGGTCAGCCCTCTTCCACCTCATACCTGTGGTCTACCTTCGATTGCTAACCAGAAACCAAATGGGCAGATACGATAGGAGACGAACTTGTCTCGTGTGTCAATGTGACCAACAGGGGCAATTCTTTTTGTTGCGAAGACACCACCAATTGCTGCTACAGTAGTGCTGAATGATTCGAAGTACAGCCCCTCAATCCATTGCCCTGGGCTAAGTATGACGCCAAATTAGACCGCTTCCGCTCGACAAACTCGGAGGACACGAGTGGCACTAGAATCGTTACATACTTGGGAGGCTCATCGACATCTGGTAGCTCTTCAGACTTTGGAGCGCCGGGGCTGTTGGTATCGGGGAAAATTGGTATTGGCATAGGCTCGGCTCTCGGTGGCATTCTTGCTGTTTTCTTCGCGTTCCTGTTGTGGAGATCTTACCTGAACAAGAGAATCGGCAGGTCGAAGAATCAGTACTCGATTGCCCAGAAGCTCACTAAGAGGATCAGATATCATCCAGCGTAGATATCAGTAAGCCTGCGCAGACCCAACCCCAAGAATTGGCTCCCGAGGAGATCCAAAGGGTTGAATTGCCAGCTCAAGTGTAAAAACATTCTCGAGCTGCCATTTCTTTAGTCTAGCAGCATGTTCTTCTATTGACAGACGGATCAGTCATCGGCGATTTGGTTGGAAACACAACATATATTTCCCCCTCATATTCTACTACCTGCTTGGTGTTCAACAAACATAATAAAACCAAATATTCGCTGACAAAATTTGATTGCGATGTTTGTATCGAGCGATATGAGATAGGGTACGGATGAGGATAACCCTGTCTAAATGCTTCACAGCACAGACTCATATGAATACTAGACTCCTCTCACAATGCACATACTTTAACATCATGTAATTGCGTAGCTTATCCAAGAATATCCCCCCTTATAGAGTCGTTCCTCACCCAGTTTCAACGGTCTTATCGTACCTATGAGTCTCACCAAGAGTGAGGCTCCAAGGAGTCGACTTCGCTCGCCATTCAATTCCATCCGACATGCCTCCTGTGGCCGTTTCAGGGAACCAACAAGGGGCAATGAGTCGTTGAAAACGCCAAGTGCTCATGTTCGCCAAACAGTCCCAAGATACTAATCAAAGTTCAAAAGTATTCATAATTTCTTTCTTGAAGTCTTTCATCAACTCTGAGCAACAATCGTATCCGACACATAAGACTGATGTAGTAGTGGCAACTTTCATATGTATGGACGAGATATGGTTTGAACCTGGCTGTCCACTGCTATAGACACCCTTCTATTTCACTTCAGTAAAGTGTTAGATATAGATACTCAATTCAATCTCACCGCATCCTCAGTTCAATTTGTTTACCAACTTACTGTCTACGCATATGCCGTTCAAGCAGGCCCTTTCGG
This sequence comes from Clonostachys chloroleuca, assembly GCA_037952775.1. Classification (NCBI taxonomy): domain Eukaryota; kingdom Fungi; phylum Ascomycota; class Sordariomycetes; order Hypocreales; family Bionectriaceae; genus Clonostachys; species Clonostachys chloroleuca. Next base: position 13,481,330 of record JBANAY010000004.1, read on the forward strand.
TAAAAGGTCTTCCTGAAATCTAGTAGACTGCAACATATACTGAGGAGCGCGTCATGACTCAACTGGTGCCTCCTATGATTGGGGAGTATTTTATAGTCAGCAAGCCAGAACAGGAAAGGGGAGAAAGATCGGTGGAAGGGGCAAACCTTAGATGCGCTGCTCTCTTGAAAGTCTGTCTCATTTCAGCAGCGTCAGTGTCCGCAACAGATTTTGAGAGTCATAGTGAAGAGGAAGGGAGTGGATCATACCTTTCTACATTCATCACACACATAATGAGCGTCATTTGCAACGCTCACATTTTTGTATGCCCTCACACTTTCATGGTTGTAAGTAATATTGAGGCGCTCCCTTGTAGTGTTTTGGGTGGATTCACCGCCGTTCATAATGAGATCCTGAATGTCCTGGATGACTTGTTGGAGGATTGATGCATCCTCGATATCCGTCGCCTTGCGTTTCTTGGTAGACACAGCGAACCATACATTACATCTGCAGCTACCATGCAAGTTTAGTTTCTTACTTCAAAACTCATCTGAACTTGAAACGCCTTACCATATTCTGCCGCCTCCATCTACCTTTCTCGTTACGCTGGAACCGCACCGTGGCATGGGGCAAACCTCGTCCGTCATGATTGGAAATGGATTTCCTATTAGAATTGCCATAATTAATGAGCTTCCGGGTCGCAAAAAGGAGGAATCGGACAGTGTGGTCGATCGATCTGTGGCCTCGGTTACTTCAAAGTCTCCCAAGGTAACTTCAGCAGACCCTGGTCCAACCTGGAACCTTTGTCGAATGATAGCATTTAACATCGCAAAATCATACTCAGAAGGCACTGGAAATTTCCGACCAAGGGCATCTTCGCAGATGAGGGGGTCCTGGAAAAATGACCACCGAACATCCACCTTGCTTGCTATTGAAGCTTTGATATCCAGCACGACAGAATAGATTTGCTGAGTAGACACGCTAGATTCCTGTCAGAGCAGACCACGATATTGTAATGGCGTGTGTTTTTTTACCAAGCTTTCACCACGATTTCCTTCATAGATGCCCAGGGAGATTGGGTCTCTCCACTCACTATGGAGTGGACCTTTGCTAATATGGACATGCCATTCAGAACGGTTGCTGTCTGTGCAGAGATATTATCTTGGACTCGACGTAATAGGTTTTGTGTGTCGTCCAGCCTCTGGTGGATCTGGAGCCGCTCAGAGTCTGCATCTTCAGATGCAAGCATCAGTGTCTCCAGGCCGTGCTCTGCGAGAAGGATGTTGATCGTTCCAAGATGAACACTGAGGTAGTTTTGCAATTTTCGAATCTCGTCACTTTGGCCGAATCGAAACCGGATTTTATCAAGCTGGCCTTGGAGCGATTTCTTCGTGCACTCAGGGCCGAGGGAAGTCTCGTATCTTCGAATCTTGCCCAAGAACTCCTCGAGGGGCCTTCGGCAGCTCAGGGCCGCAAATCGAATCGAATCGATCGTAGGCGACGGCTTCTTCGACTGCAGCCTGTCCAGATGAGTGAGTGCTTTTTGAAGGCATTCCAGCTCCCTCTCGAGGTCTTGATACTCGGCCTTCGCACCCCCGATCTCTTTCAAGCACGAACATATGTCCTTGGCTAGCGAACTGGCGGCCAGGACATCGCTCACGGAGATTCCAACTGACATGGCCGCCTTATTATATTGGACTCCGAGTTCTTTAGTTGGTGCGATTAACCTGAAGACCATTTCTCCTCGCCGTTGACTCGACATCGGGCACTGTGGCGCAGTCAAGCCATTCAGGTTGAGGGCTGTCTGCCTCGAGTTGCACTTTGGCACGCTGCATGTTAATCTCACTTACATGATGCTACCCTCCATCTGCTTACATAACTATATATTCCGGAGTTTATGGCTTCATTGATTGGCTAAATCAAATACAGCAGAGTACTCGCTAGTCTTCCAGGTAGCGGATGATCTGTGTTGTAGAAAAATGAAGAGTGAGAGGATGAAGTTCAGGATACGGAGTACAGGGTAGGGGGATCCAAATTGACAATCCCAGGATGACGATCGCTCCCGGCTTCGGACAATATCCCATCGGTCCTCTTACAAATCAAAGAACCACCTCTGAACCAGACGAATGGGTCCCTTATCGCTTCTGGAAAGGACCACGCACAACACATGGCCTGGCACCCGGCAATAAACTCCATCGCTAGCAACGGATGCTGCTAGTGCCCATGAGCCAATTACTGGGGACAACTTACTCATCGGAAAATGTCCGCCGTCATCCGCCATTGTGACCCCCAAGCGGCCTCGGCATGAACCCCGTAGATCTAACGTAGGTCCTACATCCCACGCACCAACGTACCAAAGCCTAAGGTAGCCTCCCCTCCATAGCCCACCTTTGGAACATCCAGGACAGAGTAGCCAAGCCATCACAAATGACCAGCAGTCTTCCCCAACTGCCGGAGGTTGCCCTCCTGCAGAACGACGACTCGATGCTGTCCCGGAGGTTCGGCAAGGAGATTACAAATTACTATGCTGGCGGCAGCATCAACCGCATCTCGTTCCTGAGGGCCGACACCTCGTTCCTCCAGCAGGCGTCCAAGAGCCCCCGTGCTCGCTACTTCGCCCTGAACAACCTCGGCCCCGTTGTCGAGGACCAGAGCACCCTCGCCCTATTCTCACTGGAGAGCCTCAAGTCCCTGATAGGTTCAGATCCCTTCAAGCTCAGCGAAGACGAGTCCATCAAGAACTTTGACTCAACCAAGAAGACGCCCCTGATCGTCTTCCTGGGCCTGCACGAGGGCCCCAACTCGGATGAGTTCACCACGACCAGCCACGGCACCGTCAAGGGCGAGCCCTACTTCGCCGTTGATGTCACACCCCGTGGCACCTACTCCGAGGCCGCCTCTGTCTTCCTGAAGTCTCAGGAAGAGAAGGGCTTCACCGTTCAAAAGAACGCCCGGGCCATGACCCTCCACGCCGAAGCTGGTACGTATAAAGCCCGGGGTTGAGTAATATAAAAAAAAGCAGGAGAAGCGTAATGAAAGATGAAGAAGAAAAAACTGACAAGATCCTGCCTTCCTAACCGCAAAGCCGCCATGTACGCCCAGGCCAGATCCATGGTCGACTGGAACACCCGCAACGGCTTCTGCGCCGGCTGCGGCAACCCCAACCTCTCCGTCCACGCCGGCTACAAGCGCGTCTGCCCGCCCACGGACCTCAAGGGCGCACAGGAGGCCGTGACCTTCGACGACTGCCCAACCCGCCATGGCGTATCAAACGTCTGCTTCCCCCGGACGGACCCCACCATGATTGCCGCCATCGTCTCCGCGGACGGCCAGAGGGTCCTCCTCGGCCGCCAGACGCGCTACCCGCCCCATCTCTACAGCACCCTCGCCGGCTTCCTCGAGCCGGGCGAGTCCTTCGAGGAGTGCGTCCGGCGCGAGGTCTGGGAGGAGGCGGGCGTCAAGGTCGGCCGCGTCGTCGTCCACTCCACCCAGCCATGGCCCTACCCCTCGAGCCTGATGATCGGCGCCATCGGCCAGGCCGTCGCCGGCGGCGAGACCATCGAGCTCAACGACAAGGAGCTCGAGGTCGCCAAGTGGTTCCCCATCGAGGAGGTCCGCCAGGCCCTCCTCTCCGGCGCCGGCGCCCTCGATGCGCCTCCCCCTCCGGGTTACAAGGAGGGCGAGCTGCGTGTGCCCCCGCCCCAGGCCATTGCCAATAGGTTACTCACGGCTGTGGCGGAAGGCTACCTTACTACTGCTCCTAAAATCTAGAAGAATAATTTTTAGACTTAAATAAACCTTTTTCCCATGAGACGAGCGAGTGATGCGGGGTGAATAGACCATGATAAACAGGACACCATTTTCCTTATCTCTCAATGTTTTTGATTCACACCGCTCCTTTTTCTATGTACGAGAGTAGGGTTGCTTAAAAGCGAAGCCTTCAGAAATTAGCATAAAATAACTAGTTTGACTATTGAACTTAGGAAGTGAAATTCTGGGTAGAACTGACTCCTTTGAAGAGGAGGACTTAGATGATGAACTATACTTTATAATCAGAAAGGTCAGCCAGCGGCTAGATTTTTCATCAATTATGATATTATCATCTAAGTCCTCCTCCTCAAATGAGCCAATTCTACCTAGAATTTCACTACCCGAGTTAAACAGACCAACTAGCTGTTTTATGCTAATTTCTGAAGGCTTCGCTCTTAAGCAACTCTACTTGCCTTAGCAGCACCTTTGAGCTTGCAATCGCTTGTCTTAACCTTAGGAAGCCCCAAGATCAGCAAGTCATTGAGCTGCCCATCCTTGATCACGGGTACTACCACCGGCGGTTGGCTCTTTAGCTTGCTCTTTGGCGTTTTGTTCAGTGTATTCGTGCTTGCAAGTTTCCGAGCAGACTGGGCGAGAGCTTGGTGGGATATTTGATGTTTGGCAAGGACTTGAGTTGATGAGGGCAGCGATGTGCGAAGTTCTGACAAGGACTCGACTGACTCGACTGAGGCGGCAAAGGTAGCGATGTGTGACACTTGGCTTGTCTACGAACAGCGATTTGCGAACGGATTGTCGATATGGACTTGAGCTGTGCGGTTCAGGCAGTGAAAGGACCAGGCCGGGAATTGCGGCCTTTAAATAGATGGAAAGCAGCATTTCAAGCTTCATGAAAGGAGTTACGCCGACGAAAGAGTCATCATGCCGGGCACAAGCCATTGTTGGTGTTGAACCTTATGTACGGCCGGACGCAAGCCTCGTTCCAGACAAAAAGGCTGAAGTTTAATGTGTTGTAATGATGAGTGGTTATAGTATCAAGTTGTTGAATTCCTGGTGGTATTTAAGAAATTCCTTTTTTTTCAGCAGCTGCCGCATAACCGTATAGCTCTGTCACCTACTACTTCTACGTACGAGACATATATCCACTATCCTGCTTGCGGTTGCATATACGGAAATGATACATCTTCCATCAGAGGTGTCTGTAAATGGGTCACAAGCCCACGATCATATCTCATTATCCAGACAGCATCGGCATTAATGACCTCCAATGCTTCTCTCACCTCCCTGCTTCTCTCCATAACTTCGGCGAGTAGAACCAATATTTCTTCAAACATTACGTCCGTCAGTTTGACGTATGTCACCATAGACTTCAAGAGCCCTACCACAGCTTCCCAAACCCGAACTGGAGAAGCGTGTTGCCCCAAGTCACTGGATAGTACTGTAGACTGCTTCCTAGTTGACTTGACCAGCTCGCCGGTTGATGTAGGTAGTAGAATATGACTCTCTGTTGGCGCTGATATGGAATGTTGGACAGATGTCCCTAAATGTATTCCTGTGGCCTGAACCTGACGTTTTACTTTCCTGCACCACTCACCGAGCCTGGTCGCCCACTCCGTCTCGAAGCGAGAGGCGAGGAAATCTCCGCCACTGGCACACATTTCGGACAGTGCATGGCATGCTTCTATGGAGATGAATGTCTCGGCATCATAGAGCCTATCCACAACCACAGGCCAAATGGCATTGATGAGAGGAAGGAACGAATCTTCATCGGCTGCTAGAGCTGGAGATGATTTGGAGAGAATTTCCAATAGAGCCCTCCTCAGTCGAGGAACTGGGGAGGTCAGGTAGTGCTGTGTCAGGTTCGTAATGCGAAGCAGAAGCTGATACGTCATCGAATTTGGGGGCTTCTCCTTTTCCGGTTCAGGACCTGGCATTTCTTCATCCTTTTCGGGCCCCTCGTCGCCCCATGGAGCAGTTGGATGGCCACGCGTGGATTCACCTGTTCTCCTCTCCTCATCCTCCCGTAGCTTCCGAGACTGCCGCCGTGAGATGAAATCTGCCAGGCCTTTAAGGCCGTCTACCTGAGGGCTTTTCTTGCTATGCTTGTGATCTGAGTGACTTTGACCATCAAGCAGAAGCATGTCTGAGACGACTGCCTGGTTCACTAGCTCCTGGAGAACAGAGAACAGAGACTCCACGAAGTTGGTATAGCCATGATAATTCTCCAGCGCAGCAAAAATGGACTCAACCACGTCATCAAGGAACGGCACCAGACGAGGGCCAGCCAGACGGATCATCATGGTCAGAACATTTGTTGACGCGGGAGATATATCGAGAGTATTGAGACGTAGAGCGACCGAGTTGACCATATAGTCCACGTTCTCGACAATTAGTTCAGAAACGTTTGCATACTCGCAGCTCTGAGCCATGCTGTTAAGCGTCAATATCCCATGTCGCTGCAGACTTGGATTATCTGAACCGAGAAATGTGACGATAGGGAAAAGGACATCAATAAGTTCAGGGCGGAACGCCGATCCTGATCGTTGTGCTGCATATGCTGTGACTTCAAGAGCGGTCGCCTCCAGCCGCCAATCTATGCTGGAAGCCTGAGTATGTGCGTCCAGTGTTTGTACGGAGAAGGAGTATAATTCGCGGAAGACCAAATCGATGTCTTCGGCCTCGTCACCTTGATCAAATGAAGATAAATCAAACAGTTCCGAAGCGTCGGCCGAAGATTGGTGCGATGCCTTGACCAATTCAAAGCAAGCCCAGAAAGCAGCTACTTGGCTGACGGTGCCTGGGTTCTGTATGTATTCCAGAAAGTTTGTAGCTAGCCCAGAAGAGGTCATATTCGATCCGAGAACATTGAGTAGCCTTCCAATCTCAGCCCTAAGGCCTCTTTGGCTCTCTTGACTGAAGACAATGGGTGGATACCTGAAGCCTTGAGAGCCTTCTACTACAAGATCGCTAGCCCCAGACAGTAGCTGGACATCTGTTCCTTGGATTGATGTTTGTGGCTTATTTGTATTCATTGCTGAAACAATACTGTCGATTAACGCATTTCCAAGTGTGTCTTGAACGGTCGATGACTCAATGTCAAGGTCTTGGAGGAGCTTCATTCCCTTTGATAGGCTATGAACGGCCTTGCTTCTCATATCGTCGTCACTAGCCTGCATAAGACGTGGTAGACTTGACAACCAGCCATAAACGGTCTCCTTCACCTCGTCTGCTAGCTCCGGGTATATACTAATCAAGTCCCTGAGTGATGTTTCGGTGAAGGATGATTTTGCTTCAAGATCGTCAAGTATGATGGCAGTCTCAACCAAGATTCTCGAGCAATTCGACAAGGTATCGTGGCACTCATCGAGAAGAGTCATACATAGACTTCGCAGGGTTTCTCTGACCTCTGGCTCGTCGTGTGACCGAAGTTTCAGCATATTTGAAAGGGCGACCTTGACTTGATTGGCCGTGGCCGTCAACCAGGCTGGGCTAAGAAGCGCAGTCTTATCCTCATCATCAGCATCCTTGCGCTCGGCTTTAGCACGAATCGACCTTGTTTGCATATCTCCAAGCACACGAGTGAGTATTAACGCGGAAGTGGACAAAGATCGTGCAAGAACGAGTTTTTTGTGCCGTGCTGGGGCTGACAGGACCTTTGTCAGTATGGATATACACCCAGGGAGGAAGTTTGCTAAAGCCGCCTGCTCGCGTATCGCCGTGTAGACTCCTTGGATTGCACGAAGAGATTCGATGCTTATAGTACTATTGGCTCCCTTGTCAACCCCATCCAGCATAACAGTGATGGCATGGCCAAGGGCCGGGATTGCATCAGATTCTGCCAAACCTGCAGCGGCCGTAGGGGATTGTGCAGTGACCTGGAACAGAGCTGTGAAGCCCCTGAAAGCTTCCAAGACCGTCTCTTCGTCGACATCTCGCTTATTCTTTGACCCCGGTACTCCGTCGATGATGAAGGTCAGGAGACTTAGGACTTGCTTGGCCATCTCCGGGGATATTTTAGACTTCCATCCATGGAGAATGAGGACGTTGAGTGATTTGACGCAATTCTCAATCAGCCTCGTTGAAAACGTGTCCATTTGGCGAAATATGTGATAGAGAGGGAAGAAGGTGTATTCAGCCAACTTCTCGTCGAGGGCCAAAGGGTTAGTGCGAATCTGGTCATTGAGGATACCCAACAACTGGTCTGTCAAAGAAAGTAGCTCGGCTTGCGCCGCGTGCTCCTGGGCCTTCCTAAGGGCCAGCTGGCTGATTTGAACGCAGCATGGCTTCAACTGCAGATGGTCTTAGAGAATGGATGCAGACAGATAGCAGACATGGGAGCAGGGTGATCCTCACCTTCTGAAAGAGCTTATTTCTTTCATCATTGCGAGCCGCTGACTCCATGAAGAGCAGTAGATAATGACGAACACCTTGAATCTACAGTGCTATATCATCGTCTTGAGAAAATAATGAAGAGGATATCAAGGGCTAGCAATTCATCCCAAAAAGCAAGGGTTTGGTGGTTGAATCTGAGGTAGGTGCGAGTGCTACCAGGCGAATTCTTACTAAGCGGACTAAGCTGTGAGGAAGCTTGATCAGGCAGCCAACCAAGAACTTACCCTAGAGCTACAGAGACCAAAAAGCATATGATGAGAAAACCATCTACATATCACAATCGCTTGTCATGACCGGAGATTGCTAGGTCCGCTTCCTACGAACGAACTGTCGTGACATACTAGATCTAAATGCCTTCCAGCAAGACGGTCAACTCGTAAGAATCTAACTGCGACGATCGATCCCTGCCAGCCCAACCTAGTCATCTCTGGTCGAGACGAGCGATCCTTGCAAGCCGGGCCTAGCAATCAGGTGCTGGACTAGTGAAATCACGAGAGGTCGCTCCAGCTGTTGATATCGCGATCACTTTGCGCGAACTTGTATATTACGAGTTGCGACCCCAGTCGATCAGTCGGTCAGCGTCGTGCAGAAGTGGATTCCTACTGCCCCGCGCGTAACTTGGATCCAACATGCTACTGCAACTATAAATTTGGAGAGAGACCAAGTGCATTTCCACAACTCTGTCTTAACCACCAGCATTCACGATGGGTAGTCTGATGGAGCCATTCTCCCTTACGGCCCACCCGTATCGCTCGCCAGCCGGCAAGAACTGTGCATATGAACTGGGAAAGAACACAGCACAGAATGCCCTCGTCTTTCTAGGCGGCCTTGGAGATGGACCCCACACGACACCCTATGTCCGCTTTATGGCACGATATCTGGAGACACAGCCAGATCTAGATTACTCCGTCTTTGAGATTCGTATGCGAAGCTCATTTGAACAATGGGGGACCTCCAGCTTGCAGGAAGATGTTGAGGATGCCTCTGCCCTGGTCAAGTACCTGCGTGAGAAAGGCAGAAACAAGATTATCCTAATGGGGCATTCCACTGGCTGCCAGGTGCATATCATTTCCACCTCTCTTTTCTCTTGATCTCAAGGTCTGATGGTTCTTGATATCGACTGACAAGGTAGATAGGATTGCATGGAATATACAAACTACGCTCGCCACAACAATGAGCCGGTTGATGGATTCATCCTGCAGGCACCGGTGTCGGACAGAGAGGGACTCGAGGGCATGTTCCCCGAATGGCGAGACAGCCTCGCGGTGGCAGACCAGATGATCGCCGAAGGCAAGTCAGACTGGTGCATACCCAAGGACAAGGTGCCGCCAGTGTTCAACTGCCCCATGACGGCCTACAGACTTCGATCGTTGATCGCTAAAGGGTATGCGTTCCCTATATCACTCCCTACCGGCTTATAGCTGGCAACTGTCACGCCATGACTGCGTCAATCCGAAGCCCAATTGGAGTACTGACTGTGGATTGTAGTGGTGATGATGACTACTTCTCAACCGATTTGGATGATGAGAAAGTAAAGGGATTCTGGGGGAGGTTCCAGAAACCCGTGCTGGTTTTGCACTCAGAGAAGGACGAGTTTGTCCCCGCACACATTGATCAAGCTGCGTTGAACAAGAGATACCAGGAGGCCAGTCCGATGGTGAGCCAACTGTCGGGGCTGATACCAAATACTGGCCACGCTGTACCGAACGAAGACGCAAGGCAGTGGCTGTCGGAAAAGGTTACGGAGTTTCTACGCGCCCTGCAGTAGGACGCAAGATGAGATGCGAGGGAGATGGGACATACTTACCAATCACCCCGGAGTGACTCGGCGGTAGCGAGAGGCGAGGGGAAACGATAGATATTTACTTACCAATCCATCCCGGAGTGAGTCACGTCTTGGACGGGTGTGAGATGAGAGATGACTGCATGACGTAAACTTGGATGTTACCTACATGACATGCGATGCATACGGATAGGGCCAGCCTGGTGATCCGTGTGTGTCAGGGGAGACACAAATGTGCGACAGCTGTGGCTGATAAGGCCGTTGCTTGTGCATCGTGGTGCGGTGAATGAATTATTAAGAAGCATGCCAAGGGCGACCAGCTCGTAAATACGTTGCGTTGCCCCCAGGCCGTTTGTGCTGCGGGAGATTAGATCAAATGCATAATCTATCACAATTCACACTGGAAGCGGGGCGTAACGAGTTTGGTGGGCCACAACGTTGTGATGCTATGCTGGGGGACTTTGAAATCGATACATCACAGGTCTATCTATCCTGCTAATTTTGGGATATGGTGAGTAATTTCAATTGATGACGGCTTGTGATAAACAAATGGACAGAGAATGCACTCCGCATTATTGTTCTCGATCGTCGTACTGATGCATTATTCTGGTTATCGTGAGTGATCAGCCTTGTGTCTCATTTCTTTTGTCCGGCCGTTGGTCTCAGCGCTCCAGTGGCCCCGCTCCTGATGATAGCGGCCCACTGGGGCCTGCATTCTCCGATACAGCCGGGCCTAACAGCGGATTGGGGCCTGTCCGGTGGCAACGGATGCAAGCTAACGCCAAACCTGGCCGCTTGCAGGCAGGTGCAACAGGCAGAAAACCTCACCGACGACGACGCGGTCACGGCGCACCAGTTTGCCGCCATCGAGGCAGGCTAATTCCCTTGCCTTGCCCATCCGCAGCTGACAAAGCATCCCATGCGATGATCCACCTGGTTCTGCCGTCAAGACGTCGATTCACGGTCCGTCTTTCTTAGAGCCAGCGGCTTGGATTGTCCATCGTTAACACCTCAATTGAGCTGTCGTGAGCTCCCCGGTTCGGCTGCTTATCGCCTCCACTAACCGCCGACCGACTCCAGCCCACCCTCCATCAGTCCGCGACCGCTACAAAGCCTTACCTGCGTCCACCTCCCCGGCGATTTGTAGGAGCTCGCTCGAATTGCCATGACAAGCTGAGGCTGGCCTATCGAATCCGCAACCCCTTCCAGCAGTCATGGACGGCTTCAGCGAGCAAAAGGTGCTCTACCACACCGGCTCTTTGTCCGGTTATCGGCCTCTGCAAAACCTCGGAAGTGACTATCTCTCTGCGACACACTCGTTCAGCCAGCCACTCTGCGGCAACAAAGAAGGTTGGGGACCTCTGAGCCCCTTTCGATACGACTTTACACCATGCTTCATCGATGTCTGGATTGCCTCCGTTTCAGCCTTTGGCCTGGTGTTTGGCCTGGGCGCTGTTTGGCTTCTTAAGAAGAGGCAGGAGGAATATTCCAGTAGCAAGAACTTCCATTTCTGGTTCAAACAGGTACGAGACATTGGCGCTTGTTCCATGAACGAGGAACGGAGTAGAGCTAATCTCGTTGATTATATGTATAGGTACTCCTTGCGCTTTTTGCCGCGGATGTGATCGTCCAGCTCGTCTTCCAAATCCTCAGCTATGGAGCCATTGCGTATGGTGACTTCCGGGTCTGGACCACCGCCCTCGAAATTGTTTCTCTTGGTGTTATATTCGCAGTCCAATGGCTAGAGCATTCACGATTGAGGCATGCCAATGGCGTTGTTCTCTTCTACTGGCTCCTCTTGATTATCGCCTCTGCTGTTAAGTTGAGGTCATTGATCTCTCAGCAGCTCTACGCCAAGAACCTCAGCTATTTCATCACTTTTTGCGTCGGCGTCGGCCTCGCCATTGCTGCATTTGCAGTTGAGTGGCTCTGGCCCCGCGACAACGGAATTACCGGCTACGAGGCCATTGTCGACGAGGATGAATGCCCTGTCGAGTATGCGACTGTTTTCTCCCGGCTGACTTTCGACTGGATGACACCAATGATGAGGTATGGATACAAGGCTTTCTTGACTGAAAATGACCTGTGGGCCTTGGCGAGACCGGATCAGACCAAGAACACGGGTTTCGCATTTGACAGTGCGTGGGAGAAGGAATTGGAAAAGAACCCAGAGAAGCCCTCTCTGACAATAGCTCTGATCCGTGCTTTCGGTGGTCCATATGCTGTAGCCGGTTTTTTCAAAATCGGCAACGATATCGCCCAATACGTACAGCCTCAGCTACTGCGCCTTCTTATTTCATTCATTGGATCTTATAAGACCCAGAATCCCCAGCCAATAATCCAGGGTGTTGCTATTTCTTTGGGCATGTTTGCTTGCGGTCTTTTCCAGACAACCATGGTGCATCAATACTTCCAACGCTCGTTCGAGACTGGTATGCGAATCAAGGGAGGTCTCGCTTCCGCCATCTACAGGAAATCTCTGAAACTGTCAAACGAGGGCCGCGCCACAAAGACCACTGGAGATATCGTCAACTACATGGCTGTTGATGCTCAGCGTCTTCAAGATGTCACGCAATTCGCTCAGCAGCTTTGGTCTGCTCCATTCCAAATTGTCATCTGCATGATCTCCCTATACCAGCTCGTCGGTTGGTCAATGATGGCAGGAATCGTTGTCATGATCTTCATGATGCCTATTCAAGGCTTTGTCTCCAAGATCATGAGGACGATGCAGAAAACTCAAATGAAGAACAAGGATGCCAGAAGTCGTTTGATCAACGAGATCATCAACAACATGAAGAGTATTAAGCTCTACGCATGGGGCGGTGCGTTCATGAACAAGCTCAACTACGTCAGAAATGAGAAGGAGCTGAAGAATCTACGCAAGATCGCTGCTGCACAGGCTGTTGCCAACTTCACCTGGAACAGTGCTCCATTCTTTGTCTCATGCTCTACATTTGCGGTTTTTGTCCTTACGCAAGACCGACCTATGACGACAGAAATCGTATTCCCTGCACTCGCACTTTTCAATCTCTTGACATTCCCCTTGGCTGTGTTGCCCATGGTCATCACGGCTCTTGTTGAAGCATCCGTGGCAGTGAACCGCATCCGCGACTTCCTGTGCGCCGAGGAAATTCAGTCTGATGCCGTCAACGTCAAGCCAGCCCCCCAGGAGCTTGGAGAGGAGACCGTCATCATCCGGGACGGTACTTTCTCCTGGAATCGCCACGAGGAGCGCCAGGCACTCGAAGACATCGAGTATACTGCATACAAGGGAGAGCTTTCTTGCATCGTTGGCCGAGTTGGGTCCGGAAAATCCTCATTGCTGTCCAGTATTCTTGGAGATCTTTGGAAAGTCAAGGGGTCCGTCGACGTTTGTGGAACTGTTGCATTTGCTTCTCAGCAGACTTGGATTTTGAACGCCACTGTGAAGGAAAACATCATTTTTGGATACCGATATGACCCTGACTTCTACGAGCAGACCGTCAAAGCTTGCGCTCTCATCGACGACTTTGCGCAGCTTCCTGATGGCGACGAGACTGTTGTTGGAGAAAGGGGTATTTCCCTAAGCGGTGGTCAGAAGGCCCGTGTTTCTCTGGCCCGAGCTGTTTACGCCAGGGCAGACATTTATCTTCTGGATGATGTTCTCTCCGCCGTCGACTCACACGTTGGTAAGCACATCATGCAGAACGTATTGGGACCTCGTGGTCTTCTTTCCACCAAGACTCGTATCCTGGCCACCAATGCTATTAGCGTTTTGAAGCAGGCAAGCTATATTAGTCTGTTGAAAGACGGACGCATCATTGAGAAGGGAACCTACAAGCAGCTTATTGCTATGAAGGGCGATGTTTCTGAGATGTTGAGGACTGCTGGCCATGAGTCCGGCAGTGCATCTGGCAGTCCCAGCGGCTCGGCCAGTGAGACATCTACTGTTATCGAGGCATCTGATTCTACCCAGACAAAGGAGGAGATTGAGGAAAGCCAGGAGCGAGTTCCTGAAATGGCCCCCCTTAAGATAATCGCATCTGCGTCGGCCAAACCTCGTGCCAATAGTATGGCCACCTTGCGCCGTGCCAGTACAGCTTCATTCCGTGGCCCTAGAGGTAAGCTGACGGACGAGGAGCTGGCTGGTAGTAGGACAAAGCAGGCCAAGGAATTCGTCGAGCAAGGTAAAGTTAAGTGGCATGTCTATACCGAGTATGCAAAAAAGAACAACCTCTATGCTGTGGCTGTGTTCATATTTTCTCTGCTTGCTTCTCAGACCGCAAGCATTGGTAGGTCTTCCTCTCATTTGGAATAGACATTGAACATTTCTCACTTACACTCGCTTTAGGTGGCTCTGTTTGGCTTAAAGAATGGGCGGATAAGAATGCCCGTAAAGGCACAAACGAAAATGTCGGATGGTTTATTGGTATTTACTTTGTCTTCGGCATTGGGTCATCCCTTTTGACAGTCATCCAAACCCTCATTCTTTGGATCTTCTGCTCCATCGAGGTTTGTGAACTCAACTTACCTAGGCATGACACCAAAACTTACCCGCTAACTTCCTCAACACAGGCTTCGCGAAAGCTGCACGAGGAGATGGCAAATGCCATTTTCCGATCACCGATGTCCTTCTTTGATACGACACCAACTGGCCGGATCCTCAACCGTTTTTCAAGGTACGTCACATTCTTTTGCGTACATTTTATCTTATCTGAGCTCAGTTTTAACCAAACTTCTAGTGACATTTACAAGATCGATGAGGTATTGGCCCGGACCTTCCAGCAGTTGTTTGTGAATGCTGCCAAGTCGGGTTTCACACTGGTAGTGATATCTGTCGCGACACCCGCCTTCACTGCCTTCATTATCCCACTTGGTTTGGCGTACTACGGAATTCAACGTTATTATCTTCGTACGTCGCGAGAGCTTAAGCGCTTGGACAGTGTGAGCCGAAGCCCAGTCTACGCTCATTTCCAGGAATCTCTTGGAGGTGTCTCCACAATCAGGGCATACCGCCAGCAGGACCGCTTCCAACTTGAGAATGAGTGGCGTGTGGATGCCAATCTCCGAGCGTACTTCCCTTCCATCAGTGCGAACCGTTGGCTCGCTATCCGTCTCGAGTTCATTGGTGCCGTCATCATTCTTGCCGCCGCCGGACTCGCTGTCACTGCTGTTGCAATGCATGTCGAGATTGACCCTGGTATTGTGGGTTTGGCGATGTCCTATGCCCTCCAGATCACGACTGCTCTCAACTGGATCGTCCGCCAGACTGTTGAGGTGGAGACCAATATCGTGGCCGTTGAGCGAGTTCTTGAGTATTCAGCATTAACCCCTGAGGCCCCCGAGATCATTCCCGACAGGCGGCCACCCGTAGCCTGGCCTGCCAGGGGCGACCTGGATTTTGTCAACTACAGTACTCGCTACCGCGAAGGCCTGGACCTCGTCCTGAAGAATATCAATCTCGATATCAAGTCACATGAGAAGATTGGAGTTGTTGGCCGTACAGGAGCTGGAAAATCTTCCCTGACCCTAGCCCTCTTCAGACTTATCGAGCCCGCAACTGGCCAGATTGATATTGACAACCTCAACACCTCTGATATTGGCCTCCTCGATCTACGTCGACGACTTGCCATCATCCCACAGGATGCTGCCCTGTTCGAGGGTACCGTCCGTGACAACCTGGACCCTTCCCACGCCCACGATGACACAGAGCTCTGGAGCGTTCTAGGTAAGTTTTCACATGCATTTAGGGATGCACTATAACCTCCGATGCCCCGAGGAGTGGTAGCACGGCGTCTCCCTTCCCGTTTACAACTACGGCTCCGAGTGATCACAGGAACAAATGCTCATGCGACTCTTAGAACACGCTAGACTAAAAGACCATGTTGTCAGCATGGACGGCGGCCTCGAAGCCAAGATTAACGAAGGAGGTGAGTTGCGGCATAAGCGCTTAAGTGTTTCCTTGTGTCAATGACGTCTTTGCTCTCTCGCGCTCTTTCACGCTTGCCGTCGGCTTTCTAGAAGCTGAGCATCATTTGTAAACTCGCCCGCCTTACCCCCCTGCCCATATACCCCCCAAGCTGTTGTTGGTTGCCCCCCCTCACCGCATCTTGGTCCCAGTGCGACGGTGCCATGGGGATTCTGTGCATTGTGGGTGTCACACTGCCTTTCCCCATTCTGTCTAAGCTAGGTATCATGGTTGGGCATTGCCTGGGGGCTCTGCCAGCCTCCAATCGCCCTATTGTTGCCCTTCACATTCACATGTCCATATCACCGACCGGGGCAATACTTGCATGATGGGGCCCCCATTCGCATTCATTCTCGACCCTGGAGTCCCAATGAATGACCTCTCTCTCTCCTCATCATTCGTATTTGCGAAGTCCGGCATTGCCAGGCGCCTTTCGCCATGCTATTGTTTCCCCCCAGCTGGGACGTGCAGAAGTTTCTGGACCCCTGCTTCCGCCTAACCCGAAGTCCTACTCCTCATCCCAGCCAACAGCCCATTCTCCCCTCAGCGCTTAGTTGTTTCCACGTTTTGCTTTTGCTTTTCATGCACTTTCTTTTTCCCTCGCCATGGTCTGGGGATAAGACGGGGGAGGGGGCTAGATGTCGGTTGAAAGGGGAATTCCCTCCTGTCCCGTCCCTCTCTCTCCTGGCACCCCGAAACCCAATAAACCTGATTGAATCAGCTCCTAACCCTCCTCTTTGATAGGCTCAAACCTGTCCCAAGGCCAGCGCCAGCTCGTCAACCTTGCCCGCGCGATGCTCACGCCGTCCAACATCCTCGTCCTGGACGAGGCGACGGCCGCCGTCGACGTCCAGACGGACGCCATGGTGCAGCGCACGCTGCGCTCACCCCTCTTCGCCAAACGCACCATCATCACCGTCGCCCACCGCCTCAACACCATCCTCGACAGCGATCGCGTCGTCGTGCTCGACAGGGGGAGGTGGCCGAGTTCGATACCCCCTCGGCCCTCTACAAGAAGCAGGGGCTCTTCTTTAATCTAATGAGGGAGGCTGGTCTGGAGCTGGAGTAGAAAATGAGGGGAAAAGATCAAAGGTTTAAAAAAGCTCACACACCCCAGAATTATGGGGGGAAGAGGGGAGAGAATGGAGGCACATGAAGCATTGAGATGCTGGGATTTGCCGTGCGATTGTTTTCACTTGGATGAGTAGCAAGTTGGAGAAGGGGGAAAAGATTCATTAGATTGATTTCATAGGGGTTCATGTTTTGCCCAAAGTGTTGTAAACAAAAGAATACCACATTGAATTTGCTTCGTGGCTACACGTCTGGAATCCATTCAGGCAATTCTCTGGCGATGTCCATGTCGACAATATCCCAGCAGGTTTTGGCCCCTTTGTGCGACGTGAGTCACCCGTAGTCTGGTCCCTCTCTAAATAGCCATCAATCTACCAGATCGTGGCGGCGGAAAAGATTGCCGAGAAATTTTCAGCCGTTTGAATCCCTAGATGTAAGACGCGCCACTGGAAAGTAAGTCATTGTTTTGTCTTGTCACATTCGGATCAAAGGCTGCCTTGACTTGGGGAAACACCGCATCCAACCGGCATGTAAATACCCTATGCTTCCCAGCCGGTGGCCACCAATCTGTGAACCAGGGCCGCCCGTGGAAAGCCACGCATAGCTTGACCAGTTGGATGGCCAGGTAGTTACTCTTGGATCACCTCGGGGGATCAAGCAGGTCGAGCGGCTTCGCATTTCCCCTCACTCCTCCCTGCCTGATTAGGTCTCGTCCCCTCATTCAATTCCCGCCTAATTGAAACAATGTGCCGCGTCTCCCACCGCAACAGAGCAGAGTGATGGTCGGGCATGGGCTGGAGGCCCTGTCCCCTCCCCATCAACCCCTTCACATTCACTCCGTCCCCAACTCCAGACCACAGCTCTTTCTGAGATTTGGGAAGCTGTTTCCCCAATCTGTTTTCCAGATCTTCTTCTCTTTCGTCGGTGAAAGGCGGAGAGTACCATCCGTTGGCATCATTCTCGTCACCGCTCCCCTGCCCATACTTCTGGATCTCGCAGGCATTATCTACCTTGACAAGAACGGACATCCCCACCAACAAATATTGACCTACGTATTCCTATCGCAACACCCGGAGTGGTTCTTCCCTAAGAGGGTGTAAATGTGCATGTGTGCATATGTGATATATGTGTGTGAGTGTAGAAATGGGTGGGTGGCGTGTGCGCGAGGGTACATGTAACTCTGCCCATGTGTGTCTCCTGTGATCCAAGCGATGAAGCGCCGCATTAGTAAAACGCCACCAACGTCCATCCTTGTCTCCTGGAAGGGAGCCAAGGCAGGCTAACCACTGGTTCCCTGCCCTGCCTGCCAGAAACGGCGAGGTCTGGGACGGCTCGGTGAGATGGTGGTGAAGGCTTCTGTTGTGTAACACAAAACTGACCAGGGTGAGCGGATGGTGGTGTGAACTAGTTGGAGGACTGGTTCAGCTCTGGATGCTAAAATCAAGCACCTGGGGCACAGGGGAAAAAGCAAGCTCGAAGCAGGCATGTTGCATCCCTTACTGATGCCGGCCAAACTACACCAGCGCACAATAGCCCGCACCCAGGTGCTCAATGCGTGGGCCCTTGTGGGAAGTCCCCAAGATGTTTTCGCAGAAAGTCGGAGTACCTTTTACTTGGCAGCAGATCAGGTGGCACCCGCATTGGCCATCCGACGATGCAGCACCATATGCAAGTGAGAACGACTTCCAAGTCTAGCAGGACCTTGCAGCAAATCAAATACGCCACCTCGCCCTTGGGTCTTAATTTACGTCCCAACTTCGATCCCTGCAGGACATATTGAACCAAATCACGAGCACTAGACCTGACTGAGCAGCAATGCCGCTGGAGGGTCGGTCTTGTAGGGACGCCCAAATTGATGTGCTCTTGGGCTGGGACTTCGGCACACGGGAAGAGTGCTGGTAGAGGCCGGCTGGAATGGCTGTGATAAGAAACTGGTCTACCTTGGCTGGTGCTGCACATTGAACGGAGGAGAGTCCGCAGGGAGGACATGTTAAAAAAACGGAGCAGCCTATCCGGATGCTTGAACTGCCCCGTGAAAATCAAGCTTTCGTACGCATATTCAAAAAGGAAAATGACGAGTCGTTTTCGCGATGCCAAGAAATCATGATGGCCACGACTTTCGGCACAGGCCATGCCCGAGCACATCTTCCAAGGAGAGTTGTCTTGCGGTCAAGCCGGCGGTCACAAATGGGTTGGCACCGTCCTGCAATTAGCTCTCGAAAAAGGAAAAACATTGCCTCCAGAGTTTAGGTTGCATTCAATCCATTCGATCGCTACCGTTACAGTATCTTCGTTTGATCTCGTGATGAATGCAACAGAGATCCGACCAGTCTGACGGTTTAGTCACCAAGGTAGTCATCATATGCGTCTATGATAGAACAAGAATTAGGCTACTGGTTTTTTCCTAATAGCGCCTGAGATCTATGTTCAACCGTTGAATGCCACATGACACGAGGAAGTTATTCGATTGACATCTCACCTGAATTTCAGGAACAGGCTCTATGTCGCACATATTCATCAGATGTGAATTCTCGATACTGGATACAAGCAAAATCCATTTCGGGATAATTAGCCGATGAAGGGTCTCTCAAACGAAAAACTGATTCTTTCAAATGCTGGAGTATTCATTCGTTAGAGACTTCACGCCGAGCAACAGTACCGAAGTTAGGTTTCAGAGGTCTCCTTCCATCTCCAAGATGATTGTGAGAAATGGGAAGGCTTGGACATCCTAACGGGGTTTGGGGCAGATTTGAAAGCAAGACTCCTTGTTCGACTCGCAAGGTGATCTCAAAGCAGCCAGTCCAACCGTGAAAGACAAGCTGGCAGGGTTAAGGAGCGCTTAGGAAGCGAGACGTAATCCTGTATGTTGGGTTCGGGGTTGGAGTTGGGGGTGCGGCGTAAGCACCAGCAGAGGATTTGATGGCGCGCAGCAAGTCTCTCAGTTGGGAAATAGGCTTTATCATCTGCGTTGGTAGTGTTGTTTTCCCGCGGGAACAACTAACCCTCAATGTATGTACAACTTTCCTGTGTCGCACTTTTGAGGTAGTGATTTGCCCACTTCGCAGATAGCAAGACAGGTGCACGTGGCGGCCGGCGGTCAAGTCCAGCTGTGACTTCTCATTGCCGCTGAGATGGCTGGTCGCGATGTGCCGTAGGCAAAAATGCTACCCACCAGCGCCACCAGCGTCCTTTTGGTCTCCTCAGGTCAACGGGCTCACCAGTCTCACCTCACACGAGCCCTGGCAACTAAAGCACGCCCTAAATTAGTCCCGGCTGCCAAATCGAGCAGCCGACAGGTGCTAGCAGATCTGGATGCGGGGATGCAACGTTCAAGGTCTCAAAGCAGCAAATGGCAGCGTCAAGGACGGAACATGGCGTAGCCTCAACGAAACAATTTCCCTGCAAGATGGAACCACATATGTAAGAGCAAGTCATGCTCTGGCAGGTTACGAGGCCGAGGGCGTAAGCAGACGCTATCAAGCTAGATAGGCTAGTCGATACGCCTGCCGTGTCGCACTCGAATGGGATCATCGAGCTAACGCTGCCACTCTGTTTAGTACAGAGTTGAGTACAGCAAGCATGTGGTGGCTTCTCAGCTAGAGACGGAAAGCTGTTCGGGACTAGGATGTTTCATAAGATTGCTTATAGGCCAAAAATTTGTATGCACGCTCTCAGAAGTAAAAAAGGTGTGCCACTTGTGATCGTCGTATGCCGCCATGCGATATGCTTGACGGGTGGAGTATAGTTGCTTTCGCTGCACTATCAACTGAGTTGACTCAAATCAATCACCCATGATGACATGGGCTATCAGCCACCTTTCTCCATCGCCAAAGCACAATGCGGTTCTCGTAGCCGCATAAGCCTCACTTTGGCTTAGAGGCTATCTCTTGTTTGGACGCGATGGAGCTTGGCAGGGCGTTTAGCCATTACAGGCCACTGACGTCTCTGGCAAGGTGATTAGGTTTGCAACGCCGGCCTCTGGCTTTTCAAGGATTCTGAGCTGGGTACCCAGTGGTGTCGTTTGTTCCAGGTCATATGCAGGCCTCAAGCAGGTAGATGGATTAGGGCGGGAAAATGATCGGGCGTCGAGCGAGGAGCGATTGCAAGCCAGAGATGCCTTGATTATTTTCTCCCACACACCCAACCCCATCGCTCGCCTCAGGTTCGGTTCGGGGACTCAACCTAAGGCCACGGCTGGACCGCACTGTCGGTGATTGATTGGCATGGCAGGTGACGGCTTACTAGTAAACTTTGGCTAGTATGTATCTGTCTGCAGGCAGCCACTTGGGGAGAGATTGTGTCGAAAAGTAAGGTAGGATGGTTGGGCTGACTTACGAAAGAAGAGATGCGTACGTACTTGATGGTGGGCAGAAGCGAGTGTGTGGCCCCGAAGCCTCCACTTACAGCGAAGGAACGAGCCCTCGAAGGCGAGGAAAGAGCGGTCTCCGGAGCCTGCCGCATTGGCGTCGGAGCAGTCTACGTACCTACCTGACCTGGGCACACCTTCCTGCCACCCCACACGACCCGAGCGAGCTAGCAGCAAGAATCTCAGTCCTCGCTTACGATCACCACCACATTGCCTGGCGACTATCTACATATGGCAGTAGGTGCTTGACCTCGTGCCCTCTCCGTATCGGCATCCCTGCGTACCTGCTACCTTTCATCGTACCTTACAGCAGTGTTGATGTAACCGCCTCTCCGTACATGGTACATCGGTGCCTGAGGAGGGCCGCGACGCCGGTGCTACCCAGCTCCGGTTAAGTGACGGACACTGCGGGCATTGAACGTCGACCACGCCATACCAGAACCAATTCCGATCTTCTGACTCCAACCGATATGAGTGCATAAAAGAAAGCTGCGCGGCATGGTGCAGATAGCTCCGCAACTTGACCCTCAATTGGGGAGCAAGCCAGTTTTGTCCCAAGTCGGAAGCCCAGACGCATCCGCCCTCAGAGCCGCCGTCTCAGAGCATCGCTGTGGGGTGGGGATGCCCTCACGGTACTATAACCGCCCCAACAGCGTTAGTCAGTCCCTGAGGAAGGAGACGGAAGAAAAGAACAAGTAACAACAGCCGCAATGATCCTCTGCGCATGTGGGGATATATCCGGATGGCCTAGTTTTGTGCTTTGGGATCCCTTTGCACTGTGGTATTAGAGACTGTCGAGATGTTCGCCCACCGGAATCCTGACATTTCCATGTCTCACTTTATGGGCATAAAATGAACGCTTGCTCTTCCCAGGCAATGCGGTGCGCAAATGCACACAAGGTCTCATCAAGCTCCTAACCCACAACAATAAGAGGGCCATTGCTAGGAAACCCCTGCTTGGTTTTGGGGAATACCAAAACTGAACAGAAATAGGACCTGAATGAGCCACATCCCGACTGAGCCTGAGGTACCCACGTCTACAGGTTCAATCATTATGCTCCCATCTTCTTTTCTTTTTCTAGGCTTGACAGCCACCCGGGTGACAGACCTCTCATCTGCACGAGCCGTTTCGAATGTTCCGGCATGGCGCCATCCGTTCTTTGTTTCCAGCACTATGTGGCGGTGATCTCTCACACCCCCAGCTTTCTTCCTCCATTTCTTATTTCTTATTTCTGCTATTCCTACCAGGCCATGCTTGCGATATTCCAATTCTGCCCATCCACGAGGGTGTAGGTCTAGAAGAGGTGCCCCGAATTTTTCCTTTTGCCAAATGCAGGTTGGACCCTCTCTCAAGCTCTCCCTTTCCAAGCTCCCGGGATTGTTGCTAATTCGACGGGGCTTCCATAAACCTTGAAATTCATCAGGATACGGAAATAATTACCTGCCCGTGTTCTGACCGGCCGTTGGGAAAACAATGACCCATGTCGGGAAGAATCCCGGCAAAGGACATTTCCGGATCCTGAATGTTGGGTTTGAAAATCTCCTCTCACACAGGTGCCATCGTACACCCCTCGCATGCAGACCAGGATGTGACAAGTAGTATGACCATCTCTGCCGCCTCTGACAGACCAGGGGCATCCTTGTAGCGCTTGGGAGATTCGCAGCTCCGGGAGCCCTGGGAATGCTTGATTCTCAATGGCAAGAGGGATAATATGGACTTGTGCATAGCTCCAATCCGTGGCCTGAGGTCCCTTGCTCTTGCTTTTCAATCAAATGGAGGAGGATAACGATATGCTACACTAGGTGGATGCTGCCATCCCCCAATTCCAGTAATCCGGGTTCGCTTTAGACCGAGATCATACAAGCCCTCGGGTGCAAAATCAGTAGCGAAGTGAAGGAAAAAAAAATCGAAAAAATCAAGACCAGGTCAGGCGCTTTGATCACCGCTAGCTGGCTTCCACGGCGGTCAATACGCACCAGGCGGAATCTGGAGCCTTGAACCCGTTCATTTCAACAGGGAATTGTTTCTGCGTACCACCTTGTACGCACAGCCCAGAGACAGAGAGTCTCCCCGATGCCCGCAAATCTTTTGTCCAACCTAGCCGATATTGCGGCGCAAGTTATGAAGAGGTACCCTAGGAGGTATAACAATATGGGCGAGTATCTGCACGAGGAGAGGCGTAGAGTAAAACGCCACCGCGCAAGAGGCAGTGGCGTGCGTAGTGTTGCAAAGGGGCTCGACCGAATGTGATCTGTCAGCAGCGTTGTGCATTGCCCTCGATGTCGACGAGTTACAAAGGAGGGGACAAGTGAAGGTAGTTTCTCCCACACAATCCCATGCGGCAGATGTCGATCTACCTGCTGGCGGCCATGGTGAGTGTTTCACCGCTGACTGTCTAGGCCGGTCGCCGTGGATGCCGTATGTACACCTTGCAGCCGGCCACCAGTCTGTCTCTCGGGGAGGTACATATCTGTCTCCGTAGAGGGGTATTATGCTGGCAGCTAGGATTCCATTCTAATGACCGACACCTGCAGATGCAACTCACAGCTCCAGGGCACAGTAGTAAGCCAGTTGGTCGTATTTGAGACAGCAAGGGTACGCAGATGCTCCGTCAAGTGCCACTAGCGGAGAAGTAAATGTGTGGCTGCATATCCTCAGGCCATTGGAGGTTGAGGCATCACAATTGAGTGACGGGGGAGCAGACGCATAGCTCAAGTCGACAGCAATTCGGCTAGGCAAGCCAGGAGGAAACAGTTGGACAGAAGACATGGCGCTCAGCATGCTCTGGGCACTAGCTCGGGTATGCAACCATGTGTAGAATGCGCGATTACAACGCCAATGCGTAATTCAGCATTAGCATGTCTGGATCATATTCACTCATTCGGCTCGGCTGCATTAGCATTGGGATCAGGCGCTAGGCTCACGGGCATATGTAAACGCGACACGACACTCGCACAGGCGTCGAGGTACCTCGCAATGGCCCGTACTGGACAATGTCCAACCAGCCATGCCTTCCTTGCCTTACATTATATACGAAGCATGGTAAGGCAGGCACGTAATACAGGAGCACCTACCTTAGTCCTGGCGGCAGCTTCCACCTCACATGAACAGCCCCTGTTGGGCAGGCAGGCACGATCCCCGCCTGGGCCTTCCGGCAGGCTTGTCCTCACTTAGCAGGCTCTATCGCCCGACGCAAGGCAAGACAGCCCTGCCGATATGCACATGGACGACATCGAACTACAGTTGCAGCCAACCTACCTTACCTTGGGAATGTTACCTACTACCTTACCCTCTTGTCTCCTGTCTCGCACATGGCGGCAGACTGGCCTGCGGGTGAAGTAATGGCTGTCGCTGCGCCCATCCATTGTCTCCATCCTAAGAGATCATGCAGCAGCAGCCCCCCCCTCAGCTCAGACCCTACCTGGGGGTCTTCTTGGACCAAGACACTCTTAGTGTGTGCATTCTGCAACCCGCCCAAAACCGTTTTCCGATCCCGCACTGTTCCCACACCAGTGACCAATCTGAAGCGTGAGGAAACTACACTCACAGGTTGGGCTAATTCTTCTCAGAGACATTCATTCTGGTGGCTTAACGGCCTGGCTCGACAGGCTCTCACTTATTTCTTGGCCCGGGACCATAATGTTACTAATCTCCATTTCCAACTGGTTGGCCTGGGCTGAAGCACCCACAATATTCGTGGCAACTGTCTCAGACGCTGAATCTGAAGCCATGGCTTTCGCGCTGTGGAGGTATTGGGTCGAGCCATCACATCTAGAGGGACCGAGCGTTGTGATGGACGGCGGCATCAGTCAACCGCCCATCTATGCCCACGAGGTACTTCGGCACCAATTTCAATTTACTCCTCGCCGTGGTGTGCCATCACATCTGCCCACGCCAGCCTCAACACGGCACCGCACAATCTTGTAGTCACCGGGCAATAGAGGGGCCTGAACTCGGCGGCATTCGGTGCAGGACAGGTCCCCACCGTATAGTTTCTCTGGGCTGGCCTGGTGTGTGTGCAAAGAACCCAGCAAGCCCGGCACTGGCTGGTACACCCCCTCCAAGGTGCGTCTGCGTCTCTGGAGAGTACGTCTTCCATCACCTCCTGTCAACCAACCCTCCGCCTCACAACTCCACTGCACACCCACCACATCCACCGGCCTCCCTCCACAATGTCACCCCAGCACCCTGTCGACAGAGACCGACCAGGGTTAATATGCCAGTTCTGCGTGAGACAAAAAAGAAAGATGTGCTCGGGTCGTCTTGTAGCTATGTGTGGCTAAAGAGGGTACCTCCCGGTTTCGTATCCCCACGTACTTGGATATGCATGTACTGGCCGTCGTCGGCCAGCTCAAGCTGCGTGTATGTGCCCATCCCTCTATCTGGCTTATCCTAGCTACTACCACCAACCGTCCCATCCACCTGCCGACTCCAGGGCATTCTCTTTTCTACTCATATCGGTTTTCTTTACTGAAATGGCTTGTTGTTTACCTGAGATAGACATTGATACTTGATCACTCCCTCCTCGCAGCAAGGACCCCGGGATAAGAAGCAAGGGCATCGAGCCCCCAAGGAGGAATCCCAGAATATTGAAAGCGGGCCCCGCCCATCGATCCCATCCCCCCCCCTGGCCTTGCTCAGTTTTTTCTCTTTTGAATCGTTTGGGGTGAGCACTACTTCCAGGTGGACAAGGTGGCTTGGCAGTCCTGATCGATTGGCTGCCAAACGGCTGGCTTTTCGACCTCTTTCAGCTCATATCGTTGTGTCAATCTTCAGTAACTTTCCTATTTTGTTGGCCGCTCCGATCTTGGACCCTTAGAAATCGAGAACTGTACCTGTTCCTCCCGCGCAAGCATTCCGTCCTGACGCTTATGTCTTCTGATCCTCTCTGGAGCACAGTACAGTGAGGATCAACTGGGTATTTGGGCGCGAACTGATTTTGTCGGCTCGTTTCTAGCACTGGTTTTGCTTCTTGGGTCTCTTATTTTTCAACTCGACATTTCCTCGACGTGACTGTCAATCCAGGACGGACAGACTCGCCCCTGTTTTAACCTTGCAACAACGAGAGGGCGCGCCAGACCCGAAGACGAACAGTGGAAAATCTCTCCGGGAAACAAATTTAGCTGGGGTTTCTTGGGATTGATTTCCCTCGCACCGTATCTTTGGTCTGGCTCTTGGACTCCAGCTTCGCGAAGCAAACCTCCCTCCCATTTGTCCGTCAATGATTGATACCCTGACCCAAGACTTGACCAACACGATTTCACATTGCATTTTGCGTTGTAAAGATCCTGAAGTCTTGTAAAGCGGCTTGCTCCCCCATGTCTCGCCTGTCAAACATTTTTATTCGTCCTTTGGTTATCTCAGTGCGCTTTCCTGGGAAGCTGCAAGCGCCCCCAGCCAGGACCAATAGTCAACGCCTACGCCCTGTTTGGCCCGTCTACTTTGAATCCGGTGCTTCCTCTGCATTCGTCTTCGAAGCTTGTTGTCTAATCACCTATCCTCCAGCCGTTCCCTCCTAGAGGTGAGAGCGTCTCAACGGGGCCGGATTCTTTCTTTTCAGATCTGCTTTCCTAAGCAACCGGATACTCCTTGGCGTCCTTTTGAACAGCGCCGACAATCCATACACGACCGCCCATAGCTAGTGGGTGCGTGATCATCCCTCTCAAGGCACTATCCCAGACTGTCCACAGCTTGAGCCGTTCATCGGGGCAAGTTCCTCAGCCAATTTGGTGTCTCCGAATCAACCGTGACTTCACATTACATCGCCTACCAACAGTCCTGCTACACCTACACCACGGAGATCTTTTTGGTCTTCTACATTGCGCTAGCTAGTCGGTTATAACCCCACCCTCTGGCCTTGAAGCACGAGCAGCCTCCCCATACATCTTTAGACACCCACACGCCCCGTCCCTCTGCAGTACGCACTAGTCTTACCCATTCATAACCAATCACTGTGCTTGAACCTCTCTTTCATAGCTTTAAAGCTACATTGCTCTCCTCAACCGTCCAAGGTGAGTGGCATCTTGTCGCTGCCTTGCTGCCTTGCTGCAACATTCAAATATCATTTCCTCCACGGCTCAACTCCTGTAGGGAAAAAAACCTCCGGCAATATCACTGCCCACTTTCCTTGTCATTCACCACTCTACAGATCATTTATCATATTCTATGATCAGGCCCAAATCTCTCTAAACGTTCGCACTCTTGTCTCTCTCATCTAGAGTAGCTCGACACGTTATAAACTACCAAACCCGTTGCCCCCCAATCTTACCCATCTTTAGTATTCTTCAATCCCTCCCCTCCGTGTCTTTGAAGCCTCCCATCGTTTCAGCATGGTTCAAGAGTGGTCGTCGCGGGACCATCACCCGCGGCACTTCACGTGCCAACCTCCGGCTCGATATCAAACTGATATCATGGACCATAGGCGCTTCTACGAGTCCCAAGAATCTGTTCGACACCAACCACCCATGGTATGCATTGAGATAACATGAGTGGCTGCTCTCTTCTGATCATGACAATAGGCCATCGACACTGCGCTTCGCTCCCACTGCGGTATCTGGGCTAAGCAGTACTTCGTGGCGGTAGTCATGGACGATGGAACGCCAGCCACATTCTTCAGCCCAGGGCAGAAGCTGCAGGACAGCGTTGTACGCCAGTTTTTTGATATCAAGAAGTTTCAACAAGTGGTATCCTCTCTCGATACAGGTAAATAATTATATTCTATTAGCCCTTGTCGCTACTCGCTACTCCTTAGCATTTGCTAATATCTACGGTGTTAGATCAAGCAACGAGCCACCCCCCTAGCTCTGAAGGATCCATGTACTTCAGACCACCTTATAACCATAGGCACCACACAAGTGATCGAACCCGTTCGCAGAATGATGATGACGGTGAAGATGGGGGTAGCTATCCAGGACGACCGGGTCGGAAGCGCCCAAGATCACGCCAGACCATGGAGTACGAGGAAATGCCCATGCCTATCATGTCCAGGAGGGGAATCCGAGTCTGTGACTCGAGAGCCCTGTGGGGATTTTACGATCAGCGTTTCAAGAGCTGCCAACAGTCTGCCTGCAAGCTGATTGCAAAAGCTTGGGTCAAAGCTGTCGAGCCCAAGAAGCAATCTACCCATCCATACACCGGTAGTGATGCAAAGGCTCCTGACTGGTGGCCGAAGCCTTGGGGGGATACCAAGGAAGACAGGGTCAGGCACAAAGAACCCGACCATCTTTACAAAAGAGGTAGGAAAAGTTGAAACTCTCATCGCAACCATTAAGAGCTGACATCCCATCAGAACGAGTTCATCTTCTCAATCACATCCTCGCTATCATAGTGGAGCCGACCGCGAAGCAACACCCTGACGTCCGGAAACTTCATCTAAATGTCAAGAAGCTAGAAGAGTGTACTAATGAGGCTCTCTCTGGCTTCTTCAGCGAGAACCCCCAAAATTCTGGTAAAAAGCGATTTCTTAGTGAGATTTTCAAGGTGGCAAAGCAGCAGGAGAGGTATAAGAATGGAGAAATCGGTATAGTAACCTACCTGGTCTCCCTTTCCATGGTGGTTCTAACAGGAAAAATAGACGCTGCTACCGAGGTCTACGTCCTGAACGACGACAGAGTTTCAGAGACTCAGACACCAGAACAGGAGGAAGTCCCAGCGAGCCGTGACCACGAGGAACAGAATACATCACCTTCAACTCGGTCGACTGCCCAAGGCTTCCATCCAACTTCTCCCGCTGGCCACAGCCCTACTACAGCATCTCAGACAAGCTCGTTCGTCAACGAGATGCCTATGCGTAATACCCAGAATCCACCACCGCCTCCATCAATGGTGAATGATTTGACTAGCTCACACCACGGCTTCGTTGAGGAAGGTCTACCGGTCCATGGAACGACACCTGCCCATCATTCGAACACAACTATTAACGTCGACATGATACCCAATAGCAACACCAATGACTCGAGTCGCCGATCCTCAGTGTTCGGGGAGTACAGTCACGTCGGCAATGGCATGTATACACAGCCATGGCAAACTGGAAGTACAGCATCCAATCCCCAAGCTGTTTATTCCCACAAACAGAACGGCCCGTCAACATCATTCGTCACTGCAGTTCCTTCTACGCCTCCCCCATCCTACATGAGGGGATCCTTCGTCGATACGATGACACAACCAGGATATGATCCAACCCACAGTCAGGTGTACCGATCTGGGGACGTACCTTCAGGGCAGATTGGGCAGCAACAGACATACAACTACATGCCCAATGATAGTCGAGGACTTCAAGTACTTCCAGGTGTTTCCGAGGTAATAGACTCGGTGCCACGAGGCCACTTCAAAGACGAAATAATTTGAGCTCCCGTTGTCATACACCCTTCCACCACAAAGAGCAGATAACATAAATGTTGTGGCGGAAGGCCTAATTGTGCTGCAAAGCGACCTATGTCCCTTCTCTCAAAAATCCTACTGCCTTTTCAACCTCGGTCAATTCCTTTTCTGGAACTATTCATCAACATGTAATGGAAAGGCATACTCAATTATCATGGTTGATACCTCATCTGATTGGCTCCAGACTACGGTTTGGGTCTATTCCGCCTAATGTTTGCTTTCGAATCGAAAATGGTGTTCGTTGGTGATTGCAATATGAGTGGCTCTTTGATATTCTCCTCCTCGTCTTTTTTCTGTTTTACGGACTTTGCGGAACCACACAATACTTTTCTATTCTCTGACCGACCTATTTCAGCTTCAAAAATCTTTACGTTAAACCCCGCAGTTGGTGTTTTGGAATTATAAAGCTTCCTTGCACTTTTTTACGCCTGGCAAAGGAGCTGCTTGGTTTTGGCTCTGTGCCTCAAGTGTTTGCGTCCTTTGGTCATTTTCGTTCGCAACAAGCACTGCAAATCTGCCTGATTTATCCATTCCATCCGGGATGGAACTCTCACGATTGGACGAAATGAGATTATGAACTACAAGTGTTTTAATGATCGTGCCTTGCATGCGGACGCTCATTCTTGAAAGTCGCGGCTGCTTCGTCCCTCGGACGTGGGACATTTCGATACAAAGCTTGCGGCATCTACTATCTACTACGGTTACTTGAAGCCACTATCTCTGGAGTATCTACCTGTCTGCTCGGCATTGAAACGGGACGATATTTGCTGCCTGTTTGCCCTGGTTTATGTGTTCTTTGGTATTGCCTATTTTCGTTTCTTGCGTTCTGGGGTCTACATAATTGCTCGCGCTTACTCTTAGAAAAATGGAGCTCTTCAAATCTCATGACTGTTGGAAAGAACCCACAAAGTATGTATAAGGTCAGTTGGTGGCGGAAATCTGCAGATGGGATGTATTACACGGAACTCTCACAGAATCCTGTTTTCTTCTCGTCACCATCTTCCTCTTATTGGTCTATCCATACTGAACTAGAAATGTGAGCTCACATGGAAACCCATTCTCTTTCACCAGCTCAGCTGCTTCTCATCTTGCCCAGTTACATCATTTGCTCGGTTATCCATAATTAAGTTTTGCGGAGAGGTAGGGAAGAAGAACAGGTCACTTTTAGGGGGCATATCCGCTTGCGCTATCACATTCTACGTGCCCCATGTGTTGATGCGCACATGTATCGCTTCCATCCCCATACCCTTCGCTTCGCTTCGCCAACTGTCTCCGCTAGATTACCACTCCGCGTATGTGCCTGCCGGGCCACGACTCATGCCGTCACCCAGTGGAGCGAACGAGAGGATCACACCTACATGTATGTAAACATGCATAAGAGCATGCAGATACATTACCACCCCCGCATATGTACTTCCCCCCCTTCTAGCTTCACTCCTCCTGCCTCCCCAGGCAACACTCCCGGCCAGCCAGTGGCCGGGGAAGTCCTCCCGCTCGCCCAACCTGCATATGTACATTAACCCTTCCCAGGCAAGAGACAGCCTGTACGCGAGGTTCATGTACGGTGACGGACTAGACAACCTCGTGCTGCCCAAGGAGAGCGGCACTAATGCCGCCACACATATGTATGTCTCAGAATCCCTCTTCCGCGTGTCCTCGCTGATCCCGTAGCCGAGGGTGGGAAAGGGGGGGGGAGCTAAGTCCACGCAACGGCTATCGTTTGAGCTCCCATGCAGGAAGAAACTTAAAAGGACCATACTGGAAAAAGCAACAGGAATCCGGAAGTGGAATTAATTGCATGGGGAGAGCCAAAAAAGAAAAGAAAAAGAAAAAACCCCTTGGCATTACCAAAAAGTTTTCCCTGCCCAATCGGAGCAAGTCAACGATTTTTCGGATGGAACCCTTTTTTTTTTTTTTTTTTTTTTTCTCTTTTTTGATATATCGACACCACGGGCCCAGTGGATGCGGGTAACGAATGGCCATGCAGCGCGTGGCCACCCTCCTTTCGTTTATCTCATTGTTTTACATTTTTCTTTTTCTTGTTCCTTGGACTTGCTCCTCGCAATTCTCTACTTTTCCCTGTTTGGTTATGAGAAGCGATTGCAACACACCCACACCCCTTGGAAGAAGTGTCGCTGCCGGGGCTTCGGGGGCAAAGAGGGTGTGCGGCAGCTAGCGACGCTTGGTCTGAGGAGATGCATAGGATAGCTTGTTCTCGCATGCGGCTGGCTAGTTTCCTCCACGAGTACCAGCTGCAGCTCGACGGAACTGGGACCGCTGGCTGCTCTCGCGGAGGTCTTCCGGCCGGCGCGGGTCACACATGCAGATGGATGGGACATACAGTAGATCCACGCAAGGGAAAGTGAAATGGGCCCGTAGGATCGAGCATGACGCGCAAGAGTATCTCGATGTGATGAGATTAACTAGGTAAGTTTAGGGCCTCGGGAACTACTGAGTGG
Source organism: Clonostachys chloroleuca (assembly GCA_037952775.1). Classification (NCBI taxonomy): domain Eukaryota; kingdom Fungi; phylum Ascomycota; class Sordariomycetes; order Hypocreales; family Bionectriaceae; genus Clonostachys; species Clonostachys chloroleuca. The sequence continues at coordinate 13,513,475 of JBANAY010000004.1, forward strand.
CCGACGACGGGAACATCAACTCCGTCGGATACTGACACTTTCCCACCGCCACATGATAAATTCCTTCAACCAATACAAATCTGTCCCGCCAACGCCAAGCTACTTTGAACATTGAACAAATAAATGCAAGCCACCTCAGACAAGCGTCCCGACACCCCGCCGCTCCCTCTCCTTAATCGAGTGAACAAGCGAGGGGGGCCTGAGCGCGGCGCTGCCGATAGAACGAAAAAACAGTGAGTTGATATAAACGATGCTGGTGTAGCCATTAGTGCCGGTGCATAATTGCCCCCCGTGTGGCGTGGGAATATGAGAATGCAAGTTCCAATGGGAAGATAGATGGAAAAAGAAAGTAGAAAACCCCCAGGCAGGAAAAACAAAGGGGAAAGGGGGTGAGATTGTCAACAGCTGAATCGATAGAGGGAGGCCGAGGGAGGATTCGGCTATCGGATTGGTGATGGAAGCATAAGCTCCCAGATTGGATTACAGTGCGGCGGTTATGTCAAAGGGGGGAATGGGCGTAGCAAGGCTCTAACTTGGCGCTGCGGCTTCGCCTATCTCCTCCTTGGGTTGCGGAGGCTCCAGGCCCGCGTTTTGTGCCACCCGCTTCCAAATCTCGAGCTCGCGATATAGTCGTTCGCATTCCTGCTTCAACTTGTCGTTCGAAGTACTTAACTCAGTGATGGCTTGCTCCGTAAGCAGCTTCTCGAGTGTCCACTTTTCAAGATTCTGCTGCTCGTTTTCCTTGAGCAGTTGGATGAAGTTCACAGCTCGTTGGAGGATTGAACCCTTGTTTTTCTCGCACCCTGGGACGATCTTGGCCAATTCATTAATACCCTCATTGATAGTCTCCCTCCGTCGACGCTCGACTGTTTGACTGATTAGCAAAACCTACGAAGCGATGATTGACCGGTACTGGAGAGCTGCTTACCTTCTTTGTGGTTATCTTTGCGCATCTTATGCCACTCTTCTGATCCGACCGTCGGCTTTGGGTTTGACGTTGCTGGCGAGGCCGCGTAGCGTGGCGCAGGTGGAGGCTGTACCCCATTCTGTGCTGGCTGGTGAGTCTGATGAGGCTGATGGACAGCATGATCATCCATCAGACCATCTGGCTGGGGAACATCGGGAGGATTGAATGCGGACGCATCGTGATGATGATGCTCGCCGGTATCGCCCGTGGTTTGAGCAGCGAACTGCTCCTCTGTTGATGGAGGGACATGGAGCGTCGGGTACATGCCAAGCGCTGCCTGCGCTGTGCTCGTAGCTGAGGCAGGATCTGAGACTTCGTTTCCCTCCTGGGTAGCCTGTTGGAGGGCATTGAAATCGGCCACATTCATGCCCCCATTGGCGGCATGGGCTTCGGTGGCCTGGATGGCGCTCTCGATGTAGGCTGCCGTATCACCTGGAGCCACAGACATGTTGGCGGGAGGAGCGGCGCGCTTTGATCGCTGAGAGCCGGGGCTGCCTGGGTCTCGCTTCCGCTTCTGGCCTGGGGATCCAGGGAGGAGTGAAAGGTCCGGCTGCTGTTCGGTGATGATGTCGCTCATCGTCTAGAAGGGCGGGCGGCTAATTGCAGATAGAGTGGTTACGAAGATATCGGGGCACACGGTCGACTTGTTGCCAAGTCGAGTCGGTATGCTGTCTCAAACTATCAGACGTTTTGGTGGTTTCAACTAGAGAGGGATATGTTAGACGACTACTGTATTTCACGAAGTACGAGGTACGAGTCTGATGTCGGATCGAGGCCGAAGGGCAGGGTCAAATAAGCTGGAGCGGGGAGAAGAGGGCAAAGGCAGAAGGCAGCTAACTGAATAGCGGAGGTTGTGGGAATCGACAGCCTAGTTGAGCAGGCTGAACAGGTTACACCCATGAAACATGATGAGGTTGAGTATGTTACACTAGAAACCAGATCATGTGGAACAAGGTATGTTCGCACGAACACTTGCTCGATTGCGATACTGCCTGACAGGACGTAGAGGCCGAGCACGTTGAATGCGCCAAGCCGGCCACGGCATGGGTTTCCATCCAAGTCAAACAAAGACCTGGCCGGCTATGCTCTGTATGAAGCAGAGCACCACGGGCAGACTTGTGATTCAGGCCATCTGTCGCTGCACGACTGCCTTGAGATCCACGGGCCAAGGGGATGGTGTTTCTTGCTGAAGATGCAACGGGAAGCAAAGCTTGGGCCATGGAACATAGGGCCATGTGCCGATTCCTCGATGCAACTTAGAAGTGCAGACCCGCCCCGAAAACTTGACCCAAATGAGGACATTTTTTCAATCACAGATCGCCGCAACGATGATCAAGAGAACTCTCTATCCATCGGCGGTGCACAGACAGGTGCAAGCAGCGCGATAGCCCAGGCCCCGCTCACTTGGCATCGAATATCGAAGTAGGTGGGGGAATGGGTCGAGTGCACTGGTGATGATGATGATGACGATGATGAAAATGAGATTGGGGATGGGTGCATGCAGACAGAGGAGCAGTTCTGCGCGTTGGAGTGTGGTGTAGTGAAGCGCAGTGATTTCTTGTGTTGTGTCGGGACGATCGGGCAGCATGTGGATGCAAGGCCTCGGCCGATGTGAGGGCGCAGGGCGACTCGACGATGTGTGAGGAAACATGGAACCGACATACCTGGCAGATCATGTGCTCTCTCGCTCAGATCACGAGTTTTGGCTCCTCTCACGTGTTTGGCGTGATCAACTCGTGATATCGCTGGGTCTTGGTCGTCTAAGTACTGCGCCGATGCGCGAATCGCAACCACGCCCCAGAACAGCGAGAAAAAAGGTGCGCGAGTCGGGGGCCAGCAAGAGGAGGCTAGGTGAAGGCGATCTTCAACGCGATATTTGCCGATTTCCAAAAGCTGGGATCCTGAGATATATGGCCGTATCACCCAGATACGTGATAGCAGGCGGCTTGGGGTCATAGGTTGGGTCACGCGGTAGAGGGAGGGAATAAAACACGTGAGCGAGGAGGCGGCTGGGCGCTGGGTCAGTTCTCCGTATTTATTATCGATACTGCAAGGCGGGACCCCCTTGGCCGGCGATGGGCGCTGGCGGGTGCGACCCAGTGCCCATAGCGAGGGGCGGTCGCTGCCTGAGGCTCCTACCCAATTTCCCCCTCCTTGCCCTCTCAGAGGGTGCCGGGGTGGCCAATCAGCGGGCTGTGTTTGGCACCTGTTCTTGCCATGACTGCCTCAGCGCAGCAGCTCCCTGCCTCAACTAACTCAAACCATCAATCTGCCATCCACCGGCGAAGTACTTGCACGGTATCCACCCCCACCTGACCAACAGCACCCCAGAGGCAAACAGCCAAGCAAGGCAGCCTCCCAAGCTCCCGCCCGCTTGCACGAACTGCTGGCTGTGATGAATCAAATGCAGCCGCTGACTGGCTGGTTGTCATGACCAGCAAGCCCAAGTTGGTCCCTCCAACCACGATCAGCTCTGATCACCACCACCCCAGCTCATGGCTGATAGCCACCACAAAGGTGGTAGCCGCGTATGTACTCGCTGAGCCTTAGTCAACCCACCACTCATTCCCTTTATTCAGCCTCCACGCCACACCAGGTTTCCATTCAGCTAAGTCAACTCATCGAATGCGCCTATTCAGCTAGCCCAGGTACTGCTGAAACATGTCTGCCCACCAACTGCATTCAGGCAGCCATCAATCTGCGCACTGTCTGTGCAACTTTCCTCTTCCAACAAGGCTGGCTCTGCCTTGGCGCGACCTCCCAGTTTTCTTGACATCTTCCACTTTCTAGCTACAGGGTTCCGCGCTGAGCGCGAGATGTACTCATATTACCATCTCCAACACTGTAAGAAAGAGGTGTGGATGCTCGCGGCCTTGGCTCGTACCTCCCCGGTCAACATGGGCAGAAGCAGCCGGCCCTTTTGGGATAAAACCCGTCGCCGCCCTTGCTCAAGCTTACTACTTCTGACTGTGATTTCTTGCTCTTGAGGCGGCTATATTCACCATCTTGCGCGCTTCCACTGCTCCAGCAAGATTTTGGCTTCGTTCCTGGTCATAGGTCGCTACCTTCTCGTCAGTTCAGTAAGCTCAAAATTTGAGATCCCGTTCAAGGCCTTCTCCTACCACAGCATGGCTTTTGAAACAACCAAGAGAAACAGCGTTGGATAGGATTTCCTTTTCCAACACCAACACCGAGAACCAGAACCTCGATTTGCAAGAGGTGCAGCTGGGAGCGCCGGGTTGGAGCTCCCTACCAGCTCGTGCCTGATAACATCAATAGCAACAGTTGGTTGTGAGCATCTTACACTGACAAGCGACTGACATAATACATGGCACACCCAGAACCTCCAGCGTTCAATTTTGACGCAATATCCAAGCATTCAACCCAGTAATAAATACAATATCAAGGCTAAATATCGTAGAGTATCTATTCTTTTCTTATTGTTAGGTTAAGTGTTATCAACAAGAAAAATGAGCCCCTACCTTACGTGAAAAAGCTTTGTTCAGTGTGCCATGTTTTATGTCAACCACTTGGCTGATAGCTCACCTAAAAGCGGCACAGCTCAGCGACTGAGAGTGGGCCCAGAATTGACGAGCAACATCTCCTTGCGAATTCCATCCCTCCATCACCTGACCCAAATCGTATCATTTGATACTAGCCCACAGCATGAGTGAAACATTGAGCATTCCCATGCCCTTTCTCGAAACAATGCCATCGCTAGCGGAGGGCTGTGGCTGCTGTGCCGTTCCACGCCGCCATCAAGCACTCGCGGGCATAGAGCCGAGATGGCCCCTTATCTGATGTCTTGGCCTACCAACAGTCGTATGCAGGTCACGTCAAGTGATTTGCTAGCCCCTGTGGACCTTCTGAAATGCTGCATGAGCCAACATGATGACATTTGAGACATCCATCCGATCCATCCTTTCTGACGACAGCCACCAACATGCAGCTAACAGGCAAGGTGACTGTCCATTGTAGGAGCAGCCTCTTAATTGTCCCGAAAACCCGGCGGATGCTTGCGCCTGCTAGGTCAAGTCCATGGATGCCAAATACTACTCAACTAGGTTGAAGATACTCTATTATGGCGGGATGGTTGGGTACATGAAGGCTCCCTCTAGCAGCAGGGATGCGGCAAGCTCAGTGTAAGCCCGTGTCATTGGCGTTGAGATACACAGCTCTCTGCGGACAAACAAGCAACCATTTCCCAATTTATTGTATTTTGATCCTAGACATAGGTAGTTCTTGTGCCACAGCAGCTTTAATCTCAATCATGTTCCCTCTGACATACCTTGGAGCGAGATAATAAATTTGAAAGAGCGTCGCCGAGGTACTTCAGCTTAGGTATCTTATCGGATGTTAATCCGGCCCCGCGATAACGTCACAGAGGCCCTGTAGCCAGCCCAACACCGTCCTGGCATGCATCCAGGAACTCTGCTCACCAACGACCGAGAAAGGCTTCTCGTGACACAAGACTCGAGGGCTTCTTCTCCGGAATTGGTGCCGTTCAGATGATCCCATGTTCATTGCACTCCGCTTTACCGGCCAACCTCACACCGTCGCCTCTTGTGCACTTCCACCATGGCCAGTCACGAGTCCTCCGCCATTAAGCACAACGACCACCTGCTTCTTGTAAGTGCCCACATCCGCCCGTCTCTCTCTCTCCCTCTGCTTCGAGCTATTGCATATCATTATTAAGCTAACAAATATGCTTTTCTTGCTCTTGAATTGCAGGACCAGCCGCTCCTCCGCCTCCCGAACGAGCTCCTCCGCAAGAACTTCCGGTCAGCCCACTTTGTAATCGAGAGAGACACATCGGCGCTCAAGAACCTCCTCAAGGAATCCGCCACCGCCGCAGTGTCCGGCCGGGCCTCGCAGCAGGATGTCCTCAAGAACCTCGACGCCATGATCACCCGCATGCGGGGGGTCAAGCGCAAGCTGTCCCAGTACGCGGGCGAGGAGGCCCGTCTGCACGAGCACACCGCCGCCCGCATCCAGCACCTCGACGACCTCTACGGCATCAACACCGTCGAGGACGTCAAGTACGAGTCGTGGAGTAGGAAGAGGCTGGATAGGCTGATTGCCGATTACTTTCTCCGGAACGGGTTTCACGAGAGCGCCAAGCAGCTGGCCAAGGAACGAAACATGGAGCGGTTGGTGGATGTCGAAACCTTTGAGAGCATGGGACGGATCCGACTCGCCCTGCTGGGCGGGAGCGTTACGGAAGCTCTGGCCTGGTGCGCAGAGAATAAGAAGGAGCTTCGGAAGATGGAGGTATGATCTCAAATCACCCGCTCAATAGCCCATCTCAACCAGTCACTAACATGCCGAGGTATAGTGCAAGCTGGAGTTCATGTTACGGCTCCAGCAGTACATCGAGCTCATCCGGGCAGGCACCCAGCCCAAGCTCGTCGAGGCCATCACCCACGCCAAGAAGCATCTAATCCCCTACCGCAGCCAGCACCCTAGGGAGGTCGCCCAGGCCTGCGGTCTCCTCGCCCTCCCCCCAACTCTCGCAACGCGGAGGACTGCTATGCCGACCTCTACCGCCCTCGCTGGACCGAGCTGGCCGACCTCTTCACCACTACCCATAACCAACTGCTCTCCCTCCCCTCCGTGCCGCTTCTTCACATCGCCCTCTCATCCGGTCTCTCCGCCCTCAAGACACCAGCCTGCCACGCCTCTACAACGAACCAGGGGGTGGCTCTGTGCGCGCCCACCAGGACGACAACAGCTCCCAGGACCGCGGCGTCTGCCCCATCTGCTCGACAGAGCTCAACGACCTCGCCAAGTATGTGCCGTACGCCCATCACACCAACAGCCACGTCCAGCCCGACCTGGTCATGTTCCCCTCCGGGAAGACATGCAGCAAGCAGCGCCTCATCGACGAGGCCAAGAAGGCCGGCCTTCCCTCGTGCCAGGTCAAGGACCCGATGACGGGCACGCTGCACCACCAAGAGGACCTCAAGAAGGTGTACATAACATAACAAGCATTCTTTTCATGTTCTCATTTCCATGCCTCCCAGTTGGCATACGGGAGAGGAAAGGGCGGGGGCGTTTCAACGTATTATTGATTTACAGCAGGGCTTCATCACTTTTTATTTTATCCATGGGTTGGGTGCAACAGCAGCATTGATTACATTTCCTTCGTGAGTTCCTGGAGAGGAGGTCGTCAAGGTAGCACGATATCAATTCCTCTCAATCTGGCGATTGAAAGTAGGAGGCATTTCATAACAGCCAAAATTAGCATTAGCAACGGAAAGAGGACACCTCCAGCGTATTCAGAGTTCTGCATTCATCTATCCCATTTCCATTTTCCATTTCCATTTTCCAAGCATCCCGATAATGAGTGTAGAGTTTTGGATGTGCAATACCAATATCGTATCGGTAAACCTTGTATGCGTGACCAAGAAGATAAAAGACAGGACGAGAAGAGAAAAAAAAAGAAACCGAGAAAAAGGAGAAGAGGACACCACGCATAGTAGAACACAAGAATCCATTTCGCAACGGGGCCCCGATACAACGGAAACAAGACCCCCCTTTTCTTTCCCCTTCGGCAACAGAAACCAACCTCGCACAAGAAGAGCATTAGAAACCGCGCCAAGCCCATCCGCCCTTCCTATTAAAAAAAAAAAAAAAAAGAAAAAGAAACCGAATAGTTCCGTCGAATCAATGCAGAATCGTTGACTCCAAAGCCCTAGGGGATAAAAACAGAACGACCAAGAAGCTTCCAACACCACACCCCATCCGATCCAGCACTTTCCCTTTCCCCCTTTCGTGACGAAAAATATCAGATTACCGAGTAAAAAGCGACGAGCCAAAATTGATAAAATTTGAAAACTCCGTTCCAACCCTTTCCGATCTCCATAGTAGTACACCACCTTCAAACAAGGAAATGAGTCACGACCTAAAGGGGGAGAGGGCAGAGTTGCCATCCTGAGAGGATCTGGGTATGTTGTTGATTTTTTTTCTTATTCCGTCGTCCGCGGGAAAACTGGAAAGAGCGAAGCTGGGGGGGTTCCGAAGAAGATCCGTCCCGTTATTTTAAAAAGACAGATATAGGGGACGGGAGAAGTAGAAGGGTTGCTTCAGTATATTTTGCTGCTGCTCTTCCGGCTTCTTAATATTCCTTTTATTTTTCTTCATGTAGAACGTCGAGGGTTGTCGACCTCCATTCCGCCTTGCCAACCCCACTGCCCAATGTTCCCAAGTTTCCCTTGTTACTTCACTGCATCGGGTCCATTCGGCATCCACGCACAGCGTCCTATCTGCTGTTGCCCGCAAATGCAAAGTTGCCAAAGACGCCGCCGCCACCCCCGGGCGTCATCGGCCCCATGTGGGCCAGGCCGTTGGTGTTGTGGCTCTGCGCCGCCGGGGTGGTCGCCAGGCCGATGGTGCCGTTGTTGGGCGTGCTCGGGGCTCCTCCGTTCTGGTTGTTGGATCCATTGGTCTGGCCGTCACCGCCGCCGCCGCCCTGGCTCATCATGGGGGGCATGACGAGGTGGCTGGAGTCGGGGATCCCAAGACCCCAGACCTTGCCGACGTGCTCGTCGGGGATCTCGCCATTAAAGATTTTGTCCCGCATCTGGAAGAACACCTTGCCAGTGAGCAGCGAGTCCGAGCCGGCCTGATGAGCCGACCCAACACGCTTAATCTTGAGCGTCTCCGCGATGTTCTCGAGCCCAGACTTGTGCTCGAACTTTTGTAGAATGTCAGCAACGCCAGGATCGAGGGGTGTCAGGAACCCTGAGTTGTGAAGCTTGATGGCAAACTTCATAAGGTGCTTGACGTCGTATGTGCTAGGGAAGTAAAGCTTCATCTTGTGGTCAAAGTCGACCTCGTCGTTGGGGAGAGCAGAGCATATTAATAACTTGGTCAAATACCCAAAGTCATATCCTCCATGGAAAGAGATCCACCTAACATTGTCGAAGCAGACCATGCCAGATGGAATGAGAAGAGCAGCGAAAGCGTGAGGGTCGATTCCGTCTCGTTCCAAGAGGTTGAAATCAATGCCGGCCTGCTGCAGGGACTCGATCGACTTTTCGTTGTACATATCCTCCTTGAGGGAGAACTTGAAGTTGAACTGCCACGAGCATGGGAACGCGGCCTGGTTAGTGTTCCGTCGTCCACCCGGCCCCAAGTCGATATCTGTGGATGCTGGCCTAGCGGGCGGCGTCTCGCCGTCCTCGTTGAACAACGTCAACCCGATCTGGATAACCTTGAGCATGTCCACGTTCGTTCGTAAGCATTGATAATGGTAGTCACTCTTCCCCCGAAATCCTCCCATCGGTCTTGATACGACACCGGGAAATTCGGTGTCCTATATAGTTGCATGTGTAAGCCAAAGGGGAAACACCTCAACTTCAAGTGGGTGACTGCAGTCCTTACCATAGCAATGTAGGGATACTTGTCTACTAAATCTCGCAATACGGCCATCTCCTCGTTCAAGTTGTGAGCCCACACCTCCCTTATCCTCCCTCGGCTCTGGTTGGGCCTGATATGCTGCTGCTCCGCGAGGCCGTGGTGGAGGTGGCCAGCGTGGTGAGGGGGCTGCATGCCAGCACCGGGGCCATGCGCAAATCCCATCCGCGCACTCTGGCTGCCGAAGCCTGTGTCTGGAAAGCCGGCCCCCGCGCCATTCAGCCCAGCTGCGCCAAAGGCGTTGCCGTTTGCGCCGGAGAAGGGATTCATCTGAGCATTGGCGTTGAGGTATTGGTTCGCACCAAGCGGCCCGCCGTGGGGCTGGGCATGCGAGGGGAATCCAGGCTGATGGAACGGCGCGCCGACGCCAGGGCCGGCGCCGAAGGCCCGGATTGGAGGTGGCATGTGGTCGTAGTAGGCCTGGGCTGGTCCAGGGACTACGAAGCTCTGAGGATATTGATTGTGGAACGGCTCAAGACCCGGCGGCGGCGCAATTTGCTTGCGATGCGGGTTCCCTCGCCCTTGGCCTTGATTTCCTCCTCGGGTATTGCGTTTCGGTGCCGGGCGACTGTTGGTGGCAGGCTGCGGGAAGGAATGAGATGATGAAGGCGGCGGTTGTTGGGAGGTTCTGCCGGATGGCGGTTTCTAACGCGTCGTCGTTCTGGTCTGGAAGTTCTTCACACCGTCTCGCTTGTTACTCATTGAGTCCAAACTGGCGTGTGCGTGCGCCTCGGTCGCTATGGATCCAATGCCAGGTTCGCACAGTAGCGAAAGGTCGAGGCCAGGCAGTGCCAGTTGGGCGTGATAAGGATACCTGATCGCGGGGAGGGGTCGGTGAGCCTGGCAAAATCCGGACAGGACGCAGTCGAGCTGGGCAATTTCGGATGGATTTTTGTCCACGGGAAATTATACAGATAAATGAATTCAAGTGCGGTGGCAAGATAAGTGGTTGAGAGTGGGTTGAAGAGTAGTGTAGTCCAAATACTCTATTGAAGATGAAGTGTGAGGTGGAATGCAAGGGGAGGTCTGGAGGTGGTCCGTGCACTGACTTTGGAGTGCCGGAACTTCTGTGCTACTTTGTTCCGAGAAACGACTCGTCCGACACCCTCCAGTCCTCACGCTCGCCATCAATTGGATCCAGCTGCACCGATTGGCATCACCACACGACTGTTCAACCGGTAAAATGTTCGCCTCAAGGTAGGATTCCTCGCCCAGAACCAACCTGCACCCCCAAAAACTGACAATTCCCTCGCAACAGGGTATTACGAGCGGCCCACGGGTCCAAAGCCAACATCACCGGTTTCAACATGCGCGCCTTCAAGGCCTCCACCGGCCAGCCCAGATACGATCCCTGGGAGCGAGCGTACGTCATCCTCACCATACAGGCCCTTTCCAGACCCGAACCGACCCCTTTGCATCTTCCCCGAGACTAACAAACCTCCCCAGTGAGGCATGGAGATACCAGGGCCCCTTCACCCGATGGAACCGATTCAAGGGAGGTCTCCCCGGCCTCGGGACAGCTTCCGTCGCCTTCGCCGGATACTGCCTCTACGAGCACTTCTTCCTCGAGGAGGAGCACCACCACGGGGATGACCACGGCCATGGCGAGGAGCACCACTAGACACGGCGGCTACGCATTGAAGAGGGGGCGGGAAGGTGGAAAGAAAAGTGTACATATATATCGCACTCGCTCAACAGCTAGTGAGCAATTTTCTAGGGCAATCAATTCGGTCAAATCATGCAGAACGGCCGCCATGTGAAGCCAACACAAGAGCAGCCAGTTCCTACGTCTTGAGCAAGCCGAGCTAGAATCGACCAATGAGCGACATTCTATTTGAAGTGGGCACATGGCCTGCCTCATAACAACTCAAGGATGGTCACTTCGTTTCTGCTTCGCAGCCATCTCAATAAACAAATAACCACGTCTATCACTTTCGTTCTCTCATTAATTCGGAATTTCGAGTTGAGAACGCACCCGGGCTGCTATGGCTGAAGGTGAAGTTCTACAAAAGCATCACACGCAAATCATTCACCACCATGCATGAATACGATTCATCTTTTTCTTTAATATAGTTCAATTTCAAACAGGTATTCTGCTTCATAACACCAGTTATGTATACGTGGGGATATCTTCCCAAGCGCCTTGAAACTCAGACCTCAATCCCAATCATAACGCCAAAATCAACGAGCTGGGGTATACCTTGCCAAAGATAATCTCTAGCCTTGAATTGCCAATCCTTTTATTCCAAAACCTTGCACAATATCCAGAGCACCCTCAACCGCACTCTCTAATTCTCCCACTCTCTCTTTCAGGCCCTTGTTCTCATCTTTGAGTAAGGTAACCGTATCCCATGCCACGCTGGCATCCTGACCAGAACAATTTCGACATGAAGCCACACTAGGTGAAGAGTTGACATCGCCCGATATGCCCTTAAACAATTTTTGAAAGGTGTTCATCTGTGTTGCCTGTGGCGTCGGAGGCTGCCTCACAACCCGAAGGGCTGGCGAGGCTGGAGACCTCGTTGGTGGCGGCAGCGCCTGGTCGACATGGCTGAGCTCCGTCACAGTAGTAACGATGGTGGGGCTGCGTGATCTTGAAAAGACGCTGGCTCCTTCGATGCTCTCCTCGTCCGTCTCAAAGCTCATATCCGACTTTGCAGTACAGACACTCCGTCTCCATTGTCTGTGCTTCTGATCCTCTTCCACGCCTAAATCTTCCGATGGTGTTGACTCGCCTGATACAGACGTGAAGTTTTCGCGCGCCTGCCTCTCCTCCCGCCTCAGTCTCTTCTCGATCGCGAGTTCCTCCATCAAAGCTTGCATAGCAAGTTCCTGTTCGGCGGCTTTCTGCGCCATGCCCTCCAGCTGAATCCTGAGATGGTGCATTCTCGTCTCGGCTTCCTCCTTTTCGTCATCCTGAACGCCATGCTCTGCCTTGAGTTCTTGGTAGTCAATCGTCTTTTGCTGGTACGCAGACTGGAAACGCTCCAATAATCCCTTGGCAGTCATTTGAAGATTCTTATATGCAGCGGGCGAGAAGGTATTTGAATTCGCGTCGGCACCCCCGGGATACAGTGCACTCTCTATGTCCATTGAAATGAGTTCGTCGTCCTGAGGCACCACAACTGGATTGGACGTCGATCGCCCCTTGAATGCGGCCATGGACGAGGCGAAGAAGGCGAATCGAGAGCTCCCAGCTGGTGATGAGGGCTTAGAGCTAGGCGTCCGACTGCCTCCCTGGAACTTGGCTGGACGTGTCGGCGTGGTATCTGGCGAACTCGCGTGCTGGTCTTGGCTCTCGGACAACGAGGGGCTTCGCCATGGTAATCCGCGATCTCGAGGGCTATTCGCCGGTTTCTTCTTGTCTCCGGTGTACGACATTTCGACGCTTGTGGGATCAGGGCCCGGGCTGATATCAGGAGGCTCGGTGAAAGTCAGGGACTGGCGCAGAGGCGACCGCTGTTTAGTTGGGGAACCGCTCTCCGGCCGGCTGGTAAACAAGTATTCGCGTTGCCTAGAAGCTCCAACGGGGGAGGCAGGACTAGGAGTGAAGGGACTTGCAGAATCGGCCAAGATCCCGTCGCACTGCAAACTCAGGGGAGGAGGCGAGGTTAATGCGGTCTGTACTGTGCGAAATAATCGAGGACGGTCATGATAGCTCTGCTCTTGGAGCTGGCTGTAGGCGTTATGACCGCGACGCCCCTGGACAGGGGATCCATCCTCCATCGCATGGGAGCCTAGCTGTTCTAGCATAACGGCGTTGTGGGGAACGAGGCTCCCATAGATTGCTCGTACGAGCTAGTCAATGCGCATCAAGGCTTGACAGTCCGCGTTTGGCTAATGAAACGGATCAGAGGCCTTTATCTGGTGTCAAATCCGGCACCTGGTATCTGTTTTGGCTGCTTGCGTCTTCCTCCTCTACAATCCTTGACCTCGGGCCTTTTTGGTCCCTGGGCTAGCTTATTTCCGTAAGGGTAAGATCCAGAGGGGAATATTATTTTTGGCGGATAGGTAAGCTATGTCGATAGCTCGCTCAGCATGGGGACCTTTGCCTTCCTAGCGAGGGCCGGCTCGTCTGTCAGACTTTCACAAGGCCAACTCAACCAGCTAGCGGGAGATTTGAGGATGATGAATCGGATCTGAAAACAGGCGGGACATGGAGCAAGAGTAGGCTGGCTGGATGGACGGGTGCTATTTGTCTGTCGTCTGCCAGATGCGTGGGGAATGAGGAGGCGGAATGTTTCAAGTTGCCGGGAGCGAGGTCGATCACTGGTTTATGGCGAGGAATGCCAATGTTTGAGAGTGGCGCGCAGACTGGTCGCCGGGTGCAACGTATGACGCCGAGTGTATCATCGGTGATGCGATGAACAATGAAGAAGCAATACTGCCGTGGAGGAGGAAGAGAGAAAAAGACGGCTGAATGGGAGACGCAGGCAAGGTAAACATGGAGGCGCCACAACGACTCGTGGTTCGTTGAGCACGCCGCTGCAGTCGAGGGCCTAATGTTGGTGGTGCATGGCAGATATCCATGTTCGTTGCCCGTTTGTGCATCCAGATTGGCTGACAGCCTCCGTTGACGGGCTGGTCGACAGGCTGCGGGTGGATCTGGTGTGCAGCCTCCAGTGCAGACAATGCTTGGCCTCTGGACCAGGGCGGAACACTGCATTCAATGTACCCATTCACATTACATGGGAGCAAGCAGACCTGCAACGCGCAAACTCTCCCTGGCAATTGCCAACTTGGGCACTTTTTGCGTCCATCTGTCTCTGCCAGCGCAGGAAGCTACTCCTCGCGACGTTATCTCCCATCGACTTATTCACGCATGCATCGTGCATACCTGACTGACCCCTGCCTTTCCATCTCAGTCCCTGGCCTCGCTAACGGCAGAAGAATCACATGCACCTACCCGAGCACCCAAAGGTCTAAGGTACTGAGGTCTATCTGTTTGAGGGGCTCATCAGTGGTCCACTCTGGAACTCATTGTCTCATGCCGCCCCGCCTGTGCTTCTCTGCCCCTCAGCTAATGGATGGATCTGCACTACTCGAGTCTGCATAGAATGGACAGGCAATATGTGCTTCGTACATCGTATACATCTGGTTCCATGTGATCCAGATCGAAAAGCAGGCCTAGTGCATTACATGGGTGTGTATGCCCTGTGGCGAGAAAAATCCATCCAAAAAAGGGTCGGGCAAGATGCGTGTTACGACAGTACAGGCCCTCTCGAGTCTTATGCTGTGTGTCGTGGAACCAGTGCTGGTGTCTTGCCCTGTGGTCGAGACCCAGGAGCATCCATGCCTTCAATTCTCTCCTCCAGTGAGGAACAGCTGCCGATCAAATACGAGGCAGGGCAGACCAAGTATGTCGCTGAGTGAGTCTACGTAGTCGACTGTCATTTGGCCCAGGCCAGTCATCGCCATCCCCACTGCATGCACGATTCGAAGCGAGGCGCTCAGCCGTCAGCATCGGGTCAGCAGGGTGACAAAAGAAGTGAGACACCAAAGTAATGAGCAACCACACTATCTGCAATGGCCAGAGTAATATAGCACAGATTATAAGACTGATGATAGAGTGTGCGTTTCTTATTGCTCATTATCAGCCTTCAACAGATAAAAGATGCTTCCGCAGCCCCAAAGCAAGATAGAACGAGACCTATGGTGTGTCGATTTCCAATGTTCCCGGTTGTGAGTCTGGATTTTGGAACTCTATCCGACATCGTGAATAGCCACCTTTAACAGCAACATCCAGGCTTTGATACTCTGCATCCTGAACCTCAACTTCCGTCTGTTGTAATCTAAACAAGACCGTTACTCTTACCTATTGAGAACCCTTAGCAAGGATATCTCTAGCCTGCCAGATAACACAAAGAAGTGCTTGCACCTACCTGTTCAGTGTTGAATGACCTCCAGACGAGGCAAGTGCATTCCGGGACATCAACAACACCATCGTAAACCCCTACTCCCAATGCCCAACTTCTAGCACCGTAGATATCATCTCTCCCATCGTTTCGCAAGTCTCTGCATCTTCCAGTCGTTTCCAAGTCCACGAATCAAACATCCATTATCACATCATACTTCCTCTCCATCTTGATACCATTGCATAGCAGCATCCATCAACTCCAACCACACACATACACCATGTATAGACAACGCCGCCACCCCTCGAGGCTGGCCCAGTTCATCCTCACCACCCAGCTAGTCGTCTTCGCCATCTCCAACCTCGCCCTCCTGGCCCTCTCCTTCGTCGCCATGGCAAAAACCAGGCGCCTCCCCGACCCCATGTACCCGGACTGGGCTGTCTACAACTACACGGCCGCCACCGCCGGCGTCGCCTCCCTCGTCCTCGTCGCCTCCTTCATCACCACCGTGGGCCGCCACCGCCGCGCCTCCGGGCCGGGACCCTTCCTCACGCCCCGCTACGTCCGCCGCTGCACCCTCTTCACAGCCGTCCTGCACGCCCTCGCCCTGGTCCTCATCTTCCACGAGGCGTACGTCTGGGAGCAGCTCTCCCAGGGCGAGAAGCACGAGATCCCCTGGTCCCTGCTCACCATCAGGTCGACCGTCCTCAGCGTCCCAGTGGGCGGCTTGGTTTTCAAACTGACCAGTATCATCATGTAAGATGTCTTTCCCCGGGTCGAATCTTAGGGTAATCCAGGCTAACTCGCAGTTTGAAATTTCAGTCTCACCGGGGCGCTATTTACAGGCCTATCCCTCGCGTTTGAGGAGCCAGATGTGAGAGAATACCAGAGTAAGGAGGTGACGACAAGGACTCCAAGCATGCTTTAGGTGTTATAAGAACTGGAATTCATAAATTTC
The DNA here is from genome assembly GCA_037952775.1 of Clonostachys chloroleuca. Classification (NCBI taxonomy): domain Eukaryota; kingdom Fungi; phylum Ascomycota; class Sordariomycetes; order Hypocreales; family Bionectriaceae; genus Clonostachys; species Clonostachys chloroleuca. The sequence goes on from JBANAY010000004.1 coordinate 13,529,673, forward strand.
TTTTCTGCTCTCGAGGCGTGTGTGCGAGTACAGTGCTGGGGGAAACTGCCCATCATGGGGGACCAGTTCATCGTTCCCCCTTTCTCACTACCTAAGATTAACAACGGGGAGCTGTCAAAAGTCGTAACATCATAAATAATAGATTCTATTCCAAACCTCAAGAACCGTGATCTCCTCACCGGCCTGTAAAACGCCTTTACGTAAAATCATCACCCAGGGAATTAAAACGAGAGAAGAACGAGGGAAAGGGGAAAACCTCCAAGCAGTTTGAAATCACAAACACCAACGCCGGATATTGTGGATTTCAAACGTTCTCCCCAACATCCTCTGCGTTCTGACATATAAGCAACATCATTTTCAAGTCCACGCTTTGCCCTAGAGGAAATCAACGGTGGGGAAATACCGGCCTCCCGCATAGCCCCGGGCCATGACAGTCTGGATGTCGATATTGCTGGAGGGGTCGTGGTGAGAGTTCCACATCTTGAGGAGGATGAAGCGGCCCGAGACTGGCGGGTTGAAGGTGAGCGAGCACGTGCTACTGCGCTTGTCGATGTAGAAGCGAGCATGGGGTGCGAGGAGCTCGCCGCCGACTGCTCGGACTGCCTCCTGGGTGGCATTGTTGTGCGCCTCGAGGGCCTCTGCGAAGGACATGGCCATGGTATCCGAGGGCTGACTCCGGCTCTGGGTCTGGCTTTGTGTTTCCCTTGTAAGTTGATATAGGATTTGATTTGAGCTTGGGGTTTCCCTCAGGGTTTCACGGCGCTCACGGCGCTCACGCTGCTCGCGAGCGAGTCTGAGGAGGTGGGAGGGATTTCCTTGATGTTCGGACGCGAGGAAGTCGTCAAAGTCCAAGACGGAGGGGCTGTAGTTGTAGGTGGCAATATTGTTGCTGGCGGCGTTGTTTTCTTCATCGGAGTCACGGGACTCGAAGGGGAGGGAGCCAATTCGATTCGGGGCTCTGCGGGTGATGTGGCGTCCGTGTTCATCTAGGTCGTCGTCGTTGCACAGTGTCGTTACACCAAACTCGGGGATGTTGGTGGAAAATTCCGGGGGCATCTGGGCCATGCGGTAGCCTTCATCTTCACTTCCGTTTGCCTGAGACCGCCTAAATCTTCCCGTGGTCGTCCCATCACGGCTGTAACGAATGGACCTGATAGGGGGGTCTTCTCGCTCTGGAGTTGTCGCCAGAGGGTCTCGTTGGGGGAGGGGCGAGTATTGGATCTGATATTGGGCGGTGCGGGTAAGAACTTCGTCCTGGCGCATAGCTACGAAGACCATGCCCTCGCGTATCCTGGGTGCCAAGGGTCAGTCGCAGCAGTGATGGGGAGTCTGGAGCAAGACTTACGGATGCGAATAATTTACTGAAGTAGGACCCTTAATGACGAGCTCATGTAGAGTGAAGGGTGCCCCGCCCTCGTGACGGAGCACGACATTGCACCTGTTCCCCTTGGTGCAGTATACAGTCTCATCATTCCTTAAAATATTCTCTGCCACATAAGAAGACGGGTTGGATGATGCGTACGAGCCTCCATCGCAGCTCAAGATCTCCATACGCAGCGCCCCAGGTTCAACTGACCCGTATTTGCCATAGCGGATGCGCGAGATGGTGGGAGCAAGTCGATCGGCATCAATCTTCCGTCGCTTGTTCCGGCGGTTATCATCTGGCGGGTCAAAAGATCTCGGTAACGGCGAGGCGTTGCCTGGTGGCAAGGTATGGCTCATGGTGTTGGTCAGGTCAAAGAGGTCCCTCAGCTGCAGATTCGTCAAGTCGGAAGCTTGTTCTAACTCGTCAAACGTAGCCCACAGAGAGTCAATGTGGGCACTATTCGTGTGTAGGTTTTGCTCGTGGTTGCCAGACTGATCGGGGGCTCTCTGGAAACCGCTGTATTCGTCAATGTTGCGGATGCGCTCAGCTCTCCGAGCGGCATTCGCCGAGCTTCTCGGCTGTGGTGTTGGGAGAGGTGAGGTGGTGAGGGTGTCCCCCTGATGAGTAAAGGAATGCACCCCAGGGAGTGGAACGGGATTCAGGTGGCTTCTGTGTCTGTCGGAGGGTCTGTCCAGAGGAGATTCACGTTGACGTGGACGCGGGCGGCGAGAGTAAGAGCCAGATCTTGACGACATGGTTCAAGAACCCGGCAACCACCCCATGTGTCGGCAGAGGGGACAAGCCTGGCAGACGGACTCGATGCCAGCAACGACTCGAAAATGAAAGAAGAAAAGAAGGTAGGAGGGGAGAGTTGTGCAATGCGGTTAGAGTGGTGCAAGGCCGGGCGGCGGCCGGGTATCGCTGGTGGTAGGAAGTAAAGATGGATCAATGGTGGCGGCGCCTTACTGGCAGGCAGGGAGGCAGATGGTAATAGGCGGGTGCTGTGCCGCCAGGGTCCGGTGGATGCGGCAACGACTCACAGCACGTGCGGGCTCAGGCTGGGGACGCTCCAAGGCACCAGTCGTGGGAGGGCTTCGTGTCGCTTCTGTGTCTTCGCCTGGGACTCTGGGAGTGCGGGAGGAGGCGAGTGGGAAAGGAAGAATGCAAGAAGCAAGAAAACAAGGTGACCTGCATGGGTGGAGTGGGCAAATCGCACATGGGTTGATGACGGGATTGTGTCGCCAGGCGGTGGAAGAGTTTAAGCCATCCTTCTCGAGGTACTCCCCTTCTTTGGGGTACCGAGCTTGAGGCGGTCTTACACTATTACCTTACCTTACTCGATGCTAGTCCTGCTAGGAAAATGCTGCTGCACCTGTTCTGACCTGCTTCCTCACAAGGTGTGGATATTCCACTATAGGTCTCATCGTTATCGGGCTCTCCATTACTCCCTGGACACATGTGGCTGGCCGAGGGTGAGGTATCACATCACCCCTCCCAAATGATATCAGCCGCCCTGAAGTGCCTTTTCAACGCATTAAGTACCGTACGAGGTACTAGCCAAACCTTGTCAACTGATAATGCCCTGTGTCCCAAACATCAAATCTCGTACTGCAAGCTACTCATTTCATTTCGACGGCTTTTAAATATGGCTAATGGCGGGCTGTCGTGGGTGCATTCCAGACACTGACCAAGGCTGGAGCCGAGGATGTGCAGGACAGTACAAGTTGTTTCAGAGCTTGGGCGGTGATGCATTTTCTCATGCTCCTGCCCGTCAGTCGTGGGGGCGAATCGGAATCGGGCCACAACGAGGTATATACGCACGGTGCTAGAGGCGGTAAGTTACGTAGAGCGAGCTGGAATTCATTTATGAAGGGAGCTATAGGTGACACTATGTAGAATGCTAGTGAAGATGATTAGTAGCCTATCCTCCATATACCGGGGTATCATGTGCTCATGCCTCTAGCTGATTGGCATATGGACGCATAGAAAACATGGATCGAGGGGGAATGGCATGGCTTCGTAGTTGGTGCAGTACACATGATAACAGGAAAGAAATGCGCAAACCCGATAGCAAGCATGGCTCCCCAGAGTGGTGGAGTGGCAAAGGAGTAGCATTGCACTCACCGACGAGGTACAATCTCCAGGCACGAGGAATTGTCGCCCTGGACATGGACGCTGAGTGGCGACGGAGAGAAAGGCAGAGGCATGAGGGGATCGACGCACTGATCTGGAGGGCCACACCTGTACAGTACCACAAGCCACGGCAAGAGCTGCCTGACAGCTTGCCAGGCTTGTACTTTGAGGTGGGCAGGAGCACCTGCAGCCTCGATTCCTGCACAGCTTCGTGGATCCGACCCTGTCTGCCCCAATCAGGCTAGCGCGTTCTCTTAGGCGCCTCACGCCAGTCTCGCCCCCGAAACTGATCACGAACACGGCCAACAGACAATACACAGAGGCAAACAACACGCTGATAGAAACCAGCTTTTTATTTTCTTTCTCTCGCTTGCGTGCCTGCGTAGTCTCTTAAGCCCGTTTCCACCGGTGCATAGAATTCTTCCACCCAATATCTACCACCCCAAGCATATCCAGTTGAGACTATCCAAATTAAGAGCCGGACAGTGCTCTGGCCGACCTGACGGATCCGAAAAAAAAGTGCTTGTGCTTAGTCGACTAGGTGGTTGGATCTCTCAGCTGGGCTGAACATCCGCTGGCCGGTTTCTCGTGCTCGGAGTGTCTTTTTGGTTTGTTTTGTTTTTTTCACGACAGCCTACAACATCTCATCTCTTCCTCACCACGCGTCTGGATCATCTTTGCATCCTTCTCCGAGGACAAGGCTCCAGCTTGCCATCGGCTCCACTCTCCTCGCGCATCATCACCTCCATCCAACATTCCTCAAGAGTTGCATCTATCACCATGGACCAACCACCAGCGCCAGCACCGCAGTCGGCCGAGGCACCAGTTGAGCAGCAGCAGAACCCTCAGAACTCCGGTTCTGCACCCCAGATCGCCCCCAATGGCCTTGGCCCCATGGACCTACCCCAGATTCCCAACCCGAACCTGATGGATCCCGAGGCTATGGCTGCCATCTTACCTACACAGCCTTTCATCCCAGACCCTTCGATCATGGCCATCCAAATGCCTGATCCCCAGATGATGGCAATGCCTCTCATGATGGCAAACGGCAACACCCCTACCGTCCCAGCTCAGCCCAAGGAAATCAGCGCAGGTACCTAGTCTTCTTACCGACATTATTTTTTATCCGCGATGGGGGTTGCTAATTACTGAATTATAGACGATATTGCACTCTATGATCGCCAAATCCGCCTCTGGGGCGTGGCCGCTCAAGCAAAGATCCAGAGTGCCAACGTGCTTCTCATCACCATGAGAGCGCTAGCCAACGAGATTGCCAAAAATCTCGTCCTTGCTGGCATAGGCTCCCTCACCATTCTAGACGACACAGTCGTCACCGAGGCAGACCTTGGTGCACAATTCTTCCTATCTAGTGTTGAGAGCCCCGTTGGTCAAAACCGGGCCGCCGCCGCTCACCCTGCTATCCAAAAACTCAATTCTCGCGTTCAGGTTCACATTGATGCAGACGGCGTCAAGTCGAAGGGTCCCAGCTATTTCGCAGGCTTTGATGTCGTCATCGCCACCGACCTCGATTCGGACTCCTTCAACCTCATTAACACTGCCACACGCCTCAACGGCAGAAAGTTCTACGGAGCCAGTACGCACGGCATGTATGGGTTTCTTTTTAGCGATCTTATTGAGCACGACTATGTCATTGAGCGCGAGGTGGGAAATATTGCTACTCAGCCGAAGCAGGAAACGCGAACACGCTCTATTATTGATGTGAAAACACGGAAAGAAGGCACAAAGAACATGGAGTCTGTCACCAAGCGTGAACTCTTCTCCACTTGGTTCCTAGCCAGTGATATGGCCGGACTACCAGAAGAATACACCAAGTCCAAACGTCGTCTGAAGAGCGTTACCCCGGCCTTATCCTGCTTGCGTGCCCTATGGGAATTTATGCAAGCCAAGGGTGGCCAAGTACCCAGTAATCGCGAGGATCTTAAGATGTTCACTCAGATTGCCACCCAGAAACACAAAGCTCTAGGCCTGCCCAGCGAGACTCTCAGCTCTGAGTTTCTCCGTAGCTTCCTCCAGAACCTTGGCAGCGAGATTGCACCAGTATCGGCAATTCTCGGTGGCCAACTCGCTCAGGACGTCATCAATGTTCTTGGCCAGAAGGAGCAGCCTATTCAGAACATGATTATCCTCGATGGAAATACCATGGAGTCACTGATGTACCCGCTGCATCCTGAGGGCGCGCTTGGAACCCTCCAACTTTCCCTCGCGTCCAATGAACCTCTAATCCCCAATGGCGGTACCGGCGGCGACGTCATCATGGGAGTAGGGATGGACGGTATGCCGTTCGATCCCACCGCCATGGCCGCTATGCCAATCCCCGATGGCTTCCCAATGGGAGGAGCAATGATTCCACCAGGCATCTCTATGCCAATCATCCCTGGCCAGATTGTCCCTGTGCTAGGTCAGCAGCCGACAAATGGCACGGGTGAACAGCTACCAACCGCCGACGCATCAATCGCGGCAGGCCACCCTGCAGGAACTGCCCCTCCATCCCAACCTTCCACCGCGCTCAATGCAAATTCCACCCAGGGCGAGAGCGAACCACCCAAGGAATCATCTACTTAAAATAGACGAGTTTCTTCGTTGCATTCCGCATCTCCTTCGATCTACTCTGCGCTCTAGAAAAGCTGCAGACCAAAAACACTAAGATACCACGATAGATAGGAAAACCAAGTTCAGCATAGCTTGTCCGTGTGGCTCTCCCACACATATTGAAAAAGAGAATACAGGGCTGGAGGAAAGAATTGGAAAGGGGTGTTGGGCGGTAGGGTTGGAATAGAAAATCCAGGGAATGGTTTATCTGGATTATTATTTTTTTGCTTTGCCTTCGGTCATCTGCTTGGTACGATTTTCAAGTGCAAGAATTTCTTGCTTGCTTTCGCAAAAACTTAGCATGTGTACATATATTCTCTGTTCTGATGCAAATGAAACAAATAAAAAGACCCATTTATCAACAGCATCGATACCTACCAGTAGAGACTATTGATTTTTCTCACGATCACACAAGCAGGCAAATTTTGGACATTTTGTATGCAAAGTTATTGGATTGACGTGTTAAGCACTAGCCGCCATTCAATAAATATAAAGGATTACCATCAACTCTCGTAGCTCAAGTCTCATTCTCCCCTCCCCCAAGGTCTGTTACATTAAGACCAACTTCATTCACCTCAGCTCACGTTCTATCCGGCGTATTCGATGTGCAAATCTTGGCCGGCTTGAACACCCTCAACCCACACGTCATCTGTGGGAGTCCAAAAGAGAGAAAAAATTGAAGAAAGCCCCTGCAGCTAAGAGGAAGCCGTATTTTCCATTTCCACGCAATGCCGAATCCAGCCAACTCGGTAAATCACACGAGACGCAAAAGGAGTAGGTTGTAAACAAACAAATAAGCAGGGCAGGAGTGTATGTCCTCCCTAACTTCTTATAAAAGCAGAAGGCCGAATAATGAGCCTGAAAACGCCTTTGAACTTTTTTTCCTCTCGTGTTCAAGACCATGAACTAACACAGTGTCGAAGAAGAGTAAAGGCTGGAAATACATAGCAAGTCATATCACTTGCGTAGTTGATATCAGTACGGTGCAACCGTACCAGCGGGATATTTGTGATTAAGCAGAAATCCGAAATGAAAGATAGGATGAAATGAACAAATATGCGTGCAAGGTCCAAGGTGGCAAGTAATAGAAAGCAGTCGCACGACATCGAGACTTCATGAGATGCTGTTAATGCCGCCAGGGCCATCATCATCTCCATTAAGTCTATCTGTCGAAGTTTCGACCTTTTGACGCTTTCTTGGGCGCAGCCGCCTCTTCAAAGAATCTGCTTCGGTAGTAACAGCCTCCGAGGCCCTCTTGTCACCAGTTCTAGGACTAGCTTCTTTGCCAGCCGCCTCATCCGCCTTGGTTTCTTCTTGAGTGAGTATCTCGCCCTCCAATTCAAGTTTAAAGGTTGTCCTTGATGGCTTTGGGGGTTCGTACAGTGAAGGAAGTGTATTTGCGACAGCAGGTTTGACCCCACGGGGAATTTTACTCGACTTAGATGACTTCTTTGACACGCGGGAATTTGAGCCCAAAGGAGCTTCCTTCTTCTATCGGGAGTCCTCTCTGTCATTCTGAATATCCATCGTCTCACGTCTGTCCGAGCGCGGCCGTCGGCGATGTTGGTTGACGTTCCAGCCCCGGATCTGCGTGGGACCGGAGTTAGGGAGGGCAGCAGCATCGCCCGAACTATTCTTGTGATCATATGGTATTGTTTTGAGTTCCGGTTTGTTAGACCAAGACCTATGGGCCGGCATGGGAGCAGGCTGGAGTTTACGATACTTCGAGTTGAGGTCGGCTGCCGAGCCCGAGATCGAGCCATTAGATCGATGACGGAATGCGCCACCCAGCCCCATGCGCCCGTCGTCTGGAGAACCGTGGGAGAGAGGCGGGCCTCCAAGTTGCATCGGAGAAAACGTCGGCGATGTTGGGGGCCCATACGAAGGTGGCGGAGGAGGCGAGTTGAGATAGCCAGGACCTGGTGGTGGCTGTGGGTTCGGCATCAGTCTATCACTAGGATGCGACTGGAAACTGGGGAGAGGCTGAGCCTCAGGGGCCGGATAGCCATGATGGTATTGCCTTGAAGGTCCAGAAGAATAAAAATTGCCGAAAGAATTCGAGGGAGGGTTCGGGCGCAAACCAGGGTCTACCATCGACTCTTCCTGGAGAGACTGATTTCGAGCTCGTGGAGGCCGCAATGGGGGCAGAGGCTCTGCAGTTGCATGGCTCGAGAATGGAACACGGGAGTGGCCCGTCGAAGGGTGAGGGGGTGGAAGGTAATGCTGTGAGGGCGGAGGGGGTTGAGCAACAGCAGGAGGTGTCTGGGGCGGAGGACCAGCAGGAGGCTGCTGCGACCAGTATGTCCGACCATATGCTGAGTTTTCGGTGCCGTATCCACTCAAACGTCTCTCCATCCTTGGATCATACGATCGCTGGATGGGGGGGCTGTCCCTATATTCGGGAACGGGGTATCCAGGGTGAGAAGAACTGTAGCCGCCATGGTCCTGGGACGGAGGAGGGTAGCGGTGACTGGACGGATACTCTGGTACCATTGGTGGTGGGACCTGCTGTGATGTAGCGACATGATCTTGGATGGGTGGGTATAACGGGCTCTCATTAGGAGGCTGCTGGATAGGCAAGTAAGGTCGATGGTCGCTGAGTGAATCATTTTGTCGAAGGATAGAAGGCGGTGCAGGCTGTTCTGGTTGTGAATAAGGCTGGCTGGGGCGGTCCATGTTTTCGGCCGTCATCATTCTAGGTTCCCGAAGTGACGGAATTGGTGTTCCAGGAACATAGCTGTTCTCTCTCTCACTAGAGATGGGGGGCTGCATCTCAACCGGAGGAAGGTAGCTCTGCGTAGGAGCAGAACTGCTTGGTCCCATGATATCATGCTCCACCGAAACAATTGCATTGCGAGAGTTGGAGCAGAGGTCAGCCAGCAAGTTAAGCTTGGCTTGCTCAGGCTTAGGTGTAGTCGCAACGGGAGCAGGCTCCGACTCAGCAACAAACAAATCACGTACTGCGTCATACTTAGCAGGCTTGGGAGGTGCTGGTGTGGCTCGTGCTGCGGCCTCTGCGGCCTCTGCTGCCTCTGCGGCCTCTGCTGCCTCCGCTGCCTCTTCTGCCTCTATAAAGGCAGCAGCGTTGGTCAATGAGGACAAGTCTGGGCGTTCGGCTTCTGGCTGCTCTGAAGCCTGTTCCTCGTATTCGACTTGGTCGTCTTCCTGCATCGGGGTGTCCTCTGATGAGCTGAGTCTAATTTCGAGCTCTTTCTCGGCCGTCCCCAGCGACTTTGTACGTAGCTCCTCATCTGTGGGTATATACTCGCTGATAGACACTTCTTCCGTATCAATTTGGTCGATCTTACAGAACCTCCTGACGGAAGCGTTGATCTTTTGTCGCCAAGGAGCATCAATGGAGCGATGGTAGTTAACCGTCTTTTGGAAAGACCGAGATGCATGCGAGATACGACCAGAGGGGTTGGCAATGAAAACGATTGGCTTTCCGGGCATGTTATACGGCTTTGTACCCGGATTCTCGTTGCAGCTGTCAGGAAGGAAGATGCCGTATTTTGGATGTACCCGATGTCGCTTCACGAGCTCTGCATCAAAATCCTTAGGAGTGAGGGAAGAGTAGTCGAAAGCGTTACACCAGTGATCAATGTGAAACCCATTACTGTTCGGAGTGTCCAGATACTTTCCACGCTTGGCGCGTGTATGACCTTTGGATGAATCATTGGAGCTGTCACGAAACCCAATGTCAAGATCATCAAATATGACGCTTTGAGGGGCGATGATGCGGCTGTTGAGGATCTTGTCTCGCACAGAGGGTCGCTGGTTGTATACGCGAACACCATACTCATCTGGCTCGGCTACATGCTTCGGCAGCGGTGGGCTCTTCTCTCGAGCGCCAAGCCTGCCTTGCTGTCTAGCCTGCATAGCAGAGAAGAAGCCCGATGGTTCAGGAGTGCCTGAAGCAGACTCTTCTTCGCCAGGTGTCCCTTCGGGAGCCTTCTCGACCTCAGCAGCAGAAGCGAGGAGGCCCTTGGCGGGAGCAATGGGGATGTTTGTGAGAAGCTGAGAATCGTCTGCAGCGAGACGTGATGATCTCTTGGGGGTTGTGGCACCATCTGGCTGCTCAAGGAGCCTTCGCTTGATACCTCCTCGGCCTCGGCCTCTGCCTCTGGTAGGCGCGGCGGAGAGACCTGAGGAAGCAGAGCTGGCGGCGGCGGCGGCAACGGCGGCGGCAGCCTCAGCCTCAGCATTGCGAGCTTTCTGCCACATCTCCGTCCCTTCGACGCGTGATGGGTAAGGCACGAGATGGCCGTCCTTCATGGGTTCATATAAATTGAACTCATTGTCGAAATGGTCATCAGTAATTGTGATATACTCGTACTGGTCATCACGGATCTAATTGGTTGCGTCAGATTGGGCTCACGCTAACCAAACATATTTAAAGCGACGGCAGATTTTGGTTTGACAAAAACTCTGCGAAGGCTTGAATAGAATTTGGGGGGGGACTTACATCAACAGGTAAATCTTTGCTATGCAAAGCGGCAAGGATGCGAAGACGGTTTTCTTGGCCATCATAAAACTGCTCCAAAAGTTCCTCGACTCCATTCTAGATGAAGAGAAAGTGAGAAGGTCAGTAAATGGTCTCTTCTAAATATCAATAGTAGGTAAGGCGGATAGTAAAATATCATGCGACGTGACATACATTAAATTCCTGCTCGATGACATATTGCTCATGGTTGTAGTTGGACTCTGCCAGGTTGAGGTCGCATTCAAGCCGCTTGTCATGCTCAGCTAATCTGTTGGTGTAATTCGCCTGGAGCTGGCGAATGACGGGATAATGTTCCTCGACCTCTGCATGACGCTCGGGATTCTGAAGAAGATCATCGATGTTGCGCTCGGCCAGTTCTTGCAGGGCGGGCTTCAAAGCCTGAGCAACAGCCTGGTATGTGGCCTTGAGATCGCGCTGGCGCTCATAGGCGGCCTGGACGCGAGAATCTTGGAAATTCTTTGCTCGCCCTCTGCGAGTGCCTCCGCGTCCTCCGCGAGTGGTAGTAGATTTGGTAACATTGGCACTGGAAGCGCCTCTGCCGCCTCCTCTGCCTCTCCCACGGCCGCCGCGTCCGCCTCGACCGCGACCACGAAACCCGCTGGAGGTAGGGTCGCGAGCCGGCGAACCGTTCTCAGCAGCCATTGCAGGACTAATGGAGAAGGGTCATGAATTAAGGTAAGTGGTGTATGGAGAAATCAAAGCAGTGGTACAGGATGACTCTGGTGATGTAGGTGAAAGTTGAGGTTTGGTGTGAAGGATGTGATGTGTCCGGACAAAGAATGACAGCCGGAAAACGAGTCAAGGAAACAAATCACAATGGGGAATCAAGGGGCGGGCGGACATCTGAATACAAACCCAGGCTTATTCAGTACTGCCCCCGACGCAAACACAAAGTGAGAGATGTGTGAAGTGAAGACGGGATGTGATAGAAAGGTGAGGTGCGGCTCAGATTTTGGGATGGATGCATAAGAGGGCGTTTGGCCGGGCCACAAGGATTTTGCCAGCCCCCAGCGACAAAGCACGACAAAGCAATGCAGCAAAAAAACACGTCCAAAGCAAGAGAAAGATGCAAGAAAACACACTCAATGCCGCAGCAGATGGCCGAGAATGAAGCTGCGCGGTGCTGTGGCGATAAACATCCGGGTGCAATGGGTCAAGAGGTAAGGCTGTGAAGCGAGTGTCCCTTTTTTCCCTCTGGGTCTGGCTCCTGCCGTCTACGCTGGCCTTGCTGCTGTTGTACGCTGCTGTTCGGCGTGGGAGACTGACCACGGTACCGGGGTACGTACCGCGCCATACTGCGCTGTGTGTCGCGGTCGGTACCGCGGGAACGTACCTGCCTACCCTGTTTTGAGCGTCGCCGTCGCCGCCCCCAAGCCAAATCGGGAAATCATCGCTCGTCATTGGCCGAGGGTCTCACCCTGGCAGCCCCGCCCATTGAGCTAGACTCAAACAGGCGCCGCTGGCCTCACTTCCACCACCCTCATTCGTCCGGAGGAGCTGATTTTCCGCCTACATCCCGTTTGCCCTCTGCTTGGCCTGCAGTCCGTTTTGCAATTACCATCCGGTCGTAATGTGTAATGCCGGCCCAGGTGTTTGTGCTTGTGCGAAAAACGAAGCCCAATGCGATGGTATACATCTGCCATGCAGTAGAGCGCTCTCCCAATTACTCGAATACTTATTACATCTGGCACGTCTATTTCGCCTTGGCCACCTCTCAGAGTCATCCCCCTTAGCGTCGCACTCCTCGTTCCCCAAAAAGGCAACATCCTCACATCATCTGGCCCTCCACTCTGAGCATATGGACACCCACGTATGTTGACGCAAGTGGGCGTATGACGACGCATGTACAACTATCCCATGTGAACATGCCCTGTCCAGTGCATCACCAGATCTCCTGGGGCATCCTGTGGCATGAATCAGAGCTCGTGCGCCTCCATGCTCTAGCCATTGTACAGGGCCTTAGGAAGAGACGGTACCTGCATCACGCAGAGTGCGGGGCCTATAAGTGCCAGTGATGAAGGTTATTTAGGTCACAGTAAGGGATCCATGTCACTCCACAGGTCAGAGCAATTTTCATATCTAAACTTCCGGCGTTACTTCCCAGGTATGGGGCCTTTTCAACACTTGATCCAGAAATTGAGACAGTGGCTTTGAATTTTTTTATCTGCCAGGAAACTCGACGCCAAAATGCTCCAGCTCGTGTTGGTCGGGGCTCTAGAGATACCAGGTACCAAGACTTGTAGCGTACCTATACCTTAGTAAGCAGACACAACTGCCGAACGTGCTCATTCCGGTGTCTTACCCTATGCTTCACGTTATCTCGAATCTATGAACCTTGTACAATCCAAATAAATAATTGCGTGTCTAATGTAATAGAGTCAGGATCAAATGCACCCGTCTTGGCTGTGTTTTCCTAAATTTTAGTGTTTACGTTATCACGAAGAATAATTGTTCGCGGCCACCATCAAATACGAACAGACTTACGTCGAAATCCATTTGCGCAGATCAACATGATAATCCAAAAATCTCAATTTTAGATGTAGTTGTCAAGTTAAAAGCCAAAAGCATCCATATCTGGTACTTTCTGGTTACCTATACGAAGGGATACCCTCTCTAGGTATCGTTTCTATTTCCCTTCGCCATGCGCCTAACTTTCCTGGAAACTTCCGATACATGGAATATCAGTATGGCATGCGATTATCTCAATTCGACAAAAAACATAGGAATAAAATTACAATTGGATGTGATTCTATATACTTTGCCTTTCCACTATGAAGAATACAGGGGAAAAAAATGAACAACGCTTATCCTTTTCTCTACTATGACTGAGAAAAGAGATAGTCAGAGGAAGTATCAATTGAGAAGACTTTTGTTCTTTAGTGAACTTGACCAGGCCTTTGGTCTATATTCTTTTACAAGAAGAGAATTACAAGTTGCCACAAACAAGAAATTGAAAAAAGCCAAGATAACACGAAGGTATAATTTATTCTTACCTTACATAGCAAGTGCCAAGCTTTCTTCTGCTCCTTGAATGTCCAATGTGCCTTCACAGGCCTGCTAAGATCGTACTTTCAATAGATGTATTACAATAAAATAAATTTTATGAATCATTGAATCACTGGACTCTTTAGGCCGCACGGTAATCTCAAAGGGTTTCTCGCCGAGGATAAATCGGCGTACTTATCGCCGTGATAGTGGCATAGTATCTATGCTCTGGGAAATATTGAATTTGACATGCGGACTATACATGAATTCGATTTCGGAACGGACTCCAACTCTGGTTTTCGAATAACGATTTGTTAGTTTAGAGAAGCCCGGAGATTTAGAGACTATCAATGACATGAGCAAGATCAGTGGTGGCCTTTTCAACGTAAATGGGAAGTCGAATTAAGTAATTTTCTCTTCAAAAACTTGCATTCCATTTCGGACGGAAAATGATGCTGAGATCCTTTAAATTGTAAAGTGGCGGATGGAATTCTACCAAGAAGAAGCTCCTCATCATTTGGCGCCACCTTCGCCACACCACGCCACAGCTGGAGAACCAGGCCACCCAGCTCAACGAAGATGGGCATATCATTCTTGATGCCTTCTGTCACAAAGCAAATATCATCCATAGGCTAGCAAGTGCTCTTATACGAATTTACACATGTGGAAATTTCCCCTAATCGTTTCTATTCCAATCTGTTTCTGATATTCTCTGTCTGAAGACTGACTTTTGTATGTCATCAACCATGCTCTTACGGGACCCACTATAACCACACCCAGCAGTTCTCCTGTCTGTTGACACTGGGTGGTGGCTTTGCGACTGTTCAAGACACCATTTTTTTTTATCTTGCGGTTTGATCTTGGTATGTTACAGGATGAAGCTTCGGCGTCTTTTGGCCATGAACTGGTTTGCGCTTGGGAATTACTGTGCAGATGTACGTTTCGAAGTAGTGCGGTGGGGTACCGATTTACAGCCTACCAAGGGATGGAATATGGAGGATAACCTGGTATAGAAATGGCTACAGCCGTGCTCGTTTATCTCGCCTCTCTCTACATAGAAAATGCCTGGATCAATTATCACGAAGTGGACGATTGGCGCAAAATTGGGGTGCTTTCTGGCCTCATTGGCGGAAAGTGTGGCCCGCCGTCACTTGTTTTCCCAAACAACCCGGCCTCTCATTGAGCTACACCTTTTCAGAGCGTTTGGCGATGGTGAAACGTAATTATGGCATGACCCTTTTAGCTTGGGTCCCATCGGCTTGCTTTTTTGTTGAAGTTTTGGAGGCTACGTTGGATCGAAGTTGCGGTCGCAGATCGCTAATCTTTTGGTTCTTATGATTGTCGCGGCAGTTTTAGACCTTCAAAAAGTGACCTCGGCTTGCGAATTGGGTCGAGTCTCTGGTAATCGTAGTGTACACGAGCTGGCGGGCGAAATCTCTGTACAATTAAGAGGAGGATGGGGAAGCGAACGGCAAGCAGTGCGGCATCAATCGGTTTC
Source organism: Clonostachys chloroleuca (assembly GCA_037952775.1). Classification (NCBI taxonomy): domain Eukaryota; kingdom Fungi; phylum Ascomycota; class Sordariomycetes; order Hypocreales; family Bionectriaceae; genus Clonostachys; species Clonostachys chloroleuca. The sequence goes on from JBANAY010000004.1 coordinate 13,544,769, forward strand.
CTAAAAGAGCCTGCAAGCCATGATCAACTTTCATAACCTCATGTAGAGCTCTGGGTCGTATTTTCATCATCCATAAGCCTTGAGTTGGACCTCAGCCCTACGTCCATCTTGGCTAACACAGCACCAACTTGCTGAGAGTTTGCTTGCTCAAACCCATTGACTTGGCGTGGTCTTCGGTAGCTCCGGCTTGCTATGGCAGCCAAACTCATTGGTGTATGGGATCGTGTAAAAATCTGTGAGGTAGGGAGGTAGCGGTCGCAGGTTACTGCTCGCGGGAAAGTTGCAGGAGCATTGGAATTTGTCGTCGTCTGGTATGATTGATCAGGGGTGTGGTGCACGCGAAGGCTGGCGCATTGACCCTCCCTCTAGGTGAAGCACCATCTAGTGCTCAAACACTTAAAGAACGTCATGAAGCTGTCGTTGGAGGAGGGGGAGGTGGCTATCGTCGGCGCTTATGTTGGCGTTGTCGCTGTGCTACCAACTCCAAGAACCGTGGGGCTTTGCAACGACGCCTTTTTTCAGAGCTTGACCCACGGACGGTCCTCCATTGGCTTGATCGGATAGACCCCTTGAACTTTATTCTGTGCCCCGCACGCGGCTCCTTGAGGAGAGCCGCCTGGGCAGCTTAGTCATCTGGCCAAACTCAAAAAGCATCAGAAAGAGGACAAGATGGTGGAAAGCCCGAGGCGAGAGAGTTGGGTTGGGAGATAGATAACGCAGCGATAGACGCTTTTGAGCACACCTGTATAAATATTGCCAGTGCCTGTATCATTATAACACTGATGCCTGTTTACAAGCTCGCCGTGGCATGCGGCTTGAATTAGCTGCGCTCTAAGCGACCGATAAGGGTCTCCTACGCACGGTGGATCCTTCCCAATCAGGCAATTGATCTATCCGACAGTTACCCGCTTTCTCAATTTTTTTTTCTTGTGAGCTTCACTCTGAACCGACGTCACCCGCGACCAGGCTCACCGCGACACAACCACCGACCATTGACACGCCGCGACGCCTCGCCTCAGGACAATGGGCGGCAAGAGGCGCAGGCTCGCCCAGAAGGAGCAGGCCAACGCGAAGCGCTTCCAGAAAGGCCAGCCGGGGCAGGGCAGAGCAGCAGCTAGCGACGCCAAGGCGGGACAGCCTAAGTCTAAGAAGGGCCCTAATCCCGCCCACCAGCAGAAGCAGCACGAGAAGCCTACGATCCCTTTCAATCCGGAGGACCGCATCCTGCTCATCGGAGAGGGCGACCTGAGCTTCGCCGCCTCCCTCGCGACCCACCACCGCTGCATGAACCTCGTCGCGACCGTCCTCGAGAAGTCCGCCCACGAGCTCACGGAAAAGTATCCCCACGCCTTCGAGAACATCACAGCCGTCACGTCCCCCCTCCGCCGCCACCGCAGTCCGACGACGAGGAGGAAGAAGAAGAAGAGGAGGACGAGGACGATGACGCAGAGGAACCAGACCAACCCAGCCGCGTTGTAGGCATCACTACAAAGAACAAGATCGTCTACGGCGTCGACGCAACCAGGCCCCTCCCCTCCTCGGCCTCGCGCCCTCCCCCCACCCGCATCCTCTTCAACTTCCCCCACGTCGGCGGCAAGTCCACCGACGTCAACCGCCAGGTCCGCCACAACCAGTCCCTCCTCGTCTCCTTCTTCGACCACGCCCTCCGCGCCCTCGCCCCGGGGGCACCATCGTCGTCACCCTCTTCGAGGGCGAGCCCTACACCCTCTGGAACGTCCGCGACCTCGCCCGCCACGCGGGGCTCCAGGTCGACCGCAGCTTCCGCTTCCAGGCGTCTGCCTACCCGGGCTACCGCCACGCGCGCACCCTCGGCGTCGTCAAAGCCCGCAGCGGCGAGGAGGGGGGCGGGTGGAAGGGGGAGGAGCGTGCTGCTAGGAGCTACGTCTTCGTCAGGAAGGGCGACACCCCGCTGCCCTTTGGCGCGAGTAGGGTGAATACGAGCAAGAAGAGGCGGAGAGGGCAGGACGAGGACGACAGCGATGAAGATTTTTGAAATTGAAAAATTTGGGAAAGGGATAGAAAGAAGTGGGCAAGATTTAAGCGGCTGCGTCGTATCTGTAGACAGCGGTTTAGATAACCTTCACGGCGTTTATGGCGAAAAAGATTTCAGCATTAGGGAGACGATGTATATACTCCCCCATATTTTGAGACCAGCTAGGCTCTCCATTTTGGCCATTGATGATAGATACATGGATAAAATAGCCAAAAAATAAATGAATTGGTTAAAAAACCATGCCTTTTTGTTCTCTAATGTCGTGCTCTAAAACAGCCCCGAGGTATCTTTAATCTAAAATGTCTCAGAATTTGTCGCCCACAAACGCCGCCCCATGCTCTCTGTCCATGTCGACACCCAATGGGGCTACCAAACCGCCCCGTGGAAAATAATAAAAAGCACTTTCTTTTTCTTTTCTCACTCAAGCGACCATGATCACATTACGCCGAATCCATGCTAATTTCCTTTGTTTTTGTACAGCAGCAAAACCGCCCCCGTAGGTCATCCGTTCGTCTTTCGCCCTTCCGCCCGCCCCTCGCCGGTTTGGTCGAGCAACCGTTCATGTCAATGGCAAAGCTCTCATTACTAAATCCTCTCCTAACGCTGGTTTCGAATTGTCGTACCCCTTAAATACGAAGCTGCTTATTGTGGGCCAAAGCAAAAAATAAGGCTCAGAACCGAATGGCGTATTAGATCAGGTATATGCTCCTGCGCTACCTCCTAGCGAACAGAATGGTGCTAGAATACCGAGCGCCATATAGTACACTGTGCTGAGTCCCAACCCGGATAGCGATCAGGGCTGTGTGACTCCAAGAACACAAGTTCAAAAATGACTGGCTCCACTCCCATGAAATCAGATATGTAGTAACCCCAAATGCATCCTTTTCAGTGGCTGAGCACTTCGGATGTTCCCCGGGAAGCAGCAGCGGTTCTATGCATGTCATCGGCTGCCTGCTCCAACGCATTTGTCTTGTTTGCTTCGTCCTCCAGCCGCTGGGCCTCTTCATTCTCTCTCATGAGGGCTTCCTCTTGCTCTCGCAGCGCTTCGTCTGTCTCCTTTGAGGGACCGCCGATGCTCCGAGCCCCCGGAGGAGGGGGTGGCGGGGGAGGAGTCCCCATTTGGTCATTCTCCTCTTCCCTGAGCCTCTTCAAGTCTCTGCCGTCTGGAGGTGTGATTACTGGAGAGTCGCCGCTCTCATCGTCAATACGTTTCCGTTTCTTCTCGGGACTTGATGGCGTTGTGCCATTCTCCATATCACTCATCATAGTCTCATCACCAATTGCCGCAGCCTCTTCCTCAGGTGACTCCTTGGGCTCCTTGGATCCGTCTTTATTCGCCTGGGCAGCCTTGCGCTCCTTGTGTCCATTGTATTTGACAACCGCCTTGTCCAAGAAATCCTTGACATACTTCTTGATTTTTTGCACTTGTTTCTCGTTCAGTTCGGCGCTCGGGTCAGTGACCCTTCCGTTCTTGAAATCCGAGCTCACAAGCTTTTTGGATATGTCCTTGCCCAACCTTTTGAGTTCGTCCTTGGGCAGCTTGTGTCGAAATTTGTCGACAACGTGCTTCACATGCGGATGAATCTGATTAATTAGCTTTTGTTATTCCGTAGAGTAAACAAAGGACAAGCCAAACGTACCGTGTTTTCATAGATCTTCATCTGTTTCTCAACCGGGATTGATCGGATCTTTTCACGTTTCAACTCTGCTGCTGATGCGGCATTGACTTGGGGTTGCTGCTGCGTTGGAGGCGCCTTTGGCGTGCTGCCTTCCCTTGTGACCTTGTTAATGATGCTCTGAATGGCAAGCAACTCCTGGGCTGCCTTGTTGACCGTTGGCTCTACGGCTGGCTTTGTAGGCCTTTCCCATGTCGTGGTACCTTGCTTGTCATAGAAGTAGGTTCGACCATGGTTGTCCCTTGCTGCAAACCACCCTTCCGGTAGCTGCTTTTGAAAGGAACGGTGCCGTGGGCGTGCGAAGTATCCTTGAGGCATCTGCCTCTGGGGTTGATTGTTGCGAGGCCCTCGAGGAGCATCGAGGGGTTGGGGTGAGGCAGTCTTGTTTTGGGCTGCTTCTTCCTCTCGAACCTGTCCGCCCCGTCGATCCTCAAATGAATTTGAGTTTTGGTTCGGGAGACTCGGATCGAACTTCCGTCGTCGGATACGATAAGCGACCTCCAACTTACTCCAGTCGTCAAGTAGCTTCTTGGCTTTGGAGGTGACATTCTCGTCGTCGACATGCGTTAATGGCTCGATCGAGGCTTCGATCTTGGAATCCTGGATCTTGTTTCGTGTCATCCGGGGGAATTTATCAAGGATCGATAACACCTGTAAAACGACGTTGAAGTCCTCGATGAACGTATTGAGCACATTCTTGAGAATTTGGTAAGCGTGCATGCGCATGACGCAGTGGATAACCTTTTCTTCATCGCAGTCTTGAATTCGCTGTAACAGCTTGACGGCAATCCACTTCTCCTTGCATTGCATGAGGGTGGCCATGACCTTGCGAGCATCGTCCTCGTCCAGAGTACGTGGCTGGATGCGGCTGACATACTCCTCATCTTCTTCCTCCGGCTTCTTCTTGCGTGGTTTCTTGGCACCAGCTGCCTCCCATACTTCACCACCATCGATACCCAGAGCTTCAACCATGCTCGGCGCCAGTTTGGTGGACCGCTCGGTCTGGGTCTTGCCACCAATGAAACCAACACAGTTGGCCTCTCCACAGTAGCATGGTTGCGGCTCGGCACCATAGCGGTCAACATTGTAGTTGAACACCAACTCCTCGCCAGCTTGGATGTCGCGAAGAGCGAAAATGCCCATCCGGAGCTTTTCGCCCACGACCCACTTGTCGACGTAGCAGTTGGGGTTGCATGAGTGGTTGCAGAAGCGACCTAGGTTTCCCTTTTTCGTGGCATCCACAAACTCGCTCTTGTTGAGGGACATGAAGTAGAAGTGTTTGATGCCCTCATCGTCGTATTGCATCATCCGCCGGCGGAATGTTGGCTCATTAATGACCTCACCAATGTACTCGTAGATGAAGTCGTTTACGTGAAGTGAATAGTCAGCACGCAGACCAAATCCCTTCTTCTCAGTTTTGATGACAGAGACACGAGCGTACTCGCGGCGCTGGAACCGTTGATTCTGGCAGCCGCCGCCGCAGTTCCCATCATCTACGCTACATTCCATTTTGGTAGCTCGATTGATACAGTCAGAGTCCTCACCACAAGCATGATTTTCGCCATCCTCTGCAAGGGGAGGTTAGCAGAGTGCATCTCAAAATATCGTTGCACACCTCACGAGAAATGAGGTAACTGAGACATGGGGGAGAGAGAAGCACTTACGCCAGTCTTCCCTGCATTCGCAATCCAGAGCGTCATTGTCCGTGGATCCCAAATGCTTCGACCCATAGAGACAGTCGGGAATAGCCTGGAAAGTCTTGCACGAGTCTACCGTCACATCAGGGAGGTGTTCGAAAAGCAGAGGTTCGCCTTGTGGCAAGTCGCGTTTCTGAGACGCCTTTCGTGACAGGCGCGGCGGCCTCTGAGAGTCGGGCGTCTCGACACTGCCGCTGCGGGACTTGGCTCCCTCCATCGACAATGATGGGAGTGGCGAGGGTCCGGACGCATCCTTCACACCGGATGCACGCGGTGCGTCTTCCTTTCCCACATGACCGTTGACGGTTGGTGCGTCATCCTCAAGTTTGATCCCTCCCATTTTGGTGAGTGCATGCCCATCATCCCCCATTAGAGCATCTGAAGCCCAGGATATATGTGCGTTCTCTGACCTGGATATATTGTGGGTGCAGGTCGGTTGGCGGGCGGGCGGAAGCAAGAAGTAGGTAGCCGGCTTGAAGTTGTAGGACGATGCAAGTGCCCGGCCACCTAGGGAAGGAGGTAGTGCTGCGTAAGGTAGCGCTTGCTGTTCGGGTGCAAAGGGCGCGTAGAGAGTGAGAAGACCGTTTCGAGAGATGCGCGCGCGTGGAGCGATGCGATGGCAGCACGGCAATTAGATGATGGAGAGGCCCAGGGGTTCGGAACGCGTGATTTTTCGGACGAGTGCGATATACATCTGGCCGTATCGGCAGGCTCACTCGTGAATCGGCGGCGCGGCGAGGAGGGAGAGGTTCGAGGGAGATCGAAAATCGGCCGTCCTGGGGATTTCGTGTGGAAAACGGGGAAGAAATCCGAGGACGCTGGACCAGAAAAAGGTACGTACTGCCCGCGTTCATCCAATCTGGGCGCCCATTCCTGTCCTGGCTCCCGAGTCAGTCCAGCCCAGCCATGCATCCACACTTATACATACGGACATGCACACACGGCTAACCCCGGATTTTCTTGACCCCGATCGACGTAAGAGGCAGAGGGTGAGCTAAGGCTGGCAACTAATCGCAGCCCTCGATGCAGAGGGATTGGGTAGGTGGCTGAGGGCGTCCCCCGTGCCTGTCGCCGAGGGCCGATCATCCACCATGGGATAGATGCATCTCAGGGCCACAGCGCCAAATAGATGGATGGACAGATGGGGGCATTTGATTGATGCGCGAGTCGGAGGCGGGTATGAAATGAAACGCGGCTGAGGGCATAATTTCATATCGGCAATACATTACAAGGATCTGGCGCACGGTCGGAGGATCTGGAAAAGAAAGGTTGTGATTGAGATCGCCTATGTAGGAGGTAGGAATTCATATGGTGGCCTATCAATATTGTTCATCCCTTGCTTGACGCAGAAACAACGAAATGAGACTATTCAGCATGGAGGAACGAAACGATTGGTCCACAACTTCCTACTCTCCTCTTATTGAACCTAGGGCTGCGGTCTGGTGTGGGAAAAAAAGGGATCTCTGGTGCGCAGAGGGCATGGCGCATCTTGATACACATGGATGGGGTCTTGGCCAGTGGCCTTTTTCCGCCGACCGGTCTTGGGCACCGGGGGCTGTTGTAACAAAACGAAACAAAACGAGGCAGTCACCAACCTTTCCTACTGTGCATCGGTGTCGGGGTGAGTGCCTGTTCTTGACCGCCTTTCACCTCTATGTGGTGTAGGATTTCTTGCTTTACGTCAGGTGGATAGCGTGCTAGCAGTTCCTGGAAACACACGCAGAAAGGTGCAACTAGGTCTTGTTAGTGTAACCAGCTCAGGGGCAGTAATGTTCACTAATCGCTCGGGGCAAGCAAAGGCGAGGAAATCCAATTCCTGGACGTTGCGATTGGTGTGCGAACTGCTGACTTCGTCGCATGTAAGAGCGGCTCAACCCCCAGTAAGCAAGCAGCACAACCTGCTCACTGGTATTCGGCAGGGTGGGCTTCTTCTGGGTTTCCTGCCATGCCTGGAACTTGCCGATGGGGTGCATCGATTCCGTATTAGTGTAGATAGCCGGAGTAGCAATCCTTCTCATTGTCCGCCTCTTCCAAGGGTCAATTTAGCTTGGTCGTGCCAGGCCACCTACTTACATGGCAGGTTGATCGAGCTTGATGCGTTGTACGAGTGGGGCTTTGGCCTGTGGCGAGCCTGTCCCTCATGCCAGCTCACTGTGCATGGTTTCCAGTGCCGGTTTCTCGAAGAGGAGAAGAAGTCGGTTATGGGTATATATATGTATGAGATGGGCCACCGCTGTTTCCTAAGATTGGCTGCATGTTGAGGACGGTCGGGAGCAACTATTCAGACAAAGGTTTGATTTCAGCCATGGTTCTGGGGTGGTTCGCGGCTGCACCACGCGATCGATCAAATGCCCGCAAAGGGCATTGATACCCAATCAATCAGCTTATGGCCTCGTGGCCTATTCCATCCCTTGGCTGCAATCTGATTGGAAACCCGTCATATGTGACGAACTGCTGGATTGGACTGTGCAGCAAGGTGTTCCTTACACTTGATTGGTGAGACGACATCCAGTGAGCTTCCAGCGCTTCCCCACCAAGAGCAGCGTTGGTTGACGCGCACCGACAGTTGCGCTCTCCGTGACAGCAGCACAGAATGTCGTACGCACATGGACAAACGGCAAGCAGGATGTGGATGGACCAGAGAAACCTGCACCGCTCTCAGATGGGAGCGTGAGCGCATGTAACCGGAAAGCCCACGTCGGGCTCCAGTCCCAAATAGGCTGTGGGAGAGCTGAAAGGGTGCGCGGGGCATGCTGACAGCCGCTCGTTATTGATACATGGCGACGGCGGGAGCAGGCGTATTGGGCCTGGATCTGAGGTTGGGTTGGGTTTCAAAGAGGAAAGAAAACAGAGTCGAGGATGACACCCAGCCCAAGCCATGGCGCTGCTGATCTCCCAGCTGGCTGCAGACTTATGTATGTGGTTGCAGCGGAGGGATGACAGGCACAGGAGGCTGCCAAGATGATTGGGTTGGTGGTCCAATCCAGTGCAAGCCACCCGCTGCGTCGAGACGGTGCGCCACACACACCTGGGACGGATGTATTAACTGACTGACGATAATGGCTGCCCGTGTGACAGGCTGGACAATATTAGTGCTGGCCTGCAGCGCAATCAGCACATGAGACATCCAAGACGCGATGGAGAGATAGCTGCAGGATCCCAAGGCTAATGGACGCGCTATGGGCCTTGGATGGCATGGTACGGGGAGGGGCTCTGGCCTTAGTAGGAACACATGCGGCCCTACCAAGGCAAGCGAGACGAGTGAAACAGGGTGGCAGGGTGCCGTTGATCATGATGTTGGACAAGTCTCCCAACCCAGGGCTAGCAGAGGGCGCGGCCGGCACGCGGGAGTTTGTTATGTTCCCATTGCGGGATTGGTCGATCAGTTCGGCATAGTCGTTGTCTCTCAGGATCGGGGAGTTACCCTGATGGGCCTGGATGGGCCCCATGTCATGGCCCGTTGAGGAGACGGGCTGGAGGGAGGGTGGGCCGAGTTTGGTGGCCAGCGGCAGTTGGCGACAAAATGGAATCTTCGGTGAAAGAGGGCGCTGCGATTCGGCTGCTGGCGACAGACGCTCGACATGGCCAGCTGCATGATGAGCAAACGGGTGGTGGGGTGGGCGGACTCGACGGAGCAGTATTTGGTGCGCTGTGCTGGTGCTGAGCTTTGGAGATGGAGGGATGGATGCGATGGGCTGGTCACGGGGGGCCATGCGCACGCGCTTGCCTGCTTCTGCGCTGCTCACTTTGCATGGAGATGCAGCTGCCCGTCCATAGCAAGCAGCAGTGCAGGCCGCAACCTGCGGGAGACGAAACGCCTCTAGAACCGACCTGCCAAACAAACAAGCGTGCGTCTGCCGCCCAGCAATACCACCCTCCACCGACCGAGATCAGCACGCACCGCACGACTCAGGTCCGTTCGCCTGCGTCTTGTCCTGCTGCACGGCGAGGCTGTGGATATCGCCATCCTGTCTGTCGGTCTGGTTGGCTGCGGCACCGAGGTCCCCTACTCAGCCGTCCACTCGCTCACTGTCTAATCCACCTGGCCTGTGCCATCCTGCTCCGTCTGCAACCCTCGCTCGTATCCATGTATAGCTATTGGCCGCCCCTGGCCGTCGTCGAAAATGCTACGGATCGCCACCCGTGCGAACGCTGCTGCCGACAGGAAGGGATGCGGCGCTAATAGGAGGCATGCGCAGGTGAGTGAGGTGAGCCATGCCATCCATTCCCTCCATCCCTCTCTGTCCTGTGGCACATGATATATCGCTAGGAGCATATTTTTCCCAGCACCATCCCTGCAGCCCGGCCAGCTCCTTGCTCGCCTGCCTGCTCCTGGCTGCCCTCCCTCATGCTAGCCCGCCTTCTTGATACCACTGCGGTTGTTATTCATCCTGCAGCACATCCTGCCCTCGACTAGTGCTACCTCCCGCCGAACGCAGCCGCCGTCTCCTTCGGCAGAGGCCAGTCGCCCCGCGTCATACAAGCAAACGCCCCCCACCGGACCTGCACGAGACCGACAGCTCCCATGTACGACCACTGCCCTCAACGCCAAGGGACAATGCTCCGTTGAGTCTTGCCTACGGACGGCCAAACAACTCGGTGCCCGTCGTCCTCGGTGGGCCTGTCCTGTCAGTCTTGTCCAGCCTGTGTGCATGCCGTGATTGCAACAGCCAGACGACTCGGCGAGACCTTGCAGCTTTCTCCGCCTCCGAGGTCGAGATTCCCCCCTGCGCCTCTCCCATTGCGCCCCCCGTTCGCCCTCTCTCTACTCTCGGGAACCAGTCATCTACGTCTCCAGCTACGTATCCAACTGCCTACCTGACTGCTACCTTGTTTGGCCGCCCTTATTACCTGGTCTCCTCGCCCGGTTATATCGACCACGTACGACATCCAAGCAGCACACGCCCTACATATCAAGGCTCAAGTCTCTGCCCGCCCGCACGAACCGCTTCTGGTCTTGTTCTCTTGAAACGTGCAGACCTAGAGGCCCGAGAGAAGTTCCCTCCCCCTGGCCGGATTTGACGACGTAGCGTTCGCTTCACCAGTTCCTTTGCAGCCTGGATGCCTTTGGTTCTCGGCCCAGCACTGCCTCGTATCCATTGGAAGAAAGAGCAATAGCCCCTCCCCCGTTACTTTGTCCACTTAGTCGGCTGCTTGGGTGATCTCCGCCACACCTGCAACCCTTCCTTCATTCATAAATACACTTCCTCCTCCCAGGGCAAACTGCGCACCCGGCCGGGCTCTTTCGCGGTTTGCCTCGACGACTGTGCATTGTAAATACCGGCGGGTTGTCCTTGATATTCACTTCTGTCCTGTCCTTGATTGCTGGTCCCGGATCGCCCCCTTTGGCCTGTTCCTACCACTGCCGTGCGTCTTTGCTTGGTAATATTTATATGGCAGCCAATTGCTACATGGCCGAGCTTCTCACACGTCAGCCTAACCCCACTAATAAAGGCTTCCGACTCTGACGGCCACCAAACAAACAAATTATTGTTGTCTCTGCCAGCATTTCGCGTTTTCCTCTTATGGGTCTATCCTAGGAGCACTTGTTTTGGCTGGAATTCCTACGCCCTCTCGCAACTACGAGAATGTGATAAAGATTATTTTTTGAAGCGGGCATTCATATACCAAGCCAATTTCTTTGGTCTTTATTATTCCATGCTCGAGTCCAGCGCTCCCACGACTGGTTCAATTACCCTTTTGCTACCAATAATCGCCTTGATCAGTTTCACCTGGGTCCTTCGCAGAACAGATTCAAATGCCTCGCTACAAGTATTCTTTATCCTATACTTATTTGATGCCACGCTCGTTTCGGCTTTGAAATTTGGACAAGAATTTCCGGCGTGATGGAAGCGCCTTTCGAAGATAGAGAGAAGGTGAGCCAAAGATACATCTGAATGCCCTGTCACAGCAAGACTCAAATTCTTACCTGTTGAATCGCTCCAGCGCTTTGTGCTTGCAGAGATGATTAAGAACAGCAGTATAGACGCAGATGTACTGGCTGCATTTGTTAGGTCGAGTCAAATCGAGCCCAATTGGATGTACATGCAGCTGCCATCCGGTAAGAGACGGCCGAGTCGGGACGAAGGCTGATGATGAACCCCGATGCTAACCAAGCGCGCAGGCCGTAGTATGCACCAGTGCATGGAGGCAGCGAGCCAAATGTCAATAGCCGCGCCGTCGCTAAAACGGAAGCCTTGGGAAGACATCAGTTTCGAACATCAAGCAAAACGACCGGCAACATCGGAGCGCCACGAGCCAGTCCATCATGGCATGGAGCACGTCGCGCCTCCGCCGGCGTCCTTATCTCCCCATATAGCGATACTTCCTCGGCCAACAAGTGCAAACCCAGTGCACCAACAGCAGACGCTCTCCCATGAGGGACCTAAAAAGAGAGGCAGGCCCTCCCGGGCAGATAAAGCTAAGAGAGACCTGCGCCCTATCCTCCCACAGCCACCTCCTGTTCTGCCACCTTCGTCAAACGGTGCCTTCATTGGCGGCTCTCTACCACGACCAACGCTCCCTTCCTTGCTTTCAGCATCTCCTTCCGAGTCTCGACCAATGACTCCCCCGAAGCATACATACCAGCAGCGAGGTCATCGAATAGCCCCCGAAAGAGGTTGGGGGCGTCTCCCACTGAGGATCCGGTCGGCGCAGGCAGCTGTGTTGCCAAAGCAGAGCAGACTGCTAGCTCTGGTTCCTCGTTCAAGAGACTTGTCGTGGAATGAAGCCTGGAGGCCCTTTTGATCAGATGTTCTAATATATATTCAACTACATGTTTCCCGAATACGATATCCACCCAAGGGAACGATATACTCGCTTTGGAAACTTGGCCTTACCCTTCGATTTTCGAGACGATACATTTGTTATTCAGCTACCTGACTATCTAATGGACTGTGTATTCAAGGTATGTCTTGGATGACTCTGACTCTGATTGGTTGGGCCGACGCTGACTGCATATTGGTTAGAAACACGATGAAATATGCTTTATTTATTTGGCCCACGATATTTGTGAACTTATTAACGAGCTACAATGAGCACCGACGGCTAGAATTTTGCGGTAGAAGAGAATTTGTTCATCATGCCGACAAGGACAACTCACCAACGCACACGGGCTGGTCTGATTGTGCTGGTGATGCGTCGGAAACGGCAAAGTACTTGCTGGAAAGGATTAGAGATAGGCATGCATACGTCCAGCGAGCATCATCTGCTATTTATAAATATCTAATTCATAATCGCGGCCGAAAGGCATGGTACATCCCAATAGTCAGGGAGGGTCTGTGAAGTCAAGCCGCGCAGTAACTGAATGATGACAAGCCCAACCAACATGCGACGTGGAATCGAGTGTAACCAGGGCTGCTGTCTCCGCTGATAGATTCTCCAACCTTCCAATCCGGGCACAATATTTTAAAGGCAGTTCGAACACGCCCAACGACCAGCCAATCCCAAGCTTGCGCCCCCGGACGTAAAAGCAGACTAGATTCAAGCCATTCCGTCATCTGGATGCAGTGATTGGGATGCTCGAGCCAATCGGGCCCTCACACTGCGAAGCCCATGCATACCAAGCTGGGAGCTAACTCTCTCACCCCCGCACGAACTTCGCAGCGAAGTACTTACACCCACATGATGGGGGAGAGGTACATGTCTCTTTATCTTGATGAACCACGTGTGAGGCAAACACGGGAAAGGATGCGCAACAACATCGAGACGGCACAAGGTTCGAGGCGATGGAGCTTCGGAGACTAGCGCCGTCTTGTCGTGTCCAGGCAGATGGATGGATGTGTATAATTCTGTCTCAGCTGGCCTCCCTTCCCCTCCTCCTCCATTAACCATCTCGTCCACATCACGGAAGAGAAGTGCGAGGCGGGGAACTGCCAGAGAGATAAGACCAGCAGAACGGAAACCGCCACGGAGCAATGCAGTCTTTGCGCATCAGCATGGCCCCGAGGGCCACAGCCAGAGCCGTGACGGGCTGCCCCTCGAGGCGGTGCTTCACGGCAGGCATGCCATTGAGGGCAGCCCAGAAGCCATTCTATGAGGGTGAGCCTGGCGGGCCAGTTCTCAAAACGAAGATCCCCGGGCCGCAGAGCACGAAGCACATCAAGGAGCTGAGCGAGGTCTTTGAGACGCGGAGCTTGAGCCTCCTCGCTGATTACACCCAGAGCTTTGGCAACTATATTGCCGATACAGATGGCAACCAATTACTAGATGTGTGAGCAGGCATCCAACCGGGTTCATCGTTTCAATTGCTAACAAGAACACACGTCCAGGTATGCGCAAATCGCCTCCATCCCCATTGGATACAACAATCCCGCCCTGGCCAAGGCGGCTGCGACGCCTGAGATGATTAGAGCCCTGATCAACCGTCCCGCCCTCGGTAACTTCCCATCCCACGACTGGGCCGAGATCCTCAAGACGGGCATCCTGAAAGTGGCGCCCAAGGGCCTGCCGCACGTCTTCACGGCCCTCGCAGGCTCCGACGCCAACGAGCTGGCCTACAAGGCGGCCTTTATGCACCGGCGGCAGCAGGAGCGCGGCGGATACGACGTCGACTTTACAGCTCAAGAGCTCGAGTCCGTCATGAACAACCAGTCCCCCGGGTCGTCCCAGCTGTCCATCCTCTCCTTCAAGACCAGCTTCCACGGCCGCCTGTTCGGCTCGCTCTCCACGACCCGCTCAAAACCCATCCACAAGCTCGACATCCCGGCCTTTGACTGGCCGCAGGCCACCTTCCCCCAGCTCAGGTACCCGCTGGAACAGCACGCCGCCGAGAACGCAAAAGCCGAGCAGGCGAGCCTCGACGAGGTCGAGCACCTCATCAAGACGTGGCACCTACCCCCCGCCGCCCTCATCGTCGAGCCCATCCAGAGCGAGGGCGGTGACAACCACGCGAGCCCGTCCTTCTTCCGGGCTCTCCGCGCCCTCACGAAGAAGCACAACGTCCTCATGATCGTCGACGAGGTCCAGACCGGCGTCGGCGCGACGGGAAAGTTCTGGGCCCACGAGCACTGGGGGCTGGAGGAAGACAACGCCCCAGACATGGTCACCTTCTCCAAAAAGGCCCAGACGGCGGGATACTACTACCGCCACGCCTCCTTGCAGCCCAACCGGCCATATCGCCAGTTCAACACGTGGATGGGCGACCCGGCCCGCGCGCTCCTCTTCCGCGCCATCGTCGACGAGGTGGCGCGGCTCGACCTCGTTCAGAACACGGCGAGGGTCGGCGGGTACCTGTATGAGCAGCTCGAAAGCCTCGCGGGGCGGTACCCGGACCTGTTCCAGAATCTGCGGGGGAAGGGCCAGGGCACGTTCATTGCGTTTGATAGTCCCAAGCGAGATGAGTTCCTCGCCCGGGCCAAGGTTGAGGGGATCAATATCGGTGGGAGTGGCACTACGGCCGTGCGGTTGAGGCCGATGCTGATTCTGCGGGAGATGCATGTCGATGTTCTGATCAACGCGCTGGATAAGGTTGCTAGGGCGCTGTGAAGATCGAATACATGATCTCACCTCGATGGGGAATCGCGCAGATTGGAGGTCTTGGATGTTCAAAAAAACCTAGGCGTTGAGACAAGGGGATATACAAGGCTGTTTGGAAAAGGAGGAGATGCAGTTGGTAAGGTTCTCAATCCGATTCCAGCTATTCACGAACCCTTTCTGCCGCAATGCTCACAAATTGGCACCATTTTCTGCCAGCGCAAAGCGCAAGCCAGGTTTTCTCGGAAACCATCGATGTATTTCGGGGTACGCTTCTTCGTTTTTTGTTGTAGCTGGCCGATGATTTTCTGATCTTCGTATCCGTCTTATAGCCATCCACAAACTGTATAGATGGTTCCGCGATCAGTTCAGATATCACTAATGCAACTTCCCCATGTGTCGCCGAGATGTCCTCCAGTGTATCATCATTTTCGACCAATCGCATTTGTTCCTCGTCGTCTAAGCGCGGCAGGCGACTCAATGCATCTGGGACCACAGTCAGCTTCCCGGAAATGGGGAAAACGCAGATATGATATTGCGACAGAAAAATGCTTGCTGACCGTACGTAGCTGCCTGTTGTTGGGCACACTCGAGCTGGCCACGCGGCAAGTAGCTAGTATAGCATTATAACGCCCATCAATCTCAACACAATAAGCACCACAATTCTCTATCCGTTAGTTATGTGCCAATCCTCAGAAGCTCTCCGGGTCTGCCACGCAGGTCAAGAAGTTGCAATGGCTTCCCAGGCAGCTCAAAAGTCTGGGTGCTCTCAGGGACATGTCGATGAATCAACAGCAAGATCAGACGGCAAGAAGAAGCTTAGTGGTAATGACGCATAGTGCGCTCCAACTAAGGAAGCCTACTTCTTCATTCTGGCAGTTCTATGAGCCCGGACGTAGAACACTAGTTGAACAATAATAAACCTTTGAAATATGAGTCGTCCATCAACCCGCTAATAAATCATGTGGTAATCTGATACCGAGATGCAGCTTCTATCTAAACCCTGAACGGATCGAAGCGAATCCGCGTGACCAGCCATGCATAATCTAGATAAACAAACGACAACGTCGCTAACAAACGCTATGAATACTACGCTCTGACATTCGCGCAGTTCCCCAAACTCCTTGATGCTATGCTATACAATTTAATACCCCCTGAAGCAAACGGGAGGGACAAGAATAGGAAAGTCAATCTGCACCTCTAGCCTTACATATGATCTGATAAATGATCACAAGGCCGTTGATAAAACCGAGGCTCTGCTCAGATGGAGTATTGCTCTTCCTCCTGTTCGCGCATGAACCTGACCAGAGTCTTCTTGTGCACCTGAACAAGATGTTAGTATTTGTTAAAAAAAGCAACTCGAAACAAGTGTGCTTGAGTTCGTGCACTGCACTTACCATGCCGGCATAGTTGCCGTCCCTTAGCACACAAATGTACCTGAGCCCAAGCTTTGCAAAGCATTCATACACCAAATCCATTGGCGATCTAATATCCAGTGCCATGGGAGCCTAGCCGATTGACGTGTTAGCTCGGAGCCGAAGCGAGTACCTTTTTTTTTTTTTTTTTTTTTTTTTTTTTTTTTTTTTTTTTTTTTTTTTTTTGGGAAGGGCAACTTACAGGGTCGATAAACTTGGTAAAATCACACGGATCTTCCTCTTGCGTCTCGTCATAAGCATCGCCGGCCGTTAGCTCCGGGAAGCCCATTAGACACCAGCTGGTTGCCTCATCTTCTAGCTGGTCCAAGGCGTACTGCAGGTCTGGCGCCGGGATCAATCCGGTTAAGACATCGTCTCGCAGAATGGGGAGACCGCCATCCAGCTCCCCAGAACGATGAAGCAACTCGAGCTTCTTTCGCAGGAGCTTTGCTGAGATCATTGGAGAATCACTGATGTCGATGACACGCTCTCGGCGAGCTCGGGGAACGATATCGGCCAGATCACCAGTGAAAACAGGCTTGTGCTTATTGTCCAGGAAGGGGTAAGAGTTCATGTTGGTTAGAAGGTCCTGTTTGCGTGTCAGCCAGTCTGCGGTGGGAAAAGGGGCTCGGTGAATTCATCAAGCGGATTCTTACATAGATGCTGTGGTGCTCAATCGCATCCGCTGTCCATTTTGCAACCAGATGGTGAGAGAGAATGGAAGCACGTAGTCCAGGCTACCCGTAATCTCAAAAAGGATGACGGCAAGAGTGACGGAGAGCCTGGTGACACCACACATCGTAGCGCCGGCTGCAATAAGTCCGTATACTCCAGGTTGAATGCATGTTCCATTTGCACCCGAGGCACAGTTGCCCCAAATGGGCCAGTCTGGAGTCACAAGAATGAGCCACTGCATCAGGTGCCCGATAATCCGGCCTAGTAGACCACCAACAACCATGGATGGCACGTAGATGCCAGCAGGAAGTTTCTGTACATAGTCAGTTTACCATCGTTCTAGAACGGAGCATGTCTAATTAACTTACGATACCAAATGTGATTATCGTCAGGCAGGACTTGATCAAGAATGCAACGGACAGCTTCACGAGGATATCGGGTATGTCCTCTACCGAACTAGGGCACAGTCCTAATCCGTACCGATCAACGGCAGGGTCATCGCAAGGTGCGGCCAGGTTCAGCAGAAGCTTGGCTACAGGAAGGGACGTAAGAACGTTCCAATAGCTGAGGATACCTGTGACGAGCGCCACCAGGGCAACTTCGAGCATCGGGTTCGCCTTGATAATTTTGATTGATCTGAAATTCTGTGCCCAGTGCTTAGAGGCCTTAATGAAGAGCGCTCCCAGGGCACCTCCAAGGACACCAGTCAATATGAAACTGGAAAGTTCGAAGAATTCCCAGTCGACGAGGTATCGAACCTCGAACATGACAATCTTGTGCGTTCCGTATGGGTTCAGAAACTTCAGTGAGAGGGCAGCGATGATGCAGCAAAAGAAGGTCCTGAAGAGGGTCTTTGGTGGGAAAAAGTACGAGACTTCTTCCAGACTGAATAGAACACCGCCTAGAGGAGCACCGAATGCGACAGTGACTCCGGCCGCGGCTGCTGCGGAAAGAACCTCTCGTCTCTTGGCGTCATTCCGATCGTACTTGGAAAATAGTCGACAGGCAATGTTACCAATACAGGTCGCAATGTGGACATAGGGACCTTCCTTGCCCAGACTCAAGCCAGATGCAACACTCAGAATCAACCCAAACGACTTGAACAGCAGTGTCTTGAGACCAAGGAAACCGTGCAGGACAAATCCGCTCAGAATAACACGGACCTCGGCGACACCACTGCCTGCCGCAGTATAATAGACCATCGGCGGGTTTTCGGGGACGGATTCAGTGAACTGCCGAGGGGTACTCACGTCGTCGTCAGTCGATGCTTCCTCTGGCGGTGTCGAGACATCTTGTGCACCAAGATTTTCGTCTAGTGTGGCCAGGCGGTATGCCGAAGGGACGACAGTTTTAGTGAAGAGTGTCACGTAGCATGCAAGGCAGGCCAGTGACACGACCCCAACGAGGTAAATAGCGAATCCGGTCCATGTTGTACTCAGCACGTCGTTCTGGAAGATATCGGACCATTCCTTCCAGTCTTCACACTTGCCCTTGGGGCAGCATTTCTAGCATCGTGAGTTAGTTTTGTAAACCATGCATTGGAGGCGGACAGCGTAATGGCGCCCACCCTACTAGGCATGATTGCTCACCTTTTCCGTGACGTACCAGGCACGCGTACAATATCCAAACTTGTAGTCAAAGACCGCGCCCTCGGAAACATTGACGGCATAGGCGACTATGGCGATGACAAAACCAGACAAGGCGCTTAGAATCCACCCCTGTACACCATCGAGGATCACGCGAATACGACCCCAAAAGTCCTTTCTTGCTCGTAGGTTCTTGACTCGATGAGAGTCGGCAATAGCGTCATGGACCCAATCGGTGCTTGTAAACTGATCATACCATACTCGTTCGTCGGAGAGGAGGGATCGCTTCGACTCTGCAAAGCTATGATGGTCGGCCAGAGCGTGCATTACCCGAGACTGCCATGAGGGATTACGGGAATCCAAATGGGCTCTGGAGTTGTTTCCTGGAGAGAGAAAGGATTGTTAGCATGAATAACTTATAAGCGGAGGACTGAACCGAGGGACAGCTAGCGACGAGCATACCAGCGATTCTCCGTTCACGGCGACGACCCGTGAAGCCGGCCTCGCTTATCCGTGACCTCGACCTCCCGAGTAACGGCGAATACTCGTCGGACCCCTCGACATTTTGCGACGAGTGGGATCGACTCAGAATACCACGCCTCCGGTGCGACATGGGGGAAACGGGCTGGGAGACGGTGTCTCCTGCACTTAGGCCGCCCATTCAATAACAAAGCGGTCCTGGCGAAGCTCAAAATGGAAGAAGATCCTGGGTGATTATTTGGACGTGAGGTTCGTAGGTCGGTCTGGCACGTCGATGTGGGTTTCTGGTTGAGCAGATGATATCATCCCCTGGCGGTTCCTGGGCTAGAAGATAATGGACGAGTCTAAATGCTTGCCCCGAGGCGTGGAAGTCTTGGACGGGTGACCTGACTGTCCAGGTCCCGCATACCCCAGAAGCAATGAGAAGCAGAAGGTCAAAAAGAGCAGGAAGGAAGGACTATAAGAATGAATTGGCCCCAGACACACAAGGCTGGGGAAATGGAAGTTACGTGAGGGAGGCGCATGCGCGCATGTGGGTATGAGGGTACGGGTGGGAGCGTGGGAGGCTCAGAATTATTGGAATTGCGTCAAAGGTCCAAAGGGTAGCTAGTTTGCAAAGATCCACACCCATGACCTGTCCGCCTGGTTGCATCCCATCTCAGATGACCCCTCCACCAGTCAGTTGGCCTGTCTCGCCACCCAAGGCCTCCCAGACAGCGAACTCCAATAGGCTCCTCACAAACGGGTCTTTGTCCCAAGATCCCGAACAAGGCAGGGGAATAAACATAAAGACCATGCTACTGGCTGGGGACGTCTCTATGAAAGTGCCTCTTTGACGTGAGGGTGTCCGTGAAGATACAGCGCACTAGCGTGCCCCTCGTGCTAATGTAATTACGCCTTCTTCCTCCACTTCCTTCGATTCATCCTCGGCGTTGACAGCAACCTAACAATTAGGGGACCAGACAGCGCAGTGTTTCATTCATCAGTTGGGCCAAATACCCATGCTCAGGTGGCCGGAGATGGGGTAGCTCTAGGCCGAGGATGGCTTAGTCTCTCTGCGTGGCTAAACTGAACACCTGAAGTGAGACACTGGAGCATCTGCCAATGACTCTACCGATACACGTGAGTCGGTTGTTGTTGGATATCGCCATGCAGTAATTGAGCCGGAGCGAATCTACCAAAATGCTGGAATTCTCTGCTTACTTAGTACAGCCAAAACTAGTGGTCTCTTTGACCAGATGGTCGGTACATTAAACCCCACGGGTCACAAGCAGCGCTACCTTGACGTACCGGCCCTGCAAGCCATCTCAGTGTCTGAGTGGAGCAGGCACTTGGCTGCAGAAATGACGATGGACAACCGCTGTCACACGACAAATTCTAGCGCCCATACCGCCGTCTATTGTCTTGGAAGTGCGGGATAATCAGTTGGTCGGTATGTATAATTACGTGATGCTCTGGGGCAGAATACGAAAAAAGGAAGATCCTCATGAGCGTAGAATTGGCGTGTTGACATAGTTGGATCGTTATTGAGAGTTGCTTCAATTCTCCAATGTTCACTCAGATGGCAACAGGGCAACAGGGCGTTTATCTATCGCGCTGCCTAGGATTTATAATGGATGTAATGCCCTTGCCGCAGTGTAGAAGTCTAAGCGAAAGTTGGCGGTCTCGGTCAAGTACGTGCAGTACACTTCAGGTACCCGCTTAAATCCACTCCAGATTTCTGTGCTTCTGAGACGATAACGAAATTCCTTATCTTATCAGATAGCCATGGAAATTTTCCAATCGCCCGTCGAAAGCACTACCAGTCAACTGGCTAAGTGAAGGTTCAACCAAGATCAAGTTCGCCTGTCAGAAATATTTCTCTTCCTCGAAAGAAATCCAACATGGGAAAGAAGAGAAAGGCACCTCGGTCGGGCGACCAGCCCAAGGGCCCTCGCGAAGTTGACGATGCCGATGCGCGCCTGGGACCTATCACAACCTACGAGGATGTCGCAAACTCCGAGGACGAATTCTTTCTGGCGCGCGACGACCTGATGCTAGATGATGATGAGCCTGGCTCTAAGCGCCGGAGGAGAGCCGATGATGACATTGAGCTCTCCGATGAGGAGGTTCTGGGCTACGACGAATCCGACTCCGAGGATGAGAAACCCAAGGCCAAGTCCAAGAAAGGCAAGCGTGGATCAAAGGCAGATGCGTCCGACGAAGAGGAGGAGGCGGGCGAAGATGAAGAGGGCGATGAGGGCTGGTGGGGTTCCTCAAGGAAAGAGTACTATAACGCCGACCAAATCGAAACCGAGGCCGACGCTCTGGAAGAGGAGGCCGAAGCCAAGCGCCTGCAACAGAAGAAGCTATCCAAGATGACGGACGAGGATTTCATCTTTGACCAGGACGAGTGGCTAGAGGCGGAGCCTGAAGAGGGTGAAGAGGACGAGGACAAGGTCACCGAAGTTCTCAAGGACATCGAGGTCACGGACGACATGAGCGTCGAGGAACGTTACAAGCTTCTCAAGGCTCGGTACCCCGAGTTTGAACATCTCGTCAAGGAATTGGAAGTGCACCACCCTCTCCTGGAGACCCTCAAGGCCGATACCAAGAACAGCACCGGTAAATCTCTAAACGACGTCAAATACTGGGTCCTCGGCTGCTATGTTGCCGCCTTAGCAAGCTACTTTGCCGTCATGACCTCTCCAGCTAGAGACGCAAGCAAAGCACAAAAGTCACTAGAACCTTCGGAATTACGAGACCACGAGATCATGGAGACTCTTCTCAGCTGTCGTGAGGCATGGCGAAAAGTCAAGGACCTCAAGTCCTCAACCGCCGCCCTGGATACGGATGCAGATATCACTCTCCACGATGCCGATGAGTTGAACGGGGACCTTCAATTGAAGAAGTTGAAGAAGGCAAAGAGCAAGGAGGAGAAGGCTGCTGCGGCGAAGCGAGCAAAGAAACTGGAGAAGGCCAGGCTGTGGAGGAAACCGTTGCAGACCTGTACGACTTGCCAATTGGCACCTCATCCAAGAAGAAGAGCCAGAAGAAGGTTGCCAAGAAGGCGGATGCGGCCCAAGACTCAGATTCCGACTTTGGAGAAGAGACGACATTGGATGACCGCACCGCCGCTGACAAGGCTGCTCGCAAGAAGTCACTCAAGTTCTACACTTCCCAAATCACGCAAAAGGCCAACCGCCGTGCTGGTGCTGGTCGCGATGCTGGTGGTGATATGGATATTCCCTACAGAGAGCGTCTTAAGGATCGCCAAATCCGCCTACTTGCCGAGGCGGAGAAACGAGGCAAGAAGGGATCCAAGCTTGGCGCCGACCTGGGAGACGACAGCGACGAAGATGATGGAGCTGCTGCCAAGTCTCTCCGAAACAATGAGGACGAATACTACGACATGGTTGCACACAAGGCCAAGGGCAAGAAGGAGGATAAGCTAGCACGCTATGCCGCCTATGCTGCTGCCAGCAAGGCTGACAGAGTCGTGGAGGATGAAGAGATTGGGGAGGACGGAAAGCGAAAGATCACCTACAAGATTGAAAAGAACAAGGGTCTCGCGCCCAGAAGGAAGAAGGAAGTCAGAAACCCAAGAGTCAAGAGGAGAATGCAGTACGAGGCAAGGCAGAAGAAGCTGCGCAGCATGAAGCCGACATGGAAGGGCGGCGAGCCCAAGGGAGGATACCAAGGAGAGCTCTCTGGTATCAACACACGGGTGGTCAAGAGTGTCCCGCTAACGTAATATATAAAATGGCGATGTGTATTGTTTTTATATCCAATAGATTCTATGTCCTGGGGGGTTTTCACTCTAGATTCACTTCAAACCGGTGATTCCTGCATGTTGACATTGAATTGTATAAGGTTGGCGCGGGACCAAGCGCTGAAGAACCCCCTGTCTTAGTGTCCCTCCACGCCAACCAACCCACAATTTACTTGTACACCTACCTACCTCTACTCCATAGTCAGATCTGTCCACCTCGCTCAAGCTCAACACCACGACACCTACCAGCTTGTCCATTCGCAGCTGAGAGATACCCATTCGAACCGTTCCCAATGCACTCACAGTTATAGTATCATTTCCACGAACGACCCTCGCCGTCGCAAACCGCAGTGGAGAGAGCTTCCCCTCCGCCCTGGGCTGCGAACCAGGCCAGCGGCACCACCAAAAATGTCCGTCTTCGATGCATCCACGATCACCTCCTCCGCCGAGATCTTCTCCGGAACCCACACCCTCCCCCAGATCCGCGCCATCCACAAGTCCCTCCATGTCCAGATCGAGGAGAAGGCCACGCGCCTCCGCACCCAGGTCGGCAGCTCCTACCGTGAGCTACTCGGCACCGCGGACACGATAGTCCAGATGCGCAACGACAACGTCGCCGTGCAGGAGCTGCTCGGCCAGATGGGCGGCCGCTGCGGACGGGCCATCGTGGGCGACAAGGTCAGCGGGCTGGCGGACTTCGTGAAAGGCGCCGACAGGCCGGAGCTGGAGGAGGATGCCAAGGCCAGGCTGCTGGGGGCTTCTGTGCTGGTTATCGGACGGCTGCTCAAGGGAGGGCCTGTGGCCGGCGGTGAGATTCACGGCTCGGCGACGAGAGGGGACAGGCTGGTCCTTGCTGCGAAGCTGCTGGTGCTCTGTCGGCTGCTTAACAAGAGCTTTGGGGCCAGGGTGGCGGAGAGCCCGCGGCGACACGACATCGAAGCTTCAAACAAGTCATTGAGGAGTCTACGGAATCGATTGACGCGGAATATTGAGAAGGACCTCTCCTCTGAGGTTGAGGATGCAGATAGGGAGGACCTGCTGAAGGTGCTCTGTGCGTACTGCCTTGCATCAAGCTCCGGTGCTAGAGACGCCTTGCGATACTTTCTTAACATCAGAGGCAGAGCCATGGCATTTACACTTGAGCTTGAGGAGGGCCAGCGGGAGAAACGGAACGAGGACATTGTCAAGGGGCTGCGGCTGTATACTCAAAGTATATTGGATGTCCAGGCTCTAGTGCCGACCAGATTATCACAGGCCGTTGCCGCGTTGAAGAGTAAGCCACTGTTTTCCGAGCCAGCACTGAGGCAGCTCGATCAATTGCGACTAGACGTGTATGGGCGATGGTGTGGCGAAGATATTGAATACTTCACGCCTTTCATTCGTCATGACGACCTTGACGGCAAGCAAGCAAGGGAAATGCTATTTGATTGGGCTAAGAAGGGCGAAAGAGTTCTTCTAGAGGGCGTCGAAGCTTCAATGGAGCATATGTCCGAGTTCAAGTCCATCATGGAGCTGAGAACTAGCCTTTTACAGCTATGGATTCGCGAAGGTGGCAAGGCAAAAGGCATCGATCCCGCAGATATGCAAGACGATCTACGTGAAGTCATCAACGGACGCCTCCTCGCCGTCTTGGAGGCCAAGGTCAAGAAGCTCCGGATTGTAGGGTCCGAGGTGAGCTCAACGCTCAACAGTTGGCGAAGTGGTATCACCGACAAGCGACACGGTCTTTGGGGCGGGCAAGGTTACGATACAGCGCTTTCCGACGGCGCGGCAGCATTCATAGACGAGGTTGTGTCTCGGCTCTTTGGTCGAAATGACGCCGTCTCCAAGGCACTGAACTGTTATCGATCGTGGTTCCACGTCATTGACGACGTGAGAGAGGTGGTGCAATCACTAGAAAAACAACGCTGGGACAACGACTACGATGAGGTCGAGGACGAGGAGACAATTCAGGCCCGGCAACAAATCCTCAGCCAAGAGGACCCCAAGAAATTAAAAGAAAAGCTTGATTCATCACTCAGCGAAGCTTTCCTCGAACTCGATCAGCAATTCACCAAGCTCTGGGAGGAGCATGCCAGCAGTCCCAACGCCGAACATATCTCCATCTATCTGCTTAGAGTAGTGAGAGATATCCGCAACCAACTACCCGATCTCGAGTCTGTCAAGAGATTTGGCCTGGGCATAGTTCCAGCTCTACACGAGAAACTGACAGAGCACGTGGCGATAAAGGTTTTGGATAATTTTGCATCAAAGGGTCTATCAGAAAGGAATGTCGAAATCCGTGCTTTGTGGGAAGGGAGGCCGCCCCTACCAACCCAACCATCACCGGGGACGTTTGCATTTCTCCGTGACCTGACCAATTCAATGGGCGAGGCTGGAAGTGATCTATGGAGTCCTCGGGCTGTGAAAACGGTGAAAGAGTTTCTGGCTCTGAGGCTGGGGGCAATGTGGAATATGACCATGGCTGATCTGGAATCCGAGACTACTTCTGTAGGCCACCAAAGGCCCAAGAAGAAGGCTGATGAGGATGACGCCGAAACCAAGGACAGTGAGAAATCCGAGACCGGAGAAGGTAAAGAAGAGGAAGAGAAGGACGGAAAGGAGAATGACACGGACAGCGATGAACCAAGCCCCGAGGAGCGGAAGCGCGACCTGCAAATCCAGTGGCTCTACGATGTGGCATACCTGCAGCAGGCCCTCGCACTCAAGCAGGACGATAAATCCAAGGATGACCAGGCCTCATCACCTTACCTGGAGGACCTGGAGGAAAAGCTTGTGAGGCAGACTGGTCTCGACGAGGCATCGCGGCAGCGCATGAAGAAGTCTGCAGATGTCTTCTGGCAGCGAACCAAACTGCTCTTTGGATTGTTAGCGTAATAGACTGTATGGATAGATTGGTAGTCGCATCCAAAATTCTAAAAGAAGAGCCCAGCGCACCATGTTTCCTTCATTAACCCGCTCACACATAAATGCAATAGTAGATATCTAATCTCCAAGCTATTCAACACAACTGAGCCTTCGCCTACAGCTTATGCTTCTTCTCCCCGCTCGCGATCTTACGGAACTCCTCCTGCGGGATCCCCTGGACGAACCGCTCCAGCCCAGCAAACACCTCGTGCACGTTCTGTTCGTTGGTGACCTCGAGCTCCGGCCTGCGGATCAGCTTCTTGATCCCCAGCAGGCTGGACCCGCTCAGATGCTCGCCCAGCCTCTCGTCGACCTCGCGGAGCACGAGCTCGTGGAACTTTGCGTCGTCGCCCTTCTCCACGTCGAAGATGGCGTTGACGAACCCCGCCTGGACGAGCTGGTCGGCGGAGATGCGACGGCTCATGATGAGGGCCTCGTTGGCGCGGGCGGGGCCGAGGCGCTGGACGAGGGCGCGGGAGGCGCCGCCCTCTGCGACGAGGCCGAGGGAGGAGAAGGGGGTGAGGAGGAAGGTGTGGGGTGCGGCGTAGATGAAGTCGGCGAAGGCGACGATGGCGGCGGAGAGGCCGACGACGGGGCCATTGAGGCCGACGACGAGGATTTTTGGGTGGGTGCTGAAGGCGTGGGTGATGTTGAGGTTGAAGGCGACGAAGTTCTGGAGCCAGTGCTTGTGGATGTCCACGTCGCCGGCTGAGGGCGAGGCTCTCGCGATGGTCACATCGGCGCCGCTGTAGGTTGTGGGGATTAGCTGGCTTGTGAAGCTAGTTCATCGGATGGAGTTACTCACGCTGAGAAGTAGCGGCCCTTGGCGAGGAGGACTGTGATGAAGACCTCGTCGTGGGTCGCGATCTCTCGCAGCTTCTGCGCGAGATCGTAGTAGGCTGCCTGGTTGAGGGCATTAAGCTTCTGTTGGTTATCGATTGTGATGGTGGCGACGCGGCCTTTGTACTCTAGGCTGATGGGGCTCTTCTGTTCTGAAGCCATGATGACTGTCTTTGAGATCTTGATTTTAATGTCTGTGAAATAGAAGAGGTTGTGTGGTTTACATATACTCCAGGGGGCATATACAGGGATGCCTATATAACAGCTATAGCCAATGGCAGTGCAAGAGATTGGGGGGAAACAGTAAGATGGAAGCAGAGATGAGCCTAGCAGCTGGCTACGGGAATCCCAGTATGAATATAAAGCACAGCCTGAACCGCCAATTCCTCGATATGCTGTCAACGCTGGACGCCGAGGTGAGAAACCCCACTACAAGGGTGAAGATGCGAGCTACTCAATCCAACATCCAATCAAGCCAATCAAGCTCCCGAGATGCCTCGGCCTAAAGTTGTTAACGGGGACCGAGATTGCGGGGGCGGAGTCCAGCTCTGCAACCGGGCCCCGGCAGTCCCAGTGCAGTGTCTGCGTCGATTGTGTCGTACGGAAAATGATGTTGCTTGTGTTTTTGAGTGAGTTCGCCGTTTCCTCGCCTGGGGTCAATGACTAGGTCAATTAGTGGGTGAGGCGAGGACCAGCTCATGCCCATACTTACATCCACTCAATGGTTCAAAAGCAGTAGCAGAGGCAAGAGAACAACACGATAATAATATGCAATGCCTGGTTATGTACAGTACACTCACTCACTCCGTTTCATTTTTTTTCAGCGGCAAAATACCCATCCAACCCCCAATGCAAGTCTATATGGTAATGTGTCGTTCGGACTGAGTGATCTGTCTCGAAAGAAAATGCGGCCATTAATTCGTCCAACTCGAATCCCTCCCCCCTCATTTTATTCGCACGCCTTCCTATCGCTTCTTGGGTACAATGTGTCTCTGCTTCGGGAAATCGAGCGGCAGCGTCAACCGAGCCAGCTGCAACGTCTTTCCCTCTACCTTATTCGATACTGGCTTCACCCTGGCTCCAATCTCACGGAAATACGAGTTGATCGTCTTTTGGTCCACCCTTAAGTCGTCTCTCAGATTCTGCGTGTCCACCTCGAAGTTGTCCACGATGCACGCAAATGCGCAACAGTGCGTCATCAAAAGATCAATGTGGTACTTCCGCATCTGCCCAGCGTCGGAGAATTTGCGTCGGATGTTCTCGATGACGGCCTCGGGTGCCGGGGCCAGCGCCTCTCGTAGCTTTTCTCGCGGTGGCAGCTGCCGGATGCCCCTCTGCTTCCCGGGCTTGGTGTGGAGGTAGAAGAGCAACACGAAGTAAAAGTATCGTAGCACCCGCAGCCGGGTCGTGGCATCCTCGTTAGCCGCAATGTGATTGACGCGGGCAGCCACAAACCGCGACACGACCTGGATGCTCTCCTTGTGCTGAACCTTTTCTTGCCATTCTCGCACCGGAACGAGGTGAAGGATGTCGCCTCCGATGATCGTCTTGGGGTCGTATACGTCAATGATGTCGTCCGCATCCACGTTTGCGATGGGCACAGGCTTGGCCTCATCTACCACAGCTTGGAGCTCCTCACGTGTCGCCATTGTCGAAGTAATGTTGCCCACTGACTGGAGCATAGCGCGAGCGGCGTTGTCGATCTTTGCTGGCGTGTCTTCCCCAGGCTTCTTTGGTGCTGAAATGGCGTTCATCACCGTATCTTGAATAGCCTTCCTTGCCTTCTTCGTTCCAAAGGTCTGGCCCAGGTCTGCCTTGAGCTCCATCAAAGTCTGCAAAGTCGTTAGCCTCCAATTACACCGTCTCCATGATATTGCTGCAGATCCACATACCTGCTTGATGTCCTTGTCTGCCCCCTCTGATTCCGCTGCCTTCTTTGATCGGACAATGCCACGGACTTCCATCCTCTTTGCTTCGATGACCTGCATCTTGCCAGTCTTGGGGTCGTAAACCCCGACATAGTGATTCAAAAAAGGCTTGGATCCCCGCGGCACATCCTCCTTTGCCGTATAGTCGAGATTGGGGTGAGTTATCGAGTGGAGCAAGAGCTCCTTCTGTCCTTGCGATTTGCTCGATTTTCCTTTGGACTTGACCAAGTCCTTCGGGGCATATGACTGAAATGAAAGGTTTGTTGGCACATTGATTCCGGGATGCTTAGCTACAAAAGTCGTTAGAAACCCCGCGGGAAAAAAAAAGATTAGAAAATTCGCAACGTTGAGCATACCTACTACCGGAGGGCACTCGGTTGACTGGAGGAACGAGGAAACCTTGGCAGATGCTGCGGGAGCATCAATGGCAACCTTTTTGGGTACCTTGGCCGAGACCTCGCCATCTCTCTTTCGTTTCGCCATCAAGATATCGTTTCGGGGGTGGATGGGTGCTTAAATCGTTCTCCGTTGGACGGCCAGCACCGGAGTAGTGGGCTGTCGGCTGGGATTTTTTTCCTCACATCAGACTGGTTGCAGCGGCAGAAAAAAAAATATGGGCCGGGCTTCAGCCGGGGCGGTGAAAGCTGAGCGCAAGTCTCCACCCCACCAACCAAAAACCTGGGCTACTATGAGCGACGTCACAGTGAGGTGAGGTGAGGTCGGTTGGAATGTATGCTCCTCAGCTGTTCTAATTTCCACAGCTGTGTCGAGATGTGCTCATGGCAATGGCAAACGCATCGTTGAGCTGCGAGTGTTTAAAAATGGGAATAAATTGAGTCGCTGGTTTCAAATACAATAATAGCCAGACAGATAGTACATCGCATCGTGTTCGGCGACCTGCGTACACCCACAACAAAGAGCTTCTGAATATGAATATTGGCACGCGAGCAACATCACAAAGAGCATACTTCACAAAGAACAAAACATGTATCACGAGCAAACTCTGCTTTTTTATTTTCGGCAATCTTATGGTAGACTGCATTACCAAGCGTTTCTTTCACGGGAAGTTTGCTCCCTGAAACTGGTCGATCCTAAACGCCTATAACTTGTCCAAACCTCCCTCGTATTGTCGTTTCATCTCTCTTCACCGGGTGATACTCCAAGTACAGCCATCGGATGGCGCAGTGGTTTTCCTCCAAACAACTTAAAGACTTTTGCGTCGTCCATTGCAAGATTGTTGTATCAGTCCAGCGCGGGTTGTTCTTTATTTGAACTCATGAGAGATGCGGTTGGTCTGGGTCTAGGGCGAGACGCTTATTTGCTGTGGTTGATGTCAGTGATGAACTCCTGGGAAAGACGCAGTGACAATTGACTTACGATCGAGCCCTCATCTTTCTTCTCTTACGCTTAAGGCGTCTAACGCGCTTCTTTCTCCATTTGGCTCTCATCTTAACGAGTCGTCTGAATCATGAATTAGCTGCGAGCTCCAAGCTTCGAGATGCGACAGCGACGACGAGGTTCTCAGCCATCAATGAGAATGCGATAATTGAGCTCCTATCAATGGCTGCCTCGTTGCGATGACGTGCAGGGCTGCGGGCAACTTACTGGTTCGTGGATGAGAATCGTGTTGGGATGAGGAAACACAACCGAATTGGAGGGGAGGAATTGCGACGGATAAGTCACAGGCGCCTGTAGGGTTGCAAACCCCCGCACATCACGTGAGGGCACTTTTCGACGTCGGTACCTGTGCGGGGACGAGGGTAGGCCGTGCTAATTTACAAGAACTGTGCAATAACACTGTATGTACAAACCTTCTCGATGCTAAAAGTGGGTACCTAAGGCAGCCGAGGGAGCTCTTGGAGGAGGTAGGGAAGGAGCAAAGGTCAAGCTGTTGCTTCAGTCCACAAGAGAAGGGAAGTCTTCGGAGCATTGAAGAAGTGAAACAATTAAGATGATTAAATTTAAATCTATCCCATACTACAAATATGATTGCCACATTTTATTTTCCTTTTTCCTTTTGATGTTCAATTGTGAAGACACTCAGCGCAACACTTAGTAGCCAGAGCTATCCCAGAACCTTGGCTCGGAATGACCATGGGGACAATCTCGGACAATACGCTTCGCGAAGAAGATTCTCACGACGTGATCGCCGGGTATCTTCAAGTGTATGACTCCCGAATTGGATCCGAACCCCAAGGTAATCCGGCGTGGGCAGACAGGTGCGTAGAAGGAATAGCCCACTAAAGAATGGTCAGGTTCAATCCCCATTTGGGAACATCGGTTTCTAAAGATTGGACGTGATGCAAAATCAAAGTAGGTCAGCTTCTTCCAGTTGCTAACTGTGGCGTTTTCTGACAAGAAAAAGCACGTTTTCCATCGATAGCGATCCAGAGTTCACCGTGTCTCGCAATCACTGTGAGATTTACGTTGTCGTCTACGAAACATCTATCAATCATATATATGTCCGAGACAGAAAATCCATCAACGGCACATATGTCAACGGCACACTGATAGGTGTTGGTCCAAATGTAACACCAGGCTATCTTCTTAATGAGGGGGATGAGATAGAGTTGCGGCCTTACTGGAAGTTCAAGCTCTTCCAAACTGACCAACCTAGACACCATGAGTTCACCCGTGTTCAAAACGAGGAATGCAAGGTATTCAATCCATGATTTCTTTGTTCCCGTTACTAAAAAAATGAAGGCAAACTAAGAGTTTATAGTTTTTTGCTGACAGATATCTCGTCACCAATCGCTGTCTGGGAGAAGGAGCCGAAGCTTGTGTTCACCTAGCTACGGATACTAAGACCAAAAAACAGTTGGTATGTAAGGTAGTGAACCTCCAAAAATTACGGGGTCGAGATGCTACGAAGCAAGTCCAACGCAGGTTCCAAGAGGTGGATATACTTCGTCAACTACATCATGTCTGTACCACCGTCAAACCGCCTCTAAATCGCTGCTAACAAAACAGCGTAGCCCAATATTCTGTCCTACGTGGATTGTATGAGTTCTCCTCACACATTGTACGCCCAATCCCCCGTGCCTCCTTCATTTTCGCGGAAAATTTATTTGCTAATCGGTCAAAGATATACCTTCACGGAGCTCGCATCAGGTGGCGATCTGATGTCTTTTATTTATCGACACAATTTGATTGACGAATTTGATGTTCGCATCATTATGTGGCAAGTTGCCAGTGGCTTGCAATTTCTCCACAGAAGAGGGGTTGTCCACCGCGATCTCAAGCCTGAAAACATCCTCCTTGCGTTCTCCCCCAAGCTCCTGCACTATCGAGTGATGTTGTCTGATTTCGGGACCTCGTCTGTTCCTCGCCGCAATAGAATGACCAGCAATGTAGGTACAGCAAGTTATCAAGCCCCGTAAGTGAATGGCCCCAGGCCCATAGTAGCCTCAGCGTTTCATTCAGTTAATTTCCTTCAGAGAACTTGTATTTGGGTCCATACAAACGCCTGCTGTGGGCATATGGTCCATGGGTATCGTCACACTCATCTTACTCGCTCCGCCTACAGACGACCAGCTCAGTGAGCTCATTCGGTTGGACCAGGAAGTTCTCGACGAATATCTTAGCGAGCTCCATGAGAAAGTTACGCCAAGAAGATCTTCAAAAAGTTTGAATTTCGTACGGAGATGCCTACGTATTGATCCAGAAGAGCGACTAACTACCGCTTTCGCAAGTTCTCATCCGTGGCTATCCACGCCTGAAAAACACCTGAAATTTTTCCAGCAACTAGATGAGAAGATGTTGGCCGAGTGGCAGAATCCAGAGCAGTTCCGACCTATGCCATTGGCTTTGGAAGATTCAGTATCTACCGGAGAATTCAGCCACGATCCTTCTCCTAGAGGTGGTTTCGAGGAGCACTGGCCAGTGCGCCATGGCTCTTTAACAACAATTCATCATTTTGATGATACTCGCCGAGGCGAAAACCATTGCTATAAAGATACCGGGACAAACCCAGCCGAAAATTATCTGGATCAAATGGAATTTTCAGGTCACAAAGTGGACAAAGCCAAAACAAGCATCTTAATTCACCCAACACATGACAAAGTATCAGCACTCCAGCTAAGGGCCAAAAGGAGGCGAATAACTGTTGCCAAACATGGCGACGCTCTGTTTCTTCCTCTTACTGGGCTCCAAAAGCATCTGCAACCCCCTCTGCGAAAGGGGCAAAGAGAACAAGTTCTCGAGGCTCTGAAAAAAACAAACTCAAAATTCCTAACCGATCAAGACCACAGTATTAGCGACCCATACACTCTCCCCCCAGCTACTCTCTAAATACTCTTGTGTACGGGCACTCCATAATCTTTCGATCACTTGACTATACGAAGAAACGACCTTATAATAGTAATTGAGATGGTTGAAGCTAGGGACGAGAGTACATTACCTCTCATTTTTTTTTCCAAGGCCTCGCCTCCGTTGGGGCATCTGAATCCGCCTTTGGGAAGTAATCCAATTTCCAGTAATGTGAACCACATGATATGTTGCAATTCCATAATATTGAACTACAGGAAGTCAGTACTTAATATATCAGCTTCTACCTACCAACATTCAAATGTGCAGTATATTGTATCCATCATGCTTTGCATCAATAGAATTTGAAAACTCCAACGGGTGTAAATCAGGAAACGTTTCTGCTCCCGCATCCTCATCAATAAGGGGCTCAAGCAACTTCCTCACCAATGCAGTGTCATCAACAGCCTCTGGTAAAGAGTTCAGCATCTTCAAATCATTCAACGCAACTCTCTTCTCCTCTTCAGTAAGTAGTCGTCTCCGTTCTCGTCTCAATGCTTCGGCGATACCTCCCTTGCTCGCTCCGTCCCGACTCTCCGCATAGGCAGCCAGATTCCCTCTCCGTACAACAACCACCTGCTCGGCTACGTCGTTCCCGTCCAGCCATTCCGCACCCTTAACAAGTCCCTCGTACGAATCATCATGTACCTTGACAGGCGTCAGCCGCAGCGGCAGACCTCTCGACCGCGCCTCTGGCAAATCTCCATAGAAGCGAGCCAAGATCCCCAGCCGACTGAGTGCCGCGGGGACGGCTAGCAGCACGACTATGATACGGTAGCCCTCCTGGGACAGCATATCGGCCAACGAGGTGAAGTCGGAAGGATGGCGGCACGCACTCTCGAGAAGGATGTCGAGCCGGCGGCGGGCAGCTTCCCTGACGGCCATGGAGAGCCAGATACGCGCGTCCGGGCCCGTAGCAGCCGAGGCCAGGTGGCTAGGGTTGATGGAGGAGTAGGAAGGGTGGTGTGTCTTGTAGACGTCGGCGATGAGGTGGGCGGGCTTGCGGTTGGAGGCGGCGAGGGCGGAGAGGAGGGCCGGGCAGAGGCGAGTCTTGCCTGCGCCGGTCTGGCCTACGGCTAGGATTGCCAGAGGGGATTTGGGGTTTGGGGAGGGCGGCAAGGGGGCGATGTCTTGTGGGATAATCTCAGAGTTGAAGATGGCTTCCGACTCGGCGGCTGCGAGCCGGTAGGCGGAAAGATCTGGGGGTGGAGGCATCGTGCGAGACTGGGGGGTAATTGAAGTTAATCAATTGATTATACAATTCCACGAGCTTCTTTCTAAAAATCGCAAAGAAGATCACAGTCATGTGGGTGCTGATATTCATGCCGGGTATCTCTTCTTCTGTAAGTGGGGGTAGATCTCAGTTTCATTCACATCTGAATAAGTGAGGGGCTTCCCCAGATTCGACCCAGTATGCTTACGGAACAGCCATATAAGTCTTATTTTTTGACATTGACTTCCTGAGAAATGAAGAGTGATAAATTTGTATTTATTGGTTGATTTTTTTTTATCGCCATAAGCAAGAGGCATCCTAAGATCAAGCCACACGTGTGGCTTCACCACATAGTTTAAGGGGGAAAACATCAATTATAGTCGATGCTTGAAACTTCTACACGAGAAAAACTTAGATCATTACACACGTAGCCTAAGCATAGGCACCAACATCTCCAAAAACTCTATCAAAGGCTAGCCAATATATAACTTGATCATGGCCCCCAGGGGGATACTCATCACCATCAATCACAACCACCTCTCTCAACTATGTCAGTATCTCATACCACCATCCCTACTAATACAGGGCCCTTTCAGTGTCAGCGATCAGGTCATACAAGTGATAACCATGCTCATCAGAGATATATCAAAGCAGCTTTATCCCGAGCTCATTTCAAGACACAGCCCTCCGAACAGTCGGGGTCCTCCTCGATGCGACGAACACGCTTACAACACAACAGACCCAGCAGCTGCAATTCCCAGGTGCGGCATCATCGCTGCGAGTAGTCTCCTGACTGTTCGGGGGGGGTGTTCTTTGGGTGAGCTCGGAATAGAGCTGCATTGCATTGTCTCTAGTGAGCATTGTCGTCTTTTCCAGTACCTAGTCACATATACCTATACAACGGCGAAATCATGCCTATAGGAAAGGCGATTAAACTTTCAAAAGCATCGCAAGAATTATACCAGAATGGTTCACTCTACCTACCTACTCACCTACCCTAAACTGATCTTCTAAGAATAACAGCAGCACCTTTCTCGCATGGGAATGGTTCTAGTTCCTTTGGGTTTCGAGGTCTTGGAGGCGCGAATGCAGATATTTTCACCTTGACGGTGCAGCTGGCTATGGTATCTACCACAACCTTCTCATCCCGCTCGATCCACTTCTCCAGAATCTCTCGCTGCCTGGCCTCCTCTTTAAAATTCACCAGCTCGATTCCTCGCTCCTTGGTGACCCTGACATAGAAGTCAGCCGGCGGGTCGTAGGGAAGTGCGGTAAAGTCCTTCTCCGCAAACTCCCAGCCCGCCGGCCCAGGCTTCACCAGACACTCGTGCCCATCCCCGTGCTGGACACATCGCCAGCAGGGCCCTTCTCTCCAGACCCCGTCCCCTGTCGGAGCGACCAGCTTCTTCGTCAGCGTGCATCTCAGCTTCCTCACGCTGCACTGCAGGCACTTCTCCTGGGCACCCTCCGGCACCACCACAGGCACCCTCTTCTCCTTCTCCCCCACCTGCTCCAACCCGTCAACTCCTTTTTATTCTCCCCCTCCCGCCACGGAATCCCCTCGAAGTATCTCAGCTTCCCCGTCACAAGCTTCTTCTGCCTCTCCTTCTTTGTTCTGAGCTCCCCCTCTCCCATTTGATAGGATCCCTCTCAACTATCACTTCCTCCTCTTTCTGGGCAACCACTTCCTCCTCTGACTTGACCACCTCCTCTTCTTTCTGGGCCACCAACTCCTCTTTTTGGGCAACGACATCCTCTTTCTGGGCCACCACCTCCTCCTTCTCAACTGTCACTTCCTCCTCTTTCGGGGCCACCACCGACCCCTCATCATCCCCTACCAAATCACTCTTCACCTCGTCCAAAACACCAACGCTCTTCCTATCCTCGCTCTTCCCACAATCCTGCCCAGCCCGCTCCCTCAGCCCGCGGCTCAGCACCAGCACTGCAGCAAGCATCTTTGGCGGCGGAGGTGGAGGTGTACCAGGCAGGCGCGGAGGGAGGGGAGGAGGGATAGGAGGCGGTAGAGGCGGAGGCAGAGACGGAGGCGTATCAGGCATCTCAGGCGTATCCAGCACCTCGGGCATCCCAAGCACCTCAGGCGTCTCAGGCATCTCAGGCATCTCAGGCGTCTCAGGCATCTCAAGCAC
The DNA here is from genome assembly GCA_037952775.1 of Clonostachys chloroleuca. NCBI lineage: Eukaryota > Fungi > Ascomycota > Sordariomycetes > Hypocreales > Bionectriaceae > Clonostachys > Clonostachys chloroleuca. The sequence continues at coordinate 13,580,877 of JBANAY010000004.1, forward strand.
CTCAAACATCTCAAGCGTCACAGGCATCTCAGGCGTCACAGGCATCTCAGGCGTCTCGGGCATCTCAAGCAACTCAAGTATTTCGGGCAACTGAAGCGACTCGAGCGTCTGGGGCGTCCCAAGCGAGCGCGGGAACTCGCCGTCCAGCTCCGAGGACACGACGCTGTCCGACAGCGACGACTCCGAGTCGCTCCCCCTGTGCCGCTTCACCGTCCTCGGCATCAGCAACCGCGACAGCGGTCCCTTCTTTCTTGCTTTCTTCATCTTGTAAACTTGGAGGTGAGGGGACGCTGAGCTGAGAAAAAGTTCCTGTTTCCCACTCCTTTTTTAGGACCTATGGTAAGTTGGGGAAATGTAGATGCTGGCTGAGGGCGGACAACGTAAAAAGGTAAAGCAGTAAAGCTACCGAATTGTGTGAAACATTTCTCCTTTAAATGGTAGTGCCAACAGCTTCCCCTTGTTTCTGAACATAGTCCCGTGCACCTATCTTCCATCCATTGTTCACAAGGAAACACGGAGCTACACAAGACAGTCAGCATGTGCCGTAAGAAAGAACAAAGTTTAATTGAAACTAAATCACAAGAACAACTGGTCCCTAACAAGTTGCAGCATATATCGCTATTCATACGCTATGTGGTTAATTCTGCTTAGCACGCTTCCCTGAGGAGCACGTGGAACTGAAACCCAAAGCTAGCAATAATCGTTGTCCAAAGACAGAAAGAAGAGGGCGGGAGATCTCCCGCCACTCTCACATGAACCAAACCTAGTATCTGATGTCAAGCTGTAACCCTAAAGACCGTGATCCATAAGTGGTATACCATCATGTGCCCAGTTCGCCGTTGGAACGAAGACCTGAAAATGGATTTGAAAACCAACAACAAAAAAAATAAAAATAAAAAACTCCGTAAGTTCTACACTCTCGATCCGTACTCGTAGCCATCGCATGGAAGCGATGAACTGTCATTTTGCTAATAATCAATAAAACAAAACACCATTCGACCGACCAATGATTCGTGAGTTTGGGTCTGGTCGTGCAACCTCTTCTCCCAGCCTCCCATCGAACTCGGGTCGTGTGCATAGAGGGGAGTCGAGTTCCTGGTTTCTTCCAATCTGTAACAATTCCGTCAAAAGATATATAAAACGCCGACCGATGATATATTAAATTCTCAAACCCTGGCGAAAAGGAGATGATGAAGAGAAAAAACGCCCGGCTTCATGACATGGGACGGTGTGTCCCGAAGAAGCATCAAATAAAGGGTTAAGAATGACAATAAAAGAATAGGACGGATGAAAAAATCCGAGGATCAATTCGAGTCCGTTTGGCATAGGCCGAACCTGCCCTCGAAATGAAAATGCACCATAACGTATACGCCTATCACTGCTCTATTAAGACGAGGGCACGCTTCGGGGCGTCACATCTCCGCTTCGGCGATGACCAAGGTGTGGTGATGCTTGCTGGGCCCTGTTTGCCTCGGCAATCATCTGCAGCTTTTTACGAACTGACACCAGCCTTTTGGTGATCATTGCAATCACTTTTTTCCAACAGTTAGCGTTCGTTCGTGCTATGTTAATGATCAAACTTACATGTTTTGATGTGCTCCTCGTCGCTGTCGATTTCTGCGACAGCTCCCTTGTTTGCATCCTTTCCAGATTCCAAGGCCTTTTGCGGCACGTTTTCATCGCCATCCAGAACAGCCTCAAGCATTCGGATTGCTGTAATGTAGGAGAGCTCGCAACCAGGAAGGTTTTCATTCGTCACTTCGTCAATGGCAGCCGCCCGGCTCATCTCGAGAGCTCGTTCAAACATCAGCTTCTCGGCGCTGATTCCGGGCGTGAGGAACACCTGCTTGACTCCTGATGCACCAGCTGAAGACGAGATGGAGCTGCTCTCCTGGTTGGAGGGATGGCTGGGGTGGTCTTCGGGAACTTGTTTTTGTGCTTCCGTCAGCTTCAGACGAACAACCTCGGATTTCTCCAAGACTTCGTTAAACCGGCTGCGCACCCATTGCACGACCGAATTGATGCGCTGTACTACATTTTGTGACACCGCAGCCGAGACACCAGTGGATGGTTCGCTGCGAGTTCTGTTGGACCACCATACACTTGCAATGTCCATCGCGCGGGCAAGCAAGGTGAGAGACTTGACATAGAGGACCAGTGCTTCTTCCGAAAGAGACACAATAGCTTCGACGGTGAGTCCATCCTCCTCGGTGTGTATCTGGTTCGGGTCAGCTCCACCAAGGCCATGTTCTGCAGAGGGCGCCATCGGCACAAGCTGCTTGTATTTAACTTCGGCGAATCCATAGACACAGTCACTGCGGGTGGCGAGTTCCTCAATCGTTTGTGCCGCTCCCATATCCTCATCGGCTACCTGTGTTCCCTTTCCATCCCCGAGAAGCCCAGCGTAGGTCGGAGTTGGATATGCAGGGAACGGATGGTACAGGGGTGGCGATTGACCCTTTCCCGTTCTCAGTGGCGGTACTTTGAAACCAAATAGCCTCAGGCTTGCGTCCTGGATCGCCTTGGAAATGGCACTTGATGCCGATCCTGGGCTGGCAGAAAGGCTCTTGTCATACGAGGATCTCCTGTCGTGTGAAGCGTGACCTTGGGATATCAACGCGGTCCGAGAGCTCGGGGTAGGTATGGCACCAGTCGTCGAAGTTGGGACTCCTTGCTGGGTCGCTCGTCGTACTATCTGGCCCGTCTTGGGGAGGCTCTGACCCCTATGCCCAAGCTTCTCATTCTCCGCTAACTCATCAGCCAAGGCATTTACTTCGATATGCCTCTTCTCCACAACGACATAGTCACGCTCAAACATAACGTCTTGAGCGGCTTTCTCTTCCTCAGCCGAAGGACGACGGCCGGCTGATGATTTGCGGGCTTCGGGGGCTCGCACATCAGGAACTGTACTGTGGCGACCGGGTACTTCTCCAACGCGTGTCTTAGGGGGGCGGAAGCAGCATGAAGAGGGGGGCCGGGCCGTCTAATCCCAAGACCTTCCTTCTCATCACGTGCTGAGCTGCCGGGCCTCTGAGGTGCCTCATCTCGTCGGGGAAACCGGGCTTGACCAGGGCTGCCACCCGACGGTGAGCGTGGGCGGCTTTCTCGTGGAGACATAGAGAGACGTGGCTCTTGTGCCGGGTCATTTCCAGCTTGTCGTAGTGATGCAATACGCGGCGACGGTGGCTTGGCTACAGCCCCTACCTCGGTATCAATCTTCGGTGGTGGCCTGGGAATATCATCTTCCACAAGTCCGGGAATGTCAGCCGTCGCGACGGGGTGAGTGAAGAAGCCTTCGAAGCTCAACCGCTCGACGGGTGTCCGCTTCAGCAGAGCTCGGATAAGACTCTTCAATTCGGGGCTGATGATGACTTCTCTTGGGAATTTGATTACGTCCTCGGCAGCTTCTATCCTCCTGAGGAGTTCGACGTGATTTCGAGCACGGAATGGCGGGCGCCCAGTGGCCATCTCATACAAGACGGTGCCCACAGACCAAAGATCAGCCTTTGCGTCGTATTTTTCATACCGGAGAATCTCAGGTGCCATGTAGAGCGGAGAACCGCACAGGGTCTCGGCAAGCGACGTTGACGGAAGCACCCTGGCAAATCCGAAATCTGCAAGCTTAAGCATAGGCAGGGAAGCCAGACCAGCAACTGGAATTAGTGAATTCTGGCTGGCCTCCATTACTGGCAAACCACGCTGATCCCGCAGGAACTGTGCCGGCAGAAGCAGCAGGTTTTGTGGCTTGACGTCGCGATGTACGTAGTTGTTGGTTCGGAGGAACTCAAGAGCGCTCGCGAGCTGTTTCAAGAAATGTCTGATAACGACCTCGTGTAGGCCCGAGTTTGGGGCGCATGGATACTTACGAGCCATGTCGTGAGTAGCCGGGTGCGTGCCGAGTTTATCTCGCTTCTTAATGAACAAGGACAAATCGCCGAGTTCGCAGTATTCCATGATTAGGTTGATGTGCGTCGACGACTCGACGCAGTCATGGAGCGCCACAATATGAGGGTGTCGTAACGTCTTCAAGATCTTGATCTCTCCATATAGATTCTCTTTGAGCTTTCTATTGAGCCGCTCCAGCTCGACAGACTTGATGGCAACGATCTCCCTCGTTTTCTAGGTTTGAATGTTAGCTCTGGGGACCTGAGATACAATTATCTTCTAGGGAATTGGGGAGCAGGGACAATGAGATCTCGGTGTGCATGATGTAGCGTGGACTGGGAACGTACGTGATGCCATCCTTGATACACTTGAGCAAAGCTCCCCTTGCCAATCTCCTTCTCGATAATGAAATCCCCAACACTTCGTCGGCTCGGCTTCTTGGAGCCGTGGGACGACGCCGAGTCCCGTGACGTCGACATGGCTTCCTGTAGAAGTTGTCACCGGCAGGAAGATGGTGAAGTGTGTGATAGCCCGGAGGCTTATGAAGATGAGAGCGCTACGGTCGCGGGTGGGTTCCTCATGTAAACGACTTTGGATACTGAAGGCGGATGGGATTAAATCGGGCTCGGGGGGGATACTATCGACTGGGACGAAAGAGGTGGGTTGGGGTTGCCGGACACTTAGGCAGACAACAATCGGCCGGGCAAGAGGAATGGTCGGTGAGGATGTGTACCCGGGCGTCACAGTTGACCCGGGAGGCCTAGATCCTGGGCTGATCCTGGCGAGAATTGGCGATCGGGCGTCCCCGAGGGTGTGCGACGTCAAAAGAGTGTATCTGCAGAGAGCAAGAGGTGCTGAGTCAGTGAGAGTTCGAAGACAGAAGCATGATACAAGGTTATGTGTCTTGTGGATGTGTAACTGGCCAAGATGGGATTCGGGGGCTATGTGCTTGTCGTTGTGGCAATGCGGATTGGCAGTGTAGCGTGCTGATTGTTCAAGCAAGCCGGAGGTCTTCGGGGATGGGCTCTGGATGGAATATTGGGGACGGGCTTGGGAGGGCGATGCGATGAGGCCAAGGCAACAAGATCGGGTACTGACTGATGCTATGCTAGAGATGGAGCAAGCGAAGGATGCGCGGTGAGAGACGGTCGGAAGCTGGTGCCTTGCTGGAGACAGACAAGCTGGAGACAGGCAGAAGTTGGTCGTTGAAGAAGCGACGGACCCTTGTTCCCGAGCAAGAGAGTTAGCCTTGGCTATATCTGGGGGAGGGTCTCGGTCTTGAGATCAACGAGGTTCGTGATAACGATAAGAGACGATAAGGGCCCAGCCAGGTACCGGGCGACGGTGAAGAGCGAGGGAAGAGGCGGAATGCATGCGGCAGGACGAACGCTCATGGGCTACTCACAGTCCGACACTTGGGAGGATGGGATAGGACAGAGGGGCTATGGCTGTCTGGATGGGTAGGGCAGGCGGTTTCGCTTGTCGCAACGAGGCGTGATATGTACGTGACGGTCTAGGACGATGTTTGGTTTACAGCTCTCTCGGAGCTAGTAAGTGGAGAGTGACCCGTGGGGGTGTATGTACAAGGCGCTCAGACGTCTTGCACAGCAGCGCAATGCCAGTCGCGGGTGGCGAAGGTCGAGCAGAGAGCTTGTACAAAACAGAAACGAGAGGAGACGCAGAGAGCGGGGAGGTGAAGGGACGGCTGGCAGGGCTAAGAAGAGAAGCTAAAATCGAAGAAAAAAATACCAAATAAAAATAATAAAAAGGCCACTGACGGGATGATGAGAAAGAAGAGGACATAAGGGAAAAGGCTATCGAAGGAAAGAGACAATGTACCTCAAGTTACTGTGCGACACATCGGTTTTAGATCGGGGGGAGGGGGTGTGCTCATTACCTCACCGGGTGGAGGATGGATGACTGTTGGCTAGAGGATTCCCCAAATAGGCGGCCAGGGATGCTGCCAGACTGCCAGGCCCCTCTGCAGCCGACGATTTAAGTGCCTGAGGGAAAGGGCCGACGGGCAGGGGGTGCTCTCGTGACGCAGTGCGCACAGCCCAGCCCAAGCCAGAACAAGCCCAAGCCCAGGACCTGTCCCAGCGCCAGAGCCCCCAAGTTCCAGCGCATCCCTTCCATCACGGCCGTCGTAATCAGGGGACGGCCACTGTGACTGACCTGCGTGGAGACGGGTCCTGACCCTGGAGCCAGAGGCGGTAAGATAACCAATCGCCCATCGCTGGCATGGATATCCTTTCATGTCATCACAAGCACGACGAGTACCTCCAAACTTACATGCTGAACCCGACTACGAGGGCGTTACTCGCCAGCTGCATGAGAAGGACTCTCTCATACGGGGTACCGCATGGCATGTCGCTGTGACCAAGTATGCCTCAAATCCACCCGTATAAGCGGGAACCTTGTTGCGTCCGCGCACTCACAAAGGTACTCGGTATCATGTCCTAAACTAAAAAAGAGCCAGGCAAGGTGGTAGCAAGCAGCAGGAGAGGACTCGTGGCTGGGCGGGCCCTGGCCTCAGTGGTGACAGCAACAAGAGTCCATTACCGAGACTGTATGTAGGTACATGCGCACGCGCCATCGCAAACGGCGGCATGCCAACCAGAACTACGGCTGCGGAGTGTGCGCAGAGCCAAGCTAGAGGATGATGGGAATCGGGTGCTTGTATTGGCTTGGCTGGCTTATCAGGAGATGCGCATCATGGGATTGCTGGCGATAAGCTATGGGGATAGTGCCAAGGGGTGCTCACGAGGGCAGACCCAGGCCAGATCTGGCTTCTGGCCACTGGGGAACGGGGTCCGTTGTCCCAGCGTTTCGCCCATGAGTTGCATCATTCTCGCCGTGCTTCTCGTCATGGTGTGAAGCTAGGCGGAGTGCAAGCGACATGTACGTAAGGATGATTAGAAACTTTGTTTCTGGTACTTTTCTTAAATTTCCCTTCTTTTTGTCAGCACAACCCCTTGATGTAGGCACCCTCCATGAACCGGGTAGAAGCTTCGATCGTGCAGTCTGGGAAGGGATGCAACGGCGGACAGGCCAGGCCAAGGAGACAAGCCAAAGCAGATGGAGGCCATCGCAGGGCCCAGGTACCTCGCGGTAGCTCCATGTAGCAGGGAGCGAAATGTGAGGCTACGCAGTGCATTTCCGGCTGCACCCTGCAGGCGAGTCAGGTCCTTGATTGGCCACCAGCAGCACAGCGCAGCACCTCTGGGACCCTCCTCCACCACCCAGACACCTCCGACAACCTCTCTGGTCTTCTCTCTCTCCTTCTTTCCCAAGACACGCAAACAACACACGCAACCTTCTGAGGAAACAACTCACTCTACATATCCTGCCACACACACTCGCTTGCTCGCCCTCACAGCCGTCCACTTCTCTCCTCTCCTCTCCACCCACCTGCATGCCCTCGCACACACACACACACCGTGCCCGTGGCCAGACACAACCGCGCCAGGCACATCGATATGGTTTGGGAATGGCATGGCATGGTTTTAGATATACGTACATGAGAGCACGCAAAGCCCCTGCCATGGGACCGACATCCGCTGGATGAGGACATGGCTAGCTGCTGCTCTAGCGACGACCAAGAGTCATCCATCTAACGACTGCCGCACGTATGAGTCAAGCCAGAGGGTCGTCGGAGTCATCCATCGTAGTGATCCCTCCCGAAAGCAGGTCCCACTCACGCACCTCACCGAGGGTCCATCCAACATCCATATCAACCGTCCGTATCCATCGACCGCCGTCTGTCGAAAAGGAGACGCTCGCTGCCACCGCCGCGGCCCCCGACCACCATCGACAAGACCGCCCTTCTCTGCATCTCCCTGCTGTATGTACAACCTGGTATGCCAACGAACCCTTCAAGCACGTTTCTCGGGATACATGCCGCTCCCAGAGACCTGTCAGATGGTCGCAGGCCAATCGTAAACCCGGCATGGCCTCATCACACACTCTCGCTTGTTTGATCAGCGTTCTTCGTGTACACACGCCCACATTCCCCATATTTTCCCATCCGTCAGCACCACGACCGATAGATAGAGAGATGCCTTTTTCCACTTCCCAGACTTGCACTATTCATGTAACTTGCGAGGTAGCACATCTGGCAATCTGCGAACCAACCGGCCCAGTCCACACAGGCACCTACGCTAATAGGAAGTGCACACCCCTAACGTCTCTCCCCTCAGGATTGACTATCCATGTGCGTGCTCAACCGCATCAGCAAGGGCATCACATCACAGTCCACGCCCTGCCGCCGTCTGCCTTGTGCAATCGAGCACGCCAATTACGCGGGTTCGCAGACCTTAACTTAGATGGAAGCGCTGAAACGCCCGCCGGGACGATGTTCTTGCAATCCTCTCCCGAGACCTTCCCCCTGTGTTCACATCAAGATCTCGTCCTGCTATCTCCCACTTCCTCCACCGGCTCACAAACTATCCCCGGTCTGGCTTGAGGTCGGCATCTATCTAAGTAGGATGCCACACCACCCCCGGCTGAGGCTGCCATGCCATCTAGCGTCACCCTCCCCTTTCCTATCTCATACTGCCTATGTAGTATTATCGCTGCAGTCTCCTAATCCCTCTCCACACATTCAACTCAATGTGCAGAATGCCAACAAGCCGCCCTGATAGCCAATTGAACAGACAGGTCCGCTCTTGTCACGCATGACACCCCCAGCTTCAATGGAAGCCTCCATCAGTAGATAGATGTGCACAAGCCCGCATATCATGTCCTCATGAGGACGGCTAATTCGACTAACAAAGGAGCAATCCATCCCAGATTTCTATCCTGGCAGCACATTCGCTCCCTGACCCTTGCACCTTGCTAGGTAGCCAACTATCCGGTCGTCCCCAATCCCTTCTTCCCCTAGTGCTATGTATGTAAGCTTCTTTTAGCTGGCATCATCTGATTCGACAATGCAGCCGTGTACACCATCGCAATACCCAAAACAAACCCAAAAAAAAAAAAAAAAAAAAAAAAAAAAAAAAAAAAACGTCGCTGCTTGCCCATCCACCATGTAACCCGTAGAAATTGAAAGCGAACCGGGGTCGAGAGGCCAACCTCCAGGCATCAGCGCCCTTTCTCCCACAAGCCATCCTATCAAAATCGCCAGCACCGGCAAGTTCCCTTCTGCCTCTCCCGTTTCAGTGACACCGAGGCAGAAGGCAGGGCAGGGATCAGACGTGGCCGCACAAGGCAACAAAGCACAAACACGGCAGAATGCTTGCCCCCCAGCTCCACACGACAGCCTCACAGTCCAGATCAGTGATCACATAGGTCTCCCCCGGTCTAACTACTCCATCCAGCGTCAGTGCACATCCCAATCCCCTTGAATCTCGAAACGACGGACACCGCCTAAGCTGGCTCACTCTAACCGAGCCAGAGAAAAAAAAAAGGGAACAATACAGTATCAATTGGGTGAATTGAACCTTGTGAGACATACGCGATCCCGGTTCTCTTCCTTTTTTTGGCCGTGCGCAGATTGGCTTCGCTCTGCGTCACGTTGCCCAGCAGCCCTTCCCAGCCACTCCGTGTCTCTCCCTCGATTTCTGGGGGCTATTCGCATCAAGGCTCAGTCCCGTGCAACTGATGACAGCAGCAAACAATCCTTGCTTTTTCTCTCCTTTGTGTTCCCCCAGTCTTACCTGGGGGTTGATTTTCCTATTATTGGCCCCTGCTGTGACTGTTGACTTGTAAGCCGGATATCACAGTGTTGATACTACATCGACAGACAGTATATGCTCGTCACCTTGAACCGGGGTAAAGCCTTCGGGTATTCATTGAATTGACTGATTGATTGATCGATTGATATGCAAACTACCCAAGTTCCAAATCCAAAGACGCCAGAGCCTCGCTAGCCCGTAATAGAAAAGAAAAACCAATTGATCCAGATCAAGACAGCAGGCGACATGTTTTCGTTACTTCCTTCTGCTTTCATCGACCGTTTCCCCAGATTGCTCTTTTTCTCCCCGTCTCATCTAGGTTCTACCATCGCACAGAGGACAGTCTGACTTTTATCTCTTCCTTTTTTTTGGGTGCTTTTTTTGTTTCTTTTTCCAATGTCTGAGTAGTCAGTTTAGTGGCCACCAGACTTCTCCACAGTAGGAAGCTCCTTGATGGCTTCGGCAATGATGTTCAGGCCATGTCGCAGTTCCTCCTCGGTGATAACCAGTGGGGGTGCGAAGCGGATGATATCGCCGTGCGTTGGCTTGGCCTGCATTGTAACCATAGATTAGTACGACTCAGACACACAGGACGGGTAGAGGAGTGCGATCATCAAAACAGGGCAAACCACTCGAGCCCCCTAGCCGCCGGGAAAAGTCCGAATAGGCAGCAGCAACTCAGTCAGAGGGATGGGGGATGCAGGCAACAAGGGTGGGGCATGGAGCAGATGGAATAACAGGTTTGTTTGCTCTTCGCGGGGATAGGGCTTTTGTGACTTACCAATAGACCCTTGCTCTTGAGCAGTAGGCAGAGATCCCATGCAGTGCGGCCGGAGGCAGCTGATTCGTCAATGACGACCGCGTTGAGGAGACCCTTTCCGCGGATAGTCTTGATGATGGGCGTGTTGAGGGCGGCGATGCCGTCGCGGAAAATTTTACCAAGCTTCTCGGCCTTGGCTGTAAGGTCCTCCTCCTCCATGATCTCCAGGGCGCGGATGGACACGGCTGCGCCGAGAGGGTTGCCGCCGAAGGTGGAACCGTGGGTGCCGGGCTCGATAACCAGCATCACGTCCTTGCTGCCCAGGACACAGCTGACGGGATACATGCCGCCGGAGATGGCCTTGCCGAGGGTGACGAGGTCGGGCTTGATACCCGCCCACTGGGAGCACAGCATACGTCCTGTGCGGCCGATACCAGTCTGGATTTCGTCGCAGATGAAGAGGACGTTGTGCTTCTTACAGAGGGCCTGGACGCTGGCCAGGTAGCCATCGTCGGGGACAACAACACCAGCCTCACCCTGGATTGGCTCGACGATGAAGGCGGCAGTGTCCTTGCCGTGTCGCTCGAGGACCTCCTCCAGGTCGGCAATGTTGTTGTAGCGGATGGGCTTTCCAGTAGTAGGATCAAAAGAGCCAATGTTAGGTACATAAGGACCGTAGTTCTCCTTGGACTCTGGATCATTAGACAGGGAGATGGCAGTCATCTAATGAAGAGTATCAATGTTAGCTAGAGCCATCCCGTATGCAAACTGCCTATCTTATTCTCGCTCAATTGCGTCCATACAGACGACATCGAGGCGAGCAGGCGGGGGAAACACATACCGTACGACCGTGGAAGTTGTCCTGGGCTGAGAAGATCAGGGCCTTGTTCTGCTCGACGCCCTTGACCTTGTATGCCCACTTGCGAGCAATCTTGATGGCCGTCTCGACAGCCTCAGCACCAGTGCACATGGGCAGGACCATGTCGTAGCCAAACAGGTCGCGGACCTTCTCGGCCCAGCGAGGGAAGACGTCATTGTGGAAAGCTCGCGAGCTGAGAGTCAGACGGCCGGCCTGCTCGATCAACACCTTGACCAGCTCGGGGTGGCAGTGGCCCTGGTTGACGGCGCTGTAAGCAGAGAGGAAATCCAGATACTTGCGGCCCTCGGGGTCCCAGACATTGACGCCCTGAGCCTTGGCGAAGACGACTGGGAGAGGGTGGTAGTTGTGAGCGGCGAACTCATTCTCGGCCTGGATAGCAGCCTTGGAGGATGAGGCGTGGTACCGGGGGTCCACCGTGGACTCGGATCGCGGGTCATCTGCGTGGGGGGCCATTTTTCTGAGATAGATCTGACAGATGGTCTATCCACCAGGGAGAAGGTTAGCGTATGGAGGGGATTGGAGGAAAGTAGTCGGAACAGGTATGGACACAGGTGAACCGAATTGACCGGGTGGGAAGAATGCTTACCAGAGTCTTGGGGGTCAAGGAAGGTTAAACTTTAGGTTATCTAATCGCCAGAGTTCCAGACAAGCCAGTAAGGGAGGAAGGCTGAGGAGGACAAGGGAGTTGGGAATGCATCTGGAAAACCCAGAAACTCTGACGGGCATCTGGATCTATTATACTCGACGGCGACAAGCCATCTCGCCTCTTGATCCGGCTCTCTGTGTGGATAACTGGCCGGCGCTATACCCCTAAGCGCAAGTACTTTGCAAGAGCGAGTCACGGGTGGAGGAGCAACTCGGTGGTGGTGCGATAAAAGATAGGCTTTCCGGAGCCTGGCTGCAAGGCCGAGGGCTGCAGGCCAATGAAGCGCCCGGGATTACGTAGTGAAAAGGCCTTGTGCCTGCGTGCGGTGCCTCTTTATGGTCCACGGTGGGCACAAACACCGGATTCTGCGCTCCAGAAACGTTGGTCGCCGCCCTGATTGCTGCCGGAGGACGCCCGGGCCCGGGGCCAGCTGCATCCATCCCTCAGACACGGCTAACCCACAGCGAGCCCGCGCTGCTGGTGGCTCCCAGGCTCGTCGATCCGGCCGGCCCTGCGCAGAGATACATCAATTCTCTGGCAATTCCAATCCGCGGACGACACGGTCTCTCCGAGGCATGGCTGGGTGGCGGGATGAGCGGTGTTGTCCTCGCCGTGCGGTTTCACGGCGCTGATGGATGGATGGCTGAGAGAACTAGCGGAGGAAGGTTTGGGCCTGGGAAGCCGGTACATGGAGGGGAAGTACCAGAATAGGAAAGTACATTGCAATTCTATGTGCGGCCAACACAGACTGGACCTGCCAAGCTTCATCTCGGCCGTACCTCTGCTGGCTCCTTATCACCACGTGAACCCGCCCCGTGACTGTCGGTTTGGTGCTGCGGCCCACCAAAAGGCCCTGTTTACATAATGAGCCTCCAGCAATGATCTCATCTTATCTCATACCGACAACCAACAGCAAAAGAAAGCCGCCTTATGTAATCCCACAGAATCATTCGGCCTCTGCGGGTACCATTTTGTAGCTCTGCCTCACTATCGCCCCTTTGTAAGTGACGACACGCTGCAACAGCACGCTTCAACCGGCTTCTTTCTCACCCCCTAATGGGTTGCTCCAGCTCAGGCCTTCGAATTGCAAGCCGAGGTACCCAGCTGCCTCTTCTGTGCAGCCAATAGTTTTCGTTTCTGTTCTTAGTTTTATCCATCCTAGCCTTGCTCCTGTTTCAGCCTGTTTGATAGCTCAACTATTCAGATCACGATATGGCACCCAGCCCTTCTGACCACCGCTTCGGTTTTCTCCGTGCTATCCTTATCATCCGCCTCATCAATGCCTTTTGGGTCACCACTTTCTTTCAGCCTGATGAATATTTCCAGGCCCTAGAGCCTGCTTGGAACATAGCCTTTGGTTCCAGTAGCGGCGCCTGGCTAACTTGGGTATGTCTTCACTTACACTTGTCATCTCTGCATTAAATGTAGAGTCACACACTCCTTCTCCTGCTCATCGCTAACTTATCAACCCCAAGGAATGGCATCACCAACTCCGTTCATCTATTCACCCGGCCATTTTCTCGGCCGGGTATCTATTCTCACACTACGTGTCCAAAGTTCTCCCCATTGGTGATGCACTCAGGGCGAGTATCGTCGTGTCGTCGCCAAGAGCTGTGCAGGCTGTTTTCGCTGCCTTGGGAGACTGGTATACTTGGCAGCTGGCTGTCAAGCTCTACCCCCAGGACAACAATGTCTCTTCCTTTGCTGTAGGTCCCAATCGCCTCCATTTGAGTACCATGCGTCGCACAAGACATGCGTCGCACAAGAGTGCCAGATAACTAATGTTACCCATAGCTCTTCCTCCAGCTCTTCAACGTCTGGCAATGGTACTGCTCAGTCCGAACATTCTCCAACTCTCTAGAGACCACCCTAACCATCATGGCCTTGTATTATTTCCCTTGGCACGAACTCCTCGGCGAAGCAAAGTCTCATAAAGAGAACCCAAGGCCAGCAACAAGTATCCGTCGTGATCCTTGGCCTCTGCGAGCATCGCTTCTTCTGGCTGCTGTGGCCTGCATTCTCCGTCCTACCAACGGTCTTATCTGGGCACCCATCGTTGTCCTGGCTCTTACCAGAATTGGACTGCGAGGCTCGTCTCCATTGACAGTTGAAACTGTATTCGTTCTTTTCCGGGAAATCATCTTGTGCGGATCTGCCGTCATTGGGGTTTCCTTGGTTGCCGATCGCCTCTACTACGGGTTCTGGACATTCCCACCCTACAACTTCCTCTACTTCAATCTGTCCAAGGCCCTCGCCGTCTTCTATGGACGAAACCCCTGGCACTACTACCTCCTCCAAGGCCTACCCCTCCTCTCCATTACCAGCCTGCCTTTCACCTTGTATGCTCTCTATAAGCCATCTGCCACTACCAACGACCAAGCCAACATTCTCCGAACACTATCCTCGTCTGTCTATGTGAGCGTCATTGCCCTCTCGGTCATTTCGCACAAGGAGGTCCGTTTCATCTACCCGCTTCTCCCCATTCTGAACGTCCTTGCCGCTCCTTATGTCGCCTCCTTCTTCACCACCTCAGCCACACCAAACTCAGCACCAGAAACTCGACGCAAGCCCCTTCTCTACGGCGCTCTCACCATCAATATCATTCTCGCCGGATACCTCTCACTCCTCCACCAAGCCGGCACCGTCAGCGTCCTCTCCGCCCTCCGCACCGAATACAGCGCCTTCCACCCGTCCGGTGCCAAATCCTCAACCCCCAACGAGCCTCTGTTCGCCCTCTTCCTCATGCCCTGCCACTCCACCCCCTGGCGCTCCCACCTCTTCCACCCATCCCTCAACGCCTACGCGCTGTCCTGCGAACCCCCCCTACACACACAGAACCCAACAGCCCCGAGCGCGAGAACTACCGCGACGAGGCGGACCGGTTCTACGACGACCCCCTCCGCTTCCTCTCCCACGAGCTCTTCTCCCCAAACCGCCCCTCGGGCGGCGCCCTCCCCGCACCACGCTACATCGTTGGCTTCGAGGGTATCGAGCCCTGGCTCCAGGACTTCGCCGAGGCCACCCCGGAAGGCCGCGCCCTCGGTCTCCGGCCCCGCCGCGTCTGGTCCGCCTTCAACGGCTTCTTCAACGAGGACGCCCGCAGGGCCGGCAGGGTCGTCGTCTGGGATACGGGCGTGTACGGCAGGGCCCCGCAGGCGGAAACACCTGACGCCGCGGGCGTTCCATCTTAAGTCATCATGAATTTCACATCACTACATTCTCATCAAAAAAGGGAGCAAATAGCATTTACGAAGACCCATCTTAAAAGGTTCATCTGAGAAATATGTAGTAATTATATCTCGAGCCTATTTTAATCAAAAAAAAGGATCAGTCAGGTTATACAAAAAAAAAACCATGTAACTGAAATATCATCAACCACGTGTCATAGTCTCGCACCTCCTCCCAAGACATGACTGCAATCGCGAATACGATTTGGGGCGCATCCAGGCGGTGGAAGGCAGACTCGCCAGCGGGCAAAGACAAAAAAGCACGTCCGAACCTTGTCTTCCGTGAATTGCGTTTCGTAAAGATAGCAGCAATAACCTACTGACTCCAAAAATCGGCAGTGTACGTAAAGATGAAGAGTAATAACGCGAAACTTCCTCGACGGTGCGTGAGGCAAGTCTGGGCTGGATACAAGAACGAATAGATAAAATAGATCATGTAGCAACAAGTAGGGGGAATATTCGAAAGGGTTTGTGTGCAGCACAAAGCATTATAAAGAATCCAAAAAGGGGGGCAAGAAACAACCAAAGAAGAATAAAAGCGTCCAGTGACAGAACGGGAATAAAAAGAAGAATGAGGCTATTCTGTCCAACATGATAATAAATCTTTGACCAAAACCGCTGCTTACTGAGTCTCATTAAGCCAAAACCCCAAGACATAATAACAAAAAAAAACAAAAAAAGAAAAAAAAACAAAAAAAGAAAAAAAAACAAAAAAAAAAAAAAAAAAACTAGAAACGAGAAAATAGAGGATACGGCTTTGAGAGAAAGCCAAGCCTATATGCACAAGAAACGCCCGAGTCCCAATTCTTTTAGTACCTTCCCTTCATCGACCGTTGAGAAGAATCAAACAAACAATCATATGCAACGCATTCTACTTCGTCTCATGACTGGCTTTTGCTGGCTCCTCGTTCGCCTTGGAAGAGGGCGGCTGAATTTGTTGCTCTACCACGGGTGTTTCTTTTGGTAGTTGCCCCACAACTGGTTGGGGTTGTTCTGTCGAGGCTGCATTTACCTCAGCGGCTGCCTTGTCGTGAGCGACAGGTTGGGCTAGGGTTCCATTTCCAGCTGTCTTCTCTGCGGTGTGAGGTTCAACTAATGGTTTGTCCACCGAAGCATGTTGGGCGTTGGAAACATCCTCTGTAGGCTTAGCAGCCACCGGTTGCTCGACAGCAGGATTCTCAGCAGCTGGCTTGTAGTTCAAGGCTTCATCAACGAGACTTCTGACAACTGGAGGCTGACCAAACGAGGATTGTCCAACTATCGGGGTCGGTGGCGTATGCTGCACAGACGGAGTTACAGGTTGAGGAGGTAGAGCAGCAAGCTTCGGCTCTGGAGCCGGCGCTGTGTTTGGGTGAGCTGTCGCACTTTGTATTTGGTTGGATTGCTGCTCAACAGGGACATGGCTTAGCTGTGCTGGGATCGGTTGTTGGGCAGCTGCTTGTGTTGGCGCTGCCTTCTCTTCGACCGACTTTTCTGGCAGTCTCTCCACGGACCTCTCACGAGGGAATGGTTCTCGCCTCATATCCATGCTTCTCTTTCCGGGGGAGAGGATGCTCTGGGTTGGCTCCGCAGCAGGCGGTGACTTGTTCCTCCTGTGTTCGTGATTTTCTTTAGCTTCGCGCATCTTGCTCTTGATCCAACCGATAGGACCCCTGGGTTCATCCTTTTCTTTGTTGCTCCTTTGGCTAAAACTTTGAGAATTGGTCGAATCCGAGCCTACAAGGTTGGGCGGCTCATAGCTATCGCCTGTGAAGCTCTTGCGAGGCTTTGCGCTGGCACTTCCAAACGAGGTTGTGCTCATTTCGGCATACTCATTTGATCTAATAGCGGAGGGCGACACCAAACCCGGTCCAGAGTCAGGGTTCTTTGTCCGTGAAAGACGCCATCTCCGCTTCTTTTCCTTTTCAGGGTCGTATGAACCGGTCATATTACCATCCCCACCTTGCTCGAAATCCGATCCATCGTTAAATGACGAGTGCAATGAGGTAGGTGGCGATTTCTTTCCTCGAAGGGTCTGCTCAGGATGAAGGTGACTACCATGCTCGCTTGGCGGATGGCCGCCTGAGACCACTCGGGGAGATACTGGGTGGTACTGCTCCATAGGATTCCTAATCTCAGAGCTAGGAGATAAGCCAGAGAGCGGTAATGATGCGTTTGAACTGTGTGCGCTGGGATTCAGGGCACCGGGCGGCCTCATCACTCGAAATTTGTTGGACTGCTTCTTAGCTTCTTCCGAGGGCGACTGGTTATACAAATTCTGAGGGTGGCGCTCTTTCTGGGGGGTGGTTTCATGATGAGCGACTGGTGAGTGTTCTTGGCTGATACCGGCAGCCGCGGGAACCGGTCCTACCGGCTCGTTTGCCTGTACTGGGGCGGCTGCGCTCCCAGCTTCGTGTCCAGGCTGGCTCTGTGGCTTCTCAGGCCGCTGCTCCGTGGGGTGGGCTTGAGTGAGTGGCAGAGGTGGTTGAGGGCTTGGGCTTTTACCAGCCCCACGCCTATACTTTCCTGCAATTGCCGGTGACCTTTTTGACGGGACGGTGTTGCTCCTACCCAGCCCGCTTGACGGCGTAGCTGTGAGCGTCGGGCTGCTGGGTGCGCTATTGTCGTCCTTGTTGGAGTGATGCGAATGGACCGAACGGTTCCTCCGAAGCTGCCCATCCCGGGCAACACTCTGTGCACCTGCACTTGCATTCGAGGACGACCGGACAATTTCGGATTCTTGGACTGCAGTGGGGGTAATTGGCTTGGGTGTTGCAGCTGGTGTGCCAGACTCGACCGCCTTCTTAGTAGCCTCGTCGGCTGCGGTGCCCTGCATACCAATCAAGAAGTGATCCTGGTTCTCAATCAAGAATATGATGACGCATTGGTTGAGACGGTATTCCTCCGGGGCCATGGCATGGGTTGGGTGCGATAGCATCCCTGGCTGGAAAATAGCTGCCAGGTTCTGCGAATTCATTCGGTTTTCATCTGATTTAGCCGCGAAGACAGCCAGAAGATCGAGGATGTAGAGTAGGAGCTGCCTGTTGAGCGGGGGAGCTCTGTGATGAGTTTCTGGTACTTGCCAATCGCTCCCCGTTCGTCAAAATTCTCGATGAATTGAGGGCCTTCGGCATCACCCGCGGCCTGTTTCGTCGCTCCACGCAGAGGGTCGCGGAACTTCTCATAAAGATCCAGCGGCACGACTGGCTCTGGAAGATCGTTTAGGTACCGTCGTAGAACGTTTGCAGCATCGTGAACGGTATATCCTTCCCACACAAGGCCCTTGCCGTACCGGTCGGCCGAGTCGAAGAGCGTCTTGAGCTCCTTAATACGCTTTTCGGAACCGCTGAGTCGAAAGATTCCCTCGACGCCAGTTGCTAGCAGGATATTAGTACAAAGGCTCTAACACACAGCTAAGGGGTAAGCTTTCAACCTACCCTTCTCCTTTAAGAAGACACCACACTTGGCAACAACAATCGGCACATAGCCGTAAATGTAGCTCTGGCCATTCTCATCAATCAGGGAGATGGCGACGTTTGCGTAGGTAATACTCTGCCGAAGAGGGACACCAAAGATCCCCCGCGCACGGGGTTCTAATCCTAGTTAGCACACGCGGTCCGGGAAATTGGCACAGTATTCATGCAGCGCGCATGGTCCGATGGCGGTAGATGCGAAGGCGTCACGACGTGGTCGCAGAGATGAGGGCCAGAGAGCAGAATCGCCAGGTGAGGCTGTGGCACAGAACGGTAGAGCTCTCGAGCTGCCATGAGTTCTCCACCGCGTGCTGATTCTCGCCGATCCTGACCCTTATCAAGATCACCATGCACCAGCAGGGGGGTTACGCGAGCGAGAGCTTGGAAAGAGTGTGTATTGACCGTACCTGGCTGTTCTGGCTGCTTGGGAGCAAGCTTGAAGCTCTTCCACCACGATTTAAGATCGCGCTTCGTTGGGGGCGACGTTTGATTGGCAGTGCCATGCGTGTTTTGGGGCAGAGGAGCTGGGGGGCCCGCCGCTGATGAACCAGCGGCCGTCGTCATTGTGAAGAGAGACTATGTTTGTGTCGTCGGTGGCAATGGTCGAGCGGCGCTGCAGAATAGAGTGGCCGGGCGAGGCCACCCAAAGATGCGAGGAGAGAGGGACGGAAGACGGGCGTGGATGGTCGGGAGAGAAAGACGGCCAGGTGACTTGACGAAGCCTCAACCCCAGGTCAACCCAGACTCGAGAGGGGCCGGGGACGTGCGCGCGGCGCCGACCGAAAACAAAGACGGCTCGGTGCGCGGACAGTCTTGTGCTGTGCGTGGCAGGGCGTCGGGGACAGGCAGCGATGCGGACGGGAAGCTCTGGTATGATATACAGCGGCGATGCGAGCGAAGGCCTCACAGGGAGGGGTGCACAAGCGTGGTTGCGGGATGGGATGAAGCAAGGCGGGTGCCAACGTTGCTTGCACCAGCAGCAGGTGTAGCAGGTCTGGGCTGAGGAGCTGGGCTGGTTGGTGGAGGGCGCTGCTCTCAACTGGGCTGGCGCTGGTCTGTGTGCGCTGGGCGCCCGTCCAGGCTACCTGAACCTGCTGATGAGACGACGACGCGATCGGTGATTGGCGACGGCAGCACTCCCTTTCCGCAGGCTTGGCGAAGCTAATTAATTGTAAGGGCAAGGCCGCCTAAGATTAATATTGTACGTACTACTAATGTAAGGTCTAAGGTAAGGTATGGCAAGGCCCGTAGAGGGACGTCGAAACTCGCTGGTCGGTGCAATAGCCAGAGGTAGCGAGTGATGCTGGCGTTTGTTTGCTTCTGTTGTCCCGTCGTCCTTTGATAAGACACAATGCAATATCAATACGTGACAGAAACAACGAGAGGGTGGCCAGAGAAAGGAGGGGAGGTGCTAGACTCAAAGGGCAGAAAAGGCTGAATGAAAGCAGCTGGCTGGTGTTAGCAAGGAGGTACTTAGGTAGCGGGTAGTAGGCAGGTAATCTTTGGAGACGATGGGGATAAGCGCTCCTCCAGGTGGTTTTAGTAGGGGTGAGACCAATAATAAGTACTACTTGGTCGGCAGTACAAGAGCCAGAGGCAGTAGACCAGCCGTTGACACCACAGCTTGATGGCGTTGATGGACTGGACGGGACTGGGTCTGAGGCAACACAAAGCCTGGCAATGGGCAGGACGATCCCTTCCAACCTTTCTCCCGTAGCCCTGCTGTGGCGTAGGTGAGTCAAGAGGGAGAGCCGAAGAAGCTTCAAGCACGGCTGGATCTGGGAAGTAGGTACCGTGCGTACAAGCCTCTGGTACCTCCACCAATAGCTACCGCAGGCAGGCTACAAGGATGAAAATTTAGCAGCACAACGCAGCAAGCTGCACTAGGGTAGCAGTGGGGGTGGTCCTGCTGCAGTGAGAAGGGGTAGCAAGGCCTAGAGGGGCCACTGGTGCCGGGAGCTGGAGCGCTGGAGCTGAGAGATAGTAGGGGTCGTAGGGCGCCTCTACTTCCGCAAGCGCTCGCCTGGTGGTACCTGGACGGCGGGCTGGAACTTGCGGGGAAGTCTTAGCTTTCCAGGCTCTCACGCCAAGTCGCTTTTAGAGTGCCTTTCCATGCGCTATGCAGGTACGTAGCACCCAAGCACAAGGCTTATTAGCGGGCGGCATCTAGGTCTGTATGGGGCACTAACAAGAAGAGGGTCCCAGGTAGCTGCTTTAGTATAGTCGTATCTCGAGACAGGCAGCGACGTGCGCTGGTAGTAATTTGGTACTTGGCGTCAGATCCAAGCCTCTTGAGATAAGACCAGAACTGTAAATTATCCACGTCCAAACCTGTGTAAGTGCGAGTTCCTTTCTGGGAAGTCAGCAGCAGGTGTAATAAGCCGGGTTCCTCGATGAATCCAGCTGGATATCAGGCGAAGCACTCCACAGTCAGCACCTGACATAATACTGGGGCTTCTTTAAGCCAGAAGCAGTAGGTACTAAACGAGCTCGACAGCAGAAGTTTTGGTGTTCGGCACTCAGGCCCTAAGCCTTAGCGGTTGAGCACCGCGCTTACAAGTACCTACCTACTTGATCAATGGAGTTGTATCTGTTCCAAAGGGAGTGAAATGACAGGGAGAGCAAGTTGACCATCACATTTCTCTCTTTGTTACGCGAATAGGTACTAAACACCCAGTGCCTCCTCAGAGTTGCTGCGCAGCCGGAGCTTAGCAATATACGACCTCCGTCAAGCATCGTCACCCCTCAGCCATTCGCATCGCCGTCAATAAGCTTCAACAGTTGGCCTGGGACTGCAGGGGAGAACTATCACTTGGGCAATTGACGCGTACGACAATACGTCGCCAGGCAATTACGAAACACAGACTTTTCCAAAGTTCACGGAATGGGCCGGGGTTCTAGAAGTCGAGGGGTAAGGTAATATATGAAAATCGCTTCTACTGCCAGGCATTGCTGTCACGGATAGCGGTGTTGAACACCCTCCTGGCGCAGGTCGTTCCGTCTTCAGGCGCCTGGCCATCGCAACCTAGGTAGATGGAGGAAGGTCCACGGGCAGACACGTTTGGCCTTTTTTCCGTGCCGCCCTGCCTTCTCCGAGTGGGAAAAGGTGGTGATCGGAGCAAATTTCAGTGTGGCCTAACAGTAAATCTCCTAGTGGCCCCTCTTCCCCTCGCTCTTATCGCCGTTGGCATGCATGGGGAGCATTGCGAGCGCTTGGCAAAGAATCAGAATGTGTCAATGTAACCCTGAAGCCTTACTGACCGTGCCTTGTCCATGTAGACGATTTATTCCACCCAGGGGAGGAGGAGGTACCTGTCAAGCGACTGACATTAAACATGGCACACCTACAACCTCCAGCGTTGAATTTCAACACAATAACAAAACAATTAGTCAATAATAAATACAATAATAAGCTAATTACTGTAGAATAATCATTATTAATTTGCTTATTATTACGTTTAGTACTATTGATGAGAAAATAAGGTCCTTGACTTGCGTGAACAGAGCTTTGGTGTGCCATGTTTTATGTCACTCGCTTGTCTGTACAGTGTTACGATTCCAACGCAAGGGACCCTGTCCCACTATCGAGGGCGTCATAATTCATGAGATTTTAATCTCCCTGGCTGGATTTTCTTCTCCATCCTTCGCGGAGGCCGCATAGTGACATCCGCCGTCAAACAAGGCAGACCCTGTGAGAATTCTGCATCAATCACCCACAATGTCATAACGGATGACATCTGCTGGCTCGCAGCGGTTCAGACAATACGCAATTGCATGCTGTGCGCAAAATTCGCTGACGCAAAGGAAGCGCATACAGACCCCGCCATCTTACTGGATGCAGTCCGCGCACGCAACTTGGCACTTTCACTTTCCAGAAAAAACAAGTGGCGTTGTTATTCCTCCAGTCATTTTCAAGCAAAATTCCCAAAGAGAGCAAGGAAATAATAGAAACCTCGAACTTGTTGGACTCTCTCGCCCCAATTGTCACCCCATGCGGCCAGGCCCCTCCCACATGTCATGTTTTCGATCCTACCTGTATACGAGTAAGTCCATACATAGGTCTTAGTTGGTGACAGCATCACGGCCAATCAAGAGATAATCAAGACAGGAGAAATGCCTGCCCCCAAACAGCCGTCAATGAGGTCAAAAACGGCCATTGGGGTATGATCAGCGCCCGTCCGCATGCCAATCCCGCCCCTCCCCGCCAAAGAGCGATAGCTTCCCTGCCACTTCTGCAAATTGATGTCACCGTGTTGCGTGCAAGGCACCGACGCATCATCTACTTTACCAGATGAAGGATGTGTGGCGCTTCGCCACGGCTCTGATTCGCAACCTGCAAGAGACAAAACGACCATGCAACCCTACCTGTGTACACCCCATTGTATCGAGATGATTTACGGAGGACTCAGCTGTACGTGCAAAGCTTAACACGGGCTACCCCGGTTTCCCGACAAGTATTTGAGCGTAACAAGGCGAGAAAATTACGATATGACGGGATTGAATTTCAAGATAGGGAACTTACTAGTTTGCTCCTCACCGACTTCGCAATATCCCAAGTGACATTCTTTCCATTAGGTAGGTAGTTGATGTAACGAGTCTCTAGGGTAGGTGGAAAATAGTAATAGTATGGGCCTGGCATCAATGATAATGCGGGACCGTCTCCAGCTCCCGGTTAGGTCGATCTGCGATCCTTATCTTATCAGCAACCCCAATGCCCAATCCCAATTTTTTGACTACCAACCATGAAGACTCGACCCCATCCCTCATAACCGATCACCAACCGCCAACTATTAAAGCCATATACCCTCAGTCGCCCATCATGGATATGTACGCCAGTTCCCCGCCCCAAGGGACCCTCGCCGTGTTGCTAATCCCCCCACCAGGTTAACGCAAGCCGAGCAGCGCACCCTGGAGCAGCGCATGCAAAAGCGCCAGGTCAAGGAGTTCATGGGTGTAAGTCAAGACCGCATCTACACCTCTCTCCCCAACCGGAACCTCTACACCGGCACATACAACAATAGAAAAGACCCGGCGCGAGCGGGGGCCGAGAACAACAAAGTGATTGACTGACTCCCCGATGGGGAATAACAGGCCTTCGGCAACCTGGTCGAGCACTGCTTCGACTCCTGCGTGGACGACTTCTCATCCAAGGCCCTCTCCTCGCGCGAGACCGGCTGCATCAACCGCTGCGTCAGCAAGTGGCTCGTCGCCCAGCGACGCGTGAGCGACCGCTTCCAGGAGCACAACCAGCAGCTCGCCCAGCAAATGAACAAATAAAAAAAGCGCCTTCAACTCGCCCTCCGACCCTGATGAATTGGGGGATCGTATGTAGGAATGGGAACATAGGCGCGTCTCACCATGAAAATATACTGCTGGAAATGGCTGTATGAAATGAAAACAAAACTATTCATGTACGAGGTATAGATGGAGTGGTGTACGATAATGCGGGCATCTTTATGTCACTGCTTGTTTAACGGGAAAGGAGGCCAAGGCCATGGTTGAGACGGACACTGAGTCGAGGAGACGGCGCTTGGAATATATATGTATGGTTACGGAGAGCGGAAGGGACGTGAAGGCCAGCGGCCAGTTCTCCTCCTGGACACAAAAAATAACACAGCTCTTTAGAACCAGTAAAAAGAAAACAAATCACATTGTATAAACGCTTCCCAGAGTCTACCATAGTCCCGTTCCAACGAGAGAACAATGCCATCTATTAATAAAAAAGCAGGTTGAGCTTTTCGTATGGACTTTGCCCAAACTGCATGTATCCCAGGTCAACGCATAAAAAGAAAGTACATCTGTATGTGTTGGTTATATGTCAACGCCACCAAGGCTAAAAAGTGCCACACCCCGTTGCATTCCATGCGTAATACCAGCTATAATCCACGTTCTTCTCTTGCAGTTATCGTCCCGCGCCCAGCTGAATTTTACTCCGTCTCAGCGTCCTCGCCAAGAACATCCCTTATAGCCTGGAGCTGAGCACAAAGTCTAGCCTCCAGCACATTGTCATGCGGCTCGCCTGCACTGGGCTTCATTCCCCGCCATTCTGTCTCTCTTGTGCCTAGTGGAAGGAGGCGCTCTTTGAGCAGCCTGTCGCTTGCTAGCCAGAATTCAACGTTCTCCAGAAGTGAAGTGGCATCCCACTCCACCTCGGGAATATCTCTGGGGTTGTTTACACGAAGGGCCGAGATGACTCTTACGAGGAGTGCAAGCGAGTGAATCTCGGTTGTCGCGATGAGTGTCAAAAAGTGAGGGGTGGACCGCGATTGTGTCCTGCTCGCCCCTGGTACCTCGAATCGCTCCACGCTTGATTTCAACAAGTGTTTGAACTGGTTAAGCACGAATGCAACCTCTGGAGCTACCGTAGCTCCTAATGCGGCAAGCCAGTTAAGGAGCAAGGGTAGTAGTCCCTTGGCCCAAATGCAGTAGCATCGTTGAATAACAGGTAGATCGGCATATGGCGAAAGGTTGGACTTGAGCATGAACTTGGTCAGATTGGCTGATAGAAGACTGCTGAGAACGCCATCACATGCCATCTGCTCTGCCAGTAAAGGTAGGGTAGACAGTTCTAGAAGGAACAGAATACTGAGCTCTCCATAGATAGGATCACCTTGATCGGCCAGTTTATCCGCCCACGAGTATAGCGAGGTAGCGGCATATACGCAATTGTGCGAAGCTATGATATTCAAAATCTGCGTTTGGGACTGGTCGATTCCAGGTAAGCTCAAACAAGCCTGCAAGATAGCTGTAATGAGACCAAGGTCTTCTGGCAGGACCGCTGCTGCGTTGTCATGAATCAGACTGACAAGAGATCGGAAACCTTGGCCAACGACTCGGTCCAGAATATTGAGCACGGTCTGGGTGACCAAGACGCTGGTCTCGCAGGCATTGGAGTCCGAATCTGATGATTTCTTTCCGCCTAGTTGATACGCTCGGAGTGTTACGAACAAAGCCTTTAAGAGGGTGCGGTAGTATGGGATATTCTCAGACGAAAATGGATCATCCACACCATTGATTGTCGCTACAACCGTGTCCAGCAGCTGATCAATGTCTGTTGAGGCAAGAGGGGTCCTGACAAGTCGCTGAATCAATACCAAAGCAAGGCCCGATCGGGCATCGGCAAGCTTGAGAAAGATAGCCTCAGGGCCAAGGATGCCTTGGTTCGCGTTGAGACACTGCTGTGCGGTCTGGAGCATCTGCTTGGCGATGGTGTCGTTTGTAGGTAAGCAAATGCTGAGTTCTACCAACAAGAACTCCCAGGCGTGGAAGAGTGCCTAAGGAAGGAGGGTTAGCAACTTTGGACAAACTGTATATTTAGTGAGGACTCACAATCTGGGCATCGACCAATGAGAGGTTCGTGTTGGCGAGTTCCATCTCCATCTTGAAGCCGTTGTCCTTTCGACCCAACCAGCCAGGGTCAAAGCTAAGCATGTCATTGGCACGGTCGAGGTCGTAGTAATAGTTGGCCCCCAGGTCTCTTGGTTCCAGCAGCGTTCGTTTGAAGTCATCGAGGGAGCAGCCAGAATACTTGTCGGAAAAGTTCTTGGCAAAGTTGCTGTGGAGTGATTTGTTGTAACCTGAGACTTCAACACCGTCCCGGAGGTAATAGTCCAAGTCGGCCACGAGCTTCTTTGCAAGAGAATCAGCATTGCCAAGGTGGCGTGAGTGGTATAGCTGCATAGCGAAAGTTTCACCAATGTAAGCCGCAATTCGAGCCTCGATAGCTGCCTGTGTTGCATTGGTTTTTGCCGCCAAGTGTGACGGCCTGAGATCACGCACATACTCACGAAGGCCATCTAGATAAGAAGTATCTTTTTGTGAGGTGAAGACGGTCCATGGCCAAAAATTTTGCGCAGAGGCAAGGAAGTCCAACACGACAAGCGCCTGATCAGTATCGAGTGTTTTCAACTTGGATACCTTTTTCAGAGCCGTAGCAAAAACGGAGTGAGATGCTACTTCGTTCTTGGAAGTCTTCTTCATGACCTCACGAGGCGTTTGTCCTGTGAGAAGGCAGCTCGATATCCACTGCTGCCTGTTCCTGAGGACAGAAGAGAAGAACCGCCATATTAATTTGACGTTTCGAGGGAGCAAGAAAGGCTCACCCAAGGTCGAGAGGAGCTGTAGAAATGACTTTGATGTCTGAGGTCCTAGGTATCCTAAGAGAGAAACCGGCTCGTTCTCAGACTTCCCAGCATTGATCACGAGGCCCTCGAGCAATCTAATTGCTGGTCCACACAGATAATCGGACGTGGCACTCAATCTGGCTAAGAGAGTACAGCTCTTGAACAAGTAGTTCTCAATCATACTTGACGGCTTCTCGAGCAAAGTGGAAACGCGAAGTAGATTCGTAGCAAAGTCTAGAACCGATGTGACTTGGCTATAGAGGGTTTGGTTGAGTTGAGGGTATAAGGTGGATGTGGATATAGTGAGGGCTGTCGTAAACGAGGAGAGAATAGGCTGGAATCTGAGTGTCCCTGTTGTGGGTTGAATAAAGCAGTCAAGGATGTGCAGGGCTGCCGATCGGAGGTTTGATGTAAGATTCTCCGAGCTCTGAGGGTTACCCATGCTGAAGCAGTAGCTAATGAGCTTGTTGAAGATTGGAAGCACGTGGTTGAGGAGTGAGATACGCTTGTCTTCCGACTCAAATCTCCATGTCGAGGTCGTTTCGAAAATATCCACACACGCTTGTGCGATTGAGCAGGACACTCTGGATAAGACCTTACTAGCAATGCCGATTAACGGGTTTGGATCCGCCTTCTGCCTCGTGGCTACCTTGTTTTTCGCCCGGCGTTGAACCGCCGAGGTCATTGCAGTATCAATGAGCTGAGAGAACATTTGCACAGACGAGTCTAGAAAGTCAAAACGGCTGGCAATGAGATCTAGTGTTCCCGTTATACTTGTCAACCTTCCAGCTTTGGAATCGGAGTTTAGAAGATCGCTTCGAGCCAAGTATGACCATACCCGGCTAGGATGAATCAGGGAGACAGCGTTTAGAAACTGGACACAGGCGTTCAAGACGAAAACGGAGGCTTCCTCATCAACTGTTAGACCCTCCTGAAGGTAGTAGTCCATGACATCACACACCACTGTGACAAGATCCTTGCCGCCTGATATATGTTTACTGGCTTCAGAGATGATATCGCTGTCTTGCTGAATTAACGACAGGTTGGAACTGGAACACGAAGCCTTCATGAAGTCCACCCGGATCAATGTCGCAAAAAGCATGATGATCTCAGCAACTTCGTCAGACTGGAGTAATCCCATCTCTGTCTGATATCCTTCAGGCATCATGTTGATCTCAAGGCGACGACCGAGTAGAGATAAAGTTGAATGGACAAAGTCAATCTTGACGACTCGATCAGACTGCGACTCTGATTCATTTGTAAGGAAGCGGCCGATTGTGCCAGCTGGAACACGGTATACGTCGTCCTCGAGAATCCTGCGCTTCCACGAGGGCGAAAGTGAGATGAGGGGAATATCTGCAGTAAGCTCGAATGTGTTGCCGAAGGGATCATCATCTTCAACCATCTCATAATGAACGAAAGATGGTGGCACGACCAAAGAAAGACTGGGGGTGTTTCGAAGGACATTCATTATGAGATCGGAATGCTCATGATCACCTAGATCGGTTACGGTGCAAAGCGACCTGCAGATTCTCAGGAAGGGCATGAGCTCGTAAGGATACCGATCTAGGGATTGTTCTAGATAGAGTTCCAATAGATGCGTATCCTTGAGCATGCTTGCGCGCACATCGTGTTCCGGGGACAGAGTCTGCTGATTTGTGATGTCCCAGTAGTCGCGGTCGGTGAGAAGCAAGGAAAGGAGCGACATGACGGGCTCACTTCGGTATCCAACGACAGGGAACGTAACCTTGAGAAGCCCAATAAACCTAGAGTTGATCCTAGATCTAATCAGAGGTGGCAATGACGTGTCTGAGGCCATGCGAGAGAGAATATCGTGCACCCGACCACCGGCTGTGACACCCACTGCAAGTCGCTCCCCGAGTGGTTGCCCCAGCTCCTTGGATTCAGACTCAATGGCATTGATGACGAAGGTGTCGAATTTCGAGTGCTCGATGGAAAACGTGCTGCCGGTCGAATTGCGTCTGGTCAGTGTAGGTACAGCAACATCAATGCTCGCAGGTGACTGAGCGGATTCGTTCTTTGCCTCGAAAGCATAGCGATTGGTTTGTTCAACCCGCTCATCGCGTGTATGGTTACGTCTTCTCCAGGACATCTCCATCTGGTGGAAGATGACACTCCATGTGAATATGACGGGGCTACCTGCTTCGGAATCGGCTTCAGCAGCAGCAATGATGCATCTATGGATCTGCTCTACAACCTCCGAAAAGATGTAGGAATCGTGTATGTCCTCAACTGGAGTTGCATCCTGATTCTGGTTCGCAAGGAACGTGATGGTGTTGACAGGTCTGAGAAAGGTATATGAGATGGCTGCGGCTAGGGTTTTCAGGGGCAGTACAAGCTCTGCCATTCCGAGAGATGCCTATGAGATCGTCAGTATACGAGACACGTTCTAAATAAGTGGTCAAGACAAACCAGTTGCATTCTATCAAAGAAGCAATAAGCCTCCATAAAACCGAACCAGTCACTGATGACGTCCAAGGGAGCGTAGGTGTCTCCCAGGCTGTCAGCTAGCTGGAATATGACTGACATAGTGTGGACGACCTCAGTCAGCATGGCGCGAAGCCATTCGAGCTCAATCATGTCGTCGAGCAAGACATCCTCCTTGGCGACTGAGCTGTAGCCCGATTCCACCAAGCCCATGCATTCTATTAAAGACTTGAGATATACGGGGAGTAGGGTTTCGATTTTGTCCTTCTGCTGCGAGGCCGCGCTGGTCTTGAATCGGTACAGCTGTGCCAGATTTCGGTCGACACCAGTGAAGACGGGTAGCTGGCCATATATGGATATGGAAGTGGTGTAGTCAACGACCATCATGAAGTGGCGTCGTTCGCTGAGATATGTGCGAAAGAGACGGCGCTTCTTGGCCTCGGGCTTCTCAAAGTCGGCAAGGATCTCATCGGCATCCGATGCCTGGGTCGCGCCGAAGGCAGACAGAAAAGAGGTAGCTTGTCCATTGTTGAAGCCAGCAGCTTCCTGCAGATTGGTCGCGTCTTGGGAGGACAAAGGTCCTGTTAGGTAGTGCGCAGGCCGAGACTGGAATTCGACAACAACGATACGTAGTGCCGCGACGAGGCTGATATTGGCGTTTTTGCTGAGCCATTCTGAGTCCTCCTTGATGGTTTTGATATCTACCCTGTCATTGGAGGCTGATGTAGTGTTGACAGGAGCGGTCTTGGTCTCGAAGACCTTCTTGGTCGCATCCGAAGGCGATGCAAAGACGCTGGCGGGATCTCGTAGGATACCGTGGACGTATTCGTCGTCGAAAAAATCGATTACGGCCGGGGCTGTCTGCCTCTGGCCCGAAGGATCGGAGAGCGCAGTCGCGACATGCTTCCACGAGCTGGAGCAGCTTGGGTTAGTGGTGATGGATAGCTCTTGGGCCGGAAAGAAAGCTTTTGGGGGCAAGACTTACAGAAGCACCCGGTCTCCAAAAAGAGACTCGTCTAAAGGAGGGAAGTAGTTTCGGTCAGGAACTGACGCCATTTCCACAAGCGTCAGTTTCGCGGCAGTAGCTCGCGACACATGCCTTGCCTTTGGTGATAATTGCTGCGATGCCAAACAGCAAGCTGGTGATGGATGTTTTTATTACGGGCGTACCTCAAAAGGCTGAGGCGCGCTATGGCACCTAGCAGTACTCCGTAGCCTAGACTAGAAGTACCTTGCAACAAAGAAAAGGCCTACGAGGTACAAAGGGCGGGAGTCACTCGTGGAACTGGCCAATCCCAACACGAGAAAGCTCAATCTTGTTGTACCTGGGCCTGTAATTTTTTTTGGATTCCCTGGAGAAGCCCGAACTTCTGCCGGGTGCTAACCAGCCAGCCAGCAGCACCAATTATTATCGATAACCTCTGCACCGGCGTCGGAGGGGCAAACACCATTATTTGGACGGCACAATGAATAGACGCAACCGCCCTCTTCCAATTTGCTATTCTTTCCAGAAAACTGAATTAATTGGTAGCTGTAGTGAGACTCAATTGAACTTTCACCACTAGAATATTTGGAAAAATTAGCGAGACACATGTCTTGACGGCAGCTATAATCTGTGACACATGCTCACTAAACGGCAGTATCACTCACTCTCGTCCGCTAACGGGACCACCACCAAACCTAGATAGACTCATTCTTACAAATTTCGTCACGTCGCCTTCTTTGACATTCCCATTCATTTCCTCTTCCGCCGAAGCCAACCAAACCACCACCAATTTAGTCTCTCTCTCATCTCCTGGTTTGGGCTGGTCCAACATGTCTTCTCTCGACCTCATCGATCACTCCCCGCAGCAGCCGGATCCCTCACCACCGGTCCCCACCGCCTCCAATCTCATCTTTATCGACAACTACGACTCATTCACTTGGAACATTTACCAGTACTTGGTTCTCGAGGGCGCCACCGTCCATGTCTTCCGCAATGACCAGATTACTCTCGACGAGCTGATCGCCAAGAACCCTACACAGCTCATCATCAGCCCCGGCCCCGGGCACCCTGCCACTGATTCTGGTATCAGCCGTGATGCTATCCAGCACTTTGCTGGCAAGATTCCCATTTTTGGCGTGTGTATGGGATTGTAAGTCATAAAATGGGTTTCATATACTCATTCACCCACATTTTCCTATCGTTCAGCTGGCCATTTTCTCACATTTTCTGTTTTCAGGCAATGCATCATCGATAGCTACGGTGGTGAGGTAGCCTCAGCAGGCGAATGGCTCCATGGGAAAACCTCTCCCTTAACGCATGATGCTAAGGGAGTCTTCAAGGGCTTGAAGCAGAACATCCCAGTCACACGGTATCACTCTCTTGCTGGTACACCCGTTGCATTGCCCGAGTGTCTCGAGGTTACCTCCTGGGTGGCCAAGCCAGATGGCTCACAGGGCGTCATCCAAGGTGTCCGGCACAAGGAATTTACCATGGAGGGTGTTCAATTCCACCCCGAGAGTATACTAACAGCAGAAGGGCGGACGATGATCAAGAACTTCCTTAAGCTGCAAGGCGGTACCTGGGCAGAGAGCGAGAAGCTGGCGAAGGACGCCGCAAGCTCATCCACAGTCACTACAGGGCAAAGCAAGAGCAACAACATACTCCGCCAGATCTACGCCAACCGCAAGGCTGCCGTTGAGATCCAGAAGCAGATTCCTTCTCAGCGCATGGCTGATCTGGAGGCCGCGTACAGTCTCAATGCCTCACCACCACTAGTTCCATTCATCAACCGCCTACGCCAGTCGCCCTTCGATGTCTCCCTCATGGCCGAAATCAAGCGAGGTTCGCCCTCCAAGGGAATCTTTGCGCTCGAAATCAATGCCCCTGTCCAGGCCCGCAAATATGCTCTTGCTGGAGCGAGTGTCATCTCTGTGCTCACAGAGCCAGAGTGGTTCAAGGGCAGTATCGAGGATCTACGAGCTGTTCGCCAGGTTTTGGACGGTATGCCTAATCGACCGGCAATTTTGAGAAAGGAATTCATCTTCGACGAATATCAGATTCTGGAGGCCCGACTTGCGGGCGCTGACACCGTTCTCCTCATTGTGAAAATGTTGGACAACGAACTTCTTGAGCGGTTATATAAGTACTCACAGTCTCTGGGAATGGAGCCCCTTGTAGAAGTACAGAACGCTGAAGAGATGGAGAGAGCTCTCAAGTTGGGCTCCAAGGCCATCGGCGTCAACAACCGCAACCTGGAGAGTTTCGAGGTCGACATGAACACAACAAGCCGTTTGCGAAAGATGGTTCCCGAGGACACCATTATCTGTGCTCTCAGTGGCATCAACAAGCACCAAGACGTGTTGGATTGCAAGAGAGATGGTGTCAACGCTGTGCTAGTCGGAGAATCGATCATGAGGGCACCCGATGCCACTCAGTTCATTAGCCAGCTATGTGCTGGAGTAGACGCTCCCACCAATGCTGCGCCCCCACCCCCTTTATACGTAAAGATCTGCGGTACGCGAAGTCCCGAGGCAGCAAAAGAAGCTGTTGAGTCTGGTGCTGACTTTGTTGGCATCTGTTTGGTCCCTGGAGCCAAACGATGCATCACCCACGAGACTGCGCTGGCCATCTCCAATGCTGTCCACTCATACAGCTGTTCATTGCCGGCTAAAGTTGATATCCCAATTTCTAGCACCGGAGCCACAGACTTCTTCGCCTCAGCGACCACACGGCTAGTCAGCAGCCGCCCACGCGTTGTCGGCATCTTCCAGAACCAGCCCCTGAATGAGGTCCTCGAGAAGCAGGAACTCTATGATCTAGACATGGTCCAACTTCATGGAGATGAGCCACTCGAGTGGGCGCACTTCATCCCTGTTCCTGTCATCCGTGCCTTCAAGCCTGACCACGTCGGCATCGGCCTGCGCGGGTACCACACCATCCCTCTCTTGGATTCTGGTGCTGGCTCTGGCAAGCTCATTGACGTGTCCAAAGTGAAGGAGGTCCTCGAGAAGGACCCTGAACTGCGCATCTTCCTCGCCGGCGGTTTGAACCCAGACAATGTTGCTAGTGCTGTCAGATCTCTAGGGGATCTCGGCTCTCGTGTCATTGGTGTCGATGTCAGCAGTGGCGTCGAGGAGGCAGGAAAGCAAAGCTTGCCGAAAATCACTGGTTTCATCAAAGCCGCAAAGGAGATCAGGTAATGGGAAGATATTGTCTGTTTGCCAAGTTTGCATATAATCAGCATCAGGATTAGACTAGGAAATCTGCAATAAAATAGGCGCCTTGCATGATCAAATAACGTTGCCCCCATGAATCTTTTCAAAAGTTCTGTGTTCCGCGGTTCCGCACTCAAGGAATAAGAGCGGAGTGGCCACTGCCCGGCGATGGGCTGCCATGGCTGGTCCTTTCGCTGCCTCGAGGTTGCAGCCGGGCACGACTCCCGAGTTGAGCGAGGTCACCCCTTTAACGATGGGAAGCAACTCCAACGATACTCACCGGCTCTGAATCCCCAATTCCTCCACGAAATCTTCTAAATACTTTTCTTTTTTATTTAATTGAAACTATTTATTATGTCTGCGTACTAGTTTTGGGTTTCTTTCATTGCAGCGTTATAAGAACTAACAACACGCGTCCCGATGCCTGATTCTTTGCGTTCTCTTCAACAACCTTTCAACCACAACAGAACAGAACAATTTCTCTCAATACTGGGAAACCCAGTAACAAGGCCTACTTCTGGCCTAGACGCCTAGACCTTCGCGATGCCCCGTCAGATCTTCAAGAAATGCGTCATCGCAGTCGCAGGGCCCCTCCCAGGCCAGCTCACGGCCGAGAACCTCGCCCAATGGACCCGCCTCCGCAAGGGAATCTTCAGCAATGACTTCGACGAGTTCGTGACGCACCTCCTCTGCACGCGAGAGCAGTTCAACAAACGAGTTCCAAGGGGTAAGTGCCAGGGAACATTCTGAGCGGAACGACGTGGAGTCTGCATGTCCCTCAGACTTTTTACTTACACCTTGGTCGGTCGCAGTTCAACAAGCTCTGAAGCGGGGGAAGCGTTTCCATATAGTCCACTATGACTGGTTTGAGTTCTCTGCCGTCCAAGAGAAAAAGCAGCCCGAGAATGAGTACTCGATGAGGGTTCTGCTTGCCAAGCAAAAGGCCCGTGAGAGGGAAGAGCGGAGGATCGAGAAGGGTATACAGAATGAGGAGAAGTTCGTCAACACGAGTAAGTATAGTTTTTTAACATAACTTCCTATTTATATCACATGTTCCATTCTACTGTTTTGAGGCAATCCTAACCTATTCTGTCAACGATATAGATCTGTTTCATATATACACAGACCGGGAGTTCTTTTCATACCAGATCGACATCACGAGAGACGACACTGGGTTAGGAGAACTTGGCCAGCGCTATACCATGTGTGTAAGTCAAGCTCATCGCGCTCAACATGGCAAGAATGTGTAACTTGATCTGACATGACATGATCTCAGCTTTGGGAATCCGACGCCAAGCCGCACCTTTACCAATTCACAGCAAAGTTCCTCAAAAGAAAAGGAGATGGGCAGCCTACATACTACCGCCCAAGTCCCTGCGCAGGGAAATGGCGTGAGGAGATGAATCACTTCATGGCATTCTTTCAGAAGAAAACGGGGGTCGACTGGGAGGATCGAGTGATCATGCAGAAGACGACCAACATTGAATACTTTCAGTATACTCCACCGGTGCGTTTTGAAAAATGGAATTACATTGAAAGATGGTTGCGCATGAGGCTAATTTTTGCTTATAGGCGGGAGGGAAGCCAGTTGGCCGCCGTCTTCGTCATTCTCACGAGTACTGCCTCCAAATCAATGCCGAACTCAGGGGACTTCCATGGCCACCAAAGGAAGAGAAACCAGAGGGCATGATGGATATGACCCAAGCAGGAGACATATCGGCGATACCGGGGGAAGTGATGAGTGGGAGCCCGAGACCTCAGTTGAAATGAGAAACGACAGTCTCGATGACGAGAACATGGATACAAGCGAGGATGAGGCACCCTCATCCACTCAGGACACTCCAGATGACAAAAAATGTGAAGACGAGATGACCAATGATGACTCGGACAAAGATACAGACATGGAAACAGAGACACCTCGTCAGAGTGAAATGGAGGATGATGAGATGGAAGATCAACCTTTGACCTCTTCCTCGGATGATTCGACCGAGGGCTCAACCTCTCAACTAGTGGGAGATGGACACGCAACGCCTACTAGTCTGGCAAGCGATGATGCATCCTGTTCCTCAATGGATACAGGTGCCATGGTGCCTGACGAAATTCATGACCCAAGGTTTTATGAGGCTGTGAGACAGGCACTCAAATTCCCCGTTCCGAGCTGAGGTCATCTCAAATAATCCCCCCTCAAGGTATCATTAAGACTGCGTTCTAGGTTCATCTCCGCCATATCCATCGAAGGGTCAGGGGGGCATATAAAAATGGGCATGTGGAATATGACATGAGATACAAAGTGCTGGGGTGTAGTAGGAAAATCAGGTAGCCAGAAAGACAAAACGAGAAATGCTCCCATGTGCCTACATTGGCAGCATCCATTTTCTTTCAATAACTAGACTGCAAATCAAACGCTGCCATAAATGCTCCTGGCGTCTAAATAAGATGTGCAACACCAATGTAAAACACCATCCCAATCCCTAAAAACGCCTGGTATCGTGAGGGTTTTTCTACTACAGCCACTTCCCTTCCATCTCCCTATTTAGGAGGGGGTGGCTACCGCTTGGTAGTATCGAGGAAAAGAAGCATAGAATCCTAGAACCTCAGCTTCGGCAGCACAAACACCAGCACTAACAGCCCAATCATTAACCCATACACCCACGCAAACAGCATCATCCTCCCCCACCATCCCTTGCCCTCCGACATCTTCTGGAGCGCTCCCATCCTCCCCTTGGCGATGTCCATCCCACGTCCTGTCCGCTCCATGCCCTCAGTCGCCCGAGTCAGCACGTCCTTCTCCGACTCGAGACTCGCCGCAATGTTCTTCTGCTGGTTCTTCATGGCCTGCGCCATCTGGAAGACCTTGTCGGCGAGCTCCTCCCGCTCCTTGGACTGGACGTCCAGGATGGCCTCCGCCGTCGCAGTGGATCTCTCGGCCTGGGCACCCGCAGCCACCGTCCGGTTACGACGATTGGCGAACAGGGCAGCTCGGGCCGTTGCATGCGCGGGGGGTTATCCGGCGACTCTGGGACGGCGGTCGGTTTCGCTGACGACCGCGACCGCAGCGTCTGCTGGGTCTGGGTAGGGGTATCTTGCACGGACGGCTGAGGGGTCGGCGATGGTTGAGCCGGGGGCGCTGACTGAGTATCCGAAGCTATGGAAGCTGCACTGTCATCAGGAGTCGGGAAGTCCTCCTCCTGCTGGGTATCTGTACTCTCCGATGGGGTCGGTATCAAGTTGGCCAGGGCATCATCCACGTCGGAGCTGTCCTCATCATCCTCCTCTACCAGCGCCAGCTTCTGCAAGTCCTGTAGTCGATCCACCAGCACATCTAGGAGCTCTCTCTTCTTGTTGAGGTCCGTCTGTACCTCAACTCTTCGGCCGGGGGCCAAGACGCCGAGCGCATCTTGTTCGAGCTTCGTGAGGGTCGCCCGCGCATATTCAAGGTTCTGGCAGCAAAGCGTTAGCCCCGACGCTGGGACGCGGGCCCAAGGTGGGTACAAACCGATTTCTGTCTGGACCTCTCGTACTCGCTCGTCCGTAGCTGTCGCTCGCGGTTCGGATCGGGATGCAGCAGGACCTGTTGCAGCCGTGAAAGTAGCTGGCCCAGTTCGGCGGAGGAGCGCTCGAAGCTGCTGCCAGTCCGGCGCAGCGCCGGTGACGGTGCGTTTGAGAGTCGAGCCATATGGCGATTATTTGTAATTAGAAGCGACGTATTGATTATAGTGAGGCTGCAGTATGGCAGTGCAGAGTGAGAGTGTAGAATCCGGATGCGATATGCCAGCCTGGTATGGTTCAGCTTGGGAATATTTAAGCGCCCCAGCTGTTAAGTATCCAAAGCCTGTGACGTGTGTTCAATGTTTTGGCAGATGGACGCTAGTGGGGCCGAGTACCCCGGAGATACTTTCGAGGCTGCGTGAGTGGCGTGGGAAGAAGTGTACTTGGCTAGTCACTGTGAACTGCATAAGTCAATGCTACCCCAGACCCCGGTGCCACAACAACCACGACGAGATGGAAGAATACAGAATAATAAAGTAATAAGAAAACAAAAACAAGTTAGGTGGCCATGGTGCCGTAAAGCAACTGCTCATACTGCCATCAACACAAGCTGTTTGAGACCTCTGTCCAATTCCCCCACCTACCGCATATAGGATATATACTGGGTAGGCATGCAAGTGTGTACGACAAAGCACCTTGTACGACATGAGATAAGCTACTTGTTTGGCAGAAAGTATTTGATTGACTAACTGAGCTTGTCGACAAGACAACAACTTAGTTGATTGTTCATCGACGAAGCGAACCCCCAGCAACCGGGGATAAACCAAACGGCATCAGAAGGTAATGTTACAAGTGAAGAAGTCCATGAATTCACTATAGGCACTTTCTTGTTTTGGCCGTCTTCGTGTCTGCCTTCGAAACAAACCAATCAGAAGAAGACGGCAACTGTTTGAAAGACGGCCTGATGTTAACTGGCCCATAGCATAACCAACCATTTAACGCTGCCAAATGAGGAAAATCCAACGCCAGGGTAGTGCATAATTCGTAAACTCCCCAAATTCAAGGCTGGCAAGGGTGTTGGCCTGTGCAGGCTAGGCCCTGTCATGCGAATCATCATCGCATTTTGAGAATTAGTCAGGCAAGTGAGGCAGCTGCGCGGTTGGTTGGTTGCCTGTCTCATAGATTTAGACCGGCTTTCTGGCCATAGTTCAAGCGAGGTTTGTGACTTCTCGCTTGTCTCTGCTACAAGTTAGATGGCTCCGTCAAACGCAATATCTTGTCCCACGATCGGGGAAACCTCCAAGGCCATCAATACTGCCCCAAAATCGATATCTCTGGCGTGAATCGTTGACCGATTTGGAAACACCGTTAGTCCTTGTCCTTGCTCTCCTCCTGTGTTGTAGCCTCCTGCTCTAGAGCGGTCCGTAGTCTTTCTTCCTGTTTCTTCCAGTGGCTCCCCTCTTGGTAGTCGGAGCTGATTCCCAAAGCTTTCCGCAGGCGCTCACTCTCCTTGATCTTCGCATCGGCCATCTCATGTACTTGGTGTTCCTTGAAAGGCCTCCGGGGGCCAGCACCCCTCCTCCCAGAGTTCATCTCGGCCAATAGCTTCTTGCGCAAAGCGTCGCACCGATCCTCAATTTCATCTTCATCGACCCTGATTAAAAGCAGTTAGTTTGTTTGCCAATGCCATAGTCCAAGCAAGTGGCGCATTTGCATCATCCAAGGGGTGGGAACTCACTCCTCTTCCTCAAGCTTGTCCCGCAGTTCGAATACTTTCACCTCTACTTCCCTCTTTCGGTCGTGTTCCAAGATGGCCTTATCCGGTTGGCGCTGCTTGTGCCTCAGACTGTCTAGATCCTTGGGGTATGGAGCACCATAGTCGCGCGGCTTGATATGGGCAAGATTTCGTTGGACATAGCCCGAGGTTCCACTGCCTCGAGGCGTGGAGAGACCGACGTTGTCTGACATGGCTGTGCTTTGGATTACCCCGCTAGCTTCGGCGCGAATATGGCAGGTTTGCTGTTAGAAGAGGCTTTCGTTGGAGGATTGCTGGATAATAGGTTGCGCTCGCTAGTTCCCTGCCCAGCTCTTCACCTCCACAAGAATCCAAGATGATGCACCTACGTAGCGTGAAGGGTCAGATAAGATTAGCGGCGGACAGATCTGGAAGGCGGTGGAGCCCACTTTCTTGCGGGACTGGCAGAATGATGTACTTCTAGAACCAGCTCAAGCCCGCCCTCGATTTCCACCACCATTCAGCAGGTACAGGTACATGGGCAAAGTACTACCGTAAATCCATCAGCGGAAGGCTCAACTGGACGTGGGGTTCGCCTTTGACGAAAAAAGCACATGCATGACAAATGAAAGGATGAAAAGAGTCACACTAGACAGGTTGACTCACAGCTACAACTTCAGGTCCAGATATAGACTCTGCTACATTTATTAATCTTGTGAACTCTTGATTCCACCATCTCCTTCGCACTACCCAACGTCGCAGGAAAAAAGAAAAATATCTATCACGATGCCCCACCTTCCAACCGTCGACGACGGATCAAAGCAAGAACTTGTCTTTCCTCCTGTCACTAAAGATCATATTCAAAACTGCTCTTATAATGAGTGGTTTCCAAAGTATAGGAGCTCATGTATAAAGTCGAGAATAATTCCTCTGTCGACCGATTTCGTGTCTTATCTCAATGAAGACGGCATCGTCCTGGCCGACGACGAAGAGTCCGGGGCAACAGAGGAGGAAGATGAATGGGCTACTACCACCACTACTTCATCACGAGTGCGCGAGATTGAATCAGACGATGAAGATGAAGAGGATGAACCAGACAGGCTTCCGCCCAACCAAAGATTTCCTGAAATACATCAACTGATCAAAGCAAAGATCGCCGAGCTGGGTGGTGCCGTCGTACCCAAACTCAACTGGTCCTCTCCCAAGGATGCCAAATGGATCTCGCCTCATCAAAACACACTCAAGTGTACATCACCAAATGACATTTACCTACTGCTCAAGTCTTCATCGTTCATCTCCCATGACCTCCATCATGCTTTCGATGGATGCACTTCCACTCCACCAACCCGTCCCTACGCTCCCGTCCTCGTCCTTCGCCCCTTTTTCAATCCTCATGTCGCCCTAGAGTTCCGCTGTTTTGTCAAACACCGGTCTCTCATCGCCATCACCCAGCGTGATCTCAACTACTACTCTTTTCTCAACGGCCTCAAGAGCAACTTGACCCGCAAAATCAAGGCCTTCTTCGACAACACCCTCCGCTTCACGTTCCCAGATGCCAGCTTTGCTTTTGACGTCTACGTGCCCGAGAGTGCCTTCGAGGACGACGGCCTGGGCAAGGTGCGTCTCATCGACATCAATCCATGGGCTCCACGCACCGATAGCCTACTCTTCGACTGGCAGGAGCTGCTTGAATGGGAGGTGGCCAACCCCCTATACGGCTCCCCTAGCACGGCAGATGCGGACGGAGAACTTCCATCTGAGAGCGGCGAAGACACCACAGCCACATCTGAGACCGATGAGGAACGGGGCGCAGATGGTGGTGTAGTGAGAATAAGATTCAAGCCCGATGAAGAGCCCAAGTTCAGGATCATTGAGCGGGACGACCCTGCAGCCTTTAACTTTAGCTCATCGCAATATTCTGCACACAAACTCCCGAAAGAAGTGGTTGATGCCAGTCTTTCTGGTGAGGGTGGAATCCGAGAGTTTGCTCAGCAATGGAAGGAGTTGACTGAGGGGAGGGCAGACGGTATCTGGGAGCAGGCTGCAGGTCTCAACAAGTAGAATGTTTATATACAACCTAGGCCTGACTTAGATATGACCAAATAAAGTAAAAGTTCACGTGCAATATATAGCTCTCTATCGTTAAGACTAGACAACGCCATGTGCGTAATAACACAGTGATCAGAAAGTGCGTTGCCTGTTCACAAGTTTGGCATGGCTTTGCGCGGCCACAAAAGACTTCAAACCAAACTCGAAACTCCAATTTAACAGAATGAAACTGGAATACGGTTGGCCAGGAGAAACAGCCCCAATAGCGTACCTACAAGCTCTTCAGGGGGGATGCCAGCAGCCAAGTGCCCCATGTACGTCGACAGTTGCTGGCAGCCCGCCGCATGCCTGAGGAGTGAACCAGTTTCTGCAGAACGTGAAGGACTGCAACTCACCGCCCGAGCAATAACAACAGCACGCGATGTTGTTTGGCGACGCGTAAATCACACGACAACATCCAGCCGTGTTCAGCTGCCTAAGTCACCTTCTTCTCACCCTCGCCTTCGCACCCAAAACCACTCCAACACATCGTCACCCACCACCCCTTCACTTCACATCAACACATCCCAATCACTCTCTCCTGGCTATTCAGTCAAATTCAAAACCCATTCAGTGCTCCAAAAGCAAAATTCAAACAATAGAAAGACAACAGAACCCCCAACTTATCACTGCATTGTCCTGCCATTTGCTCACAATGGCCACAAAGCGTGAACCCGCTCGCGATGAGCTCAACGCGTCAGCTAAAGACACAGATCAAACCAATCACTTCACTCGATCTCGAGGTGAGCAGCCGGCCAACGCCAGCCATCCCTTCTCGCCTTGTGTCCTCGCGGACGGCGAAGATATCAACTCAATGAGTGGATATCCAAGCACGGGCGGGCCTGTCACTCCTCCCGAGGCGTCCCAGTCTAGCTCGACCATGGCTCAGGCCGGCTCTTCAAATGCTGGACCTTCTGCTGCTCCAAATACAACTTCTGCCTCCGAAGATGTTGACATGAGCAATACTATGCCGGCCAAGCGGGGCAAACGGAGCGTAACTACCGGTACTGTTGCGAAGCGCTGGTACCGCACCAGCAAGGGCTACACTGTCCGCATTGATGGTATCATCGGCAAGAGGCTTGCCAGACTGCCCGCAAAGCGCAACCCAGAACACCGTGACCGGTCTCACAAGCCCAACCTCAAGAGGCGAGGCAACGTCGAGGCCATGCTTGTTCAGGTCGCCGGCGACGAGGCAGAGCAAGCCTGCAAGAACTGCAGAAAGGGCCACGGCCCATGGACAAGGTGTGTCGTCCTAGAGGGTAGCCTCTGCGGAAGCTGTGCCAACTGCTGGTACAACGCGTGCGGCTCACGCTGCACATTCCATGGTAAGTCAACCACATCATCGCTCCACGAGGCTGCTCCAGCCCTGGGAGCAAGATGCTTCCGCGGCCGAGCCCATACTAACAAAGCCATCTTGCATCCAGAGAGCAAAGCTCCGCCAAACCCGGCGACTTCGCCGAACATTGCACCTCTGGGACCGTACCCGGTCTCACCAGCACGTTCTCCCCCAACACCCCCTTCCCAAGCCCTATACTACCCTCCTCCTGTGCATTACATCGCTCCTCAGGGGCCGTACTACCCTCCTCCGGCACATTACCCCCCTCAACACCAATACCCCCAAGCCCCTGCTCCCACACAAAGCGCATCATTCTACCCTCCTGGCCCTGCTGGGCCTCCTCCCATCGATGCCACACAAGCTGGAGAACTAAGCGTTCTCGGGCCTCATATCATGGCGCACTTCTACCAAGCTGGCGCCTCCTTCATGGCCGCCAAAGAGGTAGCACGGGCATACCACCTGAGCCCATTCGGGCGCAGCTTGGCCAGAATATTGCGCGCCTCTGAGGAACTTGGGATGCTCATGGCAGAGCACGAAGAGCAGTACCAGAACCAGCGCTGGCACCCGGTCTATGACGCTCCTCCTCCACCCCCCGCCGCGCCCACCGCCGCGCCCGTGGCTCCTCCCTTGGCTCCGGATTAGGAATTCCAAAACCAGGAGCAGCAATATTATGAGCCACAGTTCCAGGAGCAGCAAACTCCAGCACCGGCTTACGAGCCGAACCCTGATGCATACCCATTCGTAGGGCGATACTGAGCCCCTCAACC
The DNA here is from genome assembly GCA_037952775.1 of Clonostachys chloroleuca. Lineage (NCBI taxonomy): Eukaryota > Fungi > Ascomycota > Sordariomycetes > Hypocreales > Bionectriaceae > Clonostachys > Clonostachys chloroleuca. The sequence continues at coordinate 13,623,588 of JBANAY010000004.1, forward strand.
CGCTTCTGCGCGAGGAAGAAACAGTTCTGATCACTTCAGTATAGCCTTCGCAGAACATTATCCCAGTGTGTCGAAAAACCTGCAGTCTTATGTCTCTTACCTGATAGTCAACAATCGTGTGTCGTCACTGTTCGCTCGCTGCCCATCAACAGTTGTGTTATCCAAAAGAAAACAAAAAAAAAAGCAAAAAAAAAGGCAATAGGTACCTTTCCTTTCCCTTCCCTTTCCCTCCTTCACTCCTTCCCTCCCAACCAGGAACACCTCACTAACTCCCCAAACAGGTCGGTTCCAGAAGTTTACTTTCTTCTTTTTTTTTCTTCAACTCGCGTCTCCGCTGCGAGAAAAGTCTGGCAAATGTCACTTGCACCGCTTTCGTCATTCGCTCACTTCGTGCTTTTCGTTGCCCAAGTCGGGCGCGAATTGCTGACTGCCACGACCAAACACCACACTCATTTGCACCACACTCACTTGCACTACACTGGGCTGCTCTCGCGCGCCCCAAGTCTGGAAGAATTGCACACACACACATACACTTGCGCTTTGTTTCCCGAGTTTTTTCCTCCAGCACGTTCGAACCAATTGGCTTTTACTGCCTGCTTTTGTTGTTGCTTTTGTTCCTGCACTTTTCCCCACCACTGTCCTTTCCGGAAACCATCTTGAAGATCGCCAAGTCGCGTTGTCTGTCCTACCTACCTGCTCAATCAGTATCTCTCACTCTCAACAACAGAAAAAGACCAAAAAAAATCACTTGTCGGCTAACTTACTTGCATCAAAAAATCAAACATCACAAAAAAAAAAAAAAAAAAAAAAAAAAAAAAAGGCAACCAAACCTGGAAGTTTAATGTTTTCTCTCAAGAAACATTTTGTGGGGTCCACCCCGCCCCCATCTAAAGTCCAGATCCAGCTGGCAATAGGGACTTTTCCCACATTGTCGTCAATGCGAGCAATGCAATGAAAGGACCCATTGAATGCAACATAATCGGAACGGCTGAAACATCGCAAGTCGGAGGCCCCCCCCCTTCTCGGAGAACTCAGCTGATACGATGCGCGCTTTGTGCTTTTCCTCCCCCACGGGACTATGGAATGAACCAGTGAAGTGAAACAAGAAAATGGAAGGAGGGAAGAATGCGTAGGAGCTGAAGTCTGAAATCCCTGGAGAGGCGCGACGAGTGTCTGCGTGTGAATGAATTTTTGGCATGTTTCTCAGATGGAATTTTTGGAAGAGTTCAATCGGTTAGCTTACCTGCTTGTTGGCGGCGTATGTTCAGTCTGTGGATGCGCGTCTGCTGATAGATAGTCGTTCGCTTGTACAGCCCGCGCAACAGCCATTTGAATCAAATCAGTATCCATCCATGTGTTGTCACTTGCTTCTTTCGCCCCCTGCCATGCATGACCCAGTATCCAATAGACCTGCAGAACAGTGGTAATGATGAATTGCGGCACTGGTCCCCAGCAGGCACAAGCTGACAGGAAACCCAGAGTGTAGCCGTCACAAGGATGTTGGTCTTCTGCTCATCCATACATGCCACGATGTTAAGAGCCAAGTTTAGAAATAGCTGTCCTAGCCACGGTCTTCATTCAACTATACATAAAACTCTTCCAACTCTAAACCATCGTTGCAACTCCCCTCCGGCAGCTCCATTCATCCCGAGCCAAGCAGAAGGTGTATTTGAAAGAGCCAGGAAAATAACGAAAAAACTGAGAAAATTTTGGGAAAATAGACAGAGAAAGAAGAGTAGAAAACAGGAGGGGAAGTGAGAAAAAGATAGGAAAGTAATAAAAAAACACCGAAACGCGCAAGATGGGAAGTGTTTCGTAATTAAACAAAATAGATAACCTCCGCTCATCGCCCATATGTGACAGATGCAAAGTTTTCCTCTTCTGTTTCTCTTCCCTTTCTTCTCATAGCCATCACTGTTGCTTCATTCCGCACAGCCCAAATGCTCCAAATCATCGGTGGAGTCTAGCAAGACAGTTTGCTCTAGACTGGGTGCAGGCTGCCAGTTGCGAGCGCCATGGGGGGCAACTTTCGTTTCTAGGCCCACTGGAATACCACGGAGTTGCCGATAGTATCGTCTTCATATATTTGATAAAAGGGAGGAGGGGATAATGAAAATCATGAGCCATGGGACGTGGCCCACCTGTTCTTCGTTATTATTAAAAGATTCGAGGGGTATTCGTGTTGCTGTATAAGAAAAGTCGTTTAGATCAAACCGCACAGACGGAGGTTTTCTTGGATGATGATATCTGGATATTTTGTCAGTATGACTTGCCCAAGTTTAAGCTACAGGATATGGTCAACTTACCGTTGACGGCGGCCATGACGAATCGAATCTGTGTCGTATCTGTGGCGCAGGTGAAATGAGTGTAAATCTGCTTTGTCTCATGTTGATTCAGGCTGACGAATCGGTTGAGAATGTAGTCGCAGGCAGCAGCATAGTCATCACCGCCCTCGTAATCGGGGAAGTAGTTCTTCATAGGGCTGACAGGCAACTTCTCCTTAAATCGATCGATCTTGTTGAGGAACAAGATGATGGAGGTCTTGATGAACCATCTCGAGTTGCAGATGGAGTCGAACAGAGTCAGGGCCTCTTGCATACGGTTGACGGTCTCATCTTCGAAAAGCAGTTGATCGTACTCGGAGATGGCGACAAGGAAGAGAATGGTGGTGACGTTCTCGAAGCAGTGAATCCACTTCTTACGTTCGGAACGCTGGCCACCCACATCGAACATGCGGTAGGTAAGATCTCCGATGATGAAAGTTGTTTCAGTGATACCAGTGGTCTTGACACGGGAGCGAAGGACGTCCTGGTCATTAGGCATATAATCGGGAGCAGCAATGCGAGCGATGTTATCGAAGTAACTAAACACGTACTTGGTCAGAGAAAAGAAAAATCAACGCTCAGCGGCGTCCTGGTGAAACTTACTATCTTGCTGAGTCGTTGAGCTGGTATTCTCTGGATCGCTTGAAACACTCTTGTACGCCACGGTCCTTCCACAGAGCTTCGATGGCGCTTCCAACCTCAGGGGGAGAACGTCGCCCTCGATTTGGGCGGGTTGCATGAAGATGGTCTGGACGTGGTACTCCATGCGCTGGTCCTCAAGGGGTAGCTCAAGGGACTCCATGGCCTCGAGAATGACACGCATGGACTGGACAGTGTTGCTGAAGATGATTTCCTTGAAGGATTCGCGCTCATCGCGAGAGTAGCCACCCTCGTGGATAAGCTTCATCTGCTTCAGGATAGTCGACTTTCCGGATTCACCAGCACCTAGAGTAAGGGGTTAGACGCGACACTCATCAGAAGGAGCATCGCAATTGATGCCATCAGTAGAGTCATCGCTCCAGATGGCACACAAATGCGAGCGATACGTGAATAGAGACATACCAAGCAGAAGCATCTTGATCTCGTTGCGCTGCATCATCTTATCCCTCTTGAGCTGGTTCTCAATCTCCTCGTTGCGGGCCTTGCCCTCCTTCTCCTCGGTACTCATTCCACAACCCATCTTGACGGTGTGATGGCCTTCGCCGCGTGTGAATTAAGTGTATGGTTCTATGCCGTTCGATCGTACAACCTGGAGTTGGTCAAATGTCGCAGATCGGGAGGTATCTGACCGCGGACACGGCTACTTGTTAGTCCAGGGGAAAAGTCGCGAGAAGCAGGTAAGGAACGGCGCTGAACAAAGGGAAATGGGACAAAGTTGGGGAGGTAGATGATGAAAAGGGAGAGATGGTGCGTTTGGGAAAAGTCTTGATCGGCTGGTCGTCTAGGCGGCAGGATGGAACAAATCCATGCGAGTTAAATGAGTTGGGGGGATCTGAACCCCTGGGAGAGCACCCAGTGTCGCTTACGAAGGTGGAATCGAAGCGACAGCCTAGAAAACGATGGACGATGAAGAAAACAATCAGAACTCACCTCGATGCTGATGGCGACAATTGCGGATGGGCACTGCCAATTGAATTGCGGCAATGAAGGATGGAACTAGAGGTGAGATAGAGAATGTGGGAAGGTTGCCGATGAAGGGAGGAGAGAAGGTAAGGTAGGTTGGCCAGGCGTGGAAATGAATGCTACGACAGGATCGGGGACGCCAGGGAGAGCGAAAAGAGAGAGGGCTGGGCACTGGCCGGGGTTGGCCTGGCCCAAGGTGGACAGTGCAGCATTATTTGCTACCCAGTTAGCGCCTTAGTTTCAACGCAGGTGATGGGTGCGGAGGCGCGGGAAATGGCACTGCGACAGGGGCCTCTGTGCTACCACAGGTCCAGTTCCACTGCACAGTGCGGGTGCCTGCCTTCTGCCGGCCCAGTACGTGCCTTCCACTCTTACCCAAGCCAGCTTGCATTTGCTGACAGGCTGCCTTAGTGCTGGCTTACAGGCCCGTCTTTAGAGACCGCACCACCTGCAGTCGGCCCCCTCCCCCCTAAGCAGCCCACCCCCCGGACCTGTGCCTTCAAGCAGGGCAGGATCGATTCCTCGCATCATGAAGGGGGCAACCAACGTTACGGAGTGTTCCCAAAAACAGAAACCCAGCGAAAATTACTCATCACAGAATGCAACGCACCCATTCCACGCTGATGCACCCATATTCGCTTGGCCGTGCATGAACAAGCACAGCCAACAATGGACGCCTCGCAGCTCCCAAGAATCACTGCGCGGACTTCCCTTAGGTCGAACTATTTGCTCAGACCGACCTTTGTACCGAGACGGCAAGTCAGGTACGGCGATCGTCTGAACCAACGCCGTCGCAAATCTCCGACACACACGGTCCTACCTATTCCATCCTAAAGACAGGTACCCAAGAAGACGGTGCCTCTCCTGGCCACTGGTGGCTCTTTAGCACCCCAAGGACCCTCCGAACATTTCCCAATGGAGATCCATGGCCCCTCCCCTTTGCCCCCTGCCCCTTTACAAAGTAGGCTCTAACCCACACCAGACCCTCTTAATAGTCAAGCCGACCCGGCCAAGGGACCAAGAAGCCAATAGCTGCCCAGGGGGAGCCACTGTCCACGAAATCTAACGAGCTGTTTGCTTCGAAAGAGTATGATCTGAATTGACGATTCGCTTTAGAGGCCCAGGCTCGGTCTGGTCAGTAGCACTGAGCTGCAAGCCATCTGTGGATCACTGATTTCTTACCGGTTTGTACCTGTTCCAGAGCTACACAAGTACTTCTCCAGCAGTCCGTTGCGCCGGTGATGCGGTAGACGTCCATATCAAATCCGCCTACGTGTACATCTCGGTCACAATTGGGGAATATCAGCCTCTGTGTGGGCGTTCATTTGTCGCACATTAGCCCCCTAACCTAGTGGGCAGATGCGATTCCACGAAACGGGCGCCCGCTTACGGAGTAGACGAGAGGGGGTAAGCCAGGCTCGTAACTGTGTCCGTCATCCATGAAGATCATCTGGATCTCTGTATCGGGATTACTGATTGCAGAAGCGAGCCTGCCCAAGGGGGGCACAGGGTATTGTTGGCTGTTTTACCTGCGCATGGGATCCTTAATATCGGCAGTTCTGTGTGAAGATGAATGGCGGGAGACCGGGCTACGCTTTGCTTGCCACCTCTGAGGGCGGTATTCGGTGTGCACAGTAAGACATCCCCAACGGCGTTACCTAGACCGGTTGAGTCAAAAGTACACCATTGTCTGCGAGCCGATATATCGCATCGTTAATCTCTAATCACTGCGGGCTAAAGTCTACGGATAGCGGACAGGATGCAATGCGGGATGCCAATTCCCGAATATATCCCCACGAATTCACTGTCTGACTCAAACCTAAGCTCGGCAACAAAGGGACATACGGCCAGGGATTCAACGATACCGGGTAAGACGATGATGAAGGCAATACACAAATTGATATTTTCCACCTAAGGAAGCAGCCTGATATGTCGATGTATCAACAAGCCGATTTTAAGATGGTATACCACATCTTGAAACAATGTCTAGGGTAGGTAACGCCACAGCAGACCAAGGCATCTGCCAGCTTCTTCCTAGATTCTTGTTTCTGGAGCCACTTGTCCCCATACGAGCAAGTGAAATTGCACAAGCAACACCAAGCGCCAACGAGTCAGTCAGGCCATTAGCCCCCGCAAGCAGATCCATCCTCTGACAAGGATCCACAGCCGACGCTATCGACTGACGGCACTTTATTAATGGAGGGCATCGAAAATTAGTGTGCATCCTAGTGGCTGCATTACGGGCACTGAAGTGCGCCGCCTCCGTTACTCCTGGTTTGATAACCACAGGCCAGCCTTGTCGACAACTGAGCGGGGGCCAGTGCTGCATCTACTGTACTGCCGTCTTTGGTAGGTCTGTACGTAGGCATTATTCTACTGACAGCACCTGACGAACGATGCGACGGCTTCGGCAGACGAGAACGGGGTTGATCGCTGCACAACGCCGCAATTCAACCTGGCGGACTGAGTGTCACAGATGGCTCTATATTCGGTGACTGGCTGTTTGATCTGTCTACACCGCACCTAGCCCAATGTCCATGAGTATAGGCATGCCATGGAAGAGGTATCAGCTGGGGATACGCCACTGGAGCTGCCTTACCACGCGATCATCACCAGCACTCGTCCAATATGGCCAGGGATCAGCATGTTTCAAGAGCTTGAAATTGAAGCCCTCCCACCGAATCAACCCAGCTAGCTCTATTCTTGTCCCCAGAGGCCGTTGTACGTGTCAACGCATGCATTGTGCTGCTCTCGCGTTATGCTTTCTTTTGCCTCCTTTTTCTAGATGCGAGTATGGATCAGGAGAAGCGTAGAATCGGTCATAGTAGATCAGCTAGCTCCAGTCTGACAGTTGCACCAATCACAGCTGCAGGACTGGTTGGATGACTAGTCTTCCGAATGGCCTAGCGCTGCATTCTGATTGAGATTGATCAGCCTCAATTGACGACAGAAAATTTCACTTGGTCTCGCCTTTCTGCTCTAGCCTGGCCGACTTGGTCCAGTCTCGCAGAACTCAGACCTGGGGTGCTTTGCCTGTTCGCCCCAGCGGGGTTTCGCGGCCAGGAGCAGTGGAAGAACAGTGAACAGGCAGTGGATACATATCATTCCTCCTAATTTCTACTTCTTGATGGCGGCTTTCCAGGGTTCCAAGGGCCCCCTGCTCTGTGGCGACCAAGGACCTAAACCTCCATATGTGCGGCCCGCTTGTTGATGAAGAATCCACCGCCGAAAATGCAGCCAGCGCACTCCAAACAGGGAAGTCGTTATATCGACTGCCTACTAAAGATTCGCAAATCGCACCGTTGCATTACCTCAAATTACGGTAGCCTCGCGATGCAGAATCCCGGATAGACAGATAAATTGCGCTTAAAGATCAGTCAAGCACGATCCTCCGTCGGACAATATTGCTCCAGCACTTTGCAGGCCCTTCCACCAGATCATACCGAATCACTGCCCCGTGCCGCAGGTGTGAGGTCACCAGCCACTGCCCGTGCCGAGAGCCTTCATTAAAGTTATGTCATTGCTTGTGCGGCCTGCTCTTGGGTCCGTTCGCGAGGGAAATTGGATCCAGGGTAAGTAGACACGAAGTAATGCAACCTCATGCCACCCGCCCTCATCTGTGTCTGTAAAAATAGAACGCTGCAAAATGATAAATGGGTGCTAGACAGCCACAGGAACTGGCCGTGGGCGGGACGGCGCGAGAATGAGGGCAACAGCCATGTGATGTGCTGTGTGATGTGATGTGAATGTTCAGCTTGGCTGTCGGCTGGAGAACCAAACCATCGTGCCATGCCGGTGACTACCTTAACTGGCCGGCACTGCCAAACACCAAGCCCAGAGTCCAGACTCTTGCAGGAAAGGCTGGAATTTCGGGAACCTGGCGCTCGCTGCCTGCCCTGCTGAACTGACCACATACATCCCTGACCACCCACCAATCGGCCCAGAACGAGCAGTGTGCAGCGCGGGATGGAACGCAGTGGGGGAGATCCCTCGATTGGCATTAGCGCATTGGTCCACTGAAGTGCCTGACGATCGCGTCCTATGCTGTAATGGTAGCTTGGGTGGGTTTTTTGTGTGTCGTTATCCAGTCGGCATCTGCTTCGTAGGAACTTCGCAAACCGACGACCCATCCAACCACCACCGATTGCTCTTGATATCTGCAAAGATCTTGCGCTCGGTTTTGTTCCTCTAAGCCTTCAAGATGTCGATTCCTATGGAAAGATTGGGCGACCGTGGTCAGTAACTCTTGGAAGGAACCCTGATTGACGTCTACACCGACCTCGGCTCCCCGTCTCATGTGCATCGGAAAGTCCTGAAGCAAATAGCTAATTCCTCAGAACAGCCTTCCGTCATGATGTCGGCGACGATACCGAGCGCGAGTATGATCGTCTTCGTGACCTCGCCCGCTCTGAGGCTGAAAAGCGCAACTCGTGCTTCGACCGGGTATGGCCAACATCTCCACCAAAACGATGGTATTGACACACACTGACTAATGAATCAAAACCTACAGTCGAAACGGGCCTACAACAACGGCGACGGCGCCGAAGCCAAGGAGCTCTCCAACCAGGGCAAGGCCCACGACCGCAAGATGGACGAGTACAACCTCCAGGCCTCCCAGCTCATCTTCCGCGAGAACAATGCGCCGGGGCGAGTCGAGGCCGACCAGATCGATCTCCACGGCCAATTCGTCGAGGAGGCCGAGCGCATCCTCAGGCAGCGCATTGGCGAGGACCGGGCCAGGGGCCAGCACCACCTGCACGTCATTGTGGGCAAGGGCAACCACTCCGCCGGCCACGTCCAGAAGCTGAAGCCCAAGGTCGAGGACATGTGCCGCGAGCTCGGCCTGGACTACCGCACGGAGGAGAATGAGGGCCGCATCTTCATCAACCTCCAGGGCGGGTCTGCCCACGAGACCGGGGGCTACGGACACCAGGACGGATACCAGGGCGGGCACCAGCAGCAGCAACAGCATCACCAGCAACAGCAAGGCCACCACCAGCAACAGCAGCAGCAGAACAACGAGGACGACGATCTTGTTGGCAAGCTTCTGCCCAAGATTTTCAAGGCTCTGGAGAAGCATTGCTGTGTTATGATGTAGTGGTCTTTGTAGGATTGTGCGCAATTCTACCGCTTTTTGGATATTCTGCTATTTGGGCTTGGATAGCCCATGGCCTTTTACTATTTATTTGGAATTTATGACGCAACGACTACCCTGGGAGGTGAGCTGACTGTGGCAGTGATTTGTGCATGTATATAGATCGTCTATCAAATCATCTCCCTTGTTCAAGAATGGGCCGAACATAGACAACTCATAGATGCGATCTATTTAAATGATATGTCTAATTTGGAAAGCAAACTGGTTCTATGGCCCTTTGGGATATGCAAATAAGGTAAGTGACATGCTCTTGTTCTGGTGATAGAAAGCATGATGCTCATGGGCCATCGAAACTGATCAATGAGTATCGAATTGGGCAACAGTTGAAGCAACAAAATATAGTAACAACATGCAATATACTCTTTAATTGGTTGTATACATCTGTACTGAATAATTATTGGCATTTAAGTTCTATGACTTGATCAATGTACCTATGTAGATTGTCGTGTCTTTGTCTCTCTTATTCAATATCACGATTAGCCCCTCTCAGAACGACAACTCAATCGCCTTCCCCTAGATATCTCTCTCGAAAATACATACCTAGATAGTAGTGAATTATTACGCCACATAAATGATCAAATCTCTGCCGCAGGGCGACCCCCAAATCAGACCGAGGCACTTTCTAGGTATAGCTAGGTAAGTGTTTTCGTGAAGATCAAGGATACAACGATCTTGTTATTATCCAGCTGCCTATCCCTGACAACAGGTACTGCCACCTGCGATTTGCTCTTTGGCATCTTCTTGTGTTCTTCGAGACGTTTATGCTGTTTTTGTGGTTGATTGAGTTCAGAGCAAATCGGGCGAGACGCAGGCTCGGTGGGATGATTGAGACCTGAGTGTGTGAGTTCTCAAACGCCTCGAAAGCAAAGCTTAACATACTTAATGCGATGTGTGACACTTGACTTGCCTATGAGCATCGATTTGAGAAAGAGACAGACTGTTGATTCTTTCGCAAGTGCAGGTGGACTTGAGCTGTGCGGTTCAGTCAGTGAAAGGATCAGGCCGGGGATGGTTGCCTTTGAATAGATGGAAATCATCATTTCAAGGTTCATGAAAGAAGTCACGCCGACAAAAGAGTCATTATGCCGGGCACAAGCTATTATTGGTTTTAAACCTTAGGTACGGCCGGGCGCAAGCCTTGCGACCCGGCAAAAAGGCTGAAGTTTAATGTGCTGTGATGTTGGGTATAGTATCAAGTTGTTGAATTATGGTGTTTGGGAAGTTCGCCATTTGTTTCAGCAGCTGCCGCGTAACGGCATAGCTCTCTCACTTACCTTATTATTACCACAAGGTTATATTAATACAGCTAGAGAGGGCTTCGGTATTTTATTGAGAAATTAATGCGCACGGTATGTAGATTATCAAGAATTCGCATCTTGAGATGCGTTTATGGCTGGAGCCGTGACGTCGACGCTTCCTTCGAATGCCCCGCCAAAAAAAAGAGACCCCTCCATGCACCCTGTCCCTCATGACTATTTAGACAGAACAAACTTTCTTCATCACAATGCCAGTATGTACGGCCCTCCCGCGACAAGCCCTGATATATGAACTCCTCGAATGCAAGATATTAACACCCTTTCTAGTTGATAATAGTCACGGGGTTGCCGACGTCTGGCAAGACCACCCGAGCTAAACAACTCCACGACTACCTTGCCGAACGAGTGACGGACTCAAATTACCGCCTGCATTACATCTCGGACGATACTCTGTCCATCTCTCGAACCGTTTACGATCTATCTGCACTACCGGCCCATACAAGATCAGCAAATGCTTCCGAGAAGGATGCGCGAGCGGCCATCTACGGCGCAGTCAAGCGCGTGCTGACCAACAAGGACATCGTTGTCTTGGATAGCCCAAACTACATAAAAGGATGGAGGTACCAGCTTCACTGCGAGGCAAAGGCCGTGCGAACGCCCAGCTGCATTTTACAAATCGGCTGCTCGAAGGATCAGGCGAAGCAAGTCAACGACAAGCGCTTGGAGAGGCGAGCGAAGGGAGAAGCTCAGCTGGAAGGCGAGGAGCCCTACGAGGAAGGCAACTGGGAAAACCTGGTGTTTCGCTACGAAGAGCCGAACCCGATGACACGGTGGGATAGCCCGCTGTTCGCCGTGGTATGGGATGACGACGAGGAGCAGACCAAGAAGATTTTCGACGATCTGTGGGAGACTATCGCGGGAAGTGGGCGCAAGGTGATCCGCCCGAACCAATCCACTGTGCAGAGGGGCCGTGACGCAGATGGCGACTACCTCTACATACTTGACAAGGAGACACAGGACATTGTGAAGCAGATTCTAAGCCAGCAGGGGGAGGGGGAAGGCGGGGAAGTAAAGGTGCCACTTGGTTCCAGTGGAAAGGACGACTTGATCATTGAGCTGCCGGCCGGCAAGAAGATTGGTCTTCCCCAGCTACAACGAATGAGGCGGGCGTTCGTGGGACTCAACCGTGGCGGGATAGGATTGGATCCCCTGGGCAGCATGACTGCTGACCGACTCAGAGAGGCCTTTGTCCGCTATCTAAACGCTGCTTTCGAGAATGAGGAATAGAGATCAATATCCATGTGTCAAGCACTTTCAGTAGCAGCATCGTGGGCCAGGGCAACGAGATGAAGATTCCTGCTGGGTTGGGAAGCTTCCGGCTTGAGCTGCAGGCTTCCAAGAGATTATTTGCCTCTGGCGGCTGGTGGCTTATCCTTTAATTGCAGGTTGTGCAAATTTGGCAAACAGCCTCATAATGTCTACAATTGTGGGTGGCACCAGCGAAGCAGGTGGAACGACGGTGTGCTCAGCCCATCAATGCTTAGAGTCAATTACTAATGCAAGGCAGCTATCGCTAGCTCCATATTCGTGGACGTAGGGAACCTCTGGATGGGCATGAAACGCTGTGATGGCAGGCTAGGAAGCTCGAGTATTAAGTGCAAGGTAAATTTGAGCAGGCAGGCCATATTTCAACGTAAGACAATAATGGCTTGGACCTGCCCTTGCCGCATCTGATTAATTAGCGGCTTGAGTCATCCCGGGGAGGCGATAATGGGTTTCTAGTGTTGCGTAGACGAGGCTGCCTGAAAGCAACCAAGTCAACAAGTGTACAAAGCAAAGCGCCAGAAAGTGGAAACCGGGAGAAGCTTCGACCGACTCGTTAGGTGCTTTCACTTAACAAAGTACCTTTGGGGCTAGCCTGGTGTAGGCCGCCATACAATATCTGAAACAGGTACATCTTGCTCAGGCCGCGTCTTAGATTTTCCGAGCCGGGTCCTCGCATCAGTGATATCATTGGCCCACCGCCTTCGCCTGGCACCTGCGGTTGCCCGAAAGGTACCGCTCTATCTCCACGAAACGCTGCTGGCCTCTGGGTGCAGCTTCGAACCTTCACCTCTACTTAATAAAACCATCTCCATCCATCCACACATCTTTCGGTCCTTGGTATCGAATTCTTCCCCCTACAAGCCGCAGTTTGCTTGCTTTCTCCGTTGCCAACGCAGAGAAGTTTTGCAAGCCGGTATTCTTCTTCCCTGTCATCACCAGCCTGAACGACCCTGTTACGACCCGCCAACGCCAACACCACAGCGAAGCTCTGTTTTTAGGCCCAATCACGCAAGATGGCTCCTCACGATGATGAGAAGAAGAAGGTCAACCTGACGTATGTACTGGCACGATTTTGACCCTGTATTGCTGCAATGGCATCCGAGATCAAGAAGCTAACTGCCCCAAAGCGACCCCTCAGGTGCCGAGATCAAGAATGTTCGTTCAACCCTCCATGTTTCATAGCGTTTTCACAGCCGACAGCTACTGACAAGTTCACCAGGAGGACGACGTCTCAACGGCGATCCTGAAGAAGAAGAAGAAGCCCAACCAGCTCATGTACGTCCCTCTGCCCCTCCACGACGATCTTGAACGTGCGCTTATAGTCGACCAGGGTTACCGATGCCACAAATGATGACAACAGCATCATCGGTCTCTCAGAGGCCACCATGGACTCTCTCCAGCTTTTCCGTGGTGACACAGTTCTTGTCCGGGGCAAGAAGCGCAAGGACACCGTCCTCATTGTCCTTGCTGAGGACGATATCGACGATGACGGCAGTGCCCGCATCAACCGAGTAGTCCGCCACAACCTTCGTGTCAAGCACGGTGATATGATCACCATCCACGCTTGCCCTGATATCAAATACGTATGTGGCCCCGCCTCCTCTCCTCGCTCTGATCTCGTGTATCTAACCCCCACCATAGGCCAAGCGTATCGCTGTTCTCCCCATCGCCGATACCGTAGAAGGTATTACCGGCTCTCTCTTCGACGTATTTCTCGCACCCTACTTCCGTGAGGCCTACAGGCCTGTCCGCCAGGGTGATCTGTTCATCGTTCGTGGTGGTATGAGACAAGTCGAGTTCAAGGTGGTCGAGGTCGATCCTCCAGAGTATGGTATTGTTGCCCAAGATACAGTCATTCACTGCGAAGGTGAACCTATCCAAAGAGATGAGGAAGAGAACAACTTGAACGAAGTTGGTTATGACGATATTGGTGGCTGCCGAAAGCAGATGGCCCAGATCCGAGAAATGGTTGAGCTACCCCTCCGCCACCCTCAGCTGTTCAAGTCCATCGGTATCAAGCCCCCTCGAGGTGTCTTGCTGTACGGTCCTCCTGGTACCGGTAAGACTCTCATGGCCCGAGCCGTGGCCAACGAGACTGGTGCTTTCTTCTTCCTGATTAACGGACCCGAAATCATGTCCAAGATGGCTGGTGAATCCGAGTCCAACCTCCGAAAGGCTTTTGAGGAGGCCGAGAAGAACTCTCCTGCTATCATCTTCATTGATGAGATCGACTCTATCGCCCCCAAGCGTGAGAAGACCAATGGTGAAGTCGAGCGCCGTGTCGTGTCTCAGCTTCTTACCCTCATGGACGGCATGAAGGCCCGCTCCAACGTCGTTGTCATGGCCGCCACTAACCGACCTAACTCGATTGACCCTGCCCTCCGACGATTTGGTCGTTTCGACCGTGAAGTCGACATTGGTATCCCCGACCCAACTGGCCGTCTTGAGATTCTCCAGATTCACACCAAGAACATGAAGCTCGGCGACGACGTCGATCTTGAACAGATTGCTGCCGAGACCCACGGTTACGTCGGTTCCGATGTTGCTGCCCTCTGCTCAGAGGCTGCTATGCAGCAGATCCGTGAGAAGATGGATCTTATCGATCTTGACGAGGACACAATCGACGCCGAGGTCCTTGACTCCCTTGGTGTTACTATGGAGAACTTCCGCTTTGCCCTCGGTGTTTCCAACCCCTCGGCTCTGCGTGAGGTTGCCGTTGTGGAGGTTCCCAACGTTCGCTGGGAAGATGTTGGTGGTCTGGAGGAGGTCAAGCAGGACCTGCGCGAAAGCGTTCAGTACCCTGTCGATCATCCCGAGAAGTTCCTCAAGTTTGGTCTCTCACCTTCTCGAGGTGTTCTGTTCTACGGTCCTCCTGGTACTGGTAAAACTCTCCTTGCCAAGGCTGTCGCCAACGAGTGTGCCGCCAACTTTATTTCCGTCAAGGGTCCCGAACTTCTCAGCATGTGGTTCGGTGAGTCCGAAAGCAACATTCGAGACATTTTCGACAAGGCCCGTGCAGCCGCCCCTTGCGTTGTCTTCCTTGATGAGTTGGATTCCATTGCCAAGGCTCGTGGTGGATCTGTCGGCGATGCTGGTGGTGCTTCCGACCGTGTTGTGAACCAGCTTTTGACTGGTAAGTAACCCAATTTCACCATACGCTGATTTAAGTTCGATACTAACCTAACTCTTTAGAAATGGACGGTATGACCTCAAAGAAGAATGTTTTCGTCATCGGTGCCACCAACCGACCGGAGCAGCTTGACCCTGCTCTGTGCCGACCTGGTCGTCTGGACTCTCTCATCTACGTTCCTCTGCCTGATGAGCCTGGCCGATTGAGCATTCTCAAGGCTCAGCTGCGCAAGACCCCTGTTTCCACTGATGTCGACCTTGGCTACATTGCCAGCAAGACTCACGGCTTCTCCGGTGCTGATTTGGGTTTCATTACCCAGCGTGCCGTCAAGATTGCCATCAAGGAGGCCATCAGCCTTGACATCGAGCGCACCAAGGCTCGTCAAGCTGCTGGTGACGAGATGGAGGTTGATGACGATGCTGAGGACCCTGTTCCTGAGCTCACAAAGGCCCACTTCGAGGAAGCTATGCAGATGGCCCGAAGATCAGTCACTGATGTTGAGATCCGTCGTTATGAGGCCTTTGCCCAGCAAATGAAGAACGCCGGACCTGGAGCTTTCTTCAAGTTCCCCGAAAGCGGAGCTGCTGGAGAGGCTGACGCCGGTGCTGGCAACTCTTTCGGCGACGCCGGTAACGATGATGACCTTTACAACTAAATTTCTCGGGCAGGTAGTTGGTGGACAGGACACGGCTTTAGTCCTTTGTATTTTACGTTTATCTCCGTAAATCTGGATTGACGAATGCGCGGCTAGTGGATAGATCTTATAGTCAATTCTGGTGACCGATTTCTGGTCTGGAGTTGGTGGAATGGTCGAGGCAAGGGTAGCGAAGCTGGAGCTGTCTACAGCATATATTACTATATCTGCTCGGCAATGTAGTAACAATGCCCCTGCGAAGGTGGGTTCATACAGCGATGCGCCTCTTAATCAGACAGAACGAAACGAGATGCCACTTGGTAGACACATGAAAATTGATTGCGATTTTATACCAAAGACCCATAACAAGAGTAATTATGCACAAATCCGGATGGTTGAGTCCAGCAGTGTATGTTTCTAATAAGCAAAATCTTCGAACAAAGCGAGGTTTGTTTGTATGCAATAAGATGAAGTCATGTTAATTTCATGTCTATTGTATCATACTTGTCGTATCATGTCATGTTAATGTGCTTGGAACTCGTCAAGAGAGCTATCATACCACCCACTCATCCCATCCCGCCTCTCATCGAGCTATCCCTTCGTTCGTCTAGCACTGATATATGCCCTCCAACTTCAGTCTCTCCTGTGATTATCCAGAACCGTCCTTGCAGCTGAGGACTTTTTCCAATGGTCAATGGTACCTCCCCCATACCTTGATCCCGAGATGTGAGGATGAAACTGCTACGTCCTCACCATCACATCTCGGTGTTCGAGGTCAGCAGACACCCTTGGGGCCATATAAGTTGTGCTCGTTACTCCTTCCCACCATTCTCGTACAATACACACCACCGGTCCATCCCGACCCCCTCTCACGAAGACCCGTCGTCCTCGACCTCGCACAGCGCCTCGAGGCTCTCGCGCGTGGTCCTCAGGGCGTCCTCGATGACGCTCTCGGGGACGGCGAGGCTGGTCTTGTCGCTCGTGGCCGTGTTGGAGTTGCCGTTGCTGCTCCTAGCAGAATCGCCGTTGGTGGGCTTGGCACCGCCGCTGGCGAGGGAGTCGCTGCGGATGTCGTCGAGGACGCGGGCGAGGAGGGCGGGGTAGGTCGAGACCTCGCCGGAGCGGAGGAGGGAGAGGGCGTGGGCTTGGACGAGGGTGGGCCAGTTGGTTGTGTTGGAGTTGAGGGAGTGGAGGAGGGAGTCTTGGATTCTGATGGGGTGGTTGTGTGAGCTTTCTTGTCGTGATTGGGGTGAGAAGTGTGTTACAATGGAGAGGATGGGAGCCAGCTGCTTACTTGTTTATATGGCCATCCTTGATGAGCAATGTGTTGATCTGTGAGCGAAGATCTGGGTCGAGAGTGGCGGGGGTGTAGGATGAAGCTGAGGGGGGCACCTTGACGGGCGTCGAGGGTGGCTGCGACATTGTGGACGGGGTTGACGGATAGTGAAGGCTGATCCGGTCTGGGGGAGCTCGGGGATCAGTGACGTGATGCCGGGTTGTATGTCCGATAGCTAAGGAGCCGTTCGCGCGCCGGGAGTCGCTTCCTAGGCCTGCCTGTTGAAGGGCAAGAGGCTGGCAGACAATCCCTCAAGCTGTATCGGCTGTCGAACGTTAGCGTGGTTCCTGGATGAGGCTCACACCTGCGGGCTAGGCGCTTGGCAGTAGCCAATTCCTCGGTCCCAGCACATGGCGGGCTGGGATGCACGCAGAGCTATGCAGCAGGCAAGATGCAAACCACAAGCCCCGTTGTTTGATGGGTGGAGGTGGGAGGTGGGGGTAACGTGAAGGCTAGAAGACCTACATGCTGGCTGCGGCGATGGGGGTGGGCACGGCGCGGCGACGGCAGAGCGTGTGGAGGAAAGTCGAGCAATGGCAAGGCTGAGGCTTGAAGGGTTTTGGAGCTGCGCAAGGCTGAGAGGGCAGATTTGGTGTGCTGTGGGTCCGCGCCCGGACTCTGGACCTGCTCAGCTTGTGACTTGGCGCTGCTCCGCGTCGCGGTTGGCGCTGAAGCCCACCGCCGCATGATGGGAAAGAAGCTAGTGGGGCGCAATCGGAGATGAGGCTGGTGCTTGCTGGGGCTGGAGCATGTGCGTGCGCCTGAAAGCGTGTCGCGAGGCCTGTCTGGTGCCAACTTGAGCGGAGGGAGGTACCTACGGAGTACCTACTATAGCACCCTCCCCGGTCCAGGCCAGCTTGCCCAGTAACTCCCTGGGTACATGTTGAGCTCAGTTGGCCAATCCGATACCCGGCAGCGCCCGGATATGTCTCAACCTTTCCACTCTCCTTTTTTCCCCGGTCTATTTCTTCATCATCAGCTGGGCCTTCCAACTAACGTAGCTAGTTTCCAGACCGACCTGTGTTTAACGGGTCCTGTTGGGGACTAGCAGTGACTCTCCGAAGACATTTCGTCAGAGCCCGCTAGCCCAATCCAGTCAGCGACTCGCTGGGAGGGGCCCTCATCAAAACTGGGGGGGTGGGCCCGCTATGGAATTGGGGCGCTTGGAATGCTTGCCAGCTACGCCGCCTGTCCGTTCACTCGTCCGAAATCCATGGTCTCTCGTCGGCTCCGGGAAAGCATGTACCAACCCTGCTCCACGCCCGGGTCTGTGTGTCTTGGGTCTTGAGTCTTGCTTCCCAAAACCCTCCGACGCAGTATCTGGCCCAACTGTAGGCTGCTGCCTGACGTCTGTCTGAGTCGTCTCAACTAGAGCTAACACATTACCCCGAACCCCATGCAACCCAGAACGGATTCTGCCCATGCCGGCCTGGTCCGCTACCTGCATCCGATGTCACCCGCGAAGCTTTATGCCCCGGCCCCGACTCCCGTCCCTCGATATCCTCCCCGTTTGGGCTTGCTGTTCTCGGACATGTCCCCTTGTTGGCCTACCCTGGAGATCAACACAATCTGGTCCTGGACTCGGCCGCATTCGAACATCTTCCTCATTCAAGTGCAAACCATTTCGGAGATTATGTGTATTGTCAACGTAGCATTTTATTTTCTTATTCCTCATGCTGCCTGACTGATTCGGCCTTGTTTTCTCAAACAGGTTTTCCCTGTTTTGATTTTGGTCACATTTCGTTAACGGGTCATAGAGTTTATGACTGCGTCTGGCCACCTCGTGTCTCGTGTCTGGCTACACCTTTTGAGAGCCGTGCATGTCCTTGTTTCGACATTTCAGCCACTCACGTTAAATCAGGCATGATGCCCAACACTACATCTGCAGCAACTTCTGTTTTCTTCTCCTCGAGGTGATAACATCGACAGCAACCTGTATCAATGTAGGGTGGCCGAGACCGCCACCCGAAACTGGGTTGGCATCCCTATTCCTGCATCCCCACTACACCCTCATCATTGCTCGGGGTCAAAGCCGAATTACTCGAGTTACACCTGCCAGGACGAGAGCGCAAGCTTTTAATATCACGGGAGCAGGAGAAGGGGAATGATAGGCCAGCGAGCCAGGCTACGGCCCGGGCCGTACTCTCCCCGTAAGATTCCGTGATTCGAATTGGCTATTCTCCCAGCTGGGCTGGCCCTAGGTGGGCGGAGGGGTCGGGTGTGAGCAGATAGCATCGCAAAATGATACATTGCCCAACCTTCACCGACTTCCTGCATCTTCCAATAGCAGAGGATGTTGCACCTCGGCCCACATTATGCTTGCCTTCCCTCGACACCCCCAGTCCCTGTCCGTCACATGAGGTACCGCGGCCGCGGGAGCAAGGTTCTTGGTTGATAGTAACTCGATGCGCTGGACGAATGGATTATGGCTTGGGATTTGTGATAATTTGATTTCCGTGCTGACCGTTCTGCCGGGAAAGCATCCCATGCAGTGGACAATCGACCCATAACCCGAGCCAAAGTGCGGTGAGCGGAAAAGAATAATCAAATGCCACATTGGCGTGTGAACATTGCAGGTTTGGGAGTCTGCCCCAAATGCAGAGGATGTTCCGGACACAGGCAGGTACGTATCAGAAGGAACAACAAGGAATTCCTCTGTTGCCCCGTGGGGCAGTTGGCTGGCACCCCCATATTGCATTGCATCACAGACACCCAAACATATATCCGGACACGCTGGGTGACTGCATGGTCACGGATCCGATCCCTGCCCCGGCCGGTCAGTGCAGGTGTGGCAACTCCGGAGTTGTAACAAGTTCTGCCGCTACCCAGAACGTGGCTCCTCTTGTGCCACGCTCCAGCTGCTGTAAGACACGACTTGTGAGATCACCAAGGAGAGGTGCATCGTAAAGAAGCCCAAGGGGGTATGGAACACGGTGGAGTGAAAATAGGTATGGTGGCTTTGTACGTTGTACATATACATAATACAGGATACAGGGGCTTCCCGTGGATAGTAGACGTATGCTGGGTTTGTGGAAGCATATCCCGGGAACGTCGGTGAGCCGTAGCCAATAGGATCAAAGTCGGAAGGCGGTGATTCGGCTCCGAATCCCAATATGCGGAGCAATTTGACTGGTCCGCGGACATCTCCGGTTGGTAAGTGGTTGCGCTTTGATCCTGTGTCGTCCTAGGCCATCCTTCCAACATGGGTGTGGAAAAATGAGCTTCTAAAGGCGGATGGTGCCCCGCGAATGCGGGCGTCCAATGCCGCAAGCCAGTCAGTCGTGATGAGTGACTTTTAATTTTGGCAACGGTGCGATTGGTTCATGTTTCCATTGGTCCACGACTTCAGCTCGCGTTAGCATGCTCTTCCCAGCGGTGTTTCTGTGACATGGCACTCCATGTAGGCAGAAGCTTGATTCTATACAGTTAGGTATGCACGCATGTGTCATCTCTTCATTGTGGAATTTTTGGCGGCGAGAAGAGAAAACGTCACTATCATATATCGGATTATCCTTGATCTCACTAGAGCCGATTCTGGATATAAAGGCCTTGAACTTGCGCTTCGCTGTCTGTTTGTGGCTGCGAAATGACGAGTAACATCTGTGTTCCCCATGGAGAAAAAGCAAAATGCTTGTGACCGGACAGGGTGGCACAACGGCTTCTCCTGTTTCGGGTTGTCGGGCTTGCTGCTGTGTCAGATCTCCATCATGAGAGTAAATGGTGTTCAATATGCCAGGCCGCAAGCGTCAATGATTGGCGGTTTGTCTTTCTATTTTCAAGTTAATCCCTGCACTTAGCAAATGTAAATGCCCAAGCGGCTGAGATGGGATGCTTATTGTCAGATGATTGAAAAAAAAAAAAGCTGGAAGCAGCTTGTGATGATGGCATGTTGCTTCCTTACCACAAATGGCGGGCAAGACGAGAATGTATTGACCAAACGCATCAGGAAAGCTGCTAATGCACAATGAGATTACCTGTGGCACACACTGGAGCCGGCGGCGCATCGATCGGTCTTGAGGCTGGGCGCTCTCTGACCCAAGTAACTGGGTAGGGAGGCATCCCCGTCCTTAACCCTGGTGGAATTGCTCTCCCACCTTGTGGGGCCATGGCATGGGGTGTCCAGCCGTCATTACATAGTATAGCACTAATGCCTCTAGCATGAAGGTGGGAGACGAGGGCTGTCCGAACTTCTTTTGGTGTTTGGGTCGACATGTGCTCGTCTAGAAGTCCCGTGCGTTGATGCGTTGCCGGCAAGGCAGTCGCAGAGAAATGGCTCACTTTCGTGCGTCATTTGAAGGGATGGCTGCTGCTGTACGCCACGGGGAGCGATTGGATGCATGCGGATTTGGTGACAATCCTCGCACATACTCATGGATATGAGCAAGTAACAGCATCCTGCAGCGCAACTCGACATGGTTAGTTGAATGCCGGGTCCGCGAAGCGGCGACACCCGCGATAGTGCTCGAGGTACGATGACAGCGAATCTACCTATGAGGGACATGCAGCCAGCCTGGGATGGAGCAGTTGGTCACCACGCACGGATTCTGTCCGTAGTCAAAGTCCCTGTTTTGGCGAGTCGGTGAGGGAAGGTTGCATAGCGGGCGGATGAGACAATTCAGATCGCGCCGGCGCGAGGAGGAGAATGCTCGGAGCAATGATACTCTCCCGCTGATTGATCACAGCTGGGCGACAGCTTGGGAACCAACTGCTTTCTGTCATTTTACCCAATGCCGTCTGGGAAGATGCGACTCTCGCTACATGCCCCCTCGCGGCCTCTCGCCGGCTGGTACCTTGCAGTGCTTATATGGTACCTGCGGTGTCTGCTAAGCTGCGCCTGTCCGCCAGGTACCTGCATCGTACTCGGGTGTCTGCATCGCGACCTGCCCGCAGGCAAACTTACCTCACCTTGCATCATTAGGCTCTCTATACGGCAGGAGCACTCGCTCCAGTTTAGGTGCTGTGCCTTCCACGTTTTTCCCGCCTTCTAGCTCCGATCCCAGCCTAGATGGAAGCTCCTCCCAGCTACCTCTTTCCCAGCACTAATCTAGGTGCAGGATGCCTACACGGATAACCTCCTGGTGCCTTCGAGCTTCGTTCTAAGGTTCTCATGCAGCCTTGCCCCTGCAATATCCGTACCGGTCTGGTCCTTGGCCCCCAATTAGGGTCCTGCGAGCCAAGGCCCGGAGATATCCTGGACTGGTGATACAGGGAGGCAGATGGAACCTGTCTAGAAGGTTCCTATCTGGACCAATGGACTCCTGGAACACTTCTCTAGGTATGTACCCGCCTCGCATGTATTGCAACGTCTCGAAACCGCTGATCAAAGGCTAGATGCGCCATATCACCCATCATACAGGCGGCCAGCGTCTACTTGTCTCACAAGACATGTCCATGGTTACTTCCAGCGGGAGTAATTAGGATATATTACCACGTGCCCAATTGGGGAGTCTTGTTAGGTACGAAACGATGTATCACCTGCTGTGCGATACGTCGTCTTTTTTGTTTGCCCCCTTGCCTTGGGGTGATGGGAATACCTTTCTTTCTTCTGCCCTCAGGCGGCGATGCAGCGCCAAAATAGCCACTAACCCCTGGGGAAAATGCATATTTGTTTCTGTAAAGCCCTCATTCGCCATATTTTCTCAAGCATATTGTTTTTTTCGATATGCTTAGCCTTCTCTCTTTGCCCCAGCGCGTTGGTGGCGAGGTACTGCGCAGCTCAGAATCTGGCATCACGCATATGCCTAGTTCAATGACCTGTCAGTCGCAGCAAATGCTACTACAAGTGTGGTGATATGCATGACTAGCACAGAGAGACAACGAGAGATGAGATGAGATAACGAGATTGGCAAGCAAGACCATGGAAAGCCTCTCTCATTGATTTCTTTTGCAACCCCTAAAGTATTAGGCAGCCACACGTTTCACGATATGCATTGCATTGCGACGCCTGGCCCAGCTGATTTTTCAGAACAATAGTCTCAATGTCCGTCTCTCTGCAGAATCTCAAAGCGGCCAACTTCGAGGAGCATGGTGACGTACCTCAGCCAACCACATCCTGGGCACATTCATACACCTCTCGCGGCTCCGGGTCGTGGTGGGCCAAAGCCATGCATCCATCAACAAGGGCCGACATATGCAGCTAATACTAATCTCATCCCGAAGGCGGTGAAGGGGCTTGTCCCCCTCCCCGGCCGGCAAGCTGTATTGGCCCGGATCCTTGGACCGCCCGTAGCATGGCAGCTACGGGTGACGGGAGGGCGTCCCTTGGTACAACGAACTGGGGCCGACATCGTTCAGCCGTCACAGATAGCCAGCCTATGTTACCTGCGGAGGGAACTAACGCAATGGCCCGTATGCTGCGACCACTGGGAAGGATAGATTTGGATTACCTTTTGCCTTGGCTGGTAGGTGTCCTACTAGCTTGCAGTGGTACCACATCTTGGAGGGGTGATGCCGCGAGCCATTGCTCATTGCGCAGCAGCTCACCAATTGAAGCTCTGTGACAGCTTGTTTTCTCTTTTCTCACTGTCTAGTGGCATCAAGCACACCTAGTCTGCTCTAGTTCGCCTGAGTCGTGCAAACGCATCCTCATGTCGCCTGCCGACTGAAGTCGCGGCGGAAGTATAGCCCGACCCCCCTGAAAGAATAAGTTGAGGCATCATTAACCCACCTTCAGGGCTGCACACAGGGTTTCAAGGATATACGGACAGGAAAGGGAACAGCAAAAGAGAAGTTGTTGCAGCCCAATGCGACGCACAAAGGGAGATTGCTGGCAGGCCGTCCTGTACATGGGGAATGCCTGTAAAACCGTGTGCGGAGTGCGCTGGGCCGTAGAGAAAGCTCGCTTGTTCTTTCTACGAAAGATAGTTCTTGGGTGTGTGGCACTCATGTAAGAGAAATGAGTGCTACTGAGGATGTAACTGTACCTTCGATGATGACCCCTGCAGATCGACCGACGGACAGGGGAGGGAGCAGTGTCTTAAACAGCATGTTGACCTTGTCGAAATCTGGCAGTGGTAGTATAGCCCTACGGTGTAAGTCAATCAATACCTTAACTATCGCTGTGCACGAGCGATAAGCTACTGTTGAAGCGAGACCTTGGCATGATACATGGGTACATACACACACATACTACACTTATATACGTACATGGCGGGCACCAAGGCCTATCCCTTCCGCGGTCCTCAGGGCAAGTGTGAAGCGAAACCCATGAAACGCCCTGCAGGCTATTTGAATAGACACGCCCTCCATGTTTGCCTGTATAGTGCAGCTGGCTATGATTGCTCGCCAGGGCAGTCGAGACGGATTTCCGAGGCCCGGCTTTAGGCATGGGAGAGAACCATGGAAGCATAAATAGACGGCAAGGGTTACGTCTTCGTTGACCGAGGATCCTTCCTGAAGTTGAATAACTATCTCTCTAGAAAACGAATCATCCTTATTGCAACCGTTGCGCCACTGCCGTTGTAGGGCGTGCTGCGAGGTGCTAGCCTTTGTCTCCCGCAGTTGGCTTATTAATCGTCTCCCATTTCCCCCATATCCAAATACACCAGCTACTCCATCGTCTTCTTTTTCCTGGTTCGATCTAAAGTTCCTCGATAGGCCTGAAAGAAGGAGAGGACGGGAAGGCCGACTGGGTCACAAGGCAGCCAACAATCGCCACCCATCGTTGCGGGCTCGTTGACTGTACTCGGCTGTCCTATATCTTGGGGCCAACAGACATCACGAGGCCGACTTGACGAAAGTCAGGCCAGCAAAGCCCCACAGAGAGGGCCTCGCCGACACGCGGCGACTCCAAGGGGGAACAGTAGCTTGTATAGAGCTCGTATCCGAGAACAGTGCTCAGGAAAGGCGGAAAAGGGGTAAGGGTAAGTTGGAATCCTGGACCCTAGATGCGCACCCCTCATCATCGGATTGATGTCATTCCGTTATTTTTGGTCCGGTCTGCTGACGGTTTCTGCTCCATCCCCAAGATCCTGAGTGTGTTTCGCTTGATCGGTTGCCAAACGGGGACGAAAGTCGACGACGGCCTGCATCCACTGGGAGGGGCGTCGACTAAAGCTTGGTTTGGCCCCATCTTGAGCGGTTGTCCAGTTTTTTTTGCCACCACCAGGCAAGAAGAGCAACACGGAACCACAGTTGTCAGCTGTGCGGGCTAGGCAGTGCAGCGTAGCGTGCAGCCGGCATTACAGTGCAGCGCAGCGCAGTTGTAGGTAGGTAGCATCCATGCATGCAGCGAGTCGAAAGCCCAACCAGCAAACACCACATATTGAACCTCAGTACCTGAGCTGACCTTGGCTGGCTTCGGCTTGCCTTGCCTTGGCTACCTGACCTCCATGCCACCACCCTCCATCATTTCCCCTCTGCCTTACCTTACCTAACCTTGCCCGCCATTAAGGCCCTACCTAAACTTGGCCGCTGACTTAAAAAATTGCCCTAGTCGGGTGGTGCTTGCCTGGATCAGAACGAAAACGGTCTCCACCAGGTACCTGCCTAATACAAATCCATCGAACGCAGCGAAGCAGAGATACAAAGGAAGGTACGTCCCGGCCTGAGTCCAAGACGCGTCCCCGAGGTACCTCGCTCGTGCTGCCGCCGGCGGGACACAAGCGAGAGCAGCGACCAGACTCGATTTGCTCCGGAGCGCAAGAGTCAAGAGCATCAAAGAACTAAGACTGGTGCACCTGAGCCAGGGTCCACTAAAGCAGCTGGCCAACCAGCACCGGCGGCGGCTAATCTCCACCGCTCGACTCGCAGAAAGGGTGTTGAGCCGACAAGCACTGCCGCCCCGGCCATTGGGGACTGTGGATCGGGCTGCGCGTGTGTGGTGTGTGTGACTGTGTCTTCCCTGGGTGGGTGTGCATGCGTGTGGGTGGGCGAAGAGAGGTACCCTCTCACGGCCCTGGTCCCAGCAGGTGTGTTTGGCTCGCAAGCTGGTGCGTGCAAGGTGGGTTTGGACGTGCATACAGACGCTGCATGCCACATGCATGCATGTACGAAACGGAGTGCACTACGTACCTTCAACTGTCAACTTTGGGACCTGGACTCGACTCGTCAAGCCAACGACTTGACTTGGCAGCCGGCGTCGATATTATATTGGTCATTCATTATTGGACTCGGGGCTCGACTCGCCTCGCATTGGACCGCCAGCTTCATCGCCTCTGACCTACACGAAGCAATTGCGGTCGAGGGTCCAAACGGAACCACAAAATTACGGCCTCCCATCCTCTCCCGCTGGCGTCGGCAATAATTGTGTGTGGTGCATCATTCCTACTCTCCTCCCCATCTCACACTCTCTCTTCCTCCTTCCATCCCTCTCTCCCACCAGCATCCTCAGCCAAACGCCCGCCCCGGCCCTCAATCAATCCCTCGTTTCTCCCCGAATACTCTTAATTGCCACGGGCAGGGCAATGGTTCAATCCTGGTGATTGTCCCCATCACTCGCTCTGTACGTCACAACCTCACCAGCTGCTCACTCTCCCCGTCTGTCTCGCCGCTCCCGCACAACCCCCCTCGATCTCGATCTCATCCCGCCCTCAGATTGTTTTCTCCAGCCGCAATCGCTGTCCTCACAAGTTTTCAGCACCCTGCGAAGAGCAAAACACCGAGGCGGAACAAGTTCGAGTAGCCTTTCATGGCTTGCATCTCCCGCGCCTGAACCCTTCCACACCGGCGAGCGCAGCAGCCATGCCATCATCACAGTGTACTTCGCTCTCTCCATCCGTCCCTCCACCTGGCCTTATTTCCCCCAGCATTGCACCGCCCCCGTGAGCTTGTGCTAACCAGCTTGCTTCATCTCCAGTCCAGCCCGCCATGGCGGTCGCAGACCAGGGCCAAGCCTATTTGCAGCAGCAACATGGCGCTGGCGACAGACTCTCGACGGCTTCCGATCCCCCAAACACCCTCGTCGATGTCATTCTCCGCGAAACCCAATACCTCTACTCGCTAGTCCTTCTCATCACTTTTGTCTCTCTTGCTGCGTGGTACAGCGTCTTCAATGCGAAGAAGGAAGAGGACATTGTGCAATCCAAATTCAAGGGCCCCGGTGGCAAGCCTCTACCCATCACCAAGCGGAAGAAGCGCACCAACGGCGAGCGCAAGCTCGGCCCGCACTTTGGAACCGCTGCCAAGATAGTCTTTCGTTTTTTAGCTGCCATTGTGTTTCTCACTTACCTAGCCAGTGCGTTGTTGATGCTCGTCCATGCCTTTTGGTACGAAGATCCGTATAAATGGTCAAAGGAGGGTTTGCCGTGGGCCGGGCAATGGAGTGTGGTATGTCTCCGAAAATGCATTTTCTCGCCTGTTACATCCGCCGGCGTGGCGGGGTTTGTCTCGTTGGGGGGTTTCTCTATTCTTTTGCTGACCTCACCCCTAAACAGGTTCATGTCACTGGTGCTACATTCTTTTACCTCTACATTTTCGTGTCCCTGTTCGATTGGCGCAAGGGTCCAAATGTCGTCCATCTCGTCGTCTGGATATTGGGCTTCATCGGAGAGATCGTAATTTCAAGCGCCACGTATAGAGCAGCCATCGAGTGTCACTTTGAAGTCATCGATGTGTCCGACCGCAACGGCGAAGAAGGCCGCAGCTGCACCATCGGTTACTGGACTCGGCTCGATCTCATCCTATACTTGGTCCGCATCCTGCACATTGCCGCCCTGATCTTGTTCTTCGGAGCCGCATGGGTCAACAAGGCGTACCGCCAATCATCTTCTGATCATCTTAACCTTGAGGCTGGACACGCCACCGAGTCGACCCCGCTTCTTAATGGGCACAATAGGTCGTACGAGACGCAGAATGGCAATGGCCACGCTGTTGAGGCTAACGGTCGTCGCAAGCGGGGGAGAACCATGTCGAATGCCAACAAGCCGGTCGGAACTGTCAGCCGAAAAGATGAGGGTGCCGCCTTTTATCGTCCATCCAAGCTTCCTCACAAGACATGGTGGGAGTATTTGCGAGGTTATTCCTTGTTTTTTCCCTATTTGTGGCCCAAGGACAGCACGAAGCTTCAGCTCAACGTCCTGATCTGCTTCTGCCTCGTCGTCGTTCAGAGAATTGTCAACATGCTGGTGCCCTTCCAGCTGGGTCTCGTGGTGGACCAGCTGGAAAAAGCCATCCGAGAGGTCAAGGGTGGCCAGCCTGTGTCTTTTGACAACTTCCCGCTCCGCGAGTTCATTACCCTCGGCGCCCTCTGGATTCTCCAGGGCCAGTCAGGTCTCCTCGGCTCGCTGAGATCCATGATGTGGATCCCCGTTTCCCAGCACTCGTATCGTGGATTGACCACCGCAGCGTTCAACCATGTGCACTCGCTAAGCTTGGACTTCCACCTCTCGAAACGCACAGGCGAGGTTCTTTCTGCTCTCAATAAGGGATCAGCCATCAACCAGTTTTTGGAGCAGGTCACTTTCCAGGTGTTCCCGATGATGATGGATCTTTTCATCGCCATTTCCGTCTTCTATTGGAAATTCGGTCCTCTCTACGCCGAAATCAACATGGTC
This sequence comes from Clonostachys chloroleuca, assembly GCA_037952775.1. NCBI lineage: Eukaryota > Fungi > Ascomycota > Sordariomycetes > Hypocreales > Bionectriaceae > Clonostachys > Clonostachys chloroleuca. The sequence goes on from JBANAY010000004.1 coordinate 13,651,864, forward strand.
ATCACTTGTTGGTACCTGTACATGACCATCAAAATGGCATCAACAAGGGCCGAGCAGCGAAGAGAAATGACCAACGCAGACCGAGAGGAGGAGGCAGTGAAGAATGATTCCATCTCGAGTTACGAGACAGTCAAATATTTCAACGCGGAAGAATTTGAATCTGGGCGGTATCAGGACAAGGTTGGCGTCTTCCAAGCTGCGGAAGCCAAGGTCCAGGTTGGTGTTGTCATGATGAACATTTGCCAGGCCTTCGTTTTCAACCTGGGAAGAATCATTGCTGCTTTGGTTTGTGGCTGGCAAGTTGTGGTCGGAATGCGAGGGACAGGTGACTGGTTCATGGTCGTCTCCTACCTCACTCAACTTCAAGGCCCTCTGAACTTCTTTGGTTCCTTTTATCGCACTGTCCAGCAAGCTATGATCTCGGGAGAGAGATTGCTCGAACTGTTCAAAATTCAGCCCACCGTGGTGGATGCTCCACACGCCGTCGACCTGACCAATTTCACTGGACGTATCAAATGGAACAATGTCAGCTTTGCCTACGATAGACGCAAGCCGGCCCTAAGGAACATCAGTTTCGAGTGTGTGCCGGGCACGACAACAGCTTTTGTCGGCGAGTCTGGCGGCGGCAAATCTACCCTCTTCCGACACATGTTCCGATACTATGACTGTGATGAGGGCAACATCGAGCTCGATGGGCAAGACGTTCGAAATCTGACAATCAACTCAGTCCGGCAACACATTGGAGTTGTGCCCCAAGACACCACTCTTTTCAACGAGACACTCATGTACAATCTCAAATATGCCAACCCTGAGGCTAGTGAGGAGGATGTTTACGCGGCGTGCAGAGCTGCAAGCATCCACGACCGAATTCTATCTTTCCCTGACCAGTACAATACTCAGGTTGGTGAGCGAGGATTGCGATTGAGCGGCGGTGAGAAGCAGCGTGTTGCTATTGCTCGTACAATCCTCAAGGATCCTCGAATTATCATGTTGGACGAAGCAACATCTGCACTGGATTCTCACACCGAGCAGGAAATTCAGGACAATGTTTGGCAGATTGGTCAGGGGCGAACTCTGCTGATCATTGCGTAAGCTGGCCCCGGCGGACTTGGTTTCATGGGATGTTCCATATGCTAACTTGTTAATTATAGGCACCGGCTTTCCACTATCACACATGCTGATCAGATCATTGTACTCCATGCTGGCATGATCGCAGAGAAGGGCACACATGAGGAGTTGTTGGCTAAACGGGGCCGATATGCTTCCATGTGGGAGAAGCAAATTCGTGCAGAACGCGCGCTTGATGCCGCCCGGGAAGCTCATCTCAAAGCCGCCAGGGCCTTGAGACGAGCTAACATGGGCGGACAGAAACAGTCGGAGTCTTCGAGAACGAGCTACAACAGTTTGAACTCTACTCTTGTAAACAAGGGCCTCAACTCTACCTCCGGCGGCAAGAGCGAAGAATGCACCTCGGCGTCGTCTGGATCATCGTCCAACTCGGATGCGGAGTCGACACACACTGATGAACATTCAGACGACAAGCGCGACACCTCCGAGGAACGACTGCCTGGGAAGTAATTTTTCATCTCCATCGTTAAACTCGGCATTTCAAATCATATGATAGACCACATCCCGCTCACCAGAAGCTTTACCGGTCTTACTGCATACAAGCGGCGTTAAGGATGCGATGCTCCTGGCTTATTTTTTTCATACTTCCTTCACAGTGAAGAAAAACTTTATCGTTATCGCTTATGGCTCACCTAAAACCCCAAAGCCGACTAATGCTTTCACTTTAATTACATGGCGCTTAGTCTCCTCGAGGCGGCACATGTCGTCTCAACCGTCTTTGATCTGGTACACCATGAAGAGGAAACTCGGACTGGTCCAGACAATGATAGAGTAGGGAAGCTGCTCCATACCTCACACTCTTTTGATCAATCACCACGGCCGATTGTGCTTTATCCGTCGGCCTTTCACGACGGAAACGATCACCCACTATTCTCGGGCTCGGAAACTTGGCATTTTATGAACACGCTCAATTCTTAGGCCATACAGCAACAAGTGTTGTTATAATTTTTATGCGGAACTGTTATAGCAGATGATTTAACATAGGTTGGCAGAATAATTTTTGTGGAAGGACTGGAAGAGTGGTGGTGGCGGTCAAAGCAGGAACTTGCCTGGCTAGATGACTTACTCCCTCTTCCGCGTCGTCCTCCTCAGCGTTGTGATTTTCCTCCAGTCAGTACTGTTCAAGCGAAGACTGAAAAAGTGAGAATTTCAACTCACTACATCCCCGAGCCTCTGGGCCGGGTTGCAAGAATGCGCGTGGCTTAGATTTTTGATTTGCAGCGAGCAGATTTATACGTTTGTTACTCATTGCTTCTTCCTCATTTATGGAAGACGAGGTCGCGAAAGGGAAAAGGATAATAGGGGCCGCCCATATGCCTATAGGATGGCAAACTTATAGGATGGCAGACTGGCTTTCTAAAAGAAAAAGAGTCCTCAAGGATCTTGGAATGCAAAAAACAATTGATTCATCACTTACTTGTCCTGTCCCTTGTGATTACTGTGCTCTGGAAGGCTGCACCTCGTAGTTGAATTGCTCGATCCCGTTATGAGTAAGGAGGGATAATATATACGAAACTCGGCCGAACCCTTCCGCCAAATTCATCCTCGCTCTCTTGCTCTTCATTACCTTCGTCACCGTTTAACCTCGACGGCCTACCAGCCTTGCTACGCCGCAAACGGATACGCATTTCATTTGCACTTGAGCTATCAACACACCCCCGATCTAGTGCCAACGGCGGCTACAAACGGCCAGCTAACAAACACGACGGTTGACCCCGTTGATGGTAAAAGCTTCCCAAATCCGGGCACTTTTGATACAGCCGTTGACATCCCCGTCTCCCGAGGTTTAAAAAAACCGGATGAAATCCACTGCTAGGGCATTGTGGTATCATTCGACTGCTATTGGTAAGATTTCGCATCTCGACTAGTACATGCTATCACCTGTCTATACCTCGGCAGTTCCAGGTCTCACATGGGAAATGTATATAGATGACAGGGGAAAAAGCATATTCAGATGCAAGTGTATTTCTCAATAATTTTTTTTCATGTAAATTCGTGGTAAATTAGTTGGACCCCGTCCCTCTCCAGCAAGACCCCCGTCTGTAAGTATGTAGAAGAAAAAAGCGAAAGTCATTTGTACGTGTCAACTCTTCTTGTTGTACAGGAGATGAAATAAAAAAGACCCGACTCCTTCATTATAGATGGCGTGATGATAATTATGATGATATGAGATGCAAAAAAAAGTATACTGATAATACTTGAACCAAGTCAAGATGGGTTGAATTACAAGTTTAAGTAAGGACGCGCTTGGCCGCAGCCTATACTATCCTGCCAGCAGCGAAACAGCCAAGGCGGTGAGAGAAATTGTAGATAAAGATTATGTCGTAATTAGTTCTTGGCAGAGCCGTTGGTGCCGTTCTGGACAGCGCGTCCATTGGTCTTGGGCTTTGCTTCCGTAGTCTTATCCTCATCCTCATCCTCATCCTCGTCATCGGAGCGATCGTCCTCTGCGACATTGTGGGCCACCATGCGATAGGCAATGCGGACAATGTAGAAGAGCCAGAACAAGTTGAGGGCTTGCAGGCAGATGAGCAAGGTGGAGGTGATGATCTGGCCGAGGAGACACTTGTACTGCCCACCTTCCCAGTCAAGCAAGAAGGGACCAACGGTGCGGTACTCGGTGAACAGAGACCAGATAATCTTGAGGTTGATGAAGTGGCGCAGATAGATCCAGGCGCCCATGAAGACGACGAAGAAGGGGGTGAGGATGGCCGAGTCGAGATAATTGAGGGTCTTGGCGGTGGCAAGGAACCAGTCACTGATATCGTGCGTGATGTACACGGCGATGCCGATGTAGGTGAAGTGGAAGCGGTAGCTCAGCCCAATGAGCGTCAGGGTGGTAATATGGTGACCGACCAGCTCCTTGTAGTCCTTGCGGGGCTTCTCCATGCCGAGGACGAGAACAATGGCCTGCTGTGCCCAGTAGGCAGCCTGGAAGAGGTAGTAGAACTTGAATTGGGCATCGTGGGTCTTGTGAGGATAGCTCTCGTACATGCCGCGGGTGTTGAAGTACCAGACTGGCGTGAAGCTCATGACATACATGCCAAAAGGGCCAAGGAAGCTGAAGTAGACAGCCGTGTAGACTTGCTCCATGAAACGGGCCATCTTGTTCTTGCCGAGGCCAGCACGGCGACCCAATGGACGGATGATCTCCTGCATGACGAACTCGCGAGTAAACGACAGGACGACGGTGTAAAAGGCGACAAAGGCAATGTCCCAGAGACCCTTTCCGTAGTGTTTACGCCCATGCTCGTCGTTGAAGGACTCGGGGAGCTCGTAGGAGAGGAAGATGAAGCGGTGGACGGGGTTGGAAGGCGTGGGGTTGACAGCGTAAGCGAGGCCGAAGAGGGCGATGATGGTCAAGGGGAGGACGAAGGTGTGCTTGACCATGGTATGGCGGATACGGGAGACGAGGCCGAGTTTTCGGCGGCGAGACACGCGCTTGCCATCCTTGGTGGTGACTACAGTTGCGAACGATGGAGAAGCAGGCGTGCCACTGGCATCGACGGCTTTGAGACTCAGCCGGCTGGTAGCCAAAGCTGGGGCTGTGTCGCCAGCACGGATGTCACCGCCTAGTGCACTGCTTCTTCTCGGATGCCTTCGGTAGGGTTTGGGCGGGTGAGAGATGCCATTGCTGTGCAGCTGGTCGGCAGATGTGTTGAGAAGGGGGAACGGTTCTGACATGGTCGATTGATCGTGCTCCGGCGTCGAAGCGTGTGTTCAGGAGGTGAACGTTGGGATGTGATGGCGATGGTAATTTCCCGGGCACCGTTAGCTGGGCGCTCGTTATCGGCGTGCCTTGGGAGGAGGAGATGTAGGATCCTCCACTGTGAACAACGGGGAGTCGTATGCGTGTCGTCGCGCGTCGTTCTAGGTGAGTTCGGAGCCGTTGTTGGGTGAGAAAGAAAAATCAACAGGTAATCAGATATTTTTTCTCTCCTAGTTCTCTCGTGGCCGTCTGGGGATCTGCGACCACCAGGGGGGAGGGGGTTGGTGGGTTCTTCTAGGGTGAAACAGCCCAACACCGCTGGCAAATTAAACGCAGGAAATAAAAGAAGCTTGAAGAATCAACCCAAGAGCGGCGGTATGGGGGATGCGTATTATATGGTACGGCGATGAGGAAGCGAGTTTAAAATACAAAGTCAGGGTGATTGATCGGTGATCTTCGTCGTCGCGGCCGCGAGATGCTGTCCGGTTTGCTCGGTTCGCAGACGACGCGGACTCTCTTAGTTCGCTCACTCGATCACAATTCGAGTTGGAAGGAATCCGTTTCGGCAGGGGCGGGAAGAAGCGTGGCGACGTCACGGGGGACAAGAAAATGGTCTGCCCAAGCGGTAGACTTTGTCCAATCCCGAGCCAGATTAGATCAGAGCAAGCCAACGAGACGGCGGAGAGCTAGACCCTGTTTCCAGCGCCGTTGTTTTTGGGTGGTAATTAACAACCCTGTCACGGTAAGCTAGATCCAACAGCGACAGGAGAGGGCGAAAGGGGGGGGGGGCCCAACAAGAGCGATGGATGTCAGACAGGTGATTGAATCGGATCAACACCATGTGATGTGATGTCGTTCTGGCTTCTTTTCTTCGTGGTCTCTATGATATGGTATGATGTGACGAGCGATTAGAGATTGCAAGTATATCCCGAAAAGCGGGTCGCTCTTTCTCGGGTTTGACGCTTCGTCAAACACAAACGCCTTCTTCGGCTTCGTGGGCAGGAGCGGGACAAGTTGAGGGAAGGAGCGGGCGGCAGTTGAACTCTGAGGGGGAAGATGATCTATTCTTTATTCTCATTCTCTCCTCGGCACACGACGCTTCTTATATCTCTTTTTTCTCTTTTCCCATATTTCCATATTTTATTAGTGTTTTTTCAAATATCTCCAAACCATCCATCTTAGGGGCAGGGTGGAGGCACGGAGTCCGCTCTGTCTAGCTGATCAAATCTACCTAGGAAGGCGTGGAAAGGCAAAAACAGATCCGTCGCATAATTACCTTCTCTCTCTTTGTGAGCAAACCCCCGAGCCGAGCTTTTGCACTGAGCGCTGGACCCAACCCGAAACGTACTGCGCGAGTCCGAGAGTCTGCCTCTGTTTGTCGGAAAACCCACAGGAGAACGAGGTCGAGCGTCGGATACATAGGCGTCTATCCGAAAGGAGGCTTTTGCTTGGTTAATTTCTCTAGTTTCATCCAAGACGCACGTCCAAATTGGCCGTAATCTGCCAAGGACCCCCGATGGCCGGTACCTCGCACTAGCTACGAGCTGCTTAGCAAACGCAGGTACCTATTTCTCTCTCGGGCAGGTCAGTCGTGCATTCAATTGCTTTTTGACCTTTTCTTACTGTGCTTTGCCCCCCCCCCCCCCATAACTCCACCCGGCCGGGTCCAATCGCTTTGCCTTGTTCGCGGGACCTTTCATGTAGGTGACACCAAAACCTCCCCATGCGGACGAATCCCCACTGTCATGGTGGTACTATTATGCCCGAATGTGCATGAGCCTGCGTCGTGCGACTTCCTGCCGAGATGACGGTTCACCCAATCAGCTGCGAGAGTTTCTGATCTTGAAGCTGCTCGCTCCCTGCCGCAGTCCCGTCGTTCCTGTTCCTGAAGGCCATCAGAGCCTCCATTCATAGCCAAGCTGCCAAGGAATGGATGAAAGTCAGGCGCTTGCTCGTCGGACAATCTGACTTTGCCCCGTCCCGGCGGCATGCTGGCAAATCCTGACGGAAGACTATATTCCTCCGCCGAGACCCCTAGATGAATCCACGCGACTACCATCGCAATTCGCTAGTCTTCCCTCTGGTCCATCGTCTTTAATTAGCAGGCAGCGCGCTGTCCCCACGCGTCAGATGTGTCCACCAGGTAGGTGTCTAGCCACTGCTAGGAAGTGAATTAAGAAAACCCTGCGTCGAAACGTAGGTTCACTATTCGTCGGAGGCTTTTCGCGCTGCCGGCCGGTTACTGTATGCCCTAGTCAGGAACCGCTAGCATGTCGGCTGCCTGCAGTAGGGAGTTAGACTACACGATTTCCAATTAACCCCTCCATTTGATGTCATTGGACGCCGACACTGATATTACTAGCATGTCTTGTTCGAACCAGGCGTTGAGGCAGGAGACTGCGTGGGAACTTTGAGGCAGGAGACTGCGTGGGATTAGGTAATAAACTCGGCATTGACGGAAACATTGAACAAGGGTTTGCTGTGAGACAAAGCCGGCCGGACTCGCACCACCGGGTCGGGTGCTCGTGAGGGTAAGACAGAGAACGGCTTGCACGGGTTCACTCTGGAATAGTCGCGGAAAATGTCACACAATTTTTTTTTGCATGTATTCAATTTTGAGCCTCTGTCTAGGACTCTGCTCTCCTCCTCCCGGGGAAAATAAACGCCAAGAATGCTAAAACATGTCTTTGAACCACGATTATCATGCCCGCCGGTCCTAATATAGCCAGTCCCCGTTATACAACTATGATACAAACATTTGACAGCCAGCCAACTTCTCTCTCTTTTTTGATCCGGACCCAATACCAATAACACCGAGCTGTAAGAAGTTGGAAGTGCCTGCACATATATCGTGTGTGTATAAAAGGGGGTATCAGAATGCCCAAACCGTCCATGGCTCTCACAGACTTGAATGAGGAGAACCATTGCCAATGCGTAAAATAAAACAAATCAGCTCCTAGCCTTAGCGCCGACGCTTACCCATGAATATTCGGAATGCATTGAAGAAAACAAGACAAAAAACGATGTAAAATGGCGCCCAGACATGCATAATTTCCGTTTCCTGACCTTACAGTCAGGTATGGTGGTTTGTTTCTCTCATGTTGTTCGCGTTGGACCCGATCCGTCTTCAAAGTCACGACGCTGGTGATCAACCGAGGATGTATCCGTCATCGAATCATCGTACGAGTACTGGTCGTCGTCGTACCCGGCCCGGGCTTGTACACCAGGCCACAGCGGCGGGTTGTTTGATGGTAGAGAGTCGTGGCCCCGGGAGGTCATCGACATGACGCTTTGTCGCCGGCCCAATTGAGACATATCCCCAGAGGTGCTTGCGTTGCTTGCTCGATGTCCGCTGCCCGAAAAGGCAGCCTCTCTGTTGTTGTTCGTGCCCTCCTCCTCAAGGACCTGCTGTAAAGCGGCTCCCCTCCGAGCTGGAGCAGGAATGACTCTCACTGGAAGATTCGCTGTGTCTGTGGTAGGACGCATGCGATCTCGGATTTTCTCGGCTTGGTTGGCCGCAAAGTCTTCGAATCGCGCGCGTAGATCCCATCGTCTTACAGCGTCCAGTGCTCCCGGGGGCCTGTATACTTCCGGTTCTTGTGTGATCCTATGGTCCCCCCTGTGGACGAATCTTCCCTTACCTGAGTACGGTCTGGTATGGTACCCGGGGTTGCTGTTCGAGGTCCGGAGGGATTTACCACCCCACCATTGGTAGCAGACTCAAGATCTGAAGGCCTATGCGACATGGATGAAGACCTAGGCTCGTTATGGGAGACCGCGCCTGATGTTATGTTCGGTATGGCCGCTTCCTCACTGGTGTGGTTACTTAACGGGAAGCTGGGCTGTCTTGACAAATCCACCATGCTCTGTTGCGCCCCCAAGGGTTCTGGAGTCCTGGTTGTCGCCTCGGAAGCTGGTTGATAACGGATTGCGTACACCGTGCTGGCTGCGCTGGCGGTATCTGTTCTGCTGACGGGCGTTGCAGTCGGTACGGGTCGAGCTGGCCAGAGGGGGGACGTATGATGCCTCCCATCACTTGCATCTGGTGGCCTTCCGGATCATTGCCAGAGTGTCCCTGCCCGCGGTAACGGTTGGCGATGGCAGCGACATTTTGCCAGCCACCGGGGGAAAAGCCTGGGGGCCCAGAGCTCCCGTTTCCGCCTGCCTCGTTTCCGTTCCCAGGCCCGCCTCTATGGTTTTTGAATTGCCGAAGCCATGACGACTCCTCTGTGGCAGTGACCTCTAGAGTGTCGTCTCCATCAAAGACTTCCCTCCCGAGAACCCCGTCCTTCTTTTCCTCACGTTCCAGAGCCTCGATACGTTCGACCCATTCCCACACAACCACACTGGCCGCCGCCGCACCGACCCATCGGACATAATCCCCCCATGCTGCAAATGTAGGTTTTGAGATATCCAGGATGAAGAAGACGACGGGAATAAGTACCGAAATAATAGACATAAAGGCCACGAGACACATGTTCTTCATAAGAGGATGATAGAAGGCGTACCGCTTCTTCATTATTGCATAGTATATCACCCAAGCAGCGTACAAGATCCCTAGTGTCAGTTGAAACAAATAGCTGAGCGCGGGTACTGGGTGAATAAAGCTATTGGGCCGGCTCGTGCCCGTCACGCCGTCCGCCGAGTAGCGGAAGCTGTTAAGGGCGGTAAAGATGACATCTAACGTGATGAGCGCGAACGCCACCCATTTGATGATGTTCTTCTCCCGCTGACGGGGAAAGATGCGGATCAGAGTCTGAGCCTGGGCCAGCCACAAGAACGTATCGGATATCAACCGGATTACTTTGAGCCCGAGGCTCCCCATGACCTCGATCTGCATCAGTTTTGCGTTCTGAATCCCCCATTTGTACTGTTGCTGAGCAACATTAAACGTAAGCGTGCTCGCCACCGTTAGAGAGATCGCGACTGTCAGAGTCGCTACTTTTTGTAACCACGGGCGCCTCCCAATATTGACATTGCTCGAAGTGTTATGCGCAAACCCCCGCCTGCCCAGATACATGATCCCCCCGTCAAGAAAGGACTGGGGGGTGATGAACAGCATGACGACCAGCATGTAGGCTGTGATGGTGGTGGCCGCCAGGGCATAGCACATGGGGAACTGGGTCGCATAGAACGGATCGCGAAAGTCGGAGACCTGGTGGTTCTGCGACTCCGCGGCGGACGACAGGGTCGACTCATCGGTATAGCTTCCAAGCTCGGGAGTATCTCGCGGCGCAAAGTCGATCGTCGGGCATGGAATGTGGACAATGGCATCGTGGGTGAGGGTAATGGGTTCGAGCCCCCGCCGAGGTGAAGGATAGCGCTTGCCGGTAAGAAGGTTGATGCGCAGAGGGTCGGCAGCGCTGCCGACCCCCCAACTAAGCTCATGGTTATGGCAAGACGGGTGGTTGTTGGATAGACACGGCCGGTTTGCCGCTCGAGTTGAGGACAGCCACCCTGATCGAGGCGGCTGTAGCGATATGTACGGATAGCACGTGTGCTAGGGAAACGGTGCCATGGAAGCTAATTTTGTCGATTCGTGGTTGCGATCCGGAGGACTTGTGGAAGAATACGCGCGTTCTGCTACTTGCGTGTCGCGCCAAGACTGAGCGTAGGGACCAGGTGCAAGCCTTACGCTGCATGCGAAGGCTGGAGTCGCATTTGATGTTGAATATTGCCTGGATATGGAGCCGAGAAAAGATTAAAGGAGACACTCAGAGAAGTGTAGTACCAGTAAACCCAAAGGAATAAGAATTGCGAGCGAGAGTGTCGGCAATTGGCGTAATGCGAGATTCGTGGGGAGAGATAATTAGGGGGGTCTGGATAGACACGGTTGGGCGTCTAAGCCACACACACCTACTTGCTCTTTCTAGCCTGGAGGTGGGAATGGACCAATATTTGGGGAGGCAGCGACACCTTGCGGGAAATTCGCATGCACCAGTTCTGCGTGGTCAACGAGAGTAGGTGAAATTAACCTTGTTGTATCGCTAGGCCTTTGTAAATTGAACAAGGATGGGAGCGGCGGGAAAGAGCGAGGAAGGAACGGAGAGGCATTGTACGTATGTATCTGCAGCAGAGAGGGGTTCATCTCTGGTTCCAGCTCTGCCAATCCTTGTTCTGCTGGACTCTGAAGCACCCGAGTCCGACCAGGACGTACCGTGTGTGTCTGACTCTCTCGCACAGTTCTACCCACCCACTGGCATACCTAATTGCCACCTAAAGAGAGCGGCTCCTTCCGTCCACACAGAAAAGTTATCTACGTCCATGCCTTGATATTCGTGAATACACGAATCAAGTAGCTGAGAATTCGGCACAGCTTTCAGGTCTGACTATTCGGCCGACAGATTGAATAAAAACAAACTAGCTCCCCACTTCTGATGCAAAATCACACCACCACATAAATCAAAAATATTCATGTGTCCATGGGGCGGCCGCATGACTCGCGGTGCTTAGTGGCTAGCGCCGGACAGAACACAGTGCGCCACACCCGATGGCGTAGAGGCTCCCCACCACCTGCCAATCCAGTAGCAGAAACCACCCAGCTAAACCGCTAGTGAGCCCCCCAATTGCCTGATTCTCCATTCTGTAAATAGGCCCCCCCGCCAGCACTGAAATAAAGTAGTAAGTATGCGCGATCCAAGATAAGCTCGCCCGTCTGCTGACAAACAAACCAACCTCCATCAAGAGGAATGTGTGAAAGATTAAAATGGATGGACGTTTCTCACAGGGAGTCAGTATGCTGTTGGGCGCGTCGAGACGAGGGCCAGGTGTCGAATCCTGGCCCCAGCTGGTAAGCCCTTTTTGATCCTCTGCTCGCTTCGCCTGCGGCTCGGCAATCACCCACCAGCCGTCATCTCTGGGGCAAAATCCATGGGGGGTTGAGGACCGGATATCATGGACGGCGCGGCACCAGGTTGGTTCAGCAAATCTGTATTTCCACGCCTCTTCTTGGCATCCCATCCTCTACGCCCTGTGCTTTTCGATCGCGTTGTACCCCAAGGGCCAAGAATTAATTATGCATGCATGTCGTTGAGGCTTCGGAAGCGTCTTGCCGCCCTTCTCGACGTCTTGGCAAAGCTTGTATCAACCCGCCGAGGGCTTGGCACTCACCAATCGGCTTTCTTGGTTCCAGCAGATGGCACCTCAATGTCACACAGGCAGGCATTAAAAGAAAGAGGGACGATGCATTATGAGGTACGAAATTTGTAAAAGTTTTGTCGTTGTGTTGATACTATCTGACTGCCAGCTCCTGCCGACAAACCACCTCCTCAGAATCCCCTGTTCTTTTGTCTCTAGCGAATTAAATGGCCAGCCCCCGATGGAGGAGCCGTGCCTCTTGGGTATTTTTTATCCCCTGTTACAAAAAGATTATTTCATATGTATCATGTCCTTTCTTCCTCTGCGTCCTCCTCATGCAATGCTGGAAGATGATGTAAAAAAAGCAAAATGCGAAAACCAAAACTTGCGGTGAGAGGTGAGACAAGTACAAACGCAAGAGTAGGAAAGCATGTAATAGAAAGAAAGAAAAAAATGCCGAGTTATCGCTTAGGAAAGAAATGGAAAAAAAGTAAATGACCACTTTTGTTTGTTTGGCTTTGTCCCCGCTAATCTCTTTTCCACGTGTGGAGTGAGAGGAGTGTTAACCGGCTGGTGTCGCTATCATATCTCATGTGTGCTCCCTCATTCGCCGGAGCTGTGGCCGAACGCGCGGTACTGCATCTCGAGCACCCAGTTCCCATTGAACTCGATGCCCCGCCGCATCTTCGTCCCTGCTTTTCTCCAGACCGAGCTTCCCAGGCCCATGTCGGCAACGAACAGTCGCCAGTTGTCTTCATGGGCGACTGAAGCCGTCTCGTCGTCATCATCAGGAGGCGTGACAGCTTCGAGAAGACCCCGCTTTGGCGCTCCGATAGCCACCACATATCGTGGCTTAACGAATAGTGGCGTTCCATCAATGATGGCAATCTTGCCCGAGGTCGGGTCGATGCCTGACGGGATGTCTACGGACAGAGTGAACGCCTCGTTCCGGTTCGCCCACTCCATGAGCTCGTACACGGTAGCCTGATCACCGATCCGCAGTTCCTCAAACGACATGGTGAGGCCCAGTAGGGAATCGATGATGAGTGAAATGGGTATCCGAGTCCCCGACGCGGCGTTCTTCCGTAGGTACTCGAAGAATTCCGTCTTGCTCATCACCTTCCCTCCAAAGGCTCTGTATAGGTCAATCTGCCGCCGGAGATCCTCGAGCAGATCACGTTCCCGCTCGACTCCCACGATGCAAATGACCACATCGATGTTCCTGTTGCGGAGGTGCCGAGCCGCCGCCATTGCCCGCACGCTCGACTTATTGTTGCCTGCCAGAATCACTGTCGTCGCGTTGTCCAGCGACGCCTCGCAGCCCGCCATTTCGAACCGCACTTTAACGGCCGGATCGGCAAGAGCTCGTAGGGCTACTTCAGCTATGCCTCGCCCCGAGTTCTCGGCCATGAGATCCTCTGTGAACCCAACCTCGTTCGCCGCAATGTTCTCTAGGTTCAGCATCTGCAGCGAGGATATCGTTTCTAGTCGACGGTTGGAGGAGATGATGTAAAGCCCAGGGCGATTCGATCGTTGCTGGTTGCTGTCAGCATGCAAGCCATTTCTCCTTCTATTGACAATCGGGCTCCGGCGCACAAGAATACTCATCTCACTTACCGCGGAGTTCACCCTCGACAGTGGCTGGGCGCCAATGACCACCTGGCTAGCCTTGCGGGACTGCGACCGCCGTGAGACGCCGCGCTTGCTCTCGTTCCTACGCAGGCTGGACGCTCTGGGTTCCCGGCCAGAGTTTCTCTCGCCGCTGTTGACAGCATGCGGGTCATCCGCCTCGCTGTTCCAGAAGCCGGCGTTCTTAGCGATGGCGGTCGGGACATCGAGCACATTTTCCGTGTAATGCAGATTCTTGCCCCCGTTTGTCCCTGGCTTCGGTCGGCGGTTGTGGGAGACGAGTCGGTCGCCCTCGTCGATCTGATCCTCTTTCCGCATCTGGTCGAAGATGGTCCGCTTGTCAAACTTGGCCAGGTTGTTCTCGAAATCAAATTCGCCCATTTCCTCCGTCACATCCTCCGAGGCCCAGCCATTCCCGTCACCATTCCCCTTCCGGCCCCGCGACAGACGCTTCAACGATGTGAAGGGTTGAAACGCTGCCGTGCTCTGTAACATCGGTGTCTGCCTCCAGCCTTTGCCTCGCCCGCTCGGCTGCGGCTTGCTCGCCGGGGAGTGTTCGAGCGCTGTATCCGAATCCTGTCCCGGTGGGAGAACCTGCTTCTTGGGCCGCCTTCTCCGTTTCCGCTGCTGCTGCTTTGCATTGTTTGTGGGTTCTTCCGAGTCCGACGGTTTCGTAAGTTCTACCCCAGCTGCCGCCTCCACCAAGTGCAGACGCTCCAACGGGATATGCCCTGCGACCTCGACGGCTGGAGACTGTGACCTCGGCCGCCGGTTCACGTGGATGCCTTGCAGCACACCTGGTGAGTCACTGCCGTCGAGCATTTCCAGCAGAGTTGGGGACAGCTCCCCTTCACTGGGGAAGCTCGTAGCCACTGCCGGCTGTGTAGGCCGCTTGACGCTGAGAATGGCAGGGTCATCGAGATGGGGATGGGAAGCCTGCGTCGGCGTGCTGACTACCGGTTCTGGGGCTTGCGCGGCGGCGAAGTAGGCTTGCTGAGGGTCTACCTTGACTTCACTAAGGTCGGCGATGTTGCTCGCGTCGATTTTCGTCTCGGGCGACCACTCGTTCGATCCCGCCACGAACACTAGCGTAGATGTCAAGGTCAGCATACACTCTTTCTCCCTCGTCCTTCCACAGATTCACTGCCCCGCTGGAAGCTGCAGCGCCAAACTAGCAGGACTGTAATTGTGATATGCCGCGAGGGGTCTTACCGTTGATCAGGGTCAGGCTACTTCCAGCCTCGACATCTCTCACGGTACCAGTTACCTGGTACCCAGCAGGCTCCCTCAGAACCACCCGCATATGCAGGCCGACGAAACGGGCTGCCATGTTGGAAGTTCCAGGGGAGACTGACTGCTCGACTTGGACGTTTCTGCCGTCGTTGCGATTGTCGGTGTTGTAAATATTCAGGATCGTGTGACGATTTGTGGATTGGCTGCTGGGCCGCCAAGAGGGCTTCGTGCGGACCTGTTCGGCTGGCGTGTGTTGAGGGGCTCTCTGTCTGCGAAGTCGCTGGGTTGGGCAATTCGATAGCTTGGGACGGTGCTGGTTCTTGCGAGCACGTGTCCAGTACGGCGAGGGGAAAAGTTGAGGTTGAGGTCGAGGTTGACGAGGGAGGATGGGGGGATCAGGATTCAATGGGTAAATTCTGTAGGGCTGCCAATTATGGTAGTGCGCTTAAATTATTTAGCCTTCGTTGGACAATCCACTGCGATGGTTGAGTCGCTGGGTTCAGCAGAGAAAGAGCGTCGTCCCACAAAGCAGCCCGATGCCTAAGCCGAAAAAATCCAGAGACAAAAAAACCCAATCGAGAGACATAGAACAGGGATGAGATGGAGACAAAGTATATGACAGAGGGAAAGAGGGACTAATAATAATAATATATCAAGGAGCTGGGTGAAGAAGGAAGAGAGAAAGAAAAATTACGTACGATGCGGGAGACGGTTGTAGAACTGCAGGTCGCCACGCTCCGAGTACAGGCCGTCTCACCCCAGGCACTGCGTCTCCTTGCTATCGATGTCCGATGTAGGTACGATGCACGCGAGATGCTACACCGCAGATTGGGAGACATTAGCTGTCTTTCCCGCCAGTTTGTCCCATGGTGTGGATAGCACTACTATTATTACCTGGTCATGTCGTCGGTTTAGCAGCCTGGTGCCTGCCTGTCCCCAGAGCCATTACTATTATTAATTGGCTGGAGGCTTTGTCGGCAGGTGCCCAGGCTGTCAGTGCCTTCCCAAGCCCCCAAAAGCCCCCCATCGAATGAAGGAACGGGCGCACCGCTAGCCCGCGACCGGCCTAGTGCTGTCCTTGCACCTTCCGTGACAATTACCCGCTTCCAGCCCGTGAAAGGGAACATTATAGCTGCGGCGATTGCTGGAGGCACCCGAAGGCAGCCTGGAACGTGCTCTTAGCGAGCAATCTCCAGGCAGGCCTGTTGACCGGGGAGATGGATCTTATCGACTTATTAGTCCCAGCTAGCAACGGCTTACCCTGACGCCGGGACTGACTCAGGCCATAATCGATGTGCATTACCTCCACCGCCGACATGGATATGAGAGCTCGCAACGGCCGGCGCGCTCATGGCATGCCTCAGTCCTAATTACATGTTTCTGCCAGCACGGAAGGCGGCAGACCTCTCGGGCGGGATTTGTCACACTCAGACATACAAGGTATGCTGCGCTCGGTATTCGGGATGTGGACTCGCCTGCGCCCACCACTACCCTCAGACTTTATGGTAGCACTGGCCGGCGAATGAGTAAGGTCCCTGGCGATTGCATCATGCATGCAGATAGATGCCCATTCGAATGTTCCGTGGATGCACAGCGATAGGCTGCGATGATACGCTGACGCGCTTCGTCGTCGAATAGTTCAGCCGACGCTGACATGCAGGCTTCCTCGCGTGTTACCTCGATTTTTTGTCGCAAGTGCGCAACTATCCTTCCGTCTGATGCCCGTTGCCGCTTGGCAGGACCGAGTAATCAATCATAGATCGCCTACATTTCTCCCAGGATTTTTTTGCCCCTTCTCCCCCAACTCTCTTTCCTTTTCATCAAGATCATCTGGTTGGAAATTCTATCTGGCATGTCTCACTCACCATGGGCAAATCCCAAGGCGGTATTGCGCTGGTCCCTGCCAACTCGAGTAATTGCTGGCCCTGCTGAATACCCAGGTTCATGCCCCAGCAGGAGATTGTCCCGAAGAAAGGCGGCTTGAATCACACAAGGGTCACCCTTCCCAGGAGTCAGTCTCAGGTATTGAGACATGATTGAGATATTAGGCCCTCGGTTTTACTCAGGCCGGCTCTCGGAAACAAGCCCTCGCGCATCACGGCATGGAGCGGGCGGAAACATGCATGGACGCCAGTTCAATCATGTCCGATACGAGACACAATGTGGGCATTGATACCTGAATAGGCTCATCTAGGGTCCTAGATGGATGGTATGCGCTTCGTTTCACATACCTAGCTTCTAGCACTGGGCAGCGAGATGGGTGAGAGCTTCACGAAGGCCTAACGTAGTGTGAATTCTTTTGTATTCTTCGTGACAATCAGGTAAACCTATTCATGCTGTGGTGGTATGGGCGACCTCGCCTGTGTGTTGGATCCTAGAAATATGACTCCTTCAAAACTCCATTTATGGCCCTTTCCTCTATGGTTTCTCTAGAGAGTGATAGTTTGCCTCCCATGATTCTTCACATCTTACTGCCTCCAATGTATATAAATGCCGAAAACATCTTAATCATCTAACAAGCTGACGACAGTAGGCGCTGCTTTCTTAGGTATTAGCGTAGGGCCCTTTCGACTCGCCGTTACATCAGTGATTGAAGACACCTTTCTCGCATGTGCATCATCTACACTGTAAAGCTGTCTGTAGAACTGGCAGACTCGAGGGTGAGCCATGACTTTGGCCTTGTTGAAATTGAGCACTTGAAGCCCTGCCTGGCTGGTTGCTCGGCTCAAGGCAACGTAGGCCTGGCCTCTCTCGAAAATTTTGCCCAGGTTAACTGTCACTCTCTCCAATGTCTGGCCCTGAGCCTTGTGGATGGAGAGTGCCCAGGCCAAGATTAAGGGGAGCTGCATGCGCTTTGCCTGTACCTCGCCGTTGGGAAGCTCTACCTTCCATTCTTCTGGTTGGCATAAAATTATTCGGCTCGTACCGTCAGTAGCGGTAAACTGAACCACTGGGAACTTTTGCCCAGAAACAGAGTCGGTATCCTCATCTCGGCTGTACCCTTTCAGCTTCTTTCGGGCTTTGTCCATTGCATCGCTCATTTCGTCATCGTAGCTTTCAGCGCTGGTCATGTCGAAGGTTCTCTCATCTGAGAATGCAATGACCTTGCCAAGAGATCCATTCACCAAATTCTCGTCCAAGTTTTTGATAAGCATTACTTGGGCATTGACCTTCAGATCGATACTCTTCGGTGCCATCATATTTGCCAAGAGCTTGTCACGAATCGCTGGTTCCCCTGAATCATATGCAGGATACCTTTGAACGACACCAGGAAGGCTTTGAAGACGGGAGGCATTGGAGTTCTCGACCTGGGCCCGGGTCGGGTAAAGCTCTGCCATGTCGACACCATCGTTGAATTTTAGAGGTCGCGCCAGCGCCTTGAACGCCCTTTCTGATGCTGGGCTGATTTCTCCGAGTCGCATTTCGTTGAGCATCTTTGCGAACACAGGATCCCGCTGACGGAAAACTTCGGTGAGGCCAATAGTATGATCAATTGTCGTATTCCACGTCGACGCTTCGAATGCGAACTTGACCTCCCGCTTCGAGTCTCCATCAGGAACTGGCGGAAGCTGGAAAAAGTCGCCCGTTATAATGAGCTGGATGCCTCCCCAGGGGCCCGTTGTTTCGGATGACACGTCCAATCTGGGAGAGTTTGTCAAACAGCTCTGCATCCACCATAGATATTTCGTCGATAATCAAGCATTTGGCTTTCAGCCAGCGGTTCTTGGCCTTTGGATTCCGCCTGATCTTCTTTGTCAATGTGGCAGCATCCTCTTTTCCAAGTCCAATACCTATATGGGCATATGTAAGTAAATTGAACACGCCAAGTCGGGTTGCTTCAAGTTGGATTGCTTACCTGAAAAGCTGTGGAGTGTGATACCACCAATGTTACAGGCAGCAAGTCCAGTGGGTGCTGTCACAGCAACACGCTCTGGGTCCCTGGCATATTTTGCCTTCAACTCCTTGATGATTGCTCGCATCAATACTGACTTTCCTGTTCCGGCCGGTCCTGTGAAGAAGAGACTTTTGCCCTTGTTTACCACCAAGTCCAAGATGCGTTCTTGTTCCTTTGAGAGAGCAAACGCATCATTCTTGGGCCTGGAAACCTCGGCAACTATCTGGGCGGCATCCGGAGGCAGTTCATCCTTGGTGTCTGTTTTGGAAGTTTGGTGTTGATTCTTCAATAATCGCTTTTTCTCTTTAGTAGCACTTGCCGAAGGATCCCAAAAGCCCTTGGAGCTTTGGTGAGCTGGTGTTTTGGCCACGTTCGGGGTAGTGCCCCAGTTGGCTTCATCATCCTCATCTTCCTCTTTCCACGGGAGTCGGCTGCGCTTTTTGGCCTTCTTGACCGGAGGTAGATCATCATCCTCTCCGAACGACTCACGTTTCAGGGACCCGCCTGTGGTGGTCGATATACTCGATTCTGCGCGCGCTAAACTGGGCTTCTCCCAGTGTGAGGGTGGTGAGGAAGACCATGACATGTATTGTGACGAAGGAGGAATGTTCTCTTTGGGTTTGCACACTTCCGGTTTGCCAGGGAGAGCTATTGGGGCTTCAAAATCGAGATCGAGATTATCATCATCGCTGAAGTCGTTTTCATCGAACCATACTATATCGCTGACTGAGTTTTGGGTGCCATTTCCGCTGGCGAAAGCATGGCTCGACTCGTCCTTGAAGGAATTCGAGCTGGAATTTCCATATAGGGACATCAGGGAACCTCGCCCAGTTACTTGCTTTGGTGTAGGTTGGGTCGAGGTTTCTGCTTGGAGAGTCTGGTCCGTCCTCGCCGGCCCGGAAGAGAAGCCTGGGAACCCTGGCTTCTTGAACTGCATCCTGATATCACTGCCGTTACTTGAACCCGGGGTTTGGTTTGTTGAAGGGATGCCAGCTTGGTTCAGATGCTTGGCGAGAGGGTTTCGGGGGGAGGCGGGTTCGCCACATAGGCTTTGTTGGCTTTGCCTAACATTGCGTCGGATTCGACTATCGTGTGCTGGAAGTGGGCGGGTGGTGTATTGGCATGAAGCAGCTGCGAAGACTTCCGGGCAAGACAACGACTGGACGGCGAGGATCGGAATACCAGAGCTGGAAACCTTGGTATCATAAAAGAGGAAAGAAGCGGACAATTCGTAGCGGCAGGAAGGAGTCGGGGGGCTCTCAACAGGCTAGACGTTGGGAGTCGTGAACCTGATCTCCCAGCCGCGGGGAAGATAGGAAGGTGTATCACGAGGCGATCCGAGTGTTCTAGCTTGGACCTAGGAGCATGCGCCCTTTATCGATGGTATAAATCCAAGACGAGCGAAAGGATGGGTGACTCTTTGTGTGATCAGAAACAAAGAGCCTTCAATTGATCGCTGTCGATCCACAAGGTTGTCAGTCGCGACTTGTGGGCGACTCATTACCAACCCGGCCGACTACCCCCTAACCTAGAGCGCAGGAAGAAGAAAATAAATGGGATGGATATAGGCGACGCGCCGCTCCACAAAGGAAAGCGCGTCTCTCTCGTGGTCACGTGAGCCCATTAACTTCCATCGCTCCTACCCTGCCAAATGCATGTTGTCTCAACAGACACCTTGGTTGGGCTGTTATTGTATTCTTCTCGAGCCTGATAATTACTCGCAAAAAGACAACTACGGCAAATTATTCGCCTCTTCTTTTAGTGTGCTGAGGCTTTTACTTCGTGAAGCATATCAGGCTGTCCGACCACCAGAGATACATCCCCAGACTCTCTCCTAAAACAGCGACACTAGGTTCAAAGTATCGCCATAGGAGCAGCATGTCTGTCCCACCGAGAAAGAGGAACGGCTTAGACATACAGGAGCATTGACCCTGAACATCATCGATACCTAGTGGCTGGCTCACAAAGTCGTGCTCAATTGAATGTTAATACTAAGCTAAGCTAAGTCAAGGAAAAAGAAACCAATCTTCAGGTGTCAGTGTCTGTTTCCCAATAATACTGTCAATACACACCGAACGAACTGAAGCAAGCTAATCCATCAGAATAATAGATAAACATGTTTTTGAACACTAGCAAGCAATTTGCGAAGACCCTCAATCCCTTCCCCTGGTTGCATAGGTTGGTCGCCTTCCAGTCGGCCTCTCAGGGGAGGGGGAATAATCCCGAGAACTAATGTACCTGGACCTCGGTTCCCCTCTCTCATAACGCCCTTCATAACGGTCACTAGACTCATGGGGAACTCCCTCAGTAAATCGTCGTATTTTGTCAACAAAGTTGTCTTTCTCATACGGACGTCCTGCCCGATCTTTGCCACGGTCACCTCCCAGAGGAGGTCGATTGTGGCCACTTCTACGCCAAGGCTGATCTCCATCGAGGATCTCGCGGCCAACCTCATCTGGGGTCATTCGGCGCACGCTCTGGATAATTCGCGGCGCATAACCCTCATGTCGCGAGTATTTATTGCTATCATCTCGAGCTCGGCGAGGGGAAGGTGAAGTACGCCGCATGTATTCTGGTCCCTTTCTATGAGATGATCGTGGAGAATGTGTACTCTCGTATGTGTAGCGAGGCTCATCATCGTAATACCTTCGAGGAGATGGTGATGGCGCCCTACGGGCGTATCTCTGGTCCTCGGTATAGGCTCTGCGAGGAGAGTGGGGTGAGGCCTCACGAGCGAACTTCCTGGACTTTCCATGATGCCGGGTGGGGATGCCAAAGTGCTCTTCTGAGTAGCGTCTCGAGCTCTTCTTCACCTTATGATGCGATCCGCCCGAGGTGGACGTTGCTGGAGTGGAGATGTCACTCGCACTGTCTGACCAACCACCATCGTAATCGGAAACAGATTCTTCAGAAATGTGAGGCGAACCGGGATGGCCATGACGCTTGCCTGACGAGCCTTTCCCATTTCTATCCCCTTGGTGCTTGCTGTCTTTGTTTAAGGAGACCGGGGTTGGTATATGAAGAGGTGGCACGTGAGGTGGCGGCGGAAGAGGCCCCTTATCTCTACCCATCCCCTTTTGTCCTTGTTGATCTTTCATTTGCGCCGCAACTTGTGCTGGGATAACTTGGGCCTTTTGCTGCTGGTTTTGGGGACCACCGGGGTGACCTCCTTGCCCTTGAGGCAGATGTCCATGTTGATGTAGTACGGCAGGCTGAGGTTGTTGGGGTTTAACAGCCTGGTTATGCTGCGGATTTTGCGCCATTCCAGGCTGAGCCTGTTGCTTCTGCAGATTTAAGCCAGGCTGTTGCTGCTGCTGCTGCTGCTGGGGTTGAGCGATATTAGGCTGACCCTGTGGTTTGTGCTGCGCTGCAGGCTGTTGCGGCTGCTGTTGTGGTGCCATACCAGGCTGAGCTGGCTGCCTCTGCTGTGGCATTTGTGGCTGAGGCTGAGGCTGAGGTTGAGGTTGCTGTCTTTGCTGATTGATAACAGGCTGCTGCTGTGGCATCATGCCAGCGTGACCCTGAGGGGCCACGGGAGCCTGTCTCTGTTGGTAGGCAGCGGCAAGGCCATGATGGTCTTGGTGATTGCAATCTTGAGGCCCTGTATGATTTTGGCCTTGTTGCTGTGGCCTCTGTTGTCCCATGCCAGCCTGCGGCTGCGGCTGCTGATGCATGTTGTGCTGCTGCTGCTGTGGCCTTTGTTGACTCATGCCAGTCCCTTGCTGCTGGCCCATATTGGGCTGCTGGTGAGCCTGGTTCTGAGGGTGTTGTTGATTCATATCATATTGTTGCTGCTGCTGATGGTTCACAACAGGTCTTTCATGCTGACCCATGCCAGCCTGGGTCTGATATCTTGCATCATAGTTATGATGATCTCTGGTGGGATAGCGTTCTTGACCGACACCACTACGTGGAGCGTATTGTGACGGAGAGTGCATATCGTCGTAGTCTGAGAAATGACGCGAATCTCGTCCGCTCTCCGGAGAGCGCCGATCACGTTGGTGGTACTCGGCAGGCCGCCGATACCGCCGCATCTCATCATCTTCCCGCGACGCCTCACTTTCTCTGAAGGACTGCGGGGGGCACTCCTCAGGGAGCAGAGTCCGTTTAAAATAAGCGGTGATAGAGACAAGCGCAATCACGTGCTTAGACTTTGAGCTGCTGCTTCGTCCTCTATCTTTATCGCTCTTGGACTTTTTGTGACCCTTCGAGGTAGTTTGACTTCTGCCTCTTCCGGTCCTTGCTCCTGTTGCGCTTCCTGTCGCTTCTGCTCCAGTCTTCGTGGAGTTCTTCACGCGAGTCTCGCAGTGAACGATCCACCTTTTGAAAATTGGTTTCGAACTGGATAAGCTCGTGTGAGAAGGAGTAAGGATCCTCCTCCTTATCCTCTAGGTATCTACGGGCGTACTCCAGCTTCTCCTGCATGAGCGATGATAGCTCCTCTTTGAGTTTGTCCAGAACTGGGAGTGTGTGCTGCTCTAGCTGCTCAACTTTGCGCATAGCAGCGTCATTTGTGACGTGGAGCTCAAAAATCTTGGCATGCTCCCAGGGGCGTTGGACTGGAGAGCCATCTTCGTCACGTCTGCACATTTCTATCTGGACAACTCGGATGGTAGAGTTGCCATCCAGAACTGTGAGTGTATGACGGCTCCCCCGAGCATCATGATACTGGGGCCGCAGCTCAGACATCCGTGGTGAGGCTGTGCGAGGATATCTCTGGCTGCGATCACGACGAACTGCCAATGGCATGTCGTCTTCATGGCCCCTGGACCACTGAGAGGGACTATAGCTCTTCCTGGGGATGGGCATGTGAAGAGAATCAGGGTCAACCCTGCTATGAGGCCTGCTGTATGGCCCTTGACCAACGGGAGGAGGAGGGATTGCAGGCCCGCGGCCGCCTTCACGAGGAGACCCTGGCCCGCTGGTCTGAATGAAACCTTGTGCCCCATTCATGATGGATGGATTGATAATTGAGTGATGAGGGAAGAGAGGGAAGAGAGGGAAGAGGAAAGAACGATACTATGGTTGACAAAGACTAACACAGGTAGGTAAACTATTTCGAATTTCGATCAATGAGTGACCTCCTTGCTCAAGGCGGACAGA
Source organism: Clonostachys chloroleuca (assembly GCA_037952775.1). Taxonomy (NCBI): domain Eukaryota; kingdom Fungi; phylum Ascomycota; class Sordariomycetes; order Hypocreales; family Bionectriaceae; genus Clonostachys; species Clonostachys chloroleuca. The sequence goes on from JBANAY010000004.1 coordinate 13,675,638, forward strand.
AGAAAGATGACCGAAAGAGCCCCCCATGACCACCAAAGAGCTTCGCCTCGTTCTTCTTATACATTATGCCTGACTGTCTATCCTCCCAGCAACGCCAAGGGTCCCCAAAAATGAGGCGGACAATGTTGTGCCCAGCATGCGAGATGCCTCGCGAATCGAGGTAATGGTGAAGTCATCGCTAGGCCAGACCAGCTTGCGACGATACTGGATGGCACACCATATGCAAGCGGGCGAGTGGTTCTCACAGACGACTCGCCCGGATACAGCGGATACTCTGTGTATGCTTCCTCGATGTTATGCAGCAGACTTCAAGAGCCTCACTGTGAATGTGCAGAACTGGCTTACGTGGGGTCGGGCAACAATGAATATCCCACACCCGATGAGTTGGGCCACGACGCAGCAGAGAGAGTGTGACTTCTACAGTACGCACACACATATACTCAATGCTCTCCGTGCCGTGTCGTAGCTTGTAGCTGGTTCGCACACAAGCCGGGATGAGCTGACGGCGCATTGCAAGGCAGCCAGGCGAGGCGGGCTCCTTTCTCAATTTGTAACGCAGCTGCAATGCAACCACACTAAACACCCACCCACCACATGGTTAAAGAGAAATGTCGATTATCGGATCGGCATGAGATGTTATCGAGCTACTGATGGATAGTCACGGGCAAGAGGGGTTGCATACGGTGGGACATCCATATGCTTCTCGACAAAATTGATCTGGAATTCCGATAGCAGTCACCTGCAATTGAGAGACATCCGCATAATTCGAGCTAAGCTGCGCGAGACGGAGCTATTACACACGGTTGATACTATTTGATCCAACCGGAGCGAGGTCGAGACCAGAGAGGGACTGAAACTAACTCATGTATCAGAAAACTGATATATCTCCCCCCCCTCAAAACTAGCCAATATTGGACGACAGGTCACATTTTCTCACCAAGGTCCGAATGCACGATTGCACATTGCCCAGATTACGTGCGTGTCCCGTGGCAAGTAGCCCATGCAATCCTACCACCCACAACCCTCAGCTAGTTACACAGCCCTTCAATTCAGGTGCCCTAAATCGCCATTAACCTCGCCCATGCAGCAGTGCGGCACAGGCCCTGAGGCTGATCACCCCGCGGTGAATCACACACAACGAGGGCGTCACCACGGATGCGTGTTGCCCATACTCCCGGTGGCATCGGGACAGTCTCTGCCCAGCTCCGACCACCAACCTGTGTGCGCCGGCTCAGTTCCTAGTCGCTGTCCGTAACACAGCAAGGCTAATACACAATTGTGTCGAGCGGGTGTGACCTATCACAGACCGGTCAACCAGCAGGCTGGCGCACGTTCCTCCAGCCTACAGCCCGTTTCGCAAAGTCGTCCATCGTGCAGTCGTCATGGGAAAATGAAATAAAAAAATTAACCAAGGAGACGAATAACGAAAGTCCCTAGAGCGAACCCTTTCATGGGCACGCTGCATGCTTGCTGCCTGATATTAGAAACAACAGCCGGGCCGGGTGATGATTTGGCCAATTCTTAGAGGTCGACGAGATACCGAGCCGTGTTTCTTTTCTTGCTCATTTTCCCTTTCCCCCTCTCTTATCTTGTTCTGGACCGATGGCTTGCTTATGGGCGCGGCCTCGATGGTTGCCCACCTTGCTCGTATTTCACCGTTTAGGCAAAGGATAAGGATCAAGGCATGAAACCGACCGAAGAAAGTGCAGCTTATGTGGCGAAGCCTTGCGTCCATGAAGAATGAGACAGAGCTGATGGATGCAGTCACCATGAGAAGGTGAGCAAGTTTTGTGAAAGAAGAGAAAAAAGTGAGGCGGAGGAGGTTGGACGGGCAGCTTCCCCCGGATATTTTCCCCGGGATAGTTTGCCCGGTGTGGGATAAGGTCTGGGAAGGACAGTAATGAAGTAGTAAGTATGATTAAGGTAAAGTAAGGCATGTCTTCGTAAGTATCCCCCTCTAGATCCCACCCACTGCTCGCCACTCCTTTCTGCACATGATTTTTCCAGTATCATGGAACTCCAGCTCATGCTCCGATGCACCGATTCGTCATGATGCTTGTGTGTAGTGTGTGGTTGAAAGAATAGACACAACCGTTTTTTTCTGTATCATGCCTCCTGTTGCGCCATGTCCGCCTCTTGTGCAGAAAGCCTCGTCCCGCCTCACGCTGGGATTCCTACGTTTGCCGAGCCGTGTCATGTCATGTCATGCCATGTTATGCTATGCTATGCTAGGTACACGTAGCCGTTGCCTTCTCGGTCAATGTAGTCCTTCTCTATTAGGCTGCAGTGGTTGAATGAATTCGTTAGCAAATATTCAAGTCACATGGTACAGATCAAGTGCAAAAGTAGACAACGCTAGACGCGTGCGACAAACGTACCTCTCAATCTCCCTCTTGATGGCAGACGGCTCCACGCTGCCTCTGCTCTTGGTGAGGTTGATCACCTCGGCCTGGAGCTCGGCGTGGCCCATCTGCTTCCTGCTCTTCATGATGCGCACGATGGCCGCCTGGGTCTCGAAGCGGCGGTCCTGGGCGACGCGCTCGTGCGTGGCCTTGTTCTCCTCCTTTGTCTCCTTGAGCTGGATCTGGTTGATCTTGACTTTCACGTTGGGGTGCGCAAAGGCCCGGTTGAAGGTGAAGGTGTCGGTCGGCTTGACCTCGCGGCTCATGGGGTGCTTCTTCAGCACACGCGCCTTACCGCACGCCAGCGACTGCAGGGTGCGGTCCAGGTCGCCCCCTTGAGTCCCGTGGCCTTGGATATCTGCTCGTACCCCAGGAACCCGTCCGCTGCGTCTACGGAGTTGAAGAGGAGGAGGACGACGGCTTGGTAGGCCGATACGAGGAGCTCCTTCTGGCCCTTGGGGAACTTGGCCTTGAGGGAGCAGTGTGCCAGGGAGTGTTTCCACGTGAGGGTCCTACCGGTGTGCATGCTCTTGTAGAATGTATCGAATCTCTCCGACTGCCTGGCCACCTCGTCTGGCAGGTTTAGATTTACGTCTGGGTAGGTTGGCCAAGCGGCAGCTGAGAGGACCATGACGTGGAGATCGACGGGTGACCTCCGGCTGGCGTTGGCCGCACACCATTGGTTGTACGCGCTCATCTCATCCCTGGCAATCTCCTGATCCTTGAACATCTGCTCGAGCTTGTGTGTGATTTCCGACCCGACCTCGGAGCGCAGCTTGGCCAGCATGTTCCGCTCGGCGTCCTGGCTAGCGCTACGACCCATCAGTAGCCGTCGAGCGAGATCCTTCTTGTAGAAAGCCTCAAATGTATCCTTTCCTTCAATGAAGCGGACCAGCTCCAGCGACTGGTTGAGCTGCCGGTCGAGCTCGGCATCCTCGTCGGCAGTGCTTGATATGCCTTCCTTCTGTGCCGCTGCGCGATCCTTGGCATCCGAGAAGAGTGCCGGAGGCAGGCTCTTGAGGCCGCCGCGGAGCAGAAGGTCGATGTGCTTGGCAATCATCTCTCCAATCTTGGACGTTCCCGAGCCCCAGCAGGCAGAGACCTTGGAGTCGTTCATCGTTTTGCCAAAGGCGTCTCGCATCGCCCAGAGAAACTCGTCATCCTTCCCAAAGGCGTCCCGGATCATGACATCCAGCGACCGTCTGAGGATCAACAACCTAAGCACCATCTCGTCGCCGCGATCCTTGTCTCCCACAATCTGTGCCACCGTAGCCTTGATGTACTCAACCCAGGGATCCTTGAGCTTCTTCTGGATCCGCGAATGTCGCAAGAGCCCGTACAGTACTTTGACGGACTCGACATCTTCGCTGGAGAGCAGCTTGGCGAAGCTTTCCCCATTGAGTAACTTATCAGTATAGTTATCGATGAGTGTCACATGAGCAGCATCCATAAGCTGCTTCTCTGTGACTGTCTCGATGTGAAACTCTAGACAGCGGTGGTGCTCCTTGAGCAGCAGTTTCTCACACGCCTGAATGTACGACTTGAGATTCGACAGGGCGTGAGACTCGCCAAACTCGTTGAAGTAGAGCTGTGACGTTTTTGTGAAGACAGGCTCGAACGATCTTGAGTAGACGCCCAGGATGTAGAGCATACGGATCGATCCCTTGAGAAGCTCCGCGTCTCGGAGTTCGTCCCCCTCCGGTCGTGCTCAATCAACTCGCACATGCCCAGGACAAGTTTCTTTCCTGGAGCCGTCTCGTAGATTTCCGAGTTGGAGGGGAAGGCCATCTTGCGGAAGAAGGTAATGGCCATGTCATTGATAGCTGTCTTTTTCTCACGGAGGAGGTATGTCCGGTCAAGGAAACTGAATATAGACCGGATGAGTTTCTGCAGACCAAGTACAAGTCAGTGGCTGCGGTCCCTGGTTCCCAATTCCGCTTGAATAGCATCTAGAATATTCCAATCAACTTACAATCTGAGCATTGAAGAGATGCCATTCCGCCAACAGCTGCTTCGCCATGTTGAGGTTCGACCCCTCGCCGCTCCGCTGCACCCTGGGGAGAATAACGCGGGACACATGCGAGTCGACGCGGTCCCTCAGCACCAGATGGATCTTGCCCGCGTTCCCGTTCCGGCAGTGGTCCTCGACGCCCCGATAGAGCCGCTCGAGAGGGACATGGGGCTTCCCGCCCGCCAGCACCACGGTCAGCATGTCGTCGAGGATCTTCTCCGTCTCGGCGTAGTACTCGCGGACCTGCGCCTCGCGGGCGGCGCCGGGCTGCCGCAGGTTCTTGATGACGATCCGCTTGGCCCCGTTCTGCGGCTGGAAGGCTGAGGACCGCGTGAGGTCGATGGTGTCGCGGGCCTTGCCTCTGGCCTTGGCGCTCATGGTCTGCATCGCTTCGGCAGAGGCAGAGGCAGGGGCGAACTTGGGCCGCTTGAGAGGCTGGAACGCCGGGGACGAGGCGGAGAAGGGGGAGCCGGAGGAGGAGTCGAGACGGGGGCGGCGGCGGGAGGAAGGGGAGGAGTCGGCCTGCATCGATTGCATGGAAGCCGTCGACTGGGCTTGATACGAGGAGGAGAGGAGGGGAGGAGAGGTGGTTGAGCAGCACAACGGGCACAGCTCAGGTCGATGTAACGGACCACTGCTTCTCCGGCCGGCACGTTCGGCGTGGCACCATGGGGCACCTCGAGGGCTTTCGAGGCTCGGAAACTGAGGTGGTCGTTGGGTTTGAGGACCGGGACAAGGATCAGGGCGATGATCTGCTGTACTGCGGATGGGCCCTGTTATACGCCCCAGACGCTGCTTGATGCTGCTCTGTGTCGGCGTTTCTGGCGGGCGGGATGAGTGCGAAAAAAAGCAGCGAAGCGACGAACAAGACAGGGCTAAGAGGCGGCACACAGCAGGTACAGCAGAAACAATAGGCCCAAGATGGATGATGCAGTGTCTACTACAAGACAGAAACAGTTGATGTCACTCGAGAGCCTCGGGCGGACTTTGGCAGCTCCTCAGACTTGATGCATGCTATCTCCGGCGCGATAAGATAAGACTTTCTGCCTTTCAGTAAGCGCCCAAAGCGATGACGAGCTTCTCCCTGGAAATCATCCACTACGGCGGCTTACCCCCTCCTCGGAAGACAATGATTAATAACACCAAGGTATTGAGTGGCTGAAATAAAACAAGGCACACCACAGCTCTTTTCACGCAAGGCATTGACCTCGTTGTTTTATCAAATATAAGAATAAGGCAATAGTAAGATATTGTATCCATTGCTAGGTTGATATTGTATCCATTACTGGGTTATTTATTTTGATATCGTGTTGAAATTCAACACTGGGGTGTCTGCATTAGGTGTGTCATGTTATATGTCAGTTGCTTGGGTATCTACTAAGCATAGACTTCGTTTGGCTTGACTCTCTGTCAAGAACAGAACTGTCGAAACACGCATCAGCACGTACCGAAAGGTCATTGGCAAGTTCCATCCTGTGATGAAGTACACTCTTCCGGGTAGATATGCTCCAATATGACGTTGGGGCCTAGCCAAGGCTTGCCTCTATTCGATAAGACTTTCTTCTGGATTACAGCAGAGTGGAAAGGGATATTTCTACTTTGGTAAAATACAATTCGCTATACTGGCGACTAATAATTCGTAACGTGAAAACACAAAACCAACTAATACAAGGCCTCTAGTCGACTATTTTGAACAAACTCATCATATTGCAGCTTTTCCAAACCCAAACACATTTTATTTCTACATATCTACAATCTTCCAAGACTCATGCGTACGCAGCCCAACCTGTAGTTCATTATTAGCCAGTTATTTCAAGTTACATAGTCAGACGGGTAAATCTCACCAGAGTATAGCACTGCCAGATTGCACTCGTCAACGGCCTGATTGATCAAATCGTTGACCGTTGCCGTCACACTCAGTGTCTTGGAAAGCTTCTTCCTCACCACCTCAAGCGCCCGATCTGCTTCGGAGGGCTCATTGAGCTCAGTCCCTGCCTTCTTTCCCTTCTTGGCTTCTGCCTCGCTCTGCTCCGACTCATCGACGGCGCCGTCATCGTCATGCCTAGCCTTTTGCAGCTTGGCAAGGCGCAGTGGGGAGATGGACCAGGTGTAGAGGGGATCGTATCGCAAAACGTCGAGGATCGTCATGATGGAGTACTGTTCTTCCCGCAGGGCATCAAGCGTGAACTCGCAGCAGCGTCGGAACACACCTTCGGTCTTGGTAATGCCCATCCCATCCACAATGTCTCGTGTAAGCCTGAACGGGACCAGCTCAGGTACGGGCAGAATACGTCCGGCCTCAAAGGCAACACCCAGGTCTATGTGCACCACCTCTCCCGTTTTCGTGTCGAGCAGGATATTGTGGCCGTGGCGGTCGCCGAGTCCAAGCACATGCCCCAGCATCGAGATTGCCGCCGTGCTTCGCGTGTAGGCCAGCCTTTTGACAAACCACTCGTCTGGGTCGCCAAAGTATTCAATGAAGAAATACTTCATCACAGGATGGAACTTGTCAATGACCTTTCGGTACGTGCTGATGCGTGTTTCGACAGTTCTATTCTGGACGTTGAAGATTTCCTTGCGGCATTGAGACCCTTTTAGATCCTTGGGGAAGTACCTCTCATGAGCTGGCATGAGGAACTCATGCAGAGGAATCGTATTTGGCACGAATTCAATAAGTCCCGACGAAGCAGTGAGTGGTAGGACCTTGTAGGTTCTGATGCCCAGACTACGCTGTTGCGTAGCTCTGTGCAGTTTGAGAAGAGACGACACAGCAGCAAACACTTGCTCCATGATGGCGTCTTGGCGAAGATCATCATGGCCGCCCTTCACTAGCTGCTTGTACTTGACCCCGTTGGTGCCGACAGCAGTGATGATTTTAGGCGCACTCACACCGGAAGCAATGGACATGCTGGACTCGAGTTTCAGGATCGTTGGCACTTTCGAGTAATCCTTGGTCGCCGATAGTTCGATATGCATCGTGGGAGGTGGAATCCGATACTTGTTGAGGTAGTTGACGAGGTTCGTTGCCGCAGTTGACTCCTTCAAGTTGACCTTGACCCCGGACTTGTACTTGTTCGCGTTCTTCTCCATCGCCAACAGGTGGTAGTACTTGCTTGTCTTATCGATAGCCAGCCAAATGTCGGAGACGGATCTTGTAGAGGCGAGTCTTTGAGCCACCTTTTCTGTCGCTCGGACTCTTTGGATGGCTACTTCGTCCTTCTGTTGCGCCTTTGCCTTCGTTCCAGACCAGATCTGATACATCCCATGATAGGGATGCTCGACGCAGATGTTGTAGACGAGATCAAGGAGTAGTTTATGGAACATGCTGTCCTGATTTTGCAGCCTCGACGTGAGCTGGTTCATCAGCGTAGCAAATTTCCTCGTTGGCACCTGCTGCAGGTATCGCATCACGGCTTTGTTGGTGACATCCTCTGATGATCTTTCTAGCCAGAGCGCGATGAATCGGAGAGCATCGTTGTTGTACTCGTCAGAAGCAACCAGCGACAAAAGGTAGTTCTCCAAGCTCAACCGTACGAATTCGCTTCGGGTTTGCTCCACTCGCCGCAGTTCCTGCTCATCGAGACTCAACCACTGCTTCTCCTTGGATAGCACATGCGAGTACCGACTCCTGAGCTGGCTGTCCTTGGTGGAATTTATCAGGCTCTGAAGTTGCGCAACCTCGTCGCTCTTCCCTTTTCGCAGATTCTGGAGCCGCGAAAGATCCTCCAGACTGGCTACATCCTGAAGCTGTCCATCACAGAACGTTGCGAATTGGTGATAGACGGATCCTGCTTCCTTGCCGTTGACGTTTCCTTTCAGCTCCTTGAGTGCAGGCTCCAGGTATTTCTTCTGGATATCTTGTGGTTTTTCCAGCCGAGCAACGGAAACCTGGTTGCCGATCTTGGAGAGAAGGTCAGTTCTGCTGACGGGTATCATCTGCTTCTTCAGTGTGGAGTCTTTCTCGATCCCCTGCAAGAGGCGGATGGAGGTGCTCATCTCCCCGTGATCCCAGAGCGAATTCGCCGCTTCAACCTTGACAGCTGCATCGAAGTGCAGTCCCTGAGCTTCACAAGATGGGAGCAAGTTCATCAATGATGTAGAGATATTGATAGTTTCTTGAGTGGCCTGGTAGTATCGGAAAACACTGGCAGACGTGAGCATCGACTGCACCTGAGCCTGGCGGAGGTTGCCCACGGAGATCTTGCTTTTCAACAGATGGTCATGTTGGCTCAGCATGCTCATGGTTGTTCCTCGACACGAGAGAATATTGCTGACATCCTCATATCTGATTGCCCGGTTAGCTCCATCTATACCATCATTCCTGGTGGTGGGACACTTACAATCCACGTTTCATCCATTCAACACGAGATTGAAACCTGGCGAGAACATTTTCGACGTCACCGGGATCTGAGATATTGGTCGCCTCATCGAGCTCGTATAAAACGGCTGCCGCTCCCAGGTGCTTCCTCAAGCCTCTTGCATTCTGATTCTGCTTCGTCAAGCTTGATATCGATCGCTGGAAGCCATCATAGATGGCGGAGCGCACCAGACCAACGTCGGTTGCTTGGTGCATGCTCTGGAACGCTTTGTATACAACCACCGCATGATGGTCACTTGCCACGGGCGCCGGAAGGTTCCACATTTCCAACTTCTGGGCTGTTCTAAACGTGCTCTCCAGAGAAGAGGATGATGAACCCGCGTTTTGCTGAGTCTGCAGAAGAGAATATGACAGTCCACTTAGACCCAAGCCATTGAGAGTCTTCACCAAAGCCTGCGCATCAGACTCAGTATCAGGGTCGCGTTGGCGCAGATGGCTATCATATTGCGCTCCCCTGAAAGCGAGACTCTTTGAGCCTTCATTTTCATATTCAACTCGAGCTAAGACCTTGAATAGACTGGCCTCCTCCGGAAGACCATAGTACGCGTCGGGGTCATCGATGTTCTCAAAGATGTCGAGCAGAGTCTCGCTCAGATCTGTTTGTTGAAGGGCCGAAGATCGACGAGAAGAGCGAGTTGTCTCTGAGCTAACAAGCTCTGCCAGGAACAGCGCCGTCTTGTACATTCCACAGTGGGCAGCAGCGTTTGAGGCCGAGGCATAATCTATCTCAAGCCACTGAATACGGTCTGCAATACAAGACTCGCCAGGGTACTCCTGTGTCCGGAGGTATAGAAAGGTGTTGAGTAGCAGTTTGATATTGTTCTTGGCGGTAGGCTCTCTGGAAGCCAGCCAAATTCTCGCAGCCTCGGATAGGGAACGCTTCACTGTCTGTTGCTTTTTCACCTGAAGGTGCAGCACGAGATGAAGGAGGAACGGGAAACACTTCTCTGCGAAACCCTTGACTTCTGTCAAGAGCGGAGGGAGAACCGAGAGAAGAGTCGAGGTCGATATGGATTGTGCGAGGTGGACACTAAGTTTGGGCAGCCATTCCGAAGTCGAGATGTCCAGCTTCCAGACTGAACTGTCATCCCTAACAGACGGAGGCTCTGGCTTTTCAGACGGAGGCGAGGTATAGGTCCCCCATTGGGATGCTAGGAAAAGAGATTCTCTGAGACTTCTTTCACACGCGAGAGATAGTGACTGGTCTTCTTCGTGCGTAGCCTTTGACACCACGCTTCGTAATGCGGCTTCTGCTAAACCAGCCGTCTTCGAGTCCGGGCTCGATGTCAGCTCCTGGAGAATCCCCAGAATCCCCACCTCTGATCCATTTGCATCAAGAGCCATATCGTGGTATGTTGAAAGTCTAGTTTCACGGATAACGCCGGTTGGAATCTCTCCAGACGCCGAGAAAGCTCGGCCAACAACTCGCCCTGCCCACGAGAGATATGCCGAGCTCAGATTCTGAGTGCCGCAGCTTTTCCACACTTCTGGTGCGATATCTATAGCGTCCTCCTCGCTTGCCACAATATCATCAGTTGGGTTGTTGGGGAATGAGAAATCGTTGCAAAGAAGCCCCAGAGCAAGCTCGCGAGACGATTTGTTAAGAAGCTGGACGTCGGAACCCCCATCTTTTAGAATGTCCAACAATAGTTTACTCTCGAAAGTGCCCTTTTCAGCATTTCCCGATGATCGAATGTGTGCAGCTGATTCTGTGATGGACCGAAAAGCTTCTCGTTGACCTTCACTTGTGAAGAGACTTGAGTCGTATTCGCTCAGGTACCCCGTCAGCCATTTGTGGAAATTTTGCGCTTTGCTCATTGTCGCTTTGAAGAGACTTTCTTGAGTAGTACTTGATTGGCTCGATTCAAGGAAGACTCTCAGAGAGGCGAGAGTTGAGAGGGCATATCCCGACACAAATGATGGTACTAATTGGAGGTACGGAGCACCCTCGGCCAGCAGGTACTGGCTCATACCCAGAGCATCATCGGCACATTCTGCGTCAACGATGAACTTCTGGATCGAGTTCAGGAGCATCTCCAGGACATATGATTCCAGAGCAGAGTTCCCGGCTAAGCTGATGAGGATCCGAACCTTGCGAAGTACCGCGCATGCGTGGAGTGATCCTAGGGCAGGCTGAACAGAGTTGAACAGCTTGCGGGCTATGGCTGAAACCAGGGCAGGTGTCCACAAGTCTCGGAAATCGAATATCATGTTCTCGCATAGGCGTCGGGTCTCGCTGATCAGATATCGCGCCCTGAAGTTTGGCTGCTGATTCGGAGGCAGGTCGGCAGAGGAGTGGGAGATAGCCTTGATTGCGGTCATGATCTCTCCCGCATATGTCAGGTCTCTCTGCTTCATGAAAGCTTTCTCGATGGGGCTATCTTGGTCGATGACGTCGAAAAACAGAGCAACTATGTCCACGAAGTGGTTGTACTTTGATTCCATGAGCGCCTTATTCCCAAGCTTTTCTTCGATATAAGTGTCGTCTTTGGCATCCTCGTCTCCGGAGTGATGACCGTACATCATGCTGTAAGCCATAGCGGTTGAGAAATTGCGCCGGATCAGCTCGCTGATTGTTATGCCAATTGTTTTGGCAAGGTATGCTGTCATTTCTTCCTGTCCTCGCATCACCATCAAACCTACAGCCTCTGCCTGGGTAGAGCTGAGGAGCTGCTTCAAGCTGCTGAAGCCGAAGATTGAGAATGGAATGTCTTCAAGTGAATCGTTCTCTAACCACGTGTATAACAGTTGCCGTGAAAACAGATGAAAGAGTTCTCGGGGAGATTTGAGATCTAGCTCTTTTGAAATGATAGCACAACAACGGGTTGCATAATCTGCCGCAAGCGATACTTTGCCTGGTGTCTCAAATATGTGATAGGTGCATCTTCGTAACAAAGTCGACCAGCGACATGCTATTTTCGACAAGACAAGCAGCCGGAACGCTATCCCAGCAACATTGTCAGGGTCCTTTGGAAGACTATCCAGAACGTCGACGAATACCTCATCGTGGAGTTTCAGAATGTACAAGTCGAAGATCTCAGCGATTCTGTTACCGATATAACTCTTGACCGACATCGGCCCGCTCATGAGAATATACAGGAGAGATGTCCGGCATGAGTTGGCCCTGATATTGGTGCCGTACTCGTGGTCTTCTCTTAGAAGGTTAAACAGAAAGGCGGCCATTGAAATTTGTACTTGAGAGGAAAACATGTTGTTGGGCAGACAAATGTTGGTGAAGTGACGGTATAGATCACTAACGTCTTGGTAAATTTCTTGGTTGTCGTGATGCCAAACGTTGTATAAGCCACTTATTACCTCGATACAAGTGCTCAGGGCGACTTCACAACACCGATATTCGAAGTGTGATACGATATCACCGAGCCTGTTGATCAGGGACGTGGCAGACTCGGGGCTTATAACAAGGTCTGACTTGATCAAGTCAACAACCAGCCGCTGGCAAGAAAGCAGATCTTCATCAGGTAGATCCAAAAGCTCATCAACAAACGGGTCTGGTACGAGACCAATTTGTTCACGATGCTCGCATAAAGTGTGGATCAGACTCAGACGTTTCCTTGTATCAAGATAGTATGCTCCGCGATGCGTACTGAGCTGCGAGTATAGCCTTGGTATCGCGGAGGGCGCGGAACTTGTGCTGGCTCGGCTCGCCTGGGAGTTGAAGTCGGGATCAATATCCATCAGATCAACATTCTCTGCGGAGCTTTGAAGAGAATCATGGCGCTTGAGTGACTGAAAGATCTTTGAAAATATAATGGCTAGGCTCGCATGTTCGGCTTGGAATCGTTCTAGGCTCGAACGGACAAGCTCGGGTATACAAGGCCGGACCAATCTCAATGTGAGGTCGATAAAAGCCAAGGGTTCAACGGAATCCATGGCCGAGGTCAAACTCTTCTCCGTTAGCTCAACAAGAACTGGAAACAGGGCTGAAGACTGTCTCGTATTGAGGGAGTCCAGTTCAGGGGCCAGCAGGGAACTGGCGACCACAGCCATCAAAAGACTTTGAAACCTTTCAAGAGAGATCTGAGTGCCTCCCTCATTTGACCTCTTTGTCCAAGATATAGACAGTTCCTTGAGATCTTCGAGTTTCGGATATAGAAGTTCCAGAATCAGCTTTTTTGATGTAAAAAAGCTGCTCGCATCCGCAAGTGGTGGTAAGATCTGCTCTGCATCTGAACCAGCACCTGGAGGAGACATGCCACTCGGCTCAAGTAGTAACAGGTACTCGTTGATCGAGTTCATTTGCTCTTGGGTTTTCCAGACCTCACCCAACGAGCCACCGTAAACGGGGATTTTCATTCCTAGAGTTAGCGGTGTGAGGCCGCAGCACGCCCGGAGTAGATTGACCAAATCAGTCGCTTGTACGTGAACGCCGTGAAACGATGCGTATGCATGTTCGCTTGGATTCCACCTGAGGAATACCCATCTGATGATATGGGAACAAGTCGCTTGGCTTGCATTTGGCGATCTCATGTTTCGAATGTTAAATAAGTACAGCATCAGCGCCAGAGACGTGTCAGACAGGATTGCCGGTCCATTTACATCTGCTGTTGTCACAATACTATTTATTTCTTCTGATATCTCATGATACGGAAGATGATTGGCCAGAAGCAGGGTGTGTAGTAAACAACATGCCGCACGACTGGTTGAAGGTAGGCAGACGGCACGGGAGGCAATGTGCCACAATTGCCTCCAGGTATCGGTGATGTCTCTATCTTCACCTACTTTTGAGGCACAACTACATTGCGGTTAGTTAATATGGCTAGACGGGTACCAATTTTTTCCAGAATTTACCTAGCACAAGCTATGAGAGCCCAAGAGGCAGTGAGGGGATCCTTGTCGCCAGCTAATGTTGTAAGATCCTCCAAAAAGTCGACGGTGTCATCAACCCGCAAGGAATTAGAGGCCAAAATAAAAGGGATTAGTTGAATTGCTGTCCTTCGAACTCCCACCTCTTTTGATCTCAGCTTGAGTCGAACCCTACTCGAACTTTCGCGGATTCGGCGCCTCTTGCGTGGCAGTTCAAGCTCATCGACATGGTCTTGCGTACGATTACTGCATTTGATGAGGATTGATTCCAGGCGGGCCAAGGCTTGAACCAAGGCCCAATAGCTCTCGCCTTCCACATTGTGAGGTCTGAGGCCAAAGAGATGGGTGCGTAATGAGTACTCAGGAAGGATCGGAAGCGAAAATGTGATGTCGACAAGCTGGAGACGAAAAGGCTCGCCGCGTTTGGAGTATTCGACCCAGAAGGTGTCGGCTAGGTCTTCTAGGTCCCGCGTAAAATTCTCGTCTTCGACATGGATGGCGAGTTTCTCGATGTGCAGGTGCATGTGCAATATGGCCTTGAGCATCTCATTTCTCAAAGATCTGATGAGCTCATCTTGCGAAACCTTGTCAGCTCGCCACCAAAACACCATGAGTGGAACGATCTTCTTCATGAGAGATTGGGATTCATCGAGTTTATCCGCCTGTATCGCCCCGAATAGTGAATTTAGGATCGCAAAGGATACTGTTTGGATGGAACCTAGGCTGAAGTGCTTCACATTCAGAATTCTTAGGACAAGATCAGCGATCTGACTTGACTGCCGCGTGACAGGCGCGTTGGAGGCTCGGACTAGATGATAAAGGCCCTCCAGGACATCGCGAAGGGGCCCGCCCTCGTTTGGGCCCGACCTTCTCTGAGAGGCGGCCTTGATCATCGACGAAGAAGAAGAACGAAGCGGGATCGCCCCAGGTGCGGGTGATGCTCTATAGGAGCTCGAAACCCGATCGGCCTCCTCGGGCAGGATCCGGTGTCCAAGGTCAAGGAGAAAGTCAACGCAGGCGTCCCAATGGCCGCCATCTTTGCACGCCAGCGATTCCACATGCGCTTGGCGAGAAAGAAGCTCCGTCAATGCTTTGACATAGCCTTGGAGAAGGGGTTGCACGAAGTCGTTGTTTGGCCCTGGTAACGTCTGCGTTATGTGATCTATAACGGCATGCAGGGTTTTTCGTCCAAATCTAGGCAAACCCCGAGACACAGTGGCCTTGACAGCGTCGGCACACTTCTCTAGGCGTGAGGCGGCACCTTTTTGAGACTTTTGCTTGTACAAGGCCGGCTTCTCTTGGAGAACATAACTGAAGATCGCTTCCAATACTCGGTGATAGCTCTTGTCGTCAAGGTCCGCTCTATGACTTGTTAACAGACGGTGGTGTTGATTGGAACGAATAGCAGGAATAAATAGCAGAATAGCGGAATAGTAGGAACAAATAGTAGGATAGCAACAAATAGCAGAATAGCAAGAACAAATTGCAGAATAGCAAGAACAAATAGCAGAATGTAGGAACCTATAGCATACATACATTTGCGTATTCTGACTTTGGGGGCTTAGGTTTTGGATGAGATCTGAGCCAGTGTCAGTAAATTGTCTTGTATGTGTGTCATTAATTGGGAGGAGTTTGCGACAGTACCATCCAAAGCCTTTTCGCGTGCCTTTAGAGTGGCACTCCTGATGGTTGCTGCAAACGTCAGTCCATGGCCGGGTACGGGGTTAATGGGTGATATACAGGCCAGACTCTCAAGCGTCGGCTTGTGCGACAATGACATGGTGAGGGCAATGCGCGATGAGACGATGAATTGCCATCACTGGCTGAAGATGGCGAGTCAAATGATACGCGTTCTCAACTATAAGCATGTAAACGTGAACGCGTTCTAACCGACCAGACGCTAATTCTACACTGGCAAGATCATAGGGGCGCTTAGATGGCCATTACTGAGGACGCTTGAAGGCAAAAGACAGCGGGATAGGCGGTCATAAAGCTGCTCCTTTATCTCATCTATGGATTTGCGACTGCCTGTCGCAATAGGTGCCTTGTCTTAATTACTACGGTCATCATTGGCAAGGACGTAGCCCCATATTAATTTTCGTAGCCTAGGCCTTGTCGCGCAGTCACGCGAAAAGAGAGCACATCGAGAACCTCTGGTGTTTAATATCGAAATAATCAACCCAGTAACAAACAAAACTTTAAGTTCGATATTAAGAGAATAATTTGATATTTTCTTATTATTGTATTTGGTATTTTCAATTTCAGAATCACGTCAAAACCAGACCCCTGCTTTACGTGAACCAAAGCTGTAGTGCCATTTATTCCAGCCACTGAGCAGGCAGTATTAGTGGGTCGGCTCTTGCAACAGCTCTGAGCTACCTCAAAACAAAGCTGAGCTGGGCGGCAGAACGCCTCACCGCCCACCAATTTGTTTCTTTGGTGCAGACGGGCGAACAATCAGCTTCAGAACAAAGGACCGCATTGCGACAGCGCGATCACCTCGCACCTGCGGCCTAAAATCCTATCCGACCATAGACACCTGTTACTTTCCCCCCGACCGCGCCAGGGATACAGTCGATGCTACCGGTCATACGCCCCATTGATTCGTTTTGACCCAGGTCACTCTGGAAACCGGTACACGGCCAAAACCCGTTCGCGACGTTGATCTACTCGTGCCTCAGGGATACGCACTTACGACCCTTGCGCGAAGGTGTCCTTTGGTCATTCAGTCCTGACGCGACAATATGCAATAGTTGCCCCCCGCCGAGATGGCTGACTTGACACTACTGGAGGCTCTCGAAGCCTTCCATCACGAGCTTGTTGCCGTACAAGAGGGCCGCTCCGACCCAGGAGAGGTCTTGGCCCAAGATGAGCTCGTACAAGCTTTCGAGAGCGAGCTGGAGAGAGTGTGGTCGCGACCCTCAAAGAACGAAGCAAGCCGAGGCAAGGTGAAGTCTGGTTCGTCATCACCCATTTTTCTCCCAAGTCGTGATGGGAAGACTAACTTGAACTAGGGAAAATCACCTTTGGCGACGCCGAGTACTCTGTGAACGAGGATTTCCAGCAAACAGCCCTGAGCTTTTCCGACGAAGTTGATCTCGACGAGCTTGTAGCATCGCAGTATTTACTTGAGTCACAAGACGATCCATCACTCCTCGGACGTTCTCTACTTGAATGTGCTTTAATTCGGTTTCATCGACAAAGGCGATACGTGCTTGATATCCTCAGGCTTATGCTCGAGCTGGAATCCGACGAGGAGGATCTGGACGATCCAAGACAAGATACACATCCGATCAAGATCTATGTCGGCGAACGACTATTCTCTTCTGGTCCTGGTTCGGCAAGCCCTGGCAATGAGATAGTCCCTAGGTGTCTCGCAACTATGGGCAACATCAAGGCATGGCTTCAAAGGCTTGGGGATAAGATAACTGCGGCACAGACCCTTGGGAACACGCAAAACCCGGGCCTGTCTGAAGAAGCTGAGACGGTCGAGTTTTCGAGAATTTCTCTGATTCAACAACACGAACTGCTTGGCGTCATCCTCGCCCGATGCGTATCAGCACACCAGGCCAAATCTACTCACTTCGTCGAATTCATAGAAACACTGCGCAAAGTCGATAAATACGACTACCTCTTAAGTATGCTCTTGCCGGAGGATGTTTTGATATTTGAGAAATCTCACTAACTTCTCATCGTAGTCCATTTGATGCCCGCAACCGGGGCTTACATCTCCATGTTTGGGTCTGTTGTTGGCGGACACGATCTCATCGAAGTTCGGCAGTTGAACAACAAGCTTTTCCCCCATACAGATGAGCCTATATGGGCACTGTCATATCTTCAGGCTGCCGTCCGCGCTTGGTGGCTTGCTGAATACAGCGGATTTTATTTAGATGATCCCCCGGAGTCTGCTATTCCCCCTAATACTAATTTGGATGAAGGTCAGTACGCGCTCGATCGCTCCTGGCAGGGAACTCGCTAACTCGTGATTCAGAGGACCGACAACGGTCGAAACAGTTCCTGGACTCTTTGAAAGATGGCGCTTTTGATTTCCTGCTCTCATTAGCTGGTGATGTTAAGCCCTTGGATTGGCACGACCCAGTGCGAGCCGGAATGCACAGATGGCTGCAGCGAAAATCTCCAAATTTGGGGCTTGATGCCATCCAATTTTCGGACTTCTTTCAACTTAGTCTCATGACTAAATTTGAGATTTTTGTCGACAGCTTCATCACAAATTTGCCTGATGTCCTGCGGAAGCTGAGAGTCGAGGAAGATGAGCAACGTCAATTGAGTCAACTACATGAGCAGGACTTGGATCTAGAACGGTTTTTGCTCATCATTGCTTACGCCTACGAAGGTCGGCCCACGGCGCAATTTGATTTTTGGGCCGATGGTGAGAGTAACCTCAATGGCTTCCTCCACTGGGCGTCACGAAGGGCATCTACCCCATTGGTGACTGCCTTCTGTGAAATGTTGCAGGCAATTTCAGGAGACGAGAACTGTGCTGAACAAGCCCACAAGTTCTTACTGGAGGAAGGCCACCACTCGTCTGGCAAATTGAGGAGATTGCAATCTTTGACCTGGAACCAGATCTTCAGGGAGCTTACCTTTTTCATGGACAAAGCCAAACAGAAGCCAACTCAGTCCCAGACAGTTCGGTATCGTGGTGGCAAGCCTGCGCCTGACTTTGTTGAAACCGAACCAGAATCAGCCATGATGCTGGAGTCATATCTCCGGCTCATATCTAAACTTGCCACCGAGAGCGAAGAAACTCGAATATTTCTCCTACATAACCCGTCGTTCAATCTTGTCGAGACCATTCTGGAACTTGCCAGCACCCCGATCCCGCCAGCATTACGTGGTTGCGCGTTCATGGCGCTCAAAGCCCTCATGGCAAGAAAAACCACCCAGGAGGGCGCCACGATGTGGAACTGTCTGGATATGTGGATAACGGGTGGTTACGTGACTTCGCCCGCGGGCACGCTCCGCCAAACACCTTCGTCGCCTATGATGTCGATGGAGAGGACGTTTGATGAGATCAGCAGTGGTTTTGATGATCCGGAATCTTTCATTCAGCTGCTGCTCATCCTCGTGTCGCCCTCGATTGACAGCAGCCCGCTAAATGATTCTCTTCCATTTCCCGAGAATCTCGGTAGTGCTTTTCGGGCCCCAGGAATCGAAGTCTACATCGACTATGTCATCGGTCTTGTCCTCGCATCGAAGACGAACGATTTGGCAGATATCAATCAGACTCGGGTATTAAGGCTGGGCTGCTTGGATTTTATGCTAACTTGCCTAGCCTCCTTCAATGAGGATCTCATTATAATGGCAAATGACACCAGCCTCATGATTGACTCTATTATTGGAGCTTCTGACCTGGCCACATACGTGAGAATGCATCCGTTTGCTCGAGTGATGGAATGGATGTACAACGAAAAGGTCCTTGCTGCGCTCTTCAGCACCATCCACCAAGAACAAATTGACGTTGGGAATGCTGCTCCTGATTCCCCCTGATCCTGGGCATTATACGAGCTATTGAGGTCATCTCCAAAGTGTTAGACCTGCAAGCCACTTACATCAACCTCGTCAAGCCTATTATCAAGCAGCAGTCGAGCCAGTTGCGGCAACCTGCCACAAAGCCATCCTACGCCTCATTCGAAGATGGTCTATTGACTAGACTTAATCTGGTGGTAGACCTAGGAAATTATATTGGCATTGGACACCCGGAGTTGACTCTATCGTGTCTCAACCTGCTCCAGAAAATGTCATCATCATCAAAAATTTCAGCCATATGGTCCGGATCTAGCCGACAAAACCACCGGAATAAAGCCATCGTCGCGATGGAGGCCAATGGCGAGCACGAGTCGATATCCCGAGCTTTCATTTCTGAGCTCATGTCCCCTCTAGATGCTGGCCGCGAAGCCGAGTCTTCCAGCTACATGACAAAGATCTACATTCTCAACTTCTTAATTGAATGTCTTCAGCAATCTAACCGAAAGCCGACAATCGCCCATCTCATTCTAGGTTTCAAATGCGGTGTAGATTCTCTCTCCGTCGAAGGTAACAGCCTATTCGACACGAGGACGTCATTATTTCACAGCTTGCTTAAGCTACTGATGGAAACTCCCTCTGGGGATGCACAAGGCATCCGACGATGGCTCGTGGCCTTGAAAACTCGTGCAATGCGCGTGTTGAGAATTCTCTGGGCGGCACCTCTCTCGTCCTCTTTCGTTATTGAGGAGTTACGTGAAAACGAGTTTCTCTTTCACCTTCTCGTTCGGGAAACCGTCATACTGCCCGGGCTCCCTTGGGAAGGTGAAAATATTGAGGAGGTTGCTTTTCCAGTCACTGATGGCGCAGCTGCATTACTTGATTTCCTATCATTGCGCAGCATGACTCTCGAGTATATTGCCATGGAACTATGTATGATATCTCAGGGCAGAATGCCAAGCGTCAAGCGACGTATCTTCGAGGCGCTGGGTGGTCAGGTTCTTGGGGACAATAACGAAACCATCAAGACGCCTACAGTATTTGATCTTCTTGATTTCCAGCTACCGGATGAGGCATGGAGAATCGGGGCCCCGGCACTGAACTTCTACCGGAACATCGACCTTTCGATATGTTTGGAAACAGATGCTGATTCCAATTCCATTTTCAACGTGGACCAAGTGCGTGAGATTCTGCTACTCAAACGCAATGAACCGAAATCTCAGGGTACAATCATTACAGCAGAGGAGCTCAAGGCTATTGAAAATGAGGAAGCTGAAATCATCGACTACATCGTTTCCACCAACCGCCAGAAGCAACTTGAGACGCAACGACTCAGCGTCCTTGGAACATGGATCAGGCTCTTACTGGTCATGGTCGAGAGCAACGACTTTAAAGGGACAGCACAGACCTCGTTCTTCTTACAGATCTTGCAAGCAGTCATGCCCAGTCTTGAGGCTTGCGCAGCAGAACGCCCCGGCGAGGCCATAGAACTATCCAAACTAATCAAGGTTCTACTCTTTAAAGTGTACGAGTCTCTGTCAAGCAACAAGGACAAAGGCAGTGCCGCACTCGGTAACCTGATTGGCGACAAGCTGTACCAAGTGTTCCAGATATGTCTCCAAGCGATCGGCAAGTGGGCTGGCAGTGCCGAGCTACGGTCGGTGTATTACGAGATCTGCTACCGATACCTGACACGCTTAAGCGATGGGGACTCCCTGAACCAGGATCGATCGAAGACCATCAAATCGATTCAAATGTACGGCGAGAGGCTGGTCAATGTTATTTGCGACGACGCATACGGTGGTGAGCCTGCCTGTCAGACTGCCGCACTCATCCTGCTTGGCACACTGGTCCATCTAGACTCGGAGCATATCGTCGATGCCCTCAACCGACTCAACTTCATTGGAGTATTCGTAGATTCCCTACGCAATATCATGAACGAATGGCATGAAGCGTTTACAGTTGGTAAGTTACATGAACCAAACCTACAAAGAAGTGTTTATGAAGATTCATCAACTAACTTGACTTCCTCGCTAGGTCTCAAAGATCAGCAAAACTTCCAGAATGCTCGCCTCGCTCTGCTGCAGCAATTGGCCCAAACCCGGCCAGGAGCTAAGCACCTGCTGCATGCCAACCTATTACGCACCCTCGAGACCTCAGGGCTCTTCGCTGCCGACCCTGAACTTCAAGTTCGCAGCGACAACCCGAATGCCTTGGAGCAGCACTACGATCTTCTCAACAAGGTTGTTCGCGTGATCAGCGCCGCCCTCGTCAGTAGAGGGAGCCATAACCTAGTCCAGGGACGCAAGTTCCTGACGGACCACCGCATGCTCGTTGCCCACACTCTCAAGCGCAGCGCAGGTATCGGCACAGTAGCTGAGAACAGCACGCTTTCCGTAAAGTTGGAGGATTTGGCAGATGGGCTCATGGTGATTATTTCAGCAACAGGGTTTTTGGAGGTTAGTATAAACACCCACCCACCCCTACGTGACTACGGGCCGACCCTTGTCGTCCAACACATTCGCTAACGCTTCGTCTTGATAGTTTGAGAACGATTCGATACCAGAACCTAAGCCTCAAAACGGCTCGCTCTTCCACTAAGAGAGCTTTTGGTTAACTGTGACTTTAAAACTGAGGTGGATTCATGAGGCGGGAGTACAAAAGGGAAACTCAGATAGAAAGAAGCATGTAGCGATCAACACTGACACTTTGCAAACTGCTCTTCCGCTGCTTTTATTACTCTTTATATATATATGCAAAGGGGACAATGAATGGGCCTTGTCGGTTTTTCTTTTATGATACGCCATTCTTTACCCTGGTTGGCGTTGGATATTATAGGTAGGCATAAAAGGCAAAGCAGAGGATGGACGCGCACCGTTGGAAAATAGGAAATGTAATCTGATGTGATACATTTTTATTCTTCTAAACCATACCCTCGTTCATACCATACGTAGACCAACTCGCAAGTTGAATCTGAATTTCATTATCTCATATATAATACCTTACGCTACGTCCCATGTCCAGCCAGAAGCGCTCTTTGATTGAGAAGTGCCCGTTTTCCGATATATGCAAAACTCATACACTCCGTTCCAAGTCTGTGCTCTCATCCTACACATTCTTTTTTGTCCAGTAGTTCAAGAGATCAAGCAAACTGGTATTGTGGTTGTTGCCGCCCGACCGCCTAAACGCCGCGCCATGCCATTATCGTGCAATCAAATGCTTTCACTCCCAGGTTCTATCCGAGGAGTGATAAGGTAAGGGAATAATTAGAAAGGGGGGACACAAGTCTATCCCAGAGTAGAGGACCGACAGCCAGGGGATAACCCCCTGCTAGCAACCATATCCGTCCAGTGTGCCACATGCGAAGCAAGAGTGAAGATGAGGGCGAAGGAAATACGTCCCCGTGTCGAAATAAATCCAGCCAATTGTCGTTCTGTGACGCTCTCAGCAAAAGAGAGCTTGGTGTCTATGAAAGGTTGCCGGCTTTGCGTTTCCCCTTGCGCGTTGAGGTCATCAACTTGAGCTCGAGAGGCCAGTAACCCTTCACCTTACTGTTGTACGAATCGCGGCTCCTCATATCGACTTTTTGTCTGCACATTGGGCATTTGCCTTTGGTTGCTTCTACAGTGAGGGATGAATGGAGGCACTGGGCGCAGTACATGTGACCTGGGTGAAGTCAGTATATGTTTGGATACGATGATTGCAAGGGAGATGGGAAGCTTACCGCAGTGCGTCAGGGTCAGGACGGAAGCATCATCCATACAGATTACGCATTGGAAAGCAGACAGCTTAATCCTCTTGTCTTCCTCCTTGGGAACAGGGGCGAGGTCTATCAGGTCGTCTGGCAACTCGTTGTTGGTTTCGGTCAGATCAATCATGAACGGGGCGTTGTCGTCCGCATCGAAGCTGTCGGCCCCCGCATTCTCGGACTCAGCAAACGAACCCTCGATTTTTGGTTTCGGGACAGTGTTCAAATTGTTTCTTCCTGGACCGCTGAAGCGTCGGCGCTTGGCTGAGGGTGGCGAGGAATCATCGATAGTTATGGATGCAGCTTGTTGACGTCTGGTAGTAGAACTGGGCATGTCGACGGATGTAAACGAGGATTGAGCTGTGTGGTAGTTGTCTTCAAGTTCAGCGCCGAACGATTCGAGTGGGTCGAAGTATTGGCCGGTGAGTGATGCAGCTGAGGATGAGGTGAGGTTCGATGTGTTGTTCAAGTTGAAGCTTGGGGTGAGTAAGCTTGGGTTGAGTTGTGCAGCCGGAACTGAGTTAGGGGTGGAAGCAACGTGAGATTGCGGGGGAAGGCGCTGTTGATCTGAAGCAGAGGCCCAGCCAAAGGGCTGGAAATTACGGTCGGCCAGCGAGACAAAGAGGGAGTCTTCGCTTGTGGGCAGGTTCCCGAGATTTTCGAAAGCACCAGGCGACCAGCCAATGTCGTGTGCGTAGGCGAAAGGATCTTCTGGGCGGAGGTTGGGCAGTGTCACCTCAGCCTGGTTGTACCCAGAGGCAGGAGAGTCGAGGAGGAGGTCGGCGGGCTGCGCTGTGTTCCTAAACGTCGAGGCCGTCGAGTAGTGTCGTGGCGAGGATGGTCTGTCGGGAGGGGTGAAGGGGGCTCCAGAACCGTGCGCTGATTATTCGGAGTGCTGGGCCCGGTCACACCTCGCGCCTGCGGTGACTGGTGGTGATGGTGAAGGCGGTGCGAGTGGTAAGAGTGGTTGTGCAGTTGATCCGTGCAGAAAGGGCCGCACGGTGCGGCGAACGAGGACATCTGATCTATCTGTAGGTTAAGCTGTCGAACTTGCCGAGGCCGGGCTAGCGGCAAGCAACGCAGCCAACGAGCACGACGAGCACGAGGGGATGGCGAGAGCGTGCGAGAGGTCGTTGACGATGGCTTGTCTGGACAAGATCGAGGCTCGCTTCGAGCACTCAAGCAGCTGGGCGAGCAGTCAGCACGTGCTGCCTGCCGCTGAGGGCGGGTTGAGCGTGGGTTGAGGAGCGGCCGAGGCACTAACAGATGATCACTGCCGATGGCTGCTCGGTGGTTATGAGCACGGTGGTGGCAGCAATACCGAAATGGGAGCGCATCGAGGGTCAAAAGTTGGCTCTCTTCCAAACTCCTAGATCCAGCTGCATGGAAATATCATCTGTCGGAGGGATGTCTGCCCATTCCTCCTGCCTGGGAGGTAGATGGCAGCCTTGTTTATGGGCTGACGACCAGAATACGGGAGCACCGTACACATTGGTGGCAATGGCAGCAGCGCCCAACCAAAGTTCAAGGTTACGGTCCTGACTAATCGCGAGACAGAGGCGAACGAATAAATGGATACGGGCTGTTCCCAGCCAATGATGATGGCTTCATGGTTGGAATGCCCGCGGTTTGTGTGAGTGAACTTATGCTGTATGTGTCACTCGATTGAATGACGGAACGAAAGAGACATAACATCTCCGGGCCATTATCTCTCTAGCCTTTTGGCCAGAGGGTAAGCATAGTCGTGATAATCGTGTCCGCGAGTGCCGAAATGATGAGCATGTCCCGGAGAGGCACATGGCTAAAGGAAGGGGCCTTGGATGTAATCTTTCGCGTCTCTAAAGTGTCGTCGATGCCATGATAAAAGATTGTGCTACTTGCTGCAAGTTTTCAGGTTCATTCAGGACGGTATTGTGCCTGTAGATGCTTCCACTTCCGGTCATATTCAAATAGATCGCACACAACCACTACATACACTTAGGTACTTCCCATTCATTACCTTAACATCAATTGTTTGAGCTTCCACTTATCTAGGTAGAGCCAACACTCTAGGTCCTCAGATCATGCCTACCTCTAGCACTAAGATAACATAAATGGAATGAATGATGCCCACTGCGAAGTGCGAATGCTGCTGGATGCGGCGATAAGATCCCCCACCCCCACTAACCGTCCCCTGTAGACACCGTCGTCAGACCCTGGGCCCCTTATTAATCTACATCACAGGCCTCCACATGCACAAACTCTTCCGCCCCAAGTCCATCCAAAAGGTACATGCCTTGACTCGAGCATCAACCAACGTCATATCCACCATTGTCGAAATAACACACTCAGCCATTGCGCAAAGTCGCGGCTACAGGCATGTCGCGGCGCTCTATCTAAACGATGTTGAGCTCCACGACTTGCCACATCCAGCGCGGATCCCCGGCAAGCTTCGTCCGTCTCGCTCGACATCAAGCATTTTGTCCCCATGCACTGCGGGCACACACGAGATGCCTGGCTACCGTCGCCAAGAATATATCCTCTCGAAAGAACAAGAGCTTAGCTCGTACGTGCCGGCTCTGCCACGACCCCCGCGCATCCATCTCCTCGGCTCGCTAACTCTCGTCACTCTCTCTAGTCCAGTCCGAAGCACGCTTCAGTGAGATCGGAGTCCAGCACTTGAGTGCTCATGTCTTCAAACAACTCTTTCCCGATGGGTGCAAGCCCCCTCCAGAGCAGCTCGTAGAGCTGTCCAAGGATCATCTACGCCGGCATGACTTACTAGGCAAGAATACCGACAGCTCCGAACCTATAGCTTTCGATCTCCCCCCGCTGCAGGGACGCACACTCGACGAACATTTCTTCAGGCTCGGTACAGATTGCGCCGAGCCCTTCCTTGGATATGCGAAGCAATTTGCGCGAGCGAACCCTCCCCCCAAACCGCGAAAATGGGTTCGGCGCAGCGGTTGGACGAAATACTACCCGGACGGCAGGACCGAGCAGGTTGATGCGCCGGATGAAAACATGCTATGTTTCGATACTGAGGTCATGTGGAAGGACAATCCCTTTGCTGTCATGGCTTGTGCTGTCAGCCCTACGGCTTGGTATGCCTGGCTATCACCCTGGCTGTTGGGTGAGACGACGAACGAGAAGCAGCTGATCCCACTGGGCGACCCGGGTAATGACCGGATTATTGTTGGGCACAATATCGGTTTCGATCGAGCGCGCATCCTGGAGGAGTACGATTTAAAGCAGAGCCGAAACGCCTTCCTGGACACCATGTCGCTGCACGTTGCAGTCAACGGCATGTGCTCCCAACAGCGACCAACCTGGATGAAGCATAAGAAGAACCGTGAGCTCCGAGAACGTGTTGCTAGCCAGACGGAGGATCACGGCCTTGCAGAATTATTGAGCAGCCAAGGTGCTCATGATGAAGAGGAACTTTGGGTCGAGAGGAGCTCTGTCAATTCCCTTCGAGATGTCGCCAAATTTCATCTCAACGTATCTCTCGACAAGGCCGTGAGAGATGATTTTGCGGAGCTCGACCGCGACGGAATTCTTGCCAAGCTGGAAGAGCTAATGGATTACTGCGCCGCGGACGTTTCAATCACCCACCGAGTCTATCAAGTTGTCTTCCCGAACTTCCTCGAGGTCTGTCCTCATCCGGTCAGCTTTGCTGCTCTACGTCATCTGTCATCAGTCATTCTTCCAACTAATAAGTCTTGGGATTCATACATTGCAAACGCCGAAGCCACATACCAAAGGCTAAACGAGGCGGTTCTGGAGAGGTTAATCGGGCTAACGGACAAAGCATTGGAGGTGAAGGAGGAACCGGATGTCTGGCAAAACGACCCGTGGATGAAGCAGCTGGATTGGTCTGGCCAAGAAATCAAAATGGTAAAGGGGAAACGAAAGAACGACCCGCCCAGACCTGCAGCAAGACAGAAGAAGCCGGGGATGCCAAAGTGGTACAAGGACTTGTTTGCCAAAAATGACGCCCCGATCAATATAACAGTCCGGACGAGGATTGCGCCGCTACTGCTCAAGTTAGCGTGGGATGGTAATCCATTATTCTGGTCGGATAAGTACGGCTGGACCTTCAGAGTTCCTAAACTGGCGGCTGCCAAGTATGTCGAAAAACAAATGATCCGATGCGAATTTGATGAAACCGAACTGGCCTTGCGGGACGACTGGAACCATATTTATTTCAAGCTTCCACATAAAGACGGTCCTTCTGCAAGATGCGTAAATCCGATGGCAAAGGGATATCTCAATTACTTTGAAAATGGCACGTTATCATCGGAATACCCATACGCCAAGGAAGCTCTGGAGATGAATGCGTCCTGCTCCTACTGGATCAGTGCACGAGACCGCATCATGTCACAAATGGTAGTGTACGACGAAGACCTACCAGTTAAAAAATCAATTCCTGCCAAACGGGGCCGCAAGAGCAAGAAGACTCTAGAGGCGGAAAAGCTGGGTCGAGGGTATATCTTGCCACAGGTTATCCCAATGGGCACGATCACGAGAAGAGCAGTCGAGAACACTTGGCTCACTGCAAGCAATGCGAAGAAGAACCGAGTTGGGTCAGAGCTAAAGGCAATGGTCAAGGCCCCTGCTGGATACTGCTTTGTCGGGGCCGATGTGGACTCTGAAGAGCTTTGGATTGCGAGCTTAGTGGGTGATGCGACCTTCAAGCTCCACGGAGGCAATGCAGTCGGTTTTATGACTCTGGAGGGAACAAAAGCGGCCGGAACAGATCTCCACTCGCGCACCGCATCGATCCTAGGTATCACTCGAAACGATGCCAAGGTGTTTAATTATGGGCGCATCTACGGTGCCGGATTGAAGTTCGCCGCAACCCTCCTCAGACAGTTCAACCCGGGGCTCTCTGAGAAGGAAACGATGGAGACGGCGGCGAAGCTGTACGCAACGACCAAAGGCACAAAGACCACACGAAAGGTCATCCATAAAAAACCTTTCTGGCGTGGTGGTACCGAGTCTTTTGTTTTCAACAAGCTCGAAGAGTTTGCCGAGCAGGAAACACCCAGAACGCCAGTGCTCGGCGCAGGTATCACCGAGGCGCTCATGGGCCGCTTTGTCAACAAGGGAGGCTACCTGACGTCTCGGATCAACTGGGCAATCCAGTCCTCTGGCGTAGACTATCTTCATCTTCTCATTGTGGCTATGGATTATCTCATCCGCCGGTTTAATATCGATGCACGAGTATCCATCACCGTCCATGATGAGATTCGCTACCTAGTCAAGGATGAAGACAAGTACCGTGCCAGCATGGCTCTTCAGGTGGCCAACGTCTGGACACGTGCCATGTTTGCGCAGCAGGTGGGCATTGACGACCTTCCCCAGTCGTGCGCCTACTTCTCCGCCGTCGATATCGATCATGTTCTCCGCAAAGAGGTGGACATGGAGTGCATAACTCCAAGTCACGCCGATCCCATTGCCCCGGGGGAGAGTCTCGATATCGCTACTCTCCTAGACAAAGGAGATGAGGCAAGATTGGATCCAACCATTGTTCCTAGTGCGCTACATGCACCAAAACTCGACGGTATCGAGTATATTCCACGAGTCCCTGTAATGAAAGCGATCCAAGATGCCTCTGGCGAGAGCCCAGACTTTATCAAAGCCCAGATCATCAATGATGAACAGGAGCTCAAGGACATGGTCAGGGACAAGCGCAAGCTAGAACTTGCATTAGCTCCCAAGAAACCAACGCCTGCCATGAGCAAGAGGTCTCTCCGGTCCGTGCTACCATACCGTGCGCATCCACACCTGGTTCCAATGGACGAGCCCATATCTGTATCAGAAGCCTTGCGCACAAAGCTGACCGGGAATGGATACGATCCCAAAGCTAAGTGGCAATGGCCTACACGAAGTTCACCCAAGGGGCCAAGAGCAAGCCCCAGAATTTAAGCCTTTGACAGGCAAAACAACATTTCCTTATTGTCTGTACATTATCGATCCTAATGTCTTTATTCTATGCGAAGCCCACGGAGGGTCCGGGGGCCATGTATCACTATGTAGGTATGACCGAACGAACACCTTATGTCTATTGCATTGGCTGGCTGGTTGGTTCGGATATCTCGGGCTGTGTGGTGTTGGGGATGGAATCGACTCTTCCCGGCGTTTTTGGATCAAGTAACCATTCATATTCTGAACACACATACCACCGCGTGTACGCGTGTACACAATGTACAGGGAAATACGAGAAAATCCAATGTACGTATCTAGTTAATTGATAATCACTATCGACTGGGTTGTGAGAGGTGGTCAGCTAGTTTCCCCATCGTCCCGTGGAGCGTCGTTTCATCTGTGTTCCCCGTCAGGGATCGCCGTCACAACCTCGAGTAACCTCCCGCATCCATCTTCCGCATGAACAAAAGTCTCTCGCTATCTCTTCTCGCTATCTCTGGCGAGGGGGGAACGGGTTCACCGGCGCGGATTGCGCGGTGCCGGCCAGTACCGTGTAGATCCCCGCCTGGCTAACAAGAGTACGACTCTGCCGTCTCGACCCATGAGGTCCGGCCGTAAGATACCACTCCTCGTATTCCAGATCGAGCCATCCCGGCCGTCACCCTGCTCCTGCCCACTGCTTTGATAAACAACGCCGCCTCTCCCGGAAGTGATGGATGGGGAAACTCCTTCTCGCTAATTCACAGCCACAAGCTTTCGTCATCTTAATACGAAGGCACATCGCCAGCCGGGTTATCAACCCCCCCGCCCACTCTCCCTCTCCGACTTGCCATGATCGCAGTCCAGCACCTCCGCAGACTCATTCCAGAATCCTAATGAAAGGTCCGCAAGCGCCACAGACGCCGTTCCCCCTTCAATATCAACCTGTCCATCCTCCTACACAAAGGGAGGATCCCCCACCAGCCAGCCTCTTCATCCTCCAGAATGGCCACCTACACCTACTACGAGTGCCTACTCCACGAACCCGGGCAGGCCATCATCTTTGTGGACCACGGCGGGGGCGCAGTGGGTTCGGCGCTGCACGTGCACATGGACGGGGCCAGCCTGCACTACTCGGCGCCGCGGCGGGCGTGGGCGGCGGTCGAGGAGGCAGTCAGGGACAGGAGGGCGGTCGGGACGGTGCCCGCGGAGGGCGGGGATGAGCGCGTGCGGGAGGTGGCGGGCCGGCTGGCGCTGCCGAGGCGAGGAGGGGTGGAGGAGTGGCTTGGGGAGGTGAGGGGCAAGCTGGTTGAGGAGAATGTGTTGTCGGCTTGTGGTGAGGGGTATGGTAGTGTATGAGGGATTGTGTTGTTGGTTATCATGGAGGAGAGATGGTGGGTTTGGTTGGGGTATTGGTGGTGGAACGGGGATTACCAGAGAGACGGGGTTGATGGATGGCGGGGAATTCGGGGGAGGGCGTCTATAATGACAAATGTTTGTCTTTTTTTTCTTGTTTCTTGGAGGTTTGTTTTTATGCGGGTTTTTATCGTATGGGGGATTATTTGCCGTGTTTGAGTGAAGCCTTGGTTCGACAGCAGATAATGATCGTATTATATAAATGCTCGTTGCTTTGAGTGACTATATGGCCACCAGGCGGGGATATTCTTCCTGGCAAGCTCGGCCGAGGTCTTGGTATGACTCTGATTCTCCAAGGGAGCAAACTTGCGTCTCTTATTATCGATGCTCGGACTAAATGGTAAAGGCCCTCTAGGACGTCCCTCAGGGGCCAGCCCTCGTTTGGCCCGACCCTTTCTGAGATGCGGCCTTGATTATCGACGGAGAAGAAGAACGAAGCGCGATCAGGGAGAGGAAACCTCTGCTGCCCAGCCTGGCTCCTCCTCATACTTACCATGGCAACTCAACGGCTAGAAGTTTGGAAGCCGCCCTTAAAATCACCATAACTTGTCGGAGATCTGACCAACGGTGGAACAAAGTTGCAAGCACAGATCAACTGAATTGCATCAATCGCTACAAGGCCTTCATTTCCGGAAACCGTTATGGGCTACTGGATCCTATGTGTGTTGCCAAATTCCCGGGCAAGATCTGTGAACCCAACAATAGCGCTCGGACTGACCTCAACTGGCACAGCATCATCTACCTCCAAGTTCATTCAGTTCTGAGTTTTGCTAGCAGCGCAGCCCGCCTCAGGCTCTTTAAGTCTCCCTGGTTCGAGCACACGATGTGTTTGGTTCTTCTACTTCGAGTGTCTGACAAAGCTGCAAAGGTAATCATGTTGAACGCAGCTGTGAGTGATGCGCAGAACGAGGCCCAGCCAGCCGTCACTGTCGATGTAGGTCCTACCTACCGTACCTAGGTAGCTACCCCAGCGACAATAGGTGCTTGCATTAGAGTTAGTTTGTACTACTAGATACCTTAAACCAGTTGGCTTTCTTTCCAAGCTAGAGAGGGTCATGAGCTTGAAGGAGGGGCGGATCGCCTTGAATCGATGGTGGACCTGAATTCTTTTACCATGGCGCAACTGAAAGGAGCGGTGCTGAGGCGGAAACAATTCGTGTCGGGTGACTCTCTTACGCTCCTCCTCCTATTTTGCCAATTTGCAAGAGTAGGTGTAGTTGTCTTGCATATGCTTTAGATTCTCCTCTTCCAGGGCCGTGGTAGGTTTCACTAAGGCTTGTCAATTATGCACCCCATAATAACCGTCCTGCCTCATGCGCCACGCGATTGCACTCTGATACGTGAAGTAGGATAGGGGAGATGTTGATATAATCTAGAAATATGATTAACTTCCTATCGATTTGGAAACAGTCGGTCTCAAGCTGCATCGAGGTAAAAAGATACTTAGGTAAGACGTCGAGTCCAGGGTAGCCTGTCCCACAGGAGGGGAACGTGCATTAGCACAAAGCTTGTGTGCGGCGGTTGGTGGCGGTTGGTGGGGGCGGGGTCCAGCCATGACGAAACATCGCAGACAAAGCACAGCCCAAGCTCCAGCAGCCGGTCATCCCACCCGCCAGCTCCATCATTCCACCACACCTCCATCCTCTCCAGCTCTCCTCTCCCCTCTTTCTCTCATCACCATCACTGTCCACCGCCAAAGCATCGTTCGGAATGGCCCCCACCCAAGAGGTCGTCCAGAGGCTCAAGGAGTCGCGGCCACCGGCCACCGACGCTTTCACGTACCTCACCATCATTGAGAAGTCACTGACCCCAGACATTCTGCCTACCTTGGAAGAGATCCTCGATGATTCCGAGCTCACCAATGACATTGGCTGGGACTTGGTTGACATGCTGATTTCTGTCCCTGGCAGTGCTGGCTGTCTGGAGAGAGTTGCCCGCCTGGGCAATCCTCGGGAAGTCATTCTGAAGGTGCTGGAGGTGATGGACAAGACAGCCGCAGCCGCTATCAAGGAGAACGAGCAGGAGGAGGAGGGCAAAGAAGTTCAGCCTCATTCGGGAGTAAATGGCGCCGACAAGTTCATTGCCCTCGTGGGCATGCTGAAGATCCTCCATGGGCGTCTGCAAGTGAGATCGCCCTCTCGATTTCTCCACACCACACTGGATACCGTCCTTCGCGCATACGACCCGACGAGCCCTGAATCTACCGTCGCCGTAATTGATTTTGTTCGGTCGCTTTCTACGAGCAAGCGACCACCACTCCCCACCCGCCAGTCGAGCACCATGCTCGAAACTCCCTTCCAATCGACCGACCCTTCGCAAACCGCACCTGATCCAGAGGCCGATGATTCAGATAAGATGAACCCCTCTGAGCCCAAGCTTATCAATCGCCTGCTGCAGTCTTTCATTACATGCATAATTGAGACATACGTGAATTCAAACAGCTTGGAATGGGCTTCGAGACTTTTGGAATACACCTACCCCGAAAAAGTGGTATTGAGTCGCAGATCCATGACAAAGTCTTTCAACGAGGTGGCTGAGCTGAAAGCAATGGACGCCCTTGTCGGACAGCTGGCCGTATGTTCTCAAACGTGAAACGAGGTAGATGTGATTTTGAAGATGACTAACACCGCCACAGTCAGTTGCCGACGATCTGGGTCTGTCCAAGCTCCCAGTTGAGGAGGTACATCAAATCTTCGTCTCTGAGCCCAGCCGAGAACCCTTGTCTGTCGACGATACGGACGCCGACCATCCAGAAAATGTCCAGTTGTCAACTGCGGGCCTAGTTTGCTTGGCCGCCTACTGGATGGTCACTACTGATGTCTTCGACGCGCAGCACGAGAATGTCAAGATGAACATCTTCCCCCATCACCAAGAACTTCTCCAAAATTTCATTGGAGATGACGCCCAGGTGGAGATCCAGGGCAACCCAGGCACTTTCGAGGCCCTTACTGTGATTGCGGTCTGGCTTGACGCACACCAGGGCATCTTCCCAACAGATGGAGAAAAGGATGCTGCAAACATTAATGTGATGAAATATCACCACTTGGTAACTCTTATTTCCGTATTCCACCCCAACATCCGGGTGCGCAACACTGCTACGACACTGGCAGGCTCTGTCCTCCACTCCGATCCAGAAGAGAACAGCCGGTTGACAATCCTGGAAGATCTCATGGAAAACTGCATATTTTCTGCACTACAAGCGTGTGCCGTCACCTGGTTACGCGAAGAAATCATTGCGGCGCGAAAGCCAGAGGCACCGAAGAGCATCTTTGGCAGCAGCGAGTGCTTTGAGAAGCTCCAGTACACGGTCTTCCCAGACTTGACATCACTCAATAGTCTGGACAGCTCTGAGCTATGGTCCTTCTGGGCTCAGAACTCGGCTTTCCACTTCCAAGTGGCAAACTTTGCCCTGTTCTTGTTTAGTGGCAAAGACTTCCACGATGTCGCTCCGGCGGGCATGGCAGCTGCTGTGGAACACCGGTATGTGACCCCTCTAATCCAGGCCACCGAAGCTCTGTCGTCAGCGCTGGACAAGAAGGAGGTTGAAGACACAGAGGTGTCTGGCTTGGGAGCCAAGATGCAGTTGGAGATCCTCACGGACACTCTGAAGAGGATCCCACTCCAGTAACGGGTTAATTCCCTCCACTCCAGCCCTTACCCCCTCCCCTCCATTTTCTACTATTACTTCGGCTGGCCTCTACCTCACCTTGCGGGAAAAGAAGTGTGATTAGTGTTTTGTTTTGGTCAGGATGATGCGGCTGGGTTTTCAGTTGCGACGAGTTATGCCATAGGAAAGGTGCCATTTTGCTTGCGGGGTTTGGTCTTATAACACACGATGTACGGGTAATGTAAGCATCTAGGCGAGTGAAAGCAGGTCTTGAAGCACGCGAAATTTTACGTCAACTCTTCTCTAACGGTGATGATTGTTTTACCTAAAACTTGAGAGCTTGATTGCGTGGGGCTTGTGAGTTGGTCCTGATACCTTGGACTTGACTGTATCTTCATCCGGCGCGCGATAAGTCCGCTCGGTCGGCGTCTCGCAACTCTTAGAATGTGCGAATTACTCAGAATGAGGTATCGCGAATGTCTTCTCTTCGGACTTGCCCAGGGAAGCCGAAGCCCGTAGATTTGGAATGCGGGTGCATCGGAACAAGGCAAGAGGTCAGGCGACCAAGTCCCCCCAGCGCAAAGCTAGTCTTTCACAGCGATGGGCCTGCTTTGCTCGCTCGACTGGGTCCCGGGCTTCCGTGAACCCTAAGGAATCGAAGCGTTTCTGGGGGGACCGCCCGGCCCGGTGGAAGCTTCGTTAGTGTGCTGAGTCACGGACGAGCGAGCAGCTTTGTAAGTTGGGCGCCAAGGACATTATGTGTGCAAGGTGTCTGAAGGTGAGCTTTGTCTGATTTCAAGCTAGGGAATGGAATATTCTGGCATCCCGTTGGCTTATCTATGAGAAAATGAAGGAGGAAAATGGTTCATGTGGTTGCAACTGTCGGTGTCGGCTCATCGGAGTCCATCTGTATGGTAGGTAGATCAGATGCAGGGGACAGGCAAGTGGGTGTCAGAATAACAGGGACTGCAAAGTCACCTCAATAGAGTTATTGCGGTAGTCAGTCATATTATAATGCTTCTTATTGTGTGATAGTAAATAGATGATATCGCCTAGTATTTGTTTTATAATTTATTATTGTTATTACCACTGATTATTATCTATCAATGCCGTGGCTTGCTTTAGAAAGTAAGGAGATTTGTCAGGGCAGGTGCTGGCAAGTGGTTGGGTGGACTTGCCTTGGCGCGGAGCCGGGAGTCCAGACTGGTGATGTCACTTATCGAATCGATGGGCGACACAAGACAGGCGCGACTCAGAGTCAGGTATTTCATAGTATAAAGCCCTTGCCCAATAATCCATGATGCAACTAAAACACGTCGCCTTTGTTTCTTGTCAGTTTCACACCGAAAGATGACAACCTATGACTGGCTATTGACAGCTCCCTCGTAGCATGGGATTGATGACATGCTCGGGAGCGCTGGTTCTTCCCTGTTCAACTACTTACACAATTGATTATTTACTGCCAGCCACCACATTCCGGCCATTTTCGACTTTTTCGACTTTTGGTGCAAGACGCTCCACGCTCCTCTGCCGCCCTATTGCCTACACATCTAGGCTAGTGTTTCACTGGGTCGATACATTACAAGCATGGGGCGATCCAATGGTGACGATGTGTCGGTTTCAGATGCAGCTGAAAGTTTGCCTGCCGCTGTGATGGAGAGGAATGCGTCCGTTTTCTGGAGTGGTAACGACGTTGCCCGAACAAGCTTCGAGCCACAGGCGGGACCGACTACAGTCCCTGATATTAAAGCACCTGGAAATCAACCAGCAGCTTCAAAGAATGGAAGCCCTACTGCTAGCCCCCCCAAAACCCGAGGCGAATCTGATGGTCCATCACAGCCGCAGCAGTTAATGACCGAGTTTTCAACGTTAGAACGGGCTGCAACTGCCGTTTCACCAAGACGTGTGCCCGTTCGACCGTCACAGAGGAGATGGCAGACGGAGCTGGGGAGGACCAGTAGCGAGGCGGACCAAGCAGCTCGACCACTATCGCCGCCCAAACGCTTCGGAAATTCATATTTGAGCACTGCTATATGGCAACGATGCGATGATGAGTATGCATCGAGCTCCTCTTCAGACGAAGATGAGGACGTAATACCGGCCCCGGGCAACTTAAGACGCACCCAAACCCAGATTGACAACGAGCTCAAGTCCCAGTTGCTCAAGTACCGTTCACATAGCAATGTGGAAGAAAAAAGAAAATACGCCCTCCTTGATGATGATGCAGACACAGAGAACCGCTATCGTCGATTTATTGTTGGTAACAAAAATTATCAAAGCAAGGGCAAAGTGAAGAAGGACGGACGACTGCGGATCAGTGTCAACGAGACGGCAGGTACAGGCTATATCGCCAAGGCTCTCGGGTCCATCGTCAACAAAATGCCGCCTACTGGAACGACGAAAAAGGAACGGCCTAGTAGCCACAGACTCTCCTCCGACTCAACCTTTGCCTCTGCAGACCTCTCTCCAAGGCCAAGGTTGAACATAGTCATTATGGTGATCGGATCACGAGGAGATGTGCAGCCATTTTTGAAAATAGGGCGGATTTTGAAAGAAGACTATGGCCACAGGGTCCGCATTGCAACCCATCCCACTTTTCGAGAATATGTCCAAAGGGATTCGGGACTCGAGTTCTTCTCTGTTGGGGGAGATCCATCCGAACTCATGGCTTTCATGGTCAAGAATCCTGGTCTGATCCCGACTCTTGAAACCGTCCGAGCTGGAGATATCGGAAAGAGAAGGGCTGCCATGGCAGAGATGTTTGACGGATTCTGGAGAGCCTGTATAAACGCGACCGACGATGAAAAAGATTACCAAAATCTCAAGATGATGGGTGCCAAGGATCCGTTTGTTGCTGACGCCATCATTGCCAACCCGCCGAGTTTTGCTCACATCCATTGCGCTGAAGCTTTGGGAATTCCTGTCCATTTAATGTTTACCTTTCCTTACTCTCCTACTCAGGCATTCCCCCACCCGCTCGTTAGCATCAAACGATCTAACATTGACCCGGGCTATACCAACTTCATCTCTTATCCACTGGTAGAGATGATGGTTTGGCAAGGTCTTGGGGATCTGGTGAACGACTTTCGTGTCAAAACACTAGCTTTGGATCCTGTATCAACTCTGTGGGCACCTGGAGAAACGTACAGATTGCATGTGCCATTTACCTACCTCTGGTCTCCAGGACTCATCCCTAAACCAGCGGACTGGGGGGATCATATCAACATTTCGGGGTTTGTATATTTGGACCTGGCTTCATCATTCACTCCGCCACCGGACCTCGAAGAGTTCTTGAACTCAGGGGAAACACCAATCTATATTGGGTTCGGTTCGATCGTTGTGGATGATGCTGAACGGTTCACTGAACTCATTTTCGAGGCTGTCGAGAAAGCCGGGGTGCGGGCACTTGTCTCGCGAGGATGGGGAGGCCTAGGAAGCGCTCGAGTTCCTAAGAATATATTCATGTTGGACAACACACCTCACGACTGGTTGTTTCCAAAGGTGAAGGCGTGCGTTATTCACGGAGGGGCAGGAACAACTGCGATAGCTCTCAAATGCGGCCTTCCGACCATGGTTGTACCATTCTTTGGAGATCAAATCTTCTGGGGATCGATGGTGGCCAGGTCTGGAGTAGGTCCGCAGCCCATCCCCTATAGGCACCTCACTGCAGAGAACTTGTCTCAGGGCATAAGATATTTGCAGACCAATGAAGCGAGAGAAGCAGCCCGTGAAATTGCCAACGGCATTGAAAGAGAAGGTGACGGGGCAAAGAATGCAGTACGGGCATTCCACAATCGCCTGAATTTGCAAGGGCGAAATACGATGCGATGCTCGGTACTCAAGGACCGAATTGCCGTCTGGCAGCTGAAGAATACGCCAATCAAACTATCACCCCTGGCTGCAGATATTTTGGTTGATGCAGGGCACCTTAGCTGGAAGAAGTTACGGCTTGTACGGCACGTTGAATGGAATGATTTTGAAGGACCGGGAGAACCTGTCACCGGTGTCGCTGGCTCACTGGTTGGTTCAGCTCGGAATGCGTTCAGAGGTGTAGCAGGTGTCCCTTTTCACCTTGCACGGAGAACGAAGAGGAGAAAGAAGATGAGAGAAGAGAGAAGAGCAAATCCGAAGTCTAAGGGCAACCTTCCAGATTTAAGCCGGACGGAGGATCTTGCCATCGGAAATGTTGAAGATTCGTCGCGAGGTGTTGCAAGTGTAGACCTTCTTCGGGCGGAAGAGTTTGCTCAGACGCCTGCTACCGAGCTTCATGCTGCCTATTTTGGAGATGTCAGAGAAGGAGTCGGCATCACGGCTTCAGCTATCGCGAGGGCACCAGTGGATCTCTCGGTTGCATTGGCTCAAGGCTTCCATAATGCGCCCCGGCTCTATGGGGACGACACCGTCCGCAAACCGGTTCGTATCACAGGAATTCGGTCGGGTCTACGTGCTGCAAAGAAAGAATTTCTGTACGGGATATACGATGGCTTTACCGGCGTGATTCTTCTCCCCATCCGCGGGGCCAAGAAAAACGGCGTGATTGGGTTCGTCAAAGGCACCAGTATGGGCCTTACTGGGTTCGTCCTGAAGAACTTGGCAGCCATCGTGGGACCTTTTAGTTACACTCTGAAAGGCCTCGTAAAGCAGGCGGAGAGGAAGAAACGTCCCACTCATTTCATCCGACGTGCACGCATCACACAGGGCCAGAGGGAATTCTACTCGTTGGCCCCCGATAAGAGACAGAAACTTGAGCAAGAAGTTATAGAAGGGTGCCATGTGATGCGGGAGCTGTCTGATGCAATAAGTCGGCATGCACAAAGACGAGGCTTGGCAGGTCAAATTGACAAAGTGTTCCTCGATACAAGCACCCTTTTTGAGGACGTCGAGACTGCGAAAGGCGCATTGCGGGCGCTGAAGAAGGGTGAGCGTCTGGAAAACATACTTGGTCCTGATGGCATGAAGACAACATGGTGTCGGCGGGATGTTGAAGAGAAGAAGGACAAGAGCTCAAGCGATCACCCACGCAGGGTATACTGAAGTTGAAGAAAGGGAGAGTAACGAATCGATCAAGTCTTGATTGGAAAGGGATCATCTAGAACTATGGGTTAGCGTGAGGTTCATGAGTTTTGAGTTTTTTTTTTTTTTAGGTATTATTATATCGATGAATGTACGATAACGAGATGCTGGAAGCCGCGCCCAGCCGAATAACGTGAAATAGACGCCTGCATAGTTTTCTTTGCTGTCTGGGTTTCGGCCCTTGCAAGCTGATAATCGCTGCCCCGGATGCATGACTGTCATTGGAACGGTTCGCCATCACCGCCTGTCTCGATGATCGCGATGTCGGTCTTGATGTCGATCATAATCCCTGTCACGGTCTCTGTGCCTGCCCCCATCTCGCTCTCGATCCCTCTCTCGCTCTCTTTCGCGTTTGTAACTATCTTCATTTCTCCGGCTCTCTTTCCGCCGGTTTTCTTCCCTGCGATATTCGTCCAGTCTAGGCCTGCTCCTCTTCTTGCTGCCATTTTGATTCCAGCCACCAAGATCCTCTGCTTCTTTGAGTTCTTCGGCTCCCAGTCCAAGCCTGTTTGGCCGTCGCTTGACCTGTTTGACCTTTGGGCCTTTGTCAGACCCGTCCCATCCCATCCCTCGTAGAAGAGCAGCACCAAATTCTTCGACTGGCATAGCGTCGTAGTCCGCCAAAGTAGAGACCTCACCTGCGGCATCCATGTCGCGTTGGAAAGCGTCTGCTTCAGAGGGAATGACCTGAGTCTTTTCGGGAACCAGGCCGAGGAGCGAATCCATCGCTTCTTCATCGGCGGTTCGTTCTTTGGGTTGCTCCTGCTCCGTTCCGTTTTCCTTCTCGTTGGCCGTGTCCTCATTTTCTGTCGATGGGTTCTCTTCGTTTTCGGGCTTGCGTTCCTTCACGGTCAGGCCCCATTTGATCTCGGGCTTGTCCTGATCCGCAGTTTCTGTCTCCGGCCTCCCATGCCCATTCGATCTCGCGGTGCCGGGGAGAGGGTTCTTGCTCCTCCTCTGAGCTTTGGCTTCCGTCCTCCAGTCCCGGTTGGCCTGCGGGGCGATGATGTACTCCTTCTTCTCTGCAGCGCGTTTCCTCGACCTCTCCGTCTCTGCGCCGTCGGCGCCGAAGCCCGTGATGGTTTCGTGCTTGCCGCTGTGTCTGTTGTTGTCGTCGGCGTCCGAGTCTTCGTCGCCGCCGGACCAGGCGCTGTGTCTGGGGCGTTTGCCGAGTGTGGATGGGGGCTGCTGCTTTGTTCTCGAGGAGGAGAGACTTGGGCCCCCGCCCAGTTTGATGGCTATTCTGCCTTTGGTCGGGTCACTCATTTTCTTCGCGTTTTGGGGAGGGTGATTGGGATGGAGGATATACGAGGGTTGGAGATCTCGAATGCTTGGTGCCTGGAAAGGTATAACGTAATGTGGCTGGTGCATGTGGCTAGGGAGATATGCACTTGGGTGCACAATTACAGTGGGGCGTCCTTGAAGGTCAGCTTACGATGATGTCTCGGAAGACAAAATTTTGCTCCAAGCGACTTTGGCCGGAGCCTACAAGATCCGTCCCGAAGGAAAAAAATTTAATTGATTTCCTACCTAGATCGCGATAAACGCTCTTGGCAAATTTGGGATCGAATGTCGTGGCTATGTATGCGCATGCGACGGGAAGAAATCTTGGTCAGTGCTTATTCGGCTCGATAATGTAACTTGGATAAAAATGATTTCCTGTTCTGTGCGTTGTTTTACCTGTTTCTCTGGCTGGTGCTCTTCCCACCATGACCCGATGCATCGAGTGTGTGGGTGTGATGGATTGTTTGTTGGGCGGCCGGGTGTGGATGCCGCCTGGATCCACCCTTGTTAAAAACTGTGACGGGTGGAAGTGAGCTGAGTCGAAAGCAGCGGGCTGGCACACTGTGCATTTTGCCGACTCACTGCTCGTTGCGTTCAGGACTAGACAAAACTCTATTGACGGCAGGGAGCAGATGGATTACGTGTAGATGGACAGATCTACAGTGCGCAGCGGATGACGCTACCAGCCCAACAGAAGGCTGCATGGGGGTGTGCAGCAGTCCCCAGAAGCACAGTGTTCTTACGCAATGGTGACTGGCGTGGAGTTCAGGCAGCTCCTTCCCCTCTCTGCGCGTGCGTCTGGCAGGAATAATATTGCAGCCTCCACGGACGGTCTAGTGGTGCTGCACCGCCTTCGCCTCCCCCTTCTTCCGTTCAGGTGCAAGCGCAGGGGCACTAGAGGAGCAGTAGGTGCGAAAATTTCTGGACCGCCAATGTCCCATCCCGACTCTCCCTACCGTCCATTACAGCCAGTAGGCACATGCACCCAGATATCTGCCAGCACTTTCCAGCGGCCCTTGCCCCCCTGTGCAGCTCGTGCAAGACCACCCGAATACAACCCACCCCCCAAAATTAACACCTGGCGATAGAACCGCCTGCAAGTCCCCTTTTTGCCGTTGACGAGAGCACAAGAAAAAAAATATCAATCAATTGATTCCATCAACAAACCACCACCCACCATCATTTCCATCGCCGCTGCGTGCTCGCCCATTTATTTCGGCCCTCGTGCACAGCCAGGTCTATCCGTTTCGTCCATAATCGGATGTCGCGACCGTCGATGCTATGAGTGAGGTCGGACTCACCGACCTGTCAAGGCTACTTCACTCCAAGCGCAATGAGAGCAAGTGAGTTGCGCACCATGCGATCGGGCGATTTTTTCCGATGCCAGCGATGTGATTTTTGCCGTGCTAACGTGCCTCAGTGCAATCGTAACGTCGCGGAAGAGGAAGCTTCGCGAGTTGTTCGCGGTCGCGACACAGCCCGCAGGCTTCCCGCATGATGCCTTCACCAAGCCGGACGCGCCAGCCCCGACACAGGCCGAGTCGGACTTCTTGCAGGCAAACGAAATATCACAGTACGTCCGGGCAATTGGTCGAGATGATTTTTGTGCAACCCCGAGCGCGTTTGCGAGCCATGTCACATGCCGCGATTCACTAACACGCAGGTGCAGAGGCAAGAAGCTGAACGAGCAAACGATCCCGTCCCGACAACAACTCTCACTCGACGTCCTGAGGAAGTCCTTTGCCATCCTAGGCTATGGACCAACCGTCGCAGCCCTCCCGTCACCGGCGCCGTCGCAACAGAAGCCCAGCGAAGACGTAAAGCGACCGGAATTTACCAAACCGATAACACCACCAACGGCGCCTGCGACCGTCGAGGCTGGCCCTGTTTCCGCTCCTCCCATCCCTCCCCAGCAAACTAAAATTGCGCCGCAGCCGACGAAGCAATCACCTCCCGTTCCTAAATCGAGTCCAGTCCTACCCGTTCAAACACAACCGGTCCGAACGCCCGTGCCTGTGCCTGTTGCGAAGGTGCCTTCAGTCACCCCCGTACCGATCCCCGTGCCAGCCTCAGCACCACCTTCGAAGCCCGTCGCTGCGCCAACTCCTTCTCCTAAACCGACCCCAGTTCCTACGCCAGTACCTACGCCAGTCATTGCGCCTGTACCTCCAGTTGCTACTAAGCCCGTCCAAGCTGCGCCTGCTGTTGCTAATGATGTCGCGAAACAACCACAAGTCCAAACACCAGCTCTACAACCTCGACCGGCGCAAGTGACGTTCCCTCCAGGCACCAAGGATGCGCCCCCACCTACGAAGACACCAGTTCCGCCGCCGAAGGTAGAGCAATCCAAGGATATTGCGGACAGCAAGGCGGAGGCCGAGCCACCTACTCAACAGAGCGCCAGTTTACCAACGGTGAAGACTCCGACGGATACGACTCGTGTTCCAGACACAGTCTCGACGCCTGGATCAACATCTCACAGCGCTACTACTCCCGCTGTTCATGATGTGTCGGCTGATACAAGCCCGGAGAACGAGGCCCCTAGCTATCCGGAACCTACTGCTCAACAACCGAAACCCGAGGAGGAAGAGAAGGATTCGACGCCCACTCCCACGCCCGCGCCCGCACCCGTGCCTGAACTCAAAGAGCAGCCTGAGAAGACGCCACCCCCCGCCGAGGTCTCTGATTCACGGGCAGGCTCTGAGTCGGCAGAGGATCAGCTTCTTCAGGAGTCTATTCAATCAAGCAAAGCGGCAGCAGAAGCGGAAGCAGCTGCTACAGCTGCCGTTGCGACTCCGGAGACTAAATCTAGTGGGGAGCCTATTGCCGAGCCTGTCAAGGAGGATGCGCCAGCGCAAGTTGAGCGAGATGAGCGAGAGAAGACCCCGACTCCTGTTGTTGAGCAACAGCCGACTCCTAAACCGGAGGCTCCTAAATCGGATCCTGTAATAGCTCCTCCACTAAGCGAGACGAAGCCTGCAGAAATTCCAGATAGTCAAGGAGCGACGCCCGAGAAGATGGAAGTTGATTCAGTCGAGCCAGCCGAGGTCGCTCCAACCGAAAGCCCTGTTGAAACTGCTCAACCAAGTGTCCCAGATGACAAGAAGCCAGAAGAAACCCCGATAACTCCTATTACACCTGCAGTAGCGGCTCCTATCCAGAAGGCAGTCCCTCAACCGGCAGAGCGGGCAGTCACCCGTGTCTCATCGGGTGCTATGCGACCGAAGTCTGTCAGCGAAATTGTTGGCTATCCTCCCGTTAGACAGGTTGTGAACAAGCCTGCGCATTCCGAGGAGCCTCAAGACCGACTGACGCCTCTGGCCTCCACACCCCAATCCTCATTTTCTCGTACTCGCCGTGTCTCATCTACCCGCAAGGATAGGAAAGTCTCAGCGGTTTTATTTGGCAAGCAGCCGAAGCGTGTGGAGGAGAAGGAGTTGGTGCCCAGCTCCAAGGAATCAATCCAGCCGTCAGATGACTACTTCACCCCTTTATTCGTTCAAGGATTTGCTGGAAGCTCAACCTGGATGCAGCCAATGCAGAACAAACTATTCCATGCCAATAAGACAATCGCAACACCCGATGCTACGCTTTGTATCCATGACCACCAGGCATGCAGAGTTTTGCGGCGAGTCTATCATCTCCAGTCCACTGACAAATGGTCACTCAGGCAACCGAAGCGATGCGAGGAGCCCGTTCGGACAACTTCTCACTGGGATCTCCTTCTCCAGGAGGCCAAATGGATGAGAACTGATTTCCGAGAGGAGCGCAAATGGAAGATGGCTGCTGCTAGAAATCTGGCAATTGCGTGTGCTGAATGGTGCGAATCCTCGCCAGAGGAGCGCAAAGCCATGCAGGTTCCGGCCGTGATTCCACCGAAGCCCACTCTGGTTGAAGACGAGATGATGACGGAAGTTGCAGACAGCCAGGCGACACCAGATCTCATCCCTGGTGACGCCGACTCGCCTCAGGTTGTGGAGGAACTGATTGAGCTCTTCCCTGAGACGATAGCACCATCCGCCATCTTCACCTTGCAAGAGGACGACGTGGTCTTTGGACTGAGAAGAACACCGGTGGCTGATCAACTATTAGATGAGCTTCCTATGTACGGTGCTCCGCTCAAGGTTCCCAGAGGCGACCCAACAGCGCCAGATGTCGACCCTGACTCTCATTGGCGTCGACCTGCTGTAC
The DNA here is from genome assembly GCA_037952775.1 of Clonostachys chloroleuca. Taxonomy (NCBI): domain Eukaryota; kingdom Fungi; phylum Ascomycota; class Sordariomycetes; order Hypocreales; family Bionectriaceae; genus Clonostachys; species Clonostachys chloroleuca. The sequence goes on from JBANAY010000004.1 coordinate 13,719,948, forward strand.
CTATCAGCAAGTATGTCGAAGGAGATATGAAACTCGCGTTGGATGGACCTCCACGTAAGAGGAGCCGTTATCACTATAGAAATGAGGAGTCGGACGATGACAGCGATGATGGATTTGTGGTTCAGGACAAATCAGCACGCGTCAATGTGGCCCCGATATCAGATGAGGTCGCTCTGTTTAATCCCGAGATGAAGCACATTCGCGATAGACTACACGCGGGCCACCAATTCCGCCCACCAACCGACCATGCCATGCCATCACAGAGCTTCTACGAGTCGCGTAGTCCTTCGATGTGGACACTGGCAGAAGATGACGAGCTGCGAGCTAGGGTCAGGGAATATTCCTACAACTGGCCGCTTATTTCTAGCATGCTGACGAGCAAGTCTCTATTCATGGCTGGCGCTGAGCGACGAACGCCTTGGGAATGTTTCGAACGATGGATTCAGCTCGAGGGCTTGCCATCAGACATGCAAAAGACACAATATTTCAAAGCATATAATGCTAGAATCGAGGCGGCACAACGCGTTATTCATCAACAGAACCAGCTTGCCGCCCAGCAAGCCACCGCCGCCGGAGCTGCGGTGCCACCGATTAGGAAACGACCATCAACTCCCGTGCGTGTGGAGAGACGCAGGAACCAGAAGCACCTGACCATCCTGGACGCGATGAGGAAGCTTGCCAAGAAGCGCGAGACCACTCTTCAGAAGCAACAACATGCAGCACAACAAAACGCCGCGAACAAAAAGCCCCAAGATCCCATGGCACAGCAGCCCCGTGGACCTAACGGCGGACCGAGCAAGACCCCCAGGGACTACAGCCTTTTACGATGGGAGCGCGACCAAGCATTGGCGGAGAGAATGGCGGCCTTCACTCACAGGCAAGAGGCCACTAGGCGCGTAAGTATTGATCTTTTCCAAACCTGCTAGCACATCTTGCTTGCCTAGTTTTCATTGTTTTCATATCACTGACACTTCACAGGCCGCTCTCATGCAGTCTCGAGCACAAGGACAGGCAGGGCAACGACCAGCTACTCCCGGTGTTCAACCTGGCCAAAACGGAGCGCATCCTGCCGCTGCTGCCAATGTGCCAAACGGTGTTGCACGTCCTAATCCTAACGTACCTGCTGCTGCTGTCCAGGCCTTGGCAATGGCTGCACCCAACGCCGCACCTCGACCTCGGATCCCCATGGGTCCTCCTGGCACTCCTGGCGCCGCGCAAATGGCTGCGGGCATGGGAGCACCCGGCCAGATGAATGCTGCTAATCTGGCCCAGACCCAAATGCAGAACATGGCGGCGCAGGGCCGAATGCAGATGCCTAATCAGCAACAACCTGACGCCAGCATGATGATGCGAGCCCAGCGAATATCGGAACAACAACGGGTAGCGGTTCAGATGCAACAGGCGCAACATCAAGTTCCACTCCAAGCAGGAGCTGGATCGCCTCATCTCCCGAATCAGCACAGCTCACCCCCCTAATATGGTTAACGGCGTGAATGGAGTTAATGGAATCAATGCCATGAATGGTGTGAACGGGGTTAACGGAGTCAATGGAGCAGGTGTTAATGGGGTGAATGGAGTGCATGGTGTTAACGGTGTCACTGTTCCTAACGGGATCAGTCAACAGGCTTTCATGAGTGCCCAGGCCATGATGGCACAGTTTAATAGTGCCAATGCCGTCAACGGAGGCCATACAAGCCCAAACATGCAGATGGCAGCTGGCTCCCCTGGTACTCGGCCGATGTCGCAGGGCTTCCAAATGCCACCCGCCATTGCCAACCAAATCAACCAATATGAGGCGCAGATCAGGGCAAAGAACCCAAACGTCACTCCCGAGAGGGCAAGGCAGCTGGCAACGGAGCACCTTGCGAGATTGATGACTGCTCGCAACAACGCTATGAGCGCTGCGGCAGGCGGAAGTGCTCAGCATGGTATTGCCAACAGTATTGCCGCGACTACTAGCCCTCACCAGTACGCAGCCCTGCTCCGACAGCAGCAACAACAACAAGCGGCCCAGCAGGCGCAACAACAGCAGGCTCAGGTCCAGCAGCATCAGCAGCATCAAGCCCAGCACTCGCCTCAGCAGCAACTCCAAGCTCAGCAGCAGCAACTACAACAACAAAAACAGCAGCAGCCACAGCAGGTCCCAACACCACAACAACAACAAGCCGCGGTGGCTGCCGCTGCTGCACAGGCCCAGGCGGCATCTAGCCCTGGACAACTCTCGCAGGCTTCGCTTAATAGGCAATCGAGTGAGGGCGCCACCCCTTCAGCACCCACGCAATCATGATGAATACAATGTCGGCTCTTGCCGTGCTTTAATGAATATTAAGTATTGAATATCCACTCTCCGTTTAGGGCAATTGCTCAATCGGCGTGTCTTTTGTTTTGCGGAAGAAGAGAAAACAATGAGTACCAGAAGAGGTACTCCTAGAAATATGGTGGCCAAGGAGAGCCTCCCTGTCGGATTGTCATGGAATTATGTGTCCATCAGCAATCGCGTTGTTTGCTTTTCCTCGGCTCAAATGCGAATTAGAAATATTTGGCTCGAAGAAACTCAAATGTAAATAGACTTCATCCACGCAATATGATACCAGGAGAGTGATGGGAGGGTTGAGTGAGAGAAGACAAGAAAATCAATCCTTTTGCTAGTTGGGTTGCTTTCGCTAGCAAATGAACGTGTTTTTCTCTCCTCCCAATATCTGATTTCGATCCAATGTGCATTGTGATAATAAGAAACTGTAGCCTATGTTAATTAATATTCCTATAGATAGCAAGGAAGTTTATGGATGAGGGGAACGTCTCGGTCGTATTTTTGGGCAATACATTGGAAATGCTCGTTATTCGTCACATCTTCATGGTAATTTCTGAGACAGCTATGCTGTAATTCTAGACCCATCTAATTCCCTTGAATAGAAAACCCTTCCAGATAGTTATATACGTTACATGGATATACTTTAAACGACGCTTATCCATCATCACGAGACCCAAGTCAAAACCCGACCGTACGTACGGCAGACCCAAGAAAGCCGCGTGCTGAGATTTCCGCAGACAGGGTATAAACTATAGTACATAGGTTCTACATACATTGCATGCGATTCCTACTCGACATGCGAGGAGGGAGCGGTAAGAGGCAGAGAGGGATTGATTTATACCTCGTCTCCGCCTCCTGACCGGCTCCGCGTGCCGCATGATACATGTCTTCCTTTTATCCCTCGGTGCTCTAAAGCTCAGCGTTTACTGATGACAAGATGGGGAATGGAATATGCATTTCCGCTCGACCCTTTCTATAATCAACCCGGACTAGATCCTTTGTGTGTATTATTGTCGCCATGAAGCAGTAGCTTGGGCTTGATGTAGTCTTCATCAATTTGTCTGAGTAAGCCGGCAGGATCTTCCGCAGCCCACAATTGTCGGATGGCTCCAGTAGCAGTGATTGGGTTCGCGTTCTGGCCACCCGCGCCAGACGACTCACCGCCCTCGGTTGCGAAGATGCTATCAGGTTGGGCGGGTTGGGGGGCGGGGCTGTTGCGCATGGGCGACCTGCGTGCAGGCGGTGGCAGGTCCGAGGTGTCAATATCGCTTCCCAGGTCGGAATCATCGGCGGTGAGGGGACGGCCGAGGAGGCCGGCATGCTCGATGTCGCGGCTTGAGTTCTTGCGGCTGAGCGGGTTGGCAGACTTTATCAGAGGAGACCTATGACCTGAGACGTAGCTTGCAGAGCCGCTTTGTATGTCAAGATTACTGAGGGAGAGAGTACGGGCGCGGCGAGGATTGTATCCAATACCGGTGCCGGAACGCTTGGCCTGCAGTCCCCCGCCGAATGATTCGATGTCGAACTCGTCGTCGCTATCGATCTCTTCCACAACGCCTGTCTTGATACCCAAAATATCCAACATACGGGCCGTCGTGCCTCCGAAAATAATGACGGTGAGCACGACGACTACAAGAACTGTAGCCCGCAGCTTGTAGGCATTGCTGCCATCCAGAAGGGCAGCCAGAGCCACACCGACAGCGCCACGAAGACCGGCCCAGAAGAGCATTGCCTGATAGTTATATGGAAGAGGCGGCGCAATGTCTGTGCCTCTGCGAGATGCGCGGTACATGGTGAACCAGTTAATAATCTTAGACAGCGGGAATACGGCAACCCAACGAGCAGCGCACACGGCAATAATCGTGACGATGATCAGGGGTGGCTGGAAATCAAGTGAGCTGTCAGAAAACAACGCGAGTCCTAGATAGATGAAGATGAAGTTCTCAGCTAGTTGCGAGGTGACCTGGAAGACAAACTTAGTGACAAGCTGAGTGCGTCGCGACATGTTGAAATAGGCGTAATGTTTCAAGGTGATACCACAAAAGAGGAGTGATACGATGCCTGGAGCGCGGTTTGTTAGCTTGTCATCTTTCGCAATGTATTATGGGTTTAAGGAGGCCATACCGGACAGATGAACAGCATGAGAAAAGAAGTACGTCGCATAAGCGATGAGAAGGACAAGACAGCTTTCGATCTTGGGGAACCGCCTGATGTAAGTGAACTTGAGCAGGAGAGCGGTAGCGACACCAACAACAACACCAATGGCCAAACTGCTGGAGAAGAGAAGCAAGAAAATGCCGGTTCCTTCAAAGAAGCTGACCAGGCCGTATGAGCTGTGAGAGTCTCCACCCTGCTTATACTTTTGGGCGGTCTCGAAAATGACGATGGCAACGGCGTCATTCAGGATAGACTCGCCGAAGATGATGGTGTAAAGCTTCGGGTCGACCTTGTACGCATTAAAAATAGCTAAGATGGTGACAGGGTCCGTCGCTGAGAGAGTGGCGCCGACCGAGATGGCATCGACAAAGGTCAAGTCTGGGGTGCCTGGCAGCAGCGCAAAAAGGAAAAGGATCAGGCCGATGACCACAGCGGACAGAAAGGTTCCAGCGAAGGCAAAGGTCAGAATAATGCCTATATTGCGGAAAAAATTGGCCTGGTGGAGTTCATAACCCGATGCGAGAATAATCGGCGGCAGAAGGAGGTTGAAGAAGAATTGGAAGTCGAAGCTGATGATAGTGCGAACAGAATCGCCCGAAAAAATGACAAGCCCAAGACCGACAACCATGCCTAGAATAGATCAAAGGTCAGCGCCGATGGCAATCAAGACAATATCCAGTACGGGCTCTCAGTAACCTACCAGCGAAGATGGAAACGACGGTCTCGTGGATGGCAGTGATCTTCCTCTGCTGGAGAACATAACTGGCGAAGAAGGCGGCGATGAGCAGCATGATGCATATGAAGATGGCCCAGGCCTTGAATACCTCCTCCTTGGCCGAGTCGCCTCCTGGATGCGGCAGTTAGCATATATGACACAATAGCTCGCGGTGTCAGCTTATGTCGAGCGCTTCGAGGTCGCTTCCATAGGCATCTTCTGTGATGGACAACAATGTTCTGACACCGTTTCGCAAGTTGGTTCGAACGCACCTCCGGGATCGGAATCGTCATCTCCACGTTCTGGGAGCGCAATGTCAGTGAATCGGTGCTATACAACGTCGCGGATGGGCTGTCGTGGCGCGCAGCAAAGACACGGCTCCGAGGGAGCATCGCCCGGACTTGTCGTCGACGTACTCATCATCTGGGTGGCCATAGAGGCAATACCCTGGGCGAGCGACATGCTGGCAGCTATGGTGCCGCACGGCAGCGTCGGGAAGGCTCGAGTATCGCGTTCGCCTGCCCTGTCTGGGTTAATGAGGAAGATTCGGGGTCGAGGAGCGGCGGAGAGCGGCGAGGGAGAGGGATCGAAAGCTCTGGCGCGAGCGTCACGGCGAAGACCCGAGTGGCATGAATATCAATTGACGACGGTGCTCGTCGCTGGGCGAGAAGTCGGGCAACGCGAAGGGGGCACGGGAGGTGGATGTCGTCGTCAACGGGATGACGAGTTACGACGGAGCGAGGATCATGACAAGTTGACCAAGTCTGGATGCTTGTCCGGATCCATGTCTTTAGGTGGCAGGTTGTTAGTAGCGTAGCGTAGCAGGTAGTAGCGCCAAAGTACCACTATTTAGTGCTACCTGCCTAGTGGAAGGGAATAGCTCCCAGCCTTGGGCTCTTGCGGCGTGCGTCATTGTCTTGGTTGTCCCCTAAGGCGGCATAGCGCCATTTCCGCTGTACGCGCACAGTAGGAAGTGCCTCTATCGGTACCTTAAAGCACCGCCTTCAACGTTGCTCAAGCTCAGCACTAATAATGTATTGCTGGAGGATAATCTAGTTACCATCAAGACCAAGCTGAGCTCGATTTTGCACTGGAAAAACACAGACGAAACTTGCCAGGAAGCCATGCGACGAAGAGCCTCCCGTCTCATGCTGGTGGGCTTGACGTAGGCAGGTACGATGCCTGTACATGCCCGTCTGCGATCAGGTACATCTCCCCCAGGCAGCAACATGGCAACTCCAATTCCAGCCACGGGCAAAGGCATCGCGGGAAGGAAACCCAGGACATCTGATTGAGTGGGTAGTCCGTTTTCCCTGCTACGGAACCAAAGAAGCCGATTGCTTTTTTCCTTCAGCTAAGGTGTGTAACATTGCAACGCAGGTCATCTGTCAGAGAGCGGAAGGCATCACCCCATGCTCTCGCTATCTGCCGCCGCGGCCAATCAAGACAGTGGAGGGACGCACGGGAAGAGAACCCTCAAACACGCATCAACTTGGTCTATTTCTATAAGACAGCTTCACAAGCTCCCCCGCTTTGTCTTCTAACAAGTGCGCCATGTTTGATAATTTAGACCGTGGATCAGATATCATCACGCGCCGTATGGATTTCGTAACTATACTCAAAGTAATCTGTTAGGGCTACCCAGGATGTCCAAATCTTTTTATGTCCCCCATTGTCAGTAAAGCTTTTGGACATGCTGATTTGCCTGAAGGGCTTAAGTTGGTGCCACAGCTGTTTGTTTACCAAGAGCCTGTCGCAAAAAGTCTACTAAACAATTATCAGCCAATGGTGGCTCAGCTACCTAGCCAAAAGACTGTTGTAATGAGCATAATGTAAGAGGGCCGGGCTGTTGGGCTATTGACAGGCTGTCAAAGACGGGATGCATCATAGCTACGGCGAGGTTATGGCAGATATTTCAGGCTCGCCCATCTTGACGGAAGACAATTACACAACAACCTCCCGTCATAACGGCAGACGGCTAGGTCAACTACGCAGCAATCGCCCAGCATGACGAGAGAAAGATTACACATTTTAACAGAAGATAACTAGTTCGGTTACGCAGGCAAGGGTTTCCCTCTGTAAAGAAAGGCACGAGGGAGAAAATAGTCACGATCTATAGCAGTCAGGCTGTGAACATCAACAATAACCTTGACGCTGGGCAGGCTACTGCACCCAACAGTTCCAAGGACACTAAACACAGCAAACACGGCTTCCGGTTGAAAAGCCATTTTTCTCATAACAGCTTTTGAAGCAAAAAAAGCCCAAGAGCCGGATCGACTCATTCAACCCAGCCGCTACCTTCAGAAGCGTGTCCCTCTCATCAGTCTTAAGTATGGCGGAGCCGATGATCATCGATTTGAAATTGCTAGCATGTCGTAACATCATAGTAAGCCCGAAATCCCGAGGGGAGGCCGACGTTTAGAATATCACGCTGACAAACCAAAAAAGTATATATCCGGGAGGCATCGGAAGTTACAGCAAGGTAATTCCTCCACTTGTTGGTTCTATACAAATGATACTAGAAGATATTAATAGAGACCCTAGAACATCGAATCATGGTTGTAATAATGACTCGCGGCGAAGGTCACCTTCGTCAAGTACAAATCAGAAAATACTTGAATATTCACCTTAGATAGGTTGCACACCAAGAACCCCTTTGTCTAGTTCTCTCAGGCGGGCGAAAACCGTGCAAGGTAGAAAGTCTAGCTCCAGATAGCTCCAGGATATACAAGCCCGTGCAACGTTACTGGGGAAAGTGACGGGTTGGGATAAGGAGGGATAGTGTTAGTCGGCCGCTCTACATAGCAAGGTAGGTGCCGGCAAGATTTCGAAAAGACACTCACAAGGACTCCGTTTCATATACCTACACTAAGGGCGCTTTTTGGGTTAGAGGCCAACTTCGCAATGAAGATAGTTGGATTCTTGCGCCATTCGCCCCAGCAAATTGAGTGCTGGATTTTGCGAAGATGCAAAAACTCCCCAATGGATAATCTACGCACAACCTTGGTGTGTCGGCATTTTACTTTATTGAAAGACACCAACACCTTGACACTACTCGCTAGGGGATCGACAGGGAGTGATCAGAGGGCTTGAATAAGACCGCCTCCTAGTTACATTCGTCGTATTATTCTTGAATCCTAGCTATGGGCCCTTGGAAGAGACCTAGACAGTAGTATAGAAAACCCGTATAACGCTTAATAATATGTAGTTTCTGAACTCGGAGGGTCAGGTCTAACTTAAAACGTATTCCGCCGAGCAGATGAGTAGGTAGTCAAAGGATCGATTTGCCGAATCCGAATAGGGAGACTGGCCAACTAGGCCTGTTTGAGATCGTCTCCTGGCTACACCCATCGGTCGGTCTAATCACCTTCCGCCATCCCTGGAGCTACCTCAACCTCATGCAAACAGGTTGGATGATATGAGTGAGAGACAGGTGGTTCGCTTGATGGACACGCCTCTTCTTGGGTGAAATCTATTATAGGAAACCTAGGATTAATAATAGTAGAGGTTGGAAGAAGTATAAAAGACCTGAACACTCTGGACAATTAGCTGGCTTTTTTTTTTTTATTAAACAAGCAAACATATAACATCAGTCTTTTTCAGATTCAGTGTTTATTTCCTTATCTTACCTTTTTTTTTTTTCTTTTCCTTTACTTCTCTATTCCCTTACCCTTTCTAACCTACTGGTTAAATTTTCAGAACTTTCTTTAAGAACTTTTGTTGAGTAGCTTCCAAAATGGTTGCTTTTAAGAACCTCAGCTTTGCAGCTCTCCTATCTCTTGGCCTCGCCTCCAACGGTCTTGCTGCCGAGGACACCACCGATCTTGCCGCCCGAGGTGTAGAGCTTGATGCCACCGCTGACCTTGTGGCCCGCTTTCCTGAGCTCGAGCTCGAGGAGAGAGATGAAGAGGACGAGCTGGAGGCTCGGGGCCTACTCGAGGAGGAGTCTCTCTTTGCTCGTGGGGTAGATAAGCCTAAGGGTGGCGGTTCACGGCCTAAGCCCTCTCCGCCACCTACAGGTCGAAGGGATCTTGGGTATGACGATGAATATCTATCTGTTCGCGGTGTGGATAAACCTAAGGGTGGCGGTTCACGACCTAAACCCTCACCACCACCCACAGGCCGGAGGTCTCTCTTTGGTCGAGGAGTGAACATGCCCAAGGGCGGCGGTTCTCGACCTAAGCCTTCTCCACCACCTAGAGGTCGGAGGGATCTCGGATATGACGATGAATATCTCTTCGCTCGCGGAGTAAACATGCCTAAGGGTGGTGGTTCACGGCCCAAGCCCTCGCCACCACCCAGGGGTCGAAGGGGCCTTGAGTATGACGATGAATAGCTCTTTGTTCGCGGCGCCCAAGCCCAGCTCTAAGGGCAAGGGTCGAAAGAACGGTGGTGGCCCAGTGGGTGGGATCAATCTGTATTATTAGCTTTGGAGAAGGAAGGGTTTTTAGTCCTGAAGAAGGTTTTCCCTGAGAAATGTTAATAGGTAAGGAGGATATTCATCTATGTAAATAGAAAATACTACATGGCTTGATTCCTGGCTAAAAGTCTAGTTGATGTGAATAAGCGAGAAGATCTTTTTGAATACTGTAACTTGGTTTATGTTTCGCATTTCTAGTACGGAACGAATGGAGCTGAATGCTATTTCTTTCATATGGGTACCTAGACACTTCGCCAATGTGTGTAGTGTAGCATGATAACGTAGGTCATCTACCAGAGAGCGGGACACATCATCCCATGTTCTCACGATCGTCACCTCTCGTAGGCATGATCTATCGTGTGTTGGTTGGAAAGTCCACCGGCACTCAAGACCGCCGCAATGCTCGGAAGGATTGAGTACTTCAAAACATTTGGTCTATTTCTACATGACAGCCCCGTGTGTCTTCATCCTCTAACAGGCACGCCATGCTTGTGGCGATAATTCAGGCCATGGATGAGATAGTAAAGTGTACTCAGCCGCGGCGTCTCTACCCCGTATTGGCTTCCTATCCGCACCACGTTCCCAAGGATGGCATCAGCCTCCATCTGTCGTCCAGCCATCGCATCGGCCATCATGCTCGGCTCGACGCCCGGGAACGGACGGCCCGTCATCACATCCAGCTGCTCCTGCACGACTTGATCCGTAATGGCGGGATACCCGGCCGCCCGAGCCACGGACGCAATCTCTACCATGACGTCGCGGGTGAACTGGGTCGCCCCGGGACTGCTCTGGAAGAAGGCCACGTCTGGCAGCTGGACGATGGCGCAGATTGGGTTCTCGGACCCGTTCACCAACATCTTCCTCCATCGGCACGGCTGGACGTCATCAAAGACCGTAGCCTTGGCTCCACTCAAACTCAGGATGTCGCTCAGGTTCCTTGCCATCGATTGATGCTGCTCAGGCGCATTGTGCGGAAAGGTCCCTATCTGAAATACGTGGTAGAGTGCGTGGGAGAACACCCCGGGCTGCGTCTGTGTGACTGGCAGGTACATGACCACGCTGATGACGGGGTTGTCCGGGAACCTGGTATGCCAGGGGTCTTCGATGCCCACGCCATTCTGCATGAGCACGATGGCCGTGGTAGAGGAGATGGCCGGCGCCACAGCCTCGGTGTCTGTATCCTCCTTGGACTGCGCCTTTGTCGTGATGAAGACATAGTCATATGCGAAGCCCTGCTCGGCCACGGCAGCGCCGACTGACTGGAACGCGGCAGGCCGCACGTTCAGTTGCGAGCCCCAAAGACCCGAGTTGATCGTGATGCCATTCTCTTTGATCTCCTTGTAGTTGGACCGACAGATAAGGGCGATGCGTTCGGGGCTCAATTTCTGAGAGAGCAGGTAGGCCGATACCGCTCCGATGCACCCTCCGCCGTATATCAGTGCAGAGGACATGTCTCCAATGGCTAAGAAGAAGATTATGAATCAAGAGAATGATCAATTAGCCTCGATTTCTGTCAATTGAAAGGCGGGATAATGCCACGAGGTTTTTAAGGCGCGCCGAATTCCAAATACATATTCATGTCTGTGAACACTCATTGATAAGAATTAAGGCGCGCCCTAATTGTAGTCGAATTGCGGGGCTGTAGATCTTGCTAAACAGAATGGCAACGCTATACTAGATAGGCTTTCTCTCAAGTGATTAAACAGTGTTGGGAGAACATATCCAAAGTCGCTAGGTACTCTCGAAAGCGTCAAGGGTTGATGACTCACGGGAGCTTGTCTGCGATCGACAGCGGCTTGAACATTCAGCAATATCTTACTCAATCATGACTGTAATCAAATTTATCCTCTTTTTAAATCACGGGGTCTCTTAATACAGGATAATAGCAGAGACGATAGCCCGCATGATGTATGACCGTCGCGACAACCTGAGCACTTGTTTGCACAGTCTACTCCGGACGGATTTCACGATCACCGAAGTTCTGACAGATTGCTGCTTTCCCTTGCATCGGCAATGCAAATCGATAGAGAATGGGGTTATACCATAGGGAGCTATATACAAGGGATTCTGCCAAAGCCAGGGTGCCGGAATGCCAGGGTCTTTTCGCCCAAGGAACCCTCCAGTATTCTCCCCATGAGAAAGTCATCTCAGGTCTACCCCTTTGCTCCGATACTATACTGTATATATGCTGTTGCAGGACCATTGTTGAGATATAGACGAGAGAATGATGCCGTTATTTAGGTGGCCAAAGAGAGCGAAGACTTCAAAAGGAGATGGCTACTGTGCCACCAGAATTCCCACAATTTCATCCAATGAACGCATGGGATAAAAAAACAAAAAAAGGACTTTATTTTAACCATGCCAAAAAAAATGACTGTTGGGCAGTCTCTCCGAGAAATACTCGTGTAATTATAAGTGCGCCAGGCCTCGAATTTGTAGGAGGGCTTCCGTGTCTATGAGATCTTTGTCTACTTCGCCGTCTGCTGGGGGTCTATTCCATTATTGGTCCGCATTTTGCAGTCCGGGCAGGTTTGTGGGGGTCATCAATTTGGCCGCTAAGGGGCCATGGTTCGTTTTTTTGGTCCGTTGCTCAGAATCGCATGATTCTCTTGCTGGGGTGCAGGTATGGATTATTCGAATCTGTGGCCATCACATGACCAGCCATGTTCCAACGTTCTTAAAATTACCACTTTCTCTCCTGGAAAGTCAAGGGGCAATCGTCCTGCAAAAAGATGCCTTGTTAGCATATCCTGCAAATTTGCGACCAAGTCCAATTGATTCTTCACTTTGACATACCTTGGGGAAGATGGTAGCAAACACCTTGATCTCCTCGGAGAGCGGGGTAGGATGATGCTTCCAGTCGAGCAGAAGCGACGCCTTTCCAACAAACAGAACCAAGTTGAGCTGAGCATAATGCTGTCCAAGGCACACGTGAGGTCCGGTTCCGAAAACGAGGAAGTTCTTCACACCCTTGGCCTCGGCGTCACCAGTGTAGTAACGTTCAGGGTCGAAAACATCAGGGTTGTCGTAGACTTCGGGGTCACGGAGTGCGAGGTAGGTGGTGGGGATAATCATAGCGCCTGTGTCGCGTGGTTAGCAGAGAGCGCACGATTGGCGATCCAGTGTCTGGAGACTTACCCTTGGGGACAGTGTACGAATCAGTGATGGGGAAGGGCTTCTTGACTTCATAGGGAACCATCAAAACAGGAGGGCGGTAGCGAAGAAGCTCACGAACGACGGCACGAGTATAGGTCATCGACTCAAGCTGGTCGAGGTCAACAGCGGCGTGGATATCACCATTGCGGACCTTGAGGTTCTCCTCACGCACACGATCAAGAACATCAGGTCGCTGGGCCATGATCTGGAACAGCCAGGTGGCGGCGCTGCTGGTGGCATCCTGGGAAGCGAAGAGGAAGGTGAAGATGGTCTGGGCGATCTCATAATCACTGAATTCACGGAGCAGAGGGGATGGCTTCTCGATGTTCTCAGTTGGCAGGCCCTTGGCGTCAGCCTCGGTCCACTTCTTGGACAGCAGCATGTTCTTGATCCAGGCATCCATGATACAGTTGGGCTCGCCGCCAGCGGCAAGACGGGCCTTGCTCTTGGCGGATGCCTTGGAGAACTCGGCAAGGACCATGTCACTGGCCTTCTTGCCATACCACGTCTTGGTGAAGGGGAGGATGATAGGGAAGTTGACAAGCTCGAGGGCCTCGGTGATCAGGTAGTAGTCGTCGGCGATCTTCTTGACTGACTCGTCGGAAATGTAATGTCCGCAGAAGGTTCGGAGAGAGACGGCGCACATGATCTCGCGGAATTCACTCATGAAAGGAACGGGCTTGTTATCGGCCTCCTTCGTGACACGGAGGAAGCGGTCAAAGTAACGGTTGTACAGGTCCTCCTGGCCGGGGAGATAGGACTGGAGGGCTCGGCGGGTGAAGAGACCGTTAAGGCCCTTGCGAAAATCGACGTGGGCCTTGCCGTCAAGGAACACCCAGTTGTCGTCACCGAGGAGCTTGTGGGCGACATCGACGACGCAAGGCTTAACGAAACCGGGGGAGTTGAAAACCTTCCTGGCCATATCGCGGGTGGACGCAATGACGACGAACCTATTTGATTGCTTCTGTCAGCTGTGCGCGCTCCAATGGGCAGTAGTTCGGGATGACATACTTGTGGAAGACAGAGACGCAGCTCAAGGGACCGCTCTTCCACTTGGCATAGTACTCCTCGAATTTGGGGTTCACGGATTGCAGGAAAGGACCAATGAAGGGCTCCTTGAAAGCAGGGCCAACAATGCTGCCCTTGTTCAAAAGGTAGCTAACTGCAGGAGTCAATTGAGGTCAGCGCGCAAATTCGACCGGATGAGCACGGCAGTGTGAGGAAGGGAATCCTGCCTACCCTGATCGTAGGCCACCAGGAGGGCCAGAACGGAAAAGGCGATGGGCCAGAACCCGAAGCTGCTGATGGTATCGAAGATGCCCTCAATCTGGGGAGGGATTGGAAATAAGGTCCCCGAGACACCGGCGAGCGGCGAGGCGAAGCTGGTGTTGGCGGCCATGATGGATGAGGGCGTGGTCCGCGGACAAGAAACGAAGGTGGCTAGCTACGAAGAGCTCTTGTCGTCGGCCAGGGCAGTGATGGCTACCGCTGGGTGTCGAAAGGTGGTGATGCGCAAGGAGCAAGATGAACGAGGTTACGACACGACCCGGAGTCGACAAGACTACATACAGCCCGTGAATTCGAGGTGTATTACTAGTCGCACAAAAGGGGGGAGTGCAAGATTTAGTAGGTGGATCTGTGTATTTGATTGAATTTCTTCGGGGCAAGCGTGCCGCAGCCAAGAGGGGGGTTTGATTTTAATTATCGATAAGTGATTCAAACATCCCTCCACTGGGGATAGATTAAAGTTGGTGGTTAGCACCTGCGATATGGTTCCTGGCTACAAGCGGGAAGGACGTGCCTGAGGTTGCCTTCTCTTCTTCCATCTCTACATTTTACTTCTATGATCCTCAATTGAGCTGGGAATGGCGGACGTGGATTCTCTCGCCATGACCAACAGCTTTCGCACCAGAGCTCTTACACAACAAGCACGGCCCTGGAGATGACGGTTCCCCGCGGCAGAACTTCAACAGGCCGCAGATCTCGCCGATCTGGGTTGCAGGATTGCAATCGCCAGGGCGCTCGCACCTCACACGGACTTGCGGTGCGCTGATAGGCGCCGGTGGTTCGCCCGGTGCTCACCGCCTGGGTTATGTAAGCAGCCGGGTTCGGGAACAAGGACCCTTCGCTTCCGTGCATACGAATACGAGCAGGGGTGGCAGGGTGTTGGGGCAGAAATCTGCTCGAGCAAGCGATCAAAGCTTCTCTTGGCAACGCCCCGCACGGTGACGAGAAAACTCAGCAATCTCATCGTGCCATGATTCGCCAGATCCGAGATTCCCAATCTCGAAATTATTTGGCGAGACAGGGGTAAACCATAGGGGTCCCTCGCCGGCGCGGATTGCAACCGTGACGAACTCGCTTGGAGCTGGGGACAGGCCACGATGCCTGAATAGATCTCGGCCATCTCGCTTTCTGCCTGCACTGTCGCATTTCCATTCACTTCTCAGCGCGAGGTGCAAGTCGAACAGTTCTTCAATCACTCTGACACTCCACAATCTATTCACACCCTGCTCATCATGGTCGCAAGTGCTGCGGGAGGCCTATCCGCAAATGCAATAGCGTGGCAGCCGCCGGTCTCTAGCTCGTGAGACCCCGAGCAATCCGAGGACTGCGTATTCGGGTTGTGGAGCGGAGACATTCCTGCTCTCGGGCGGCCAATCGGCCGACCCCAGGACAGCCTTTTCGGCATCCCAGATAACGACCACGACGGTGGAAATCTGCAGTAGCTATTCAGCCTACATACTATGTTGTATAAATGTGATAGAACCCCCCGTCTTGTAAGCAGAGATTTTATGGCTTAGTCTGTTAGGGGAGGTATTTGTCGATGATAACAGTGCCACGTCAATGTCTCTTCATAGGTTGTAGAACATACAGGGCTAAGTTTACCCTGTTTTCTCTAAGACCTGCTGCCAACTCTGGTTGAGCAACCGTGCCCCAAACATTTGGCATTTAGGCAGCTGACTATCGAAGACACCATTCTAATGACGGAGAAGCTCGTTAGTCATCGTACTCGGTTTCTGGTAGGTGTGGCCAACGTTCTGGGGCGACAACCAAGAGCACATTTCACCACAAGTGACGCAAAAATCCCCAACCCAACTAGGCATTATTCAACGGCCCGCCCCCACACACATCAGAGATTTTTGTATAGCACTGCGTTGTACCTAACCCTTGTAGCCGGCGTTTATAGCCAAGCGTACCTAAGACAGTCGAGCAAGCACAATTGGTTAATCGGACGAGAGCATCCCCTGGTGAGTGGTGGTTCATAGCCCTGCCACTAGAGTTCTCAGCTGGCAACCCCGCATTCAACCTCAAGAAATGTTAGGTTTGTCAAAATACAGTACACAGCTTTAGGGGCATGCTTTGAAAAGGGGATAACGAACTAAACATACTACAAGGGTAGATTTGAGTACCTATCAACTCCTCTTGTCGCTAACTAGAAAATCCAATCCAGTTAATCTATAGTGGTTATACTGAGCTTGGTCCTAGACATGACTTCATAAACAATACTGGCATTTATTCTAATTTTGGTGGCTCGAAATTGTGTCAATTAGAGCACATACTCATCTTCTAATGAGCATTGTCCAGACTTTCATGGGGTCTGGCCTGTTGTCAGCCTTATGCGAACTGCCCGGTCTTATCTCAGCTTCAACTTCGCTTGTCCTCGAAGGTCTCGTGAACTGAATCCGACGTTGAACGTAAAAACACCTTCCGGAACCACCCATACTTGATCATCAGAGTCCCAATAGCTTACATCGCGCCTCTTCAATCGAGAGCTGACCTCAGCTGTCTCTCCAGCAACTAGATAGACCCTTTCAAACCCACGCAGCACCCGTATCGGTGTCCCTTGAGGTGTGCTAGAAGGGAAGGAAACATACAGCTGTGGCACTGTATGTCCAGCGACCTTCCCGGCGTTTGATACCCGAGCCCTGACAATAGCAACATCTTCCCAAAGCTCCGGATGGCCGCCGACTTCCACTTTCACATCGGGGTTGGGCTTGGCGCTCAAAGAACTGTTACTTGGGGAACTTGCGTCTACCTTGCCTCCGTTACCAAGTTCGAAGGCGGTGTAACTCAAGCCGAAACCGAACTCGTAGCGCGGTGTGATATTCATAGCGTCGTAGTGCCTGTAGTCGATAAGCTGACCTTCGCTAAAGTCGGCCTGCCAGGCGCCCTGGTTCTTGGCCGGCTGGGTCAAATTAACTATCGGGGGCCCAGAATCCTCGCCTTTGAACGGAATCGTGTAGGGAAGCCTTCCAGAGGGATTCACATCGCCCCAGAGGATGTCCACAATTGAGTTTCCTGATTGCTCGCCAGGATAGTGAGCAACCAATATGGCTCCGATTTTGGGCTCGTCCGCCCACGGGAGAGTAACAATCCCTCCAGAGTGAGTAACGACGATAGTATTCCCACAGAGTTTAGCAACGTTCTTAATTGCAGCTGTTGAATTGTTGTCCAGCTCCCATGAAGTTCTATCGCTACCTTCGCTGGCAAAGGTCTTTTGGAAGACAAGGCATAAATCCGGCAGAGGATAGATAGACTTGAAGTTGCCAGCTGCCAGCAGTTCATTAGTGGCGATATACTGAACCTCGGCGCCGATTTCTCTGGCTTTGGTTCGGATGGCCTCGAGAGGTGTGACGATGGATGTTGCTCGCCCGGTACCGGAACCGCCTCCGATGAAGGCGTTGCCAATGTTGGAGCCCGAACTAATTTTATCGAGGTCTTGTACAACGAGACCGTTCGCTGGCTCAACAGCATCGTTTCCGAATACGCCGATTACCTTTGGTGATTTGAGGGGAAGAGTCTGGTTCGTGTTCTTCAGAAGAACGGTTCCAGCTGCCGCGACCTCTCTCACGACGGCAGCATGGTTTCCGCGGACATCGCGACCCCTTGGAAATTGACCTGGCTGTGGGAGTATGCCAGAGTCAATAAGATTCAAGAGCCCCACGTCATTCGCCAACAATAAGAGACTGCTGGATGGGTCAGGGGATGGGTAGTCCGGTGAGTCTTGCCCCAGGAGAAAGTACGGTGTCATAATACGCTGAACCATCTCATTAAGTCGGTCTTCGGTAATTGATCCATCTTCTAGACCTCTGGTGAGGCCATCTTTGAAGAAGAAACTGGCTCCTTGATAATTGGATGGCGGAATATACCCTGGCATTTCAACTTCCAGACCGGCATTGATGGCCTTGGCGGCTGAGTGAGTAGCAAACCAGTCCGAGACAACGTAGCCAGCGAATCCTAATTCATCTCTTAGAATCTCTTCCAGAAGATATGAATTTTCACAAGCATAGGTCTGATTCACTCTGTTGTAAGAACACATGACGCTCGTGGTTCCTGCTTTGACAGCGTTGGCAAATGGCCAGAGATATAGTTCATGTAGTGTCCGGTCATCAGCGTTAGAGGATATTGCGTCAACAGGGCTACCGTCCTCGGATGTTGAATTGCTTCTTTGAGTCTCCTGTTCATTGAGAATGTAGTGTTTCGAGCTAGTCTGAACGCCGTTGTCTTGAATTCCGCGGACTGTTGCTTCCATAGCTTCACCGGCTAGGAAAGGGTCGGGACCAAAACCCTCCCAGTTCCGGCCACCCAGCCCATGACGCCCCATAGGACCAACAGCGGGTCTATATTTTGCGTCAGTTTTCTAAAAATTGCCGAGCTTTATTGATGTGTGGAATCATAGCATGAACATACCCTAGCAAGACTTTCGTGCCTTTGCCTCTCGCCTCCTCCCCAAGTGCATGGGCACGCTGGTAAATCAGATTTCTATCCCATGTCGCCGCTGCTGTGATGCCTGATGGGAACACGGTAATGAACTCGGCACGGTTGACAGCATTCGGCCCATCTGACATGCAAACTCCTGTAAAGTTGAGGCGAGGAATGGGCGGGATGACCCCAATACAGCCAGCACCAGCAGTTGCGTTACCGTATGTGAATGCGATTTTCTCCTCTATAGTGAGCTGTAAAGTGAATATCTTCGCCTTCTCTGAAGCTTTGGACCAGTCGTCATTGCCTATAGTCTGTGAGCTATGTTACAACGGGGAGTAGCTAGTGCTATGAGAGCTTACCGAAGCAAGAAGCAAAAGCAGTCAAGAATAGGATGAAAGGTATTATTTTGAAAGCCATTCTGTTTCATAGTATGGAAGCACAGACTAGATTACATAGGTGCTCCGCTTCGGTCGAAGACGCCCTCTCTGTGACATTGGTCTGTTTATGTACCTGACAACTATGTACCTGATTTTCGGGTCTGTTTATCCTTCGTTTCTTGGTTTTTCCAAATAGCCTCAAGAGCATGACCAGGAAAGGGCCGAATGACGTTCTAGCTTTTAAAAGATTCGAGGCCATGCTTGCCACAGGAAGTGAAGCTGTATGACGTCTTGCGAATGATCATCCGTAGAATGGGCTCAATTCAACTTCTCCCTGCACTACAATCGGGCCGACATACAAAACTGATTTATTTCCATTTAGCCTCTTCTATCTTCCTACCTATTTAGGGGATGAATGAAGAGGTTAAAGGTTGCATCTTGCAAGGGTTTCGCGCTGGGCTCGGACTCGGGTTGGTACCCGAGAAAAGCGAGCATCATCTAGTAGAGAAACCAGATACATAGCGCTTAAAACAAGCTGATGAAGTTTATCGGGCTGTTCCTTAGCTTTGAAAAAGAACTTCAAAAGGATATAGAATATAATCGCGAGCAAATATACCGTTTGGTCTGACGACGCTGCCACATTGAGTATTGATATGTGCTTAACCCCGCGTCTATATTTTGAGGAAGGATATTGACATGGCGATGCGCGAATATAAATATGTCCAGATGTTGATCTGGCAACACGATGAATTTATTAAATCTCGAATAGCACAAAAAACTTATATATAGGTATCATTATTCCATTGCATCATCATCCCTAAGTCTCGGCATCGTTGATCTCAGGACGCAAAGGCAAAATGAGACAGCGCAGGCTACTATCCGTGTTCATTTTTGTGTCAGCAGACCATCGATATCTAATAAGGTCATTTGTAGCGAGCTTTCTGTGAGTATGTTCTTTCGAAAACCTTATCCATTATGCATTCTCTGAGTATGTTTGACGCTTTCCCGTCGAGATCGAGATTATAAAGCCGTAATCTGACAAGGACCCTCTTCCAAAAATCATGAGAAAAGAGCTGTCCTATGGATTCGTCAACTACACTAAGAAAGTATGGTGACTCAGGAGGTGAGTGTGCTGGGAAAACTGCATCCCATATTCTATACCATTTCTCTTCGTCCGATTGACCTCGGATAATTAAGTGCCGTAGTTCTTCTATATCCTGCAACCATAATTCTTCAGGGTTGGACCCACGCTCGCAGGTGTCAATCTTAGTATGAGCATTAAGGTCGGACGACTCTTTGAAGGCAATATACACTTCGGGCAGAAGTATTCTGGTAGCGTATGGTATCGTATGAGGTGAGAGTGAATGTCGGCTGGTCTCGCTAACTTAAAGCGAAGGCATCTGTCATGTCTGAGAGGATCCAATTTGAAAAAGGGACATGCAAAATAGTTCTCTCCTCCGCGTTCAGAGATTCGCATCGACCGCGTGTTTTGGCGCCGTCGTAGCCCTCCGTCATTATCTACTAGAGCCACCTCGAAATTGGTCGATTTTCCCACCGACTCTTCTGGTTTAGTTGGTGGGAGGTTGAGAAGCTGTATGATGTCCGGCTCCTTGTTTAAGACGTTGGGTGGCGGGGTGTCACATAGCAAATTAACGAAAACTGACTCCTCGTCCATTTGATTGAGAGTCTTCCGGTTGCTTTGCCATCTTAAGTATATTAACACCGAGATGGGCGGCAAAACAAACAGCAGTGTTATAACAAGCATATGTATTGACACCAGTGGCCCTCTTTGCGTTACCGAAGGGCGATATGTGTCGTTCCTAGCGAAAAGCTTGGAGAAAGTCCTTGAAATGAGGGACATATCGTTATCAGGTGATTCGAATTTAACATGTGGAGGTGGTGGTAGAGTTGAAGCCAAAGCTTCGTTGCACTCTGGTGTTATAGCTCCAGAGTCCTAAGGTTTGTCAGGAAAGGGTCTATGGTTGCCAGACGACTGCAAGGAGCACAATTACCTACTGCAGCACTCTGACATTGCTCGATATAGTCTTTTAGTGCCGTCCACTGGGCCAACTCCAGAGCTTGTTTGGATAAGTTCGGACTCTCGAACCCTGGCCCCAAGGAGATGGCAGCAAAGATCAAGCCGGAAATGGCAAGGGCCCAACCTGTCACGGCCACGGTATTTTTAGACAGCCATAGTCGTGAATTAGATAGCCATGCTCTCAAGCGGGAGAGCCACAGGGACACAGAAGGCTTAGATTGAGTGGTCAAGGCTGGTGGGTTCAAAGGCTGCGGAGACGATACCTGGCGGACAGCATTGGATTGTGGTGGGGTTGATGGGCGGGAGGCAGGATGCGGGGGCGGAGACGAACACATCCTTTGATGAAAAGCTCAGTTCTAAAGTAGTTGTAGATGATATACAGCTACCAGGCGGAATAGCCCTGAATAGAACAAGGGGAGAAGTTAGGACAGCCACCCGGATAGGTATGAAGGCATTAAGAGAAAGAAAGATAGATTTACTAGTAGAGGTGATCAAAACGGAAAAAATGAGGCACTGCAGCAAGACATTTTCGATTATAGAGCGCACAGCCTCCAAAAGGCGATTCAATGTATGCATGACTGCCCAATGAGCGACGACCGTCATCGCTACATGTACACGTACTTATGATCATGGTGTACAGTTGCACAAGTTCTCACGGAATGTGCTTTCAACATATTTTGAACTACAGGCCAAAACTATGGTCGCCGAAAACAGAAATGAACCTGTGATTTCCTTGCTATTTTCGCTTTAAAATACGTTAAATTACGACTCGTGTTGATGTTGCGACTGACTCGAGGCAAACGTCTTGTAGGGATCTACCCTATAACGGTGTGGTGGGTGCCAGTGTCAATGGGCTATCACTCGTAGAACCGCCATCCTAAGAGCCCTACCTTCATGGATTCCCTCAAGGGGTAAAGTAATGCAATTGCTCTTATCCCTTTTGTTTTTAGCTACTCTATTCGATAATACGCTCAAATTTTACACTGGACATTAGGATGAAGATCAAAAATTAGTTCTTGGTCACTCAGCGTACCTATAGAAGGTATGTTGTAGGAAAAGACTTGTCGCCGACCACCTCCCGACAATTGGAGGCCGCAAAAGGGGGATGGACGACAGGGTTGCTGCATTGGGCTGAGTGTTACAGTGTGGCTCGCAGCACAGCACAGCCCAGTTCATGATCAAGCCAACGCCAAACTCAGTGTCCAGCGAGCCCGATATTGATAGCGAGACGAGCTGATCTAATTATTGGAGGGTGCTTGCTGTATGTAAGGTACCTAGTTAGCCGGTTGCTGGCGAGATACTCTGTAGAGCACGAGTTGATTCCCCACGCACTACAAATTAATACTTTGAACTGGGGCGGAATTAAAATTAGAACTGCACAGAGGATTCATTAATGCACCTTGCCTAGCTCTAGAGCATCAATGGACCGTAGTGGGGGCTGCCCAGAGTGAGCGGCAGATCATTCGCCCACCACAGGGCTGATGGAATTAATTGATGGTCGCGCGCGTTACAGTCTCTGCTGGCAAAGGATCAACCTTCTTCACGTGGGCGCGATCAGCACCGTCGCTGGGGTGGTGAGAAAAGGGGGATGCTCACCCAGCACCAACAGACAGCATCGCCTTCACGCTCCGACGCAATTGGGTGTTTGTAGCTTGCCAGGTTGAAGCAACATCGGATTCGCCGTGTTTTGAGGTCCAAGTTCGTCATAACAGGCACCAGAGTATCGAATGTGGGTGTCTCCAATAGGCCAAGCGCCAGGCTAAGGTACCCCGAGGCCCCCTAATAACTGCCACTGATCTCATGCTTTGCGCCTGCGCTTGTTGCAGCCACGCGCCACAGCTGCCAAAGTCCCTACTGATTTTTCTCTACGGGCGCCTTCAGCTCGAATTCTCCTTCTTACCTTGCGCTTGGCGGCTTCAACCCCCATCTCAGCATTGGATATCCCCGTACCTACATTCCAACCATCAAGTATTCGTTATCCCCGTCTTCATCCATTATTCAGGCCACCGCGCTGGCCCTCTCAGTGCCCCGTGCCGTCGAGCCTCGCGGGCGCGACACGCCGTGGCAGCCCCAGCCAAGGACCGGGAAACGGACACCTCCGTCCTACCGACTTGCCGCACCTCGCCATATAACGCCGTCTAAGGTATATACTTATATCATACCGCCTACTTAGACACATATCCCATCATGGACATCGTAGATCTCGACTACGAGGAGGAGCAGTCCGCCGACCCCCTTCTCCCCACTTCATCATCGTTGAGACGCGCTCCTCGCCTTACTGTCAAGTCTTGGATCCGTTCGACGGGGCGCTCCGTAGCACGGTATTTTCCTGGCAGACCTAGAATCCGACGCAAAACTTGGTGTTTTCATTTCTCTGTTTTCTTCGGCTTCCTCTTCTTCCTCCTCATCCTCCTCCCTTTCCTCCTGCCTACCTACGCAAAACCCCCTGCCCACTTCTCCCGCCTCGACAAAGCCTGCCGCACTTCCAAGCCGGAGGATGGATGCGCCAATCCCAACAATGAGAAGGTCTTCATTACCGTCGCCCTCTACGATCCAGATGGCAGCATTGCTGGTGGCAAATGGGGCCAGTCCGTCCTGGATCTCGTCCATCTCATCGGCAAGGACAACGTTTACATTAGTATTTACGAGAATGACAGCGGAGACCCGGGTCGCAACGCCCTTGACAGCTTCAAGTCCCGGCTTGCACGCCAGGACAGAACCGACTTCGTCATCGATGAGCATGTCCCCGTCGATGACTACTTTCCCACAATCACCATTCCAGGCGGCTCCCAGGCTGTGAAGCGCCTTGCCTACCTCTCGGACATGAGAAACCGCGCTCTGCGTGCTGTTGACTTCAAGGACCCCGAGAACCCCATTGATGAATTTGACAAGATGTTGTTTCTCAATGATGCCATGTTTGACCCTGTCGAGGCGGCCCATCTTATTTTTGACACCAACGCTGCCGAGACGAAGGATGGAAAGGCCAATTACCTGGCTGCCTGTGCAGTAGATTACAACCGAGTCCCGATTGTACAGTATGACCTGTACGCCTCGCGCGACGCTGAGGGCTACGCATGGGGCTTCTTCATCTTCCCATACTTTAGCAGTGCTGGTAAGGGCATCTCACGGAAGAAGACCCTGGCTGCGAGCGACGCTGTACCTGTCAGGAGCTGCTGGGGCGGAATGGTCGCTGTGCAGGCAAAATGGGTACAGGACTCGCGCACGATCGGCAATGCCGAAACTGTTCCCTTCAAGAAGATTACCAACTACACCATCGACCCAGACAAGCCTCACAACGTCACTACCCCGGTTCGTTTCCGGTACGAGCCCGAGATGTTCTATGACGCTTGCGAATGTTGTCTCTTCCTGGCTGATTTGAGCGCTGTGGCTGCCCGCGATGGGGAATGGGCAATGGGCGACGGTATCTTTGTCAACCCATACGTTCGAGTCTCCTACAAAGAGAGAGCCTTCAAGTGGCTGCGTATTGTGCGACATTGGGAGTGGCTACTCACCATCCCCCAGTATCTGGTCAACACCTTCGCCAACCTGCCCAAGAACAACCCTCACAGGGAGGTCGTGGAAGGCCAGCCCTTCAAGGAAGAGATATGGAACATCAAGGAGGAGAGATGGGACATGGTAGACAGAATTGGCCGGAACGGCATGTTCTGCGGCGTGAGGGAGACGCAGCTGATTGAGCCGGGGAGGCGCGAAAAGGAAGGGTTGAACTGGATGAGTTGGGAAGATGGGCCTTGGGACAGCCAGCAATTGTATTTTCCCCACTAAGATACCCTCAAAATGTATGTTTTAATGAGATAGATTGTGTAATTGTCTGTATATGGATATGGCGGGTATAAAGACCAGTAATGAAGAGCCACGACGGCAGCATGAGAGCAAAGGCCACCATGAATTTGACACTCGTGATTGTGCTCTGCTTGATGCCCCCTTTCTTCGGCGACTGCATGCCGGACCTCACGCGATTTCTGCCTGCAATTAGCTTCGCTTCAGATACAAAGTAATAGCTCAATTGGCCGGCAATGTGTTGGCGTGGTGCGCTGTCTTGCGAGTCCGTCAATGCTCATAGACTTGCTTCTGCAAAGCAGGTCTGCATAACGCGCCCCGACAACGAGAGATGGACACGGGGTCCTTGTGGAACCCATCAACTAAGCTGAGGGGGCCGACTGATTGGAGGCCAGCTGCCGGCCGTGATGCTGCAGGGGCTGGCTTGACTTTTCAGAGATGCGCAATGCATGCATATGGCATGGGCCTACCTGCGTGGCATCCCCAATGCTATCAATAGCGCCGCGGCAATGCTGAGCTGGGAGGTCTAGACGAGCATCTCAGTAATGAGGATCGTTTGGGGTCTTTCCGCCAGCTGGATGGATGGAAGTCAGATATAAAAGGCGTCGGTGGTTCCCTCGAAACCAATCCTCTTCTTCTCATCATCACTCACATCTTCAATCTCAATCCAACAACCAACACCACCTTTTTAACCCCCAACCTTCACAATGGCGTAAGACCTTTACAGTACTCTTCCAACTGCCTTTGGATTCATACTGACTGATCTTCCATAGTGAGCAGTTCACTGTCCCTCTCCCCACCGCCACTGGCCTCAACACCCCCGCTGGTACGTCCCTCGCATCTTGGGAAGAATCTACCACTCAATAGACAAATACTAACCTGATCAATAGGCCAGCTGATCAAGGGCGCTACCCAGGACGACGGCTCCCTCCGCGACGCCGCCCTCCTCCTGGGCATCAAGCTCGACCTCGAGGCCGAGGTCCACCTGACTGCCCGCGTCAAGGGTGATGTCGTCGTCGGCCTCTACTAGATGCGCCGAGATTGAGGGGATGATTCACTGAGAAAATGACGGACGAGATGGCCAAAACGGGTTTCTGTTGATGAGATAAAATGTGGGTGAGGGTTCGACCATTGGGAAGTCCTCATGCGCCTAGGGATCCTGGGGTCAGATCAGAGTCGGTAGTAAAAAAAATTCAAATTCTTTCTTCTTACCTTTTTGCCTTGGTTTTGCTCGCTTGAATGGTATATGTGGAGTATTAGATGCAAATGCCTTGTGCGGAGGGAGTCTCATGTGTCGGAGGAAATATTTACCAGCCAGTCGCAAGCCATTCCGTCCGACGACATGGGAAATGGCGATTTGAAGCACCGGGAAGGCCGCCGACTCGCTGATTTCTCAACTCGGTGTTATGTATCCCCGGCTCGGGCTGCGACTGGTTGATATTGAGGGGTACAAGAGTGTCAGGTTTGTAACTCGATGGAGGGGAGATTTTGAATATTCTTTTCTCCGAGCTATAAAGGGACCTGCGTTGCTTCAGGACGACTGAAATGTCGTTTGATTTAATTGCCTTTGTAGTTTGAATGAACAATACTCTTGGCCCATCATGACACGACGGTCAATCCATCCGGAGCTGGGATCCGGCTCAAGACCTCGTATGCTCATCACTAAATAAATGAAAAAGAGAAAACCCCCGCTGACGAGACATATCTACACGTAGCAATCGTTGTCGACGGCACCTCCTTCGCCATCAACGGAGCAAACTCGTCCTACCGCTTCCACGTCGACCCAGAGACGGGCGACCTGACCTCGGACCATTTCGGCGGACCGGTCACAGAGAACCCCATCGCCGAGATTCGCGCCAACGGAGGCGGCTGGTCGACGGTCGAGCACCTCCGGAGAGAATGGCCTGACCTCGGCCGGGGCGACTTCCGCACCCCTGCCGTCCACGTCAAGCATGCCGAGGGGTACACGGTTAGCGATTTCAGGTACGAGTCTCACAGCGTCGTGGAGGGGAAGCCGGACCTGCCTGGGCTGCCTTCGACGTTTGGGAGTGAGGGTGAGGTGTCTACGCTGGTCATTCACATGGTTGATAAGGTCAGCTCGGTTAGAGCGGACTTGTCGTATTCCATTTTCCCCAAATACGACGCCATCGCTCGCAGCATCAAGATCACGAATGAGGGGACTTCGGATATTTCCATTGAGAAGCTGGCTAGTTACAGTGTTGATCTTCCATATGAGGAGTATGAGATGCTTCAGCTTCACGGGGAGTGGACTCGTGAGTGTACACGGATTCGGAGGAAGGTGGACTATGGCGTACAAGGGTGAGTTGAATGCATCTGCGAAAAGAAGTGATAAATGTTGCGAAAGGCGAGGTTCTGACAAACACCTGCCAACAAACAGATATGGAAGCGCTTCTGGATTCTCCTCATTCTACCACAACCCGTTTCTCGCCTTAGTGTCTCCGAGCACAACAGAGTCCCACGGGAACGTCTGGGGCTTCTCCCTGGTTTACACCGGATCATTCAGTGTCGAGGTTGAGAAGACCCCCCAGGGCTTCACCCGCGCCCTGGTGGGGATGAACCCCATCCATCTGTCGTGGCCCCTCAAGCCGGGTGAATCCTTTACCTCGCCGGAATGCGTATCGGTCTTCTCTAAGTTCGGCATCGGCGACATGTCGCGGAAGTTCCACCGGCTCTATCGCCAGAACCTCATCCTCAGCCCCTTTGTCAACAAGCCACGGCCGAGCCTGCTCAACAGCTGGGAAGGTTTGTACTTCAACTACGACGAGGAGAAGATCTACAAGCTGGCCCAGGATACGGCTGCCCTGGGCGTCAAATTGTTTGTGTTGGATGACGGTTGGTTCGGTGTCAAGTACCCTCGTCTGAATGATCGGGCCGCACTTGGAGACTGGGACCCGAACCCAGTGCGGTTCCCTAATGGTTTGGATTCGCTCGCCGACAGAATCAACAAGCTCAAAGTTGAGAACGTATCGGGGAGCCAGGGTCCTGCTGAGAATCTACAGTTCGGGCTCTGGTTCGAGCCCGAGGCGGTGAATGTGAAATCTTTGCTCTATGAGCAACATCCCGAGTGGGTTCTCTCAGCCGGGAAATACCCTCGCACGGAGGCGAGGAACCAACTGATGCTCAATCTGGCGCTCCCTGAGGTCCAAGAGTTCGTGATTGAGTCGGTGTCCAAAATTCTATCTACGGTAGCTGTTACGTATCTCAAGTGGGATGCCAACAGAGCGATCCACGAGAGCCCGTCGCCGGAAAACCACCACGCGTATATCTTGGGCTTCTACAGAGTTTCAAAAGTGCTCACCACCCGGTTCCCTCATGTGCTGTGGGAGGGCTGCGCATCAGGTGGCGCCCGTTTCGATCCCGGAGTCCTGCAGTACTTCCCACAGTTCTGGACCTCGGACAACACGGACGCCCTGAGCCGCATTCACATCCAGTTTGGGACCTCGCTCGTGTATCCCCCGTCGACCATGGGGGCGCACATATCAGACGTGCCGAACCACTACACCCGCCGAACCATCCCGATGCGGTTCCGCGCCCACGTGGCCATGATGGGCGGTTCGTTCGGGCTAGAGCTCAACCCGAGCGCCATAACCCCAGAGGATAGGGCTGCGCTGCCGGAACTCATCTCTATTGCGGAGAGGGTCGCGCCTATAGTCATAGAGGGAGATTTCTGGCGCCTCAACCTGCCTGAAGACTCGAACTACCCGGCTGCCATGTTCATCTCCGAGGACGGCTCACGTGCCGTCTTGTTTTATTTCCAGATACGCAATACGGAGGTTCACAATTTCCCGATGCTCTATCTCCAGGGCTTAGACGAGACTGCATTTTATAGGATTGATGGGGAGGGGGCGTATTCTGGAGCCACGCTGATGAATGGTGGTATACAAAAACGATTCAAGGGGGATTACGATAGCAGGATTTATTTTATAGAGAAACTGTGAGATAAAAAATGCCAACACTGTCAAATATATCCACTGCTACCTAGCAGGTTAACGATGGCGAGGTAGAACTTGATATCATCTGGAGCGTGAATGACAACAGCATATATACAAAAACTATCCTTGTTTTTTTTATATACATGAAATATAACATTGAAGCATTGCAGCAACGCCTGATACTTCTACCCTTGTAAATTCGTCCTTAATTGCCTAGAGAATATGATAAAGGTTCCCTGCCAAACATGTCCTTAACTGTCTTGTCAGCCCCGTATGTCAGCAACACTCTGATCACGGAAAAGAGCCCACGTTCGGCGGCCCAGGAAAGTGCTGTTCTGCCTTGGTGATCTTGACAGTTCACATTTGCCCCTGATTCAAGCAAGAGTGTAGCGATTTCTGCATCTTTCCCCAACTTGGTCTTTTTATTACCAGTGCCCATGAGGGGAATGATGCGCATAAGAGCTGTTTTCCCGGATACGTCTTGGATGTTCGGATCAGCACCGTGATCAAGAAGGACGCGGACAGTGTCGAGTCTGCAAAGCGAGGAGGCGACCATGAGTGGTGTACGGCCGGCGTGCTCTAACGTGTCGACATCCGATCCGTGTTCAATCAGTATTTCGACGACCGAGGAATCGCTAAACGCCACAGCTTCCATTAGGGGCGTCTCGTTGAAGTCATTCTTGCGGCTGACATCCGCGCCGATGCTCAGTAGAAATTTCAGCTCTTCAACCTGGCCGTGCTTGGCTGCTACGTGTAATGGGGTCCGGCCTGCGGTGTCCATAGGGATGTTCCTGTCGTGCAGGATCCGGAGGAACTCGATCTTCCCGAACCTGGCTGCTTTGTGTATCACCATTTCCCCGTCCGTATGCAGGGCGAACGGGTTCGCGCCACGATCAAGGAGTAAATCAACAGCATCCCAGTGCCCATTCTCGACAGCACAGGCAAGCGGCGTCGCCCTGTGCGGCAGCTGATGGCTTTCGATGTCGGCGCCGGCGTCGAGGAGCAGGGTCATTATGTCGACGTAGCCAAGTTCAGAAGCTGCCCACAAGGGGGAAGACCCGAATTGGCCGTGCTTGGTGTTTACTTCGGCACCTCGCTCGAGGAGCAGCCTGACAACTTCGGGATGTCGATCTTTTGACGCAACCCATAGC
This sequence comes from Clonostachys chloroleuca, assembly GCA_037952775.1. Classification (NCBI taxonomy): domain Eukaryota; kingdom Fungi; phylum Ascomycota; class Sordariomycetes; order Hypocreales; family Bionectriaceae; genus Clonostachys; species Clonostachys chloroleuca. Next base: position 13,749,733 of record JBANAY010000004.1, read on the forward strand.
GGGGTTGTTCGGTTTTCATTGGAAGCTCCTTCGACGTTTAGCCCGCCGTCAAGAAGCGCCTTGGCCATCTCAAGATTGCCTTCGCCTGCTGCTGCCGTCAACAGGGACAACTGGTTGGGCCCGTCGGCTTTTGCACCTCGCTCGAGGAGTAGCCTGGCAACTTCGGGATGCGAGCGCGTTGATGCAACCCGTAGTGGGGTTATGCTTCCTTTATAGTTCCCGTCAATGTCTGCCCCATGGTCGAGAAGTACCTTGACCATCTCAAAGTCTCCCTTGTCTGCGGCTGCTGTTAACGCGGAGAATCCATTGGGGCCGATGGTTTGAATGTGGATGTCTTCTCGTGTCAGCAGAGCCTCGACTACGTCTGTAAATCCATTCATGGCTGCCTGATGTAGAGCGGTGTATCCATCAACCTTGATGTTGACGTCTAAGTCCTCGCGGGCAAGGAGATGTTGAAGGACTTGCTCGTGGCCGCCTTGGGAGATGACAATGAGCAACGGCGTTCTGCCGGGACTACCGTCCTGATTCACATTGAGACCCTCTAGGTTAAGGATCCTCAGAGCCAGAGTGTCATCAGACTTGAGCAAAGCCCACTTGAAAACCTCCATGGCTAGTACATCCGGTGTTTCGAGAAGGAAAAAAACGTGGCCTAAGTCCCATCCCGGGAGTTGATGAAGAGACGGATCATGCAGTGTCCCAAATAGAAGATAGGATATCGTATTCTGAGCCGTCCGGTAGATATCGACTTCATAATTTGCCGGGAAGACTTCTTTTCGGCAGGCATCTGATGAGATTCCAAGCAAGGCATATACTCTGTCTCTCGGGTCGGATGCCCGGCTGGACCTGAACTTCCATAGCAATGTCTCAAGCGTGCGTTTCTCGCTCCACCAGCAAGAGCCTCGCAGGTGGCCTGGCATGATCTCCAACACAGCCCTGGAATGAGCATCAGGTTCAATGTCCATCAGCGAGGGCATCAAAGCAAATGTCCTCGATGATATAGATCTCCAACCACACACGATCAGAGCCCGTCGTGCGCTGGCCGCCTCCTGCAAGACCCAGATCCTGCGGAACCATTCTCGCTGCAGGAGCCCCAGCATTGCTGTCCGACGCTTCACATAAACGGCCGACTCGGTTCCGCCCTGCTCCTCTACCATGACCGGCCATATCGCCCGCCAGCTCTCGGGGGATTGCTTCCGGTAGTTGCTTTGCAGCATAGCGCGCCTCTCAAGCTGGGTCATGAGATCGAAGAGGAGATCGACGTTGTCGCCCGCCCGACCAAGCCAGATCAGCACTTGCTCGGCATTCTGGTAGATCTGCTTCATGTGGGAGACCTGATGACCTCTCTCTTGGTCGTTCGACTGATTGATGCAGAGCGCGTCCACCCACAGCAACCTGTCGCGATCGCTGAGACGCAGGCAGCTCAGGGCCATGTACAAGTTCCAGGTGACCCATGCCACTTCGCCATTTAGTTTGATCTCAGCAGGTTCCGACTCAAAGCCCCAGGTGTAGGACAGAGCTTCATAAGGTATGCAGTCGGCTTCATCAAGAGAAGTTTCGAAAATCTCGCACTCGATTGCGTCAGTGTGGTAGCCCTTTCGAAGACGAAGGAGTCTGATCTGGTTGGTAGATGAATCGAGGGGCTGATACTGGTAGTGAGACATTTTACTTGATGCTTATGACCGGAGAGGAGACGGCATGCGAAGAAGGGGTGACCAAGACATTGACTCCATTTCCAAGGCGCTCGTCCTGTTTATTTCGATGTAGATGACATGGATTGAGAAAGCCTTGCCGTAGCAATTGATGTTTGATCGATGCTTATGTGGGGTTATTGTGTGGCTCAGTGTAAGAGAGCCAATCATCCACGGGCTCTGCACTGCCACAGCCAACCGTACCAAGAGAGGATAGCGATTCATCAAGAAATTAGATGTTGCCTGATGAAATGCCTAGTGGATAGGCATTCCGGATGTCGTTCTTATCTCTGCCTTCTATCATCCTTGGCGCTTTTGCGTCTGGATGAAGCTACGGATTAAATGTGGTGCATATATGGCAGCACTGATCCTGAAGACAAAGTTGAAGGCGAAAACACGAGCGTGATGGGACAGATAATCTTGTAGATATAGACGCATTTCGTAAACTCAGCCTCAACAAAACGGACTTCAGCTTTTGTTATGTTTTGGGGCGCTTTCTCAAATCGTGCAACGTTGCGCATATTGAGATTCTCGGCGCTTGAGAGTAAGTTCAATAAAGTTGTTGAGTGCTGGTAATCTAAGCGCCAATACAAAATACGAGTAAGCACACCGGCCCCGCTGCAACTAACTGAACTGTCATTCGTAGTATGTTGATAAGTAGTAGTATTATCGAAAGCCTAACTCAGAGAAAGCGGCTGGAACATACGAATATTCGACTTCAGTTTCGGTTTAGGCCCTTGGTTTGGGGATATATAGTCCAGCCGTCGCTCACAAACTTAAGCTCTCCACTCTCTCTAAGTCGATCGATATCTGTACACACTTTCACTCGAATGTTGCCCGACATCAAGCCATAGACGCGGAACAGGATACAGGCTTGCAGCTTGTGTTTGGTATCCAAGCGCTGTGTAGAGAGGTATGCCTCCATCTGTGAGATTATTAGCGTTATACTTGTTGTAGAGAAGTGGTATGCTGGCTCCGGAAGCTGAAAATGGAATGAAGAATATCCTACTTTAATGTATTGATCATTGGTCATGTAAAATGGCAAGTCGGGCTTCTCTGATGGACTCGTCTTTGTGAGGATGAGATATTCTGGCGTGCTTTCCTGCCAGGAATTATCTAGAAATCCTCTCTGGATCAGATTCTTGGTCAATTCACCCTTCCTGTCGTGATATGTTATGTATCCAGCCCCGTGAAACACCGTATCGGGTATGTTCTCGTAATCTGGATGGGCTTTGACGAATCGGCGTACGTTGCTTCTCCATGCCCCGATATCGAAATCGGGAAGCTGTAGCTTGAGCAGACTCTCAAAAATCTAACATAGGGAATCGAAATATTAGTGACGGGCGATAGGGGAGGTCGAGGGACAGATGATGGGCAGTGCTCACAAACAGTTCTCCTGCTGCCCCAACCATATATTTAAACTCCTTATCTTCTCGCGCAGCAAAACTGTAGTTCGAGGAGCCGTCGAGACTTCGAGTTAATGAATTCAGATTAAAGACAGACTCGGAATCGAGCGGTATGGTGTGCTGCCGAGCCACCTCGACAACCCGAACAAGAAGCTGTTTATATGCCTCTAGCTCTCTGGGCTCGTCATAATATACCGAATAGTTATTAGAAACATCCATTGTGGAGGAACCGACAGAGTATGATGCTGAGTCTTCGGCCCAGTATGTAAAAGCATGGTTTGATCTCCTAGGCGGAGACTTTTCGGATAAGACCAGTTCCCCCGGTGATGAAGATTGAATCAAGCCCAGTCTTTCTATATTCTCATCATCGGGCTCACCAAGTGATGATTTCTCCAGCTCTGGGATTCCTTTCTCCTGGAGAATGAGGCTCATGCTCTTGGGTTTTCCGTGGATGACACTAGAAATCACGCTGAGGACTTTGTCGGTCACCTCGGACGTATTGCAACCGAGGAGAGAGGCGGCAAAATGATGGGGTAGCTTGGAAGTGATGCAAAAGTCCCGAGTGCTCTCATCTGCAGTTATGAATATTTTGAATTCGCTATGTTCCGAGGTGTCAATGTGAAGGACGCCCTTGCCGATCGGAATCTGAACTTCTTGCTCGTTTTGTTTGATGCAGAGCTTGGTGTTGATATCTTGAGCTGAGTATACCCTGAGTTTTCGAAGTGATAAATAGAGGCTCTGTGTGGAAGAGGCTGCCAATGGACTCTCAAAATGTGATGCGACGCTGTTGGATTAGTAAGTCTCTTGTGTGAACTCGTAGTACTGAATGCAGAAGGGTAGACTCACCTCACAAATGCGCCGGCTTTCAAGATAAGGTCTTTTGTAAGCTCTCTGTCCAACAGATGATTGTCCCCCCCACAACTGTTCTTTCATCGACAACTCTAGACAGATTCCGGGTCGCCAATCCCATCCACTCAAACACAGGGGCAAGCTGCTGTGCTTCTGCAACTGTAAACTTAAGAACTGTGATATGAGGCTGCAGAGCATCAAGATAGCTCTGACGGTCGGCAATAGCAAATTCCTCTTTAGCTGATAGAAGTTGCACCTGGGTGTGTCCAGGCACATAGGCTGGGAAGACTCGACTCAGCAGGGCTTTGTCGTCCAACTTCGGGATTTCACCTGGATGTGATGCGAGGTAGATCTTGAGAGACTTCAGAAGATTCTCTGCTTGAGTGACCGATATGATCCTATCACCGATTTCTTGAAGTTCATTGATAATAAGCTTCAAGTCTAATTTGCGCACACCCAGTATATTGACGAAAAATGCTGATAGATCGGGGTAATGCCTCTCAAGAGATGGCTTGCCAAGTTTCTCTCCATCGATTGACCACAGACAGCTCCCAGTTGAGAACCACTTTATTTCATTATTGGAAGGAATGAAAATCAATGCTTCTGTTGCAAATTGGAGTCTTAGCCTAGTAGTTAGCAACTAGGCACGAGGGTCGTACGGGCGGTAGTATTCCGGATTATGTTGACTGGGTGCTTATTCACTTACTTTATCTTTTTCAGGCTGATACTGTTCCCCTTAATTTCCATGTTGGTGAGCATTTCTGACAGTTTCATGTATATTTCGCCCAACACCTCCAATGATGGTGAGTCCGAACTGGAATGGAGAATAAGTTCGTCTAAGAGGTCCTGGCTCTCGACATCTCGTATGCCAACTGTTCGGCGGAAGAACTGCTCCAGGCTATCTCTGTCCTGAGGATCTAAGTTTGCGAGTACAGATTGCCAGCGTGCACCTACCGGCTCTTTACTTTCAAACCCAGGCGGAGCATCCCATAGGCAATCATGTGCATTGGCCCAACGACCGTCCTGGGCGTCCTCATGCTCTACTGCGCCGTCGTTACTTCCCTGCGACGGAGAGCAAAGAACGCCGTAAGAAGAGTTAAAGAACTCCCTGAAGTAATGAGAAAAGGAATAGTGAGAAAAGAACTTGAGATTATAAATAGGAGATGGATGAGCCTTACCTTACTCTGTTTTGTGCTGCCTGACGGTCATCTGACGCGAGACACCGAGCGTGGATATGCAAATATAGTCTCGTGACACTTGCGGTGAGCGATTCTGTGGTTCCTGAATCACCACAGTTGATAGCTTCAAGAATTTTCAGGTAGAAGTCTAGATCGTCTATAACGCCCAGAGTGAATGCCTTCCCAACTGCCTCCCAGCCTAAAGCAGCTCCTTCGATGATCGGATCTTCCATTTCCAAGAATGGAAGAACGGTCGGATTGGATATGAAGCTGCCACAGCGACTGATGAGGGATGGTACTGGCAGATATGTGGAGGCAAAGGGTCTTTTCACCCCCGACTGGTCAATAAACTTACACTCTCTGAGAAGTTGGATACGCTGAGGGTTTGACAACCAGGACTCTGCAAATGACGGGCTAGAGGCCCATTTCGCACATAGATACGAAATAATCTTTGGTGAACGATGCTCCACCAAGAAGCGAAACTCATCACTTAGCGTTTCAGATCGGTCGCCATCTGCCTTCTTCGCGAAAAATTGGATAGAAGTTTGAAGGCACATCTCATGGTGAAGCCAGTTAACCCAGCTCTTGCCAAGCTTCTGATTTGTCTCAGGCCAATTTTCGAGATAACAAGGGTGAATCAGTGATATTCTGGACTCAAGAAAGCTGCCCCCTGAAGTCTCGACGGGTGTTGACCAATTGGACGGGGAATATTTATCTCCTTTGTCTCCTGGCAGGTATGTGTATTTAAAGAATGGGAGCCGGGTCTGACCTTTATGATCCACTATCTTCATTCTATACAGCTGATGACTGTTCTGGTTGAGGTGGTGAAAAACCCGATAGAGGTACCTGATCTGGTCGTTAGACGACTCTACAGGAAGCGGTTCGCTGCTCTTGTGACGCTCCAGGATCAAGCTATAAGCTCTCTGAGGGGATAGTCGTTTGGCTTGAAGCTTTTCGTAGAGACTTGCGCAATCTTTATTCGCAGCTGCCTCCGGTAAAATAAGCTGAATACCAAGATCTGGAGGGATGGCTACTCCGTCAGATTCAGGGAAATAGATATCCGACCCAAACAAACTAGATCCGATAGTGTATCTGCCTCGAAGTACCTTGGAAGTAAGTGGGATCAAAGGAAGCTCCAATATGACGTTGGATTCCTTGCTGGATAAAATCTTGACGATCAATCTGGCCAGCCTTGCGTGCCAGTCTTCGTCGCGACTATCAAACATCCTTGAGTACCAGGTGGTCGACTTCGTCAGAGCCGAAAGTCGAGGGATGATACCCTCATCATCAAGGTACTCTAGACCATACTCCATAAGGATTTTCGAATCTTCAGGCTTGTAATTTCTAGACAAATACAGGAGGGCGATCGAGATGTCCGGTATAAGAGGTTTTCCTTGTTCGTCCAGGTGTTCAGGTCGGAGGCACTTGAGACTGGCTAAGTAATACCGGGTGGTTAGCTGCGGACTCTCAGGTTCTACAATTGGCACTTTCCCAAGAGACTTTCGTATCTCAGGAACTAGTGCTGCCCAAAAGGGGTCTTGGGGCAGGCTGTCCTGTCGGGGTAGATATCGCATCCATATATATCTGACAGATCGCAGAGTAGAGAGGGAGGCTAGACCCTTGGCGATGGCATCACTGATTGCAGCACGCAGTCCGATATTCCTTGGGGAAGTGGAAACGATATCTTGCCGGTTTGCCTGGGTGACGAAATCGGCATGAATGAGAAACTGGTACCGCTCTGTCAGCAACATACGATGGCAGTTGTGGAAAAGGGCGAATTCACGTTGAACCCGACCCTACGGACGGGCATGAAAGCAAATAATTCCTGCGACTGGATGATGGGCTGGCTGTTCTTGTCGAGAGGAAAGGCTACGATAACCTGGCTGGTTGACCAAGCCTTTTTCTCAGTCTCCTTTGCGTCGTACTGTCTATTTTCATTGGGCTGAAGGTTCTTCGCCTCATGTCTGACAACAAAGAAGCGATAGACTGATTGGCCGGGAGCTTTTGCTGAGCTCCCTGCTTCTTTGACCCGTATCTCAGCAGTGTCGCTGGATGGGTCGCTTCTTTTCATCCTGACTACTCGAGTCCAGGCGGGACTCTCATTCTGTTCGTCGTATACGGAAATGTTTATCACCTTGAGCTTCTGAAGGAATAGCAATATTTCGACTTGTAAGTCTCGCAGGAGCTGGATGATGTCGGCCTGCTTGACATCCTCGTGGAAATGAAGCGTCATACGTGTCGTGTTGTCAGGCAATGTGGTCTCGGGATCGAACCAGATTGGATTGATCATCCCAATCCCCGTGTCCTTCTTGCGGTGCTGGAAGTAGAAGGAGAGGGGCCCAGATTGAATCTCGACCTTCCAGGCGGCGATGAAAACCGACTTGAAGCCGATTCCCTTCTCTCCGATGTAGCCCTGCGCTCCCTTCTTGGAGCTTTTGCCCAGGTTGCAGATGGCTCTGACATTCTCAGCCGTGAACCCGTCCTCGTTACACTCCAGGACCAGCCTGTCGGGGTACACGCTGAAAGAGACACATGGGTCTCCGCCAGCCTGCCGGGTTGCTTTGTAGCTGTTGTCGTCCGCATTCTGGAGAAGCTCGAAAATAAAACGAGCCGTGCTTGAGTATAGATTACGAGCAAGCCTAGGAGAAGGGATAAGTTAGATGTATCGAGCTAAGGGAGTACTCATTGTATACACACGTGACGGCACCGCTGCCTATGATGCTATCCTTAAGATTGAAAGCACGAGTGATTTTCTGTCGCATGACCTCGGGAAGAGTGGCTAACTCCCTCTCTGAGATGAATCCATGATCCTCAGCGATTTTTTCCACCAGCTGTCTGGCGGAATGAATATCGAGGCTGCTCATGGTGTTGTTTGCCGCCATATCAATTCTAGTGAGCTGGAAAGGAACGTCGAATTGGACGACATTGCTGGGCGAAGCGGGCATTTGATATAACCTGATGCAATGTGGTACGCGATGGGGGCAGAGCTGAACAGCAAATGCAGGGGCTTGGATCCTGTCGCCATTTCTTGGGCTTTTAAGCGCCCCTAATACGCCTGGGGATGTAGATAACGCGAGTTATGCAGTTTGCTAATTTTGAGGGTGCGGCTGAATGGGATCATCATCGACGTGCAGTTCCGTGCCCTCGCTATTGGGCGTCGAAGCGCCATCTTGAAATCTCAGGCATCCTGCGTTTGAGATGCACCTGTTAGGATCTGAGAATCATCAGCAAGAGGGGTCACGGAGTCCTTGGCAAGTGAGAAAGGCCGCGCGAAGTGAGAAGTACAAATGAGTGTCAATATAGGGGGTTCGTGTGTGTGTTGACGCATGTCAACCAACAGCAGCTTCTCTGTGGCACAGTGCTCTAGCGCCCAAACCCGGAGGCAGCCCATCACAACTCACCAGTTTTCGAGAGCAGGGGCTTCGGACTGTTGGACTTAACTGGGTAGTTTCAAACCTCCACCATTAGATGCCTCAAAGAGGCGGGTTGGCCGTTCACCTGCGTAGTGCTAGGAGCTGAACTTTTGGCGATTATTTGAGCAAAAGCTAAGTATTCACAGAACGAAGTCCCGATAATGCCTTCCAATTCCAGTCAGGAAAATGACCACAACTTTCCATGCTAGTAGGGCTAAAATATGTCACTGCTAGTTCGGCTGTACCTTTTGTAATCTTTCCGTGTGCTTTGAGTTTAGGCAATGATGCACAAGCCACTGTTCATCAATTTGGTCAGGAACCGTAGCCTTACAGCATTTCTGTTATGTCCTTGAAGTAGCTTAACCAAAGGGGACAGGATGTAAAGATTGACTGAATCTCTTAGTTCTGATAAGTGTATTCTAGACAAATTCGATGTTGCGCAGAATAATTGGAAATCAAACATTGCCTGTTGTTTGGCAGTGGCAGGGAGTTAGAATTATAAACTATGCACCTTTTACTGTATGTCAAGACATATAGCTCGGATTGTCTGCTACCTGGACAGACTGATGAGTAACATTTGAGAGCAGACTCGGCTACAATTTTATGAATACCTATTTCTATTACTCTTGCAAGATACCTGGGAAACTTGTACGTCCCATTTGGTGTATCTTGGAGTCGATTGAATCCGAAATTTGATACGGTTGTCCCGGGATGAAATGCACTTGCATTCCTCCCAAGCGCCAATAGATCCAAGTGCACCTTTACGGTATTGATCTTTTAGGTTATTTTTTTTGGTGTGATTCGTATGATAGGGAGCTTCCCATATCTCTCAACGATCGGAGAATTCCTTGTTGTGACTCGAGATCTAAACTTGGCCAATGACAAGAGTGTCTCTCGGCGGAAAATACGGCGAATCTGGATTGATTCATATTGAATACCCTGAAAAAGTAATGAGTGTATCAAAAGATCATCTATTTCAGATCATTCAGCCAGCCTCAGTTGTCTCATCTACCCAAATGCGGCCGAACACGCCCGTACATTCCGGTGATCACATATTAGTGCATCTACTGCTGCACATATCGGAGACAAGCTTTCCCAAGCCAAGAACATAGATCTGAGACTGTTTTTGTAAAATGAAACAGGAACCATACAAGTTGTGATAAAGGGCTGACTCTGAAGTACCGAGTATCTGGTACGTTCCATGCCTGACTGAAGGTAACATAAAACCAGGTCGAAAATGGATAGTTACCTGACAGAAGGAAAGTCTCCCTTTATGATGGAGATATTCACGAGTGGAGAATAATCGCGACACACCAGGCATCGGAAATGAATGATTTAGCGAATGGGAAAGATATGATGGAGCCGATTCGGTATATGATTCTGAATTAGGTTGATGGGTGTTCTGATGAGGAGAGTCTATAGTATGTATCAAACAGCAGCTTCATGTTGCTCGCAGTTTTGATGATGAGTGCTATTTACAGTTTTGAGCAGAATAAAGATACAAGGAATGGAGGAGATGCACTTCATTGGAAGGCCATGGGCGGACATGTCTGTGCTCTGGTCTCAGTTTATCCCTAGTTACCTACGCCGAGAGAATACCGGAATGTATCTGTGAAATTGTAAGGTTTCGGATAGAGCTCCCCCGTTGGACCATGATTATAGACACATTTTGGGTTACGGCGAGTTCAGAACTTGCCTTGCTGAGATTTTTTTCGACTATAAAGGTCTGTTGATGCTGCTGTTTTTAAAGCTCCTCTATCCTCACGAAACTGCCCATATGAAACCGCAGTTCTCTTGTTCTATCCGAGGCTATCATCATGCGAACGGGCGCCATCCTCCGTCTTGCCGCCCTTGTAGGGCTGTCGGCTTCAACGTCTATACCTCAAATGAGGAATTTTGTCCGCGGTCAAGATGAAAGTAAGTATCCAATTACCCACTGATTCGTAGCCAAATTGTGATGAGATTGCTCACATGATGAAAAAGGAACTGTCACCCCAGAAGAGGTAGATCTGATGGATCTCTATGCCTCATACACCTCTTCTGCACCATGCAATAACGGGACAGCCATTGGAGATCCCATAACTTGCTACAAAAACTGTGAAAGAGTGGAACAAGATGGTGCGATTGTTGTCGGGTCCTACCTGTAAGGTTATAGTCAATGACAACTGGCGAGAAAAGGAGCACTGACAGATTGTTGGACAGGGGTGAGGAGACCGAATTTTTTGCGTACATCGCCTTGGTTGAAAGCCGAAAACAGATCGTTTGGGTGGGTAGAGGCAGTGCTACTGACAAGAACTGGGAAACGAACCTCAAAACAGGGCTTATCCCAAGCGACCTCGTGGACGGTGCCAAGATCCACACCGGCTTTAGTAACGCTTGGGATGAGATATCTCATGATGTCTTCGCTACTCTTGAAGAGCAAGTATCCAAGCATCCAGACTACGATATCATCATTACTGGCGGTTCGCTAGGCGGTGCGGTCGCCACCGTAGCCGCTGCACACATTCGCGCGGCTGGGTATCAAGCTGATCTCTACACATATGGATCACCCAGGATTGGCAACAGTGTCCTCGTCGACTTTATCACTCAACAGCCCGGCAAGTCGTATCGGGTGACACACAGGCACGATCTGGTCCCACGTATCCCAACGCCCATCATTCCTTTGCCGGATTGGCCGGAGTATAGGCACGTCTCTCCCGAATATTGGCTTCAGGGCGAGCCCACTGATCCGAATGATTGGCCCATTGAGGACATCAAGATTTGCGAAGGGAACTTGAACTTTGGGTGCATCTCCAATCCGTTGAATCCCATAGATTGGAACCTTTTGGACCCTAACAATGACCATCGCAACTACTTCGGTTCCTTGACATGCTGGAATGATGAAAAGGGGCCAGTTGATCTCGCTGTCCCAAAGGATATTGTTGAGACCTTGCAATCTATTGTGGGCGAGCATCCGTTGTAATGGCCTAGAAATTATCGTTCACCCTGTATTTTGGATTTGGGGATGGGCTATTGGATTCAGCACCTCCTACAGTATGTACCTTAGGTACAAATAGTGAGAGTGTGTGGAACTTGTCTTGGCTGTAAGGGTTTTTGTGAGAAAAAGGGATCTTAGTTAGATTGTCTGTCTAGTCTCTTTGAAATTCAATCATTTCTGCCTTTTACCTATACTACCTTCTTAAATTCAAGATCTTTGACGAATTATTCTACAGCTGACCTAGCTCATATAAAGACCGTGGATAGTCTCGTTCAATTAATTAAGTATAGGAGTCCCCTAACTAAACACCAAAAACGCAGCATCTTATTGTAGTTATAGGTTTTAACTAAGCAGTTTAGTTGCAACCTTGCCTTTTAACTACAGTTGACCTCGCGATTGCGAACCTGCGGTAGGCATAGCTTGTAGTGTTGTTGGTTGGAAAACCTCAGCGGCACTCAATAGGCATTAAAAATCAGTAAGCATTCCGACTGTAACGTATAATTCCAAAGTCTCATGGTTAATGCTGGGTTAGACTGATCGATTTAGCTTGAGTGGGAAAAAATGGCAGAGGGTAGCGTGCGACTACCATCCATGGAAGTTAGTGATCTTGTCACTCAGTATGAAGGGTGGAAAACATATTTACACATAAGCGGGCGAAATGTGTTACTTTTTGGTCTTTTGAAACCTCCTTGTGTTATCAAATGTCTCTGGTAATGGTGTAGCCATGTGAGCCTACGAAACACGGAAGTTCTAGCCTTTCCGCCCACCATGAAAACCAACAAGGACTAAAAAGCAAATATATCTGTCGAATAAATTTTGATTGCACGCAGAATGATGAAGGACTATTTATTTCGCTGGTTTAGCTACTACTTTTTCCTTACTAGAGTCTGTTACTTCGACTCGTATAAAAACTCGCTCGTGTCACGTTTCCCCCATTTTGCCGAATCATATTTGTCACCCATAATCATCTGTTCCAAAGATTGCTCATGTTTTTTGCGTTTCTTCCAAACCGATTTATCTGGAGCCCACGAGAAGTAGACTTGCATAGAGAGAAGCTTGTAGCCCAGCTTCTTCAGAGGCTCAGTTATACGCTTATAGGTATTGAACATGGCCTTCTCCATACTCTCATCCCTGCGGACAAAGCTAGCATTGCCCGGAAGCCCCAATTCATACCGACTATTCTTTTTAAGATCGAATAACGTCCCATCTGGAGAGGGAAAAGGGTAGGCACTGAAGTGAACCTCAAGCTTCAGGCGTGACAGATCTGTCAGTTGAGAGAGACACTGGATGGACTCAACCCACGAGTGCCAATCGGGCTAATCTGGCAGTAGTTAGTCTGGAGAACAAGGAGGGAAGATGACGCAGGGCCCCTCCGAAGGCTCCTTAAGCTCTCAAGCGGAACGCGGCGGAGGTGATGGGGTAGAGTGAGACGATATGCGTTTTCGCGGTGAATGACGGGGTGGAAGCAAAGCTTGTTGCTCGAATAGAACGCGTGTCGTGCAGTGTAAGAAAACTCCTTGCTCACTTTGAAGTATGTGTCAGGCTGGAAACTATCGCACTCGCAATGCTGAGTGAAGGCGTCAGGATACAGCCGAGGGCAGAAGCTGTTCGCACTAGCCATGGGCTGGGAAAGACGGTCCTCGCCATTTTTAGCTTTGAGCCGCTTATAAGAGCAAGTTCTGTCGAAGTCGCTAGTGCGGAAAGCCTTCTTTCGCCTGAAGTGAACGTTTTCGCCAGCAAGCAAAGGTGTTTGTTGCAGGATCTGGATCTGTAGCTCTAACGGGAGGCTCATGAAACGGAACGGTGGTTTCTCTGTATTTTCATTTTCACCTAGCAAGCCCTTTGCAGCGATTCGTATAAATGGCCGGGAATCAAAATCCTTGATGCGCTTGAGACGACGGCCAAGATTAATGGCCACGTCTCTGAGCGGAGGCATGCCGCTCAATGGGTCAAGGATGCCTTTTGCGGCCTCCACGTCGGCAACGTCAGCAACAAGAAAGAGACTGAGTTGATGTGGGCGTGAGTTCGCGGCCAGACGAGCACATATTCGTTTCAATTGAACAAGGATCGATGTATCAGTGTGGACAGTACTCAAACAGAGTTGATGGTCAACGTTATCCCAGAAAGATGGCAAATCACCATATCTCTCCCAATACGAATATCCGACCCCATGCCTGAAGAAATCATCCTGGGAGCGGTAGCGACATGGGAGTAAGCTTATAATGAGAGTCCTCAGCTCTCTAAGCGCCGTATCGCTCATCCTTTCCAATGTTTGCAGATCTCGGTCGCCTATCAGGCTTACTGCAAAGATATTCTCGGCGTATAGCTTGGTCTCAACTTCATCATGGATTAGGTGGCAACCGGCCCACAGGAGGGCAGCGGACAATGATGGCTTGTTTTGTTTTAATAAAAGCCATTGAACTGCTCGCTGCTGGACCACACATTAAGGTCGATGAACCTGTCGCCCCCATAGCCCGGCTCGTGGTAGATTTGATCATGGATATGTTGTGGTAGGTCGAGGAAGGTCACACGGGGAGCAAGCTTCAGTAGGCTATTAGATGTGAAGAACACGGGTTTTATTTGCCCTTGTGTACTTACAGAGCCTCTGTCACGCATATGTGAAAGTGTTGCTGTTGGTCGAGCTAGCATATCGTGTACTGTAGCCTCTTCCATGGTCGGGGAAATGGACAAAAAAGCGTCGTACTCGGTGGCTGGTAAGAGAAGGTAACGAGTGATGTGAAAAGGTGATGAGAAACAGACAGGAGGGCGGTCTCTTGTATCTAAAAAGATTTTTTGGGCTACCAAGAAGTTCAACCTCTGCGCCCAACTAAAAATTTCTCCTACGCAAAGTTTAGCTTGCTCGGGGTGTCGCTGTGAGGTTAGTCTCTAATCCTTGTGAGTTTAAACTATCAATTAGACTTTGGATACATCACCCGGGGGTAAACTTATTTTAGACTAGAGTCACAAAGAAGTACGACTCGGGCTGCCCCTTTGCGCCTGCCGCCTCGTCAAAGAGCCCTGGAACCATGGGATTCAAGGCTTCAGCGAGGCCATCGGGCCAAATGGGAGCGCTTCGCCCGCCGGGCTACAAATTCCAACTTCTTCTTCAACCTCAGGCGCGACTAACGCATCTTTGCTTCCATCTTTACTTTCTTTTGTCGATGTTGGAATTTATTGTTACTCTCCCTCTCCCTCCCTCTCGCTCTCTCTGACGTCTCTTCTCTCTCGGAGGAAACAACCTCCCCTCTCCTTCCTTACTCAATATAGCCCTTTGCCTTCAGGATCACACGGCGTTAAACAACAGCAACAGCAACAGCAACAGCAACAGCAACAGCAACAGCAACAGCAACAGCAACAGCAACAGCAACAGCAACAGCAACAGTAACAACAAACATGTAAATCAGGCTGCAGAATATCTCGCGTACAGGCGGATAAGCTCTACCAATCCCAGTTTCCCATGAAGAACATCGTTCCAAACCTTTGGTAGCGAGCTGACGAGGTCTCTCAAGATAAGTTCATCAAATCTCCGAGAAACGAGAATCATTTGTATATAATATAATTTCCATTGTTACAGAAGAAAAGCTGATAGCTGCGGGGCAGATCACATACTGATAGTCTCCCACTGCTCGCAAGCTGGCAGCTTCGCTTTAAAACTATTGAACGATTGCCGCGGTAGCCTAAAGTCGTACCAAGTCGCTTTCTCAGGACCTTGACACCCAGTTCCGAAACTATTAACACCCTTACTCCCTCTGATTTGTCTCTCACTGTGTTTTTAGGGACTAAAGAGCATTACTATCGAATTTATCTTCTATTAAAAAACGTAAAATAAGTGATCTGACGAGCGGCTCATCCCGACGGCAAGTGAATCGTCAGTATGAAAGTTTACAGTTCTAGTTCTGCGTAGCTATAGCCTTGAGCTATCCAAGCTTAGTTTTGCCTTCTGGATTCATTGTCTTGAGATGTAGGACCTGTCCTCTTCCATTGCTGTTCAAACTCTCATCTATACTCTCTCACTTCATTTGGAAGATAGGAAGCCTGATTCAAAAGAGCACTAAGGGGCTATTATGTTCCTTGCCGCATCAGCGGTTGAGCAGCCCGAGGATCATGGGTAAAGTTCTTACTGAATTCGAAGGCATATCTTTGAAAGATACGCCACATAGACACGATGACCAACCAGTGTGATTTTCATCGATAGCCTTGACGAAATCGCTGGTAGGGGCGCATTACCCAAGTTCTTGTGACTTACAAAAGGAATGAATAAGCGCGCTGAAGGATGTCTATCAAGACGGCCGGAAATCTAGATAACCACCAGAATCTAAGTTTGTTGGAGAGACCAGCCTTCAAATAGAATACCCCACCCGGTCGGAGATGACCAGATATGTGTATGAAAAACTGCCAGAACAAAAGAGGAGAACAAGGCCAGTCCCAGCTTCTAAGCCATAATCACGCCATACTTGGTGGGCATGATCAATCGGGATATACCTCGGGGGAATATCCGCAAAATGGATTTCAT
Source organism: Clonostachys chloroleuca (assembly GCA_037952775.1). Classification (NCBI taxonomy): domain Eukaryota; kingdom Fungi; phylum Ascomycota; class Sordariomycetes; order Hypocreales; family Bionectriaceae; genus Clonostachys; species Clonostachys chloroleuca. Next base: position 13,765,757 of record JBANAY010000004.1, read on the forward strand.
CATCCATGACAATAAGGTGAAAAATAAGGTTTATTATCCATGAATGAGTGAACGTATCCACCGAGAAGGCGACATACATGTGAATAGAGTTGCATCACCTGCCACGTATCTTGACACCTGCCTGACACGTTGCCTGTCTTACATGCTATTGTAATTAGCAGGTTTAATGTGACGTCGTTTCTTGCTTCTACCTTTCTGCGATATCGGACATGGAAATAATGAGTGAATAAGCATGATTGAGCACGTAAGTTCGCATGTTATTTAGCGCCTACCATCCATGCGTTACCTAGCTCCAAGTATCCGGACTTATTTCGCGTATGGTTACATTGATTGCGAAAGATTGATTTCGCTTGCGTTTTCTCGTATAGGCTAGTCCTATAGGCTTGTTGTTCACCGCTGCTCATATCTATATCAATCCCGCGATCGCTTGTCCTAAGACGAGCCACCAGATTGATATGGTAAACTTAAGCTACAGTGAATCACGAGAATCATGATGAGGGTCACTTTAAGTCTTGCTTTGTTCTGGATCAGCCATGTTACGGCGCTTGGATACGCAGATAGACAGAAGACGCCTCTGAAAGATGATGAAAAAGTGGCAGCACTCTTTCCAACTCCTGAAGGTGATCTGATATCACCGGCGTTTCTATTTCCCCATACTGTCCCTGAGGGCTTCGCCAATAACTCGGCCCCTCCGACTGACAGTGTTACTTCAGGTCAGTGAAATACATGATGGCTGCTGTCGTCTGGCCATTGCAATTAACCAAGCTTGCTTTCATAGCGTCATTTCTCAAGTTACTGGCCCAGAAGAATCCATGGATAAATTACCATGAGCCCGACTTTACATCTGAAGAAGGACGGGTTATCCCCTACGTCTACCTATCTAAAACTCGCAAGGACTACGTTGAGGGTTCATCGGACAACAAACTGCGAATATGGATTCAAGGAGGCACGCACGGAGACGAGCCCGCGGGTCCTCAATCAGTTCTAGCATTGCCCTTGGAAAACTCAACGATGACAAGAAATGGGCTTCATCAGTTCTTGACAAAGCAGATCTCCTGGTACTTCCGTTGTACAACCCTGACGGCACGCAGTACTTTCAGCGAGAGCTTGTCACCGGATTTGACGGCAACCGGGATCATGCTCTGCTCCAAAGGAAGCAGACTCGAGACGTGAAACAACTGCTCAACAGATTCAACCCTCATATTTCCCACGATGCCCACGAATATACAGCTTGGAACCGATTTGGCGGGAATTACATCAAGTCTCACGACCTTCAGTTTTCTGCTGTGAAGAATCCCAACATCAGGCCGGAGATTAGAAGTCTCGGTGAGCGCCTTTTCACTGATACAGTCTACTCCACTGTAAGAAAGGCCGGATATCGCACAGGTCCCTACTTCACAGGCACTACTTCAGGAAGTGCAATCACCCTGACCGAGCCGGGCTCCTCCAGCTCGGGCGGGCATAACTCGTGGGGACTTGGCCAGCGGCTCTCATTTCTCGCTGAGACGCGTGGTATCAGATTGGGTGACCAGCACTTCAAGCGGAGGGTTACTACGGGACTTTTGGCTGCCGAGACAGTTTTGCGCGTAGCCACGGAGAACAAAGATTTGATCTACAACACAATTGAGGACGCTCGTCGAGAATTTATCAACGGGAACGATGAAATAATCGTGGTGGATAAATCTAGAGTGACGAAGATGGACATTGACCTTATTGATGTTACTACAGGCGAGGTGGTTGATGTGCCGGTAACTTTCAACAACAACACACCCTCAGACGTGGTGCTGACCCGCCGCCGCCCGGAAGCTTACATTTTCTCGGGGGCCTGGTCTGACATTGCTGAGCGGCTTCGAGCCTTGGGGCTCAAGGTTGATGTCTTGGAGAGTGACTTCTATGGTACCGTCGAAACTCTCGTGGCCACCAACGTGTCTTTGGCCACCAGCAGGAACCAAGGAATCGTACAGGCAACTGTCAGTACAAAACCAGGCACAAGAATCGTTCGTATTCCAGTTGGCGGCTTCCGAGTGAGCACACGTCAACAGAATGCTGCCTATGCCTTCATCACATTAGAGCCGGAGAATGTATCCTCGTTTGTGACAACAAACACCATTTCTTTGGAGGTCGGGGAAGAGTACCCAGTGTTTAGGATAGTATGATTATACGCACACCCGGTATTGATTATCTGGAGATTGCCTCATAGGCATAAGACTCGGAGGGCCTGTGCTGTGTGCTGTTGTATCCCTCAGTTGGATCAGAGCATTCTTTGAGTTGAGATTTGATGCATTTATTAGTATGGTCTTATCTCCAAGGATTTCTACCGCCTCATTTTGTTGAAAGTGAAGTCGCACGAATTATTCCGCACATTAATAGACTGCCTAGTGTCTCCATTGATAGACTAAGCTCAAGTTACATTGATTGTATGTTGTATTTTCACGTGAGAACATGTATATTTCGGCACGGGTGCTTCTGTTGGTTCTTCGCATCAACCAAGGTAGGCCTAGTGTCAATTGCTTCAGTCTCTAGAAAGACACGACATGAGACCCAGTCGGTTGGGGAGTGAACAAAAGAATAGTTCAAGGACATGGCCGTGAGAGAAACGCCATCTGTGGTCACCATACCCTCGCTATTCCTCGATACGGTACTTTCAACGTAGGAGCTAAGATGAATGTGCCAGAGCAAACTAATCGGAATGGCGATAGTTAAGCCTTATGTTGAATCTTGCAGCATGGTATCACTAATAAGTGATGGACCCCCAGTTCTTCTATTCAACATGAATGACGCTAGCACCATTGATAAGAATTGGGTCACACTATGCTTCTGCCTGGCCTTCTTGTTGGGACCTCTGCTGTTGGGGCCCCAACAAACCCCTGAGTCTTTGATATTGTCTTCCTTCAATAAGGTATGAGATCAAACGAATAACGCCGACTTCTGCCTACATGTGACGATCTCTCCAGCCCATCACTGTCCTTGCCCAGGAAACATCAGCTTAGTGGTGACGAACGTTAATTATGACCGAGAATCGCGTATTCGCCGCCGGCGAGCACATTTTCCGTACTGGCAATGATTCCACGTTATATTACACGGTTCATGGGGTTGGTCAGTTAGTTGTCGTTCTCCCTCCACCGTGGGGAATTTGATCTCAGTATCTTCAGGATGGGCTCGCGTCGCTATACGGGCGCTACACATTGTTGTTCCTCGAGCTCAGAGGAAATGGAAAGTCCAGCAGGCCTCCGGCATCGCAAATGGCGAGTTGGAATCTTGCCGAGGATGTCGAGTTTCTGCGCCAGGAGTTGAAGCTTGAAAGGATACCATACCTGATGGGCCATTCTGGGGGTGGAACTGTGGCTATATGGTATGCGATAAGGTTGCCCGAAAGAGTCGAAAATCTTGTTCTGTTAAACCATCAGCTGGAGGGATTTGATAATTCTGAGTCAATGAAGGCTATACTGCAGCAAAAACAAAAGGATCCCGAACTACGACCGGCTCTCGGCGCCTGGACTGCCTCATGGGACAATGCCTCTGATAAGGAGTTCGCGGCATTCTTTCGAACATTTCTTCCAGTGTATTGCTACGATCCAAAAAGCAGTGACAAAGTGCCCTTGCTCAGAAGCCTATCTCGCATACCAGTGTGGAATTACCATCTGTTGCATGGAAAGAATTCATCTCAAAGGAGCCAAGAGGCTGAGTTGGATTCAGTGAGGGCGCGAACGTTACTCATCTTCGCGACGGACGATCCAATTTGTACACCTACACAAGGAATGGCAACTAAGAATGGCATTTCTGGTTCTGAAATGGTGGTGTACGATAAATGCGGGCATTTTCCTTGGATAGAGAAGAAGGAGGAGGTTATCAAAGAGCTTCAAGAGTTCTTCCCTGAAACTCATCCTTTGCACTAGGAATACAGTGTTCAATGAAAAGACTCGTCTTTAATTTAGCATTTCAACCACTGGTTATTGCTCGAGTGTTCCAAAGCTCTATTTTCCTTCTTCAATTCGTGATGAGCTATCGCTGCTATTTCGCTAGTAGAGGGAATGACAGTCTCCCATTATCTTGCGTAAATTACTGCTAATTCTAAGTTATTTATCGTCACTAGAGATCCTTGAGAGTAAAAAGGCACTTGCTGTGTATGAGCCAAGCCATGCTTTATCCGTCAGTCACGGCTCGGTCACGGCTCAAGGGGTTAGGCGGCTTCCATCTCCCCCCAGTAGGGCGCCAGGCTTTCCACGGTCGACAGCCGGTACGGCCTGGGCAGGCAGACTTGTGAGAAGTAGGATCACTATCCATGGACTACCTAGACCGTAGAAGTGGAAGTCAGCATCAAGGTTCCTCCTGGAACCACCTGCATTTACAGCCCAAGATTGAGTAATAATAACCGTCAAATACATCTGGGAATGACCCAAAGCTTGCAGTTGTATCCAATAACACATCCTAAGATAGGCCCATCTCAATTTATTTCACTGTTTTCCAAGCCTCTTACCAGTCAATATAGTATAGATAATGCCCCGTAGTCTGCCCCAAGCACATGTGGTTCCAACAAACAGGGATCTGTCGTTACATCGGGCAAAATATGAGGCGGTGTTCCAAATGTCGCGCGCCAAGTCCTGCTCTACCGTAGACACCTTAAAGATCTCAAGGTGGTACGGGTTTCCCAGATAGTGCATTTGTTTCTATCTCACAAACCCCTAACATCAGCGAGAAAAATTACAAACGATCACCCAAGCTGCAGGGACTATCATGTCTACGGCCGGCTCTCTTACACGCATGCCTGACCCTGGCCGACCGTCTACCCAACTTCGGCCTGCTGCTCTCTACTATCCAGATACTACGGCGACATTCCATGCCTCTGTGTTCAAATACAACAACAACGAATTTACTCAGACCTTGGTTGTCAACTGTGCTACTTCCTGTGGCTCTGATGGCATCCCCGAGCAAACCATCACGGTTAAATTTGACAAAACATTATCATTCGCTGGCAATCATGTTTTTTCAGGCAGCCGCACCGCCTGGGGGTTTGGAGTGACAGGTGGTCAGGAAAGCTCGTTCAGGTATGCTGCCACCACCGTCAAGGATGGTGAAAAGTTCAACCTCCCAGTAAGTTCAACGGAGGTCTCAGCCTGTTTCGTGGCGTCACGCCTTCAAGTGGTCACAGTGACGACTGGTCTAGACAGAATCTACGGCTGGGGCACCTATAATGATAACTCCGACGTTATGACAACTTGGAAGGAACGTGTGATGTCTAGTCTCAGCTGCACTCCTTCTACAGATCACAGCACAACACAGATTGGGGGGACATCTGCATCTGGAGTCACCGAGACGGGCTCAAAGACAACAACAGCTACGGCAGCCACGGCAACACAGCCTGAGGGTTTCGGTGGTCTATTGAGGGCACCAAAAGGCCTGTTGATGCTTTTCTTGGTCTCGGTCATTTGGCTCATTGTCTAAACGGAAAATTTACCGCACAATAAAGTCAATGTTTATAATTTCAGCATGGCTGCCGATCGGAAAATTCAATTTAGTAGTCGAATTTTCTGGCATGGCTGGTTCACCATCCCCTTTAGTCCTTCAATGGGAGCTTGATTGTGAATGACGGCATGATTTTTAATCCAAAAAAGCATCTTTCTCTAAAGTCCAAAGTGAACATAGGGTATCCAGTGCAGTGGCCTCCTAGATATGTCCTCGTCGTCTGAGGAGTCTGGTATAATATCTCGAGGCGACGGCTCAATACTTTCGCTCTTACGACTTAATGTCCGGTACTCTCTCTTCTGTTCATCCGGTAAAATTCTAGATCGCATCCTTATTTGTTTGTTGGCTCGTTCACTAAGCCATTGATCTCGAAGATCTCTACAGGCTTCGTGCAGCCCTAGGCTGACCGATTCATCTGTCATACCTGTATCCCTTATCACCTCATACGTTCTTCGAGCGACATGGACGCATTGCTCGTCATTAACCTCCCATAGAGTACCGATAACATGGCGAAAGCCAGCTAACTGGTAAACTGATAAGATGAAGGTTCTCATCGATGAACTCGTCGTCTCCGCTTCGCCCAGTCCCGCAGGCTGAAAGGTAGCCGAGGAAAGGGGGGTTGTTGCAGAGGTTCATTTCCAACAGGCTACCTACTGTCAAGCGGTCTGTCTTCCAGTCTTGCAGGAGAAGGTAGCTCTGCAATGGATCCTTTGAATCAGCGTACCCATGTCCAGCAAAATGGAATAGTTTGCAATCTGGAAGAAGCAATTCGACGTCTTTTTTGCATGTGAACTGATCCAAGACGTCCAGAGACATCTCTTTGAACATTCTTTCCAGAGTGTTGACCTCCTGTTTCGCAAACTTAAGATGACTATGTTCTGGAGTGGTTTCCATACCAATTAACAGCGCCTTTGAAGAAGCCCTCGGAGGGCTAAAGTCCTGCTGCCGTGCATAGATCATACATCGGATTGACGTGCTGTAAGATGAAATCACCCTATCTAGCACTGTCTCCGTAGATCCTTGGTAATGAAGACCTGAAGCGTGAAGGGGTAGCCTGGTTAAGATGCCAGTTGGAATCCACCATACATGAGGCCAATCACTCTGAACTGTAGAATATAAAAACCCCAAAGCATCTAGAATTGGACCAGTTACAGTGTGCCACAGCCACTTCAGCGTCGAAGGACTATCTATTTGATCTCGTCTGCTTCTTCTCTTTGCCTCTTCGAGAATTAAGTCTGGCAAGGATATAGTCTTGATGTCATTCTCCTGAATCAAAATTGCATTGCATCGGTAGCTACTGGCATTTATAACCACAATCGGGCCACAGTTGGCAGCGGCACATATCTCCGTCCGATCAGGAGCTGTCATGAAATTTTCCAAGCCAGGCATTGCTCGGATATCAGCTACCAGTTGATCCAGCTTCCTGACTGTCCCATATCGATGATTCGTGTGAGCCTTGGCAGATGATTGATTATTGCTTTCCGAAACAAATGCTCTTTGTGTTAAGCAATTTTCTAAATCAGACCGAAGACGGACGAAATCCTCGGCCTTTTCAGGGTATTTGAGCTTTAAGTCTTTAAGACTTGTGGAGCCAGACACTTCCATGAAGTCCTCAAATCCAGGCATTGTTTGGACATCCGCTATGAGTTTGCCCAGGTCCCAAATAAGTCTGTGGCGTCGGTTAATATGATCAGGTCTTGAAATTGATCGATTGTTGATTTCCGAGACTAGTTCCCCTTGTGAATTTTGTAGTTCATCGTAGAGGCGCATAAACTCTTCTTCTTTCTCGGGATGCTTGCACTTCAAATCTTCAAGTCCTGTCAATTCAACAGTTTTGCCGAAGTTTTCAAACCCATCAATTGATTGGATTTCATCTTGCAATTTTCCTAGCCTTTTTATGATCCCAAAGCGACGATGGGATTCGGTTTGAATGACCTGGGTTTGTACAAATGATTCGTCACTGCTTTCCAAGATCGATATTACCTCCGCCATGGGATCCTCTAGTTCAGAACGGACACGCATGAATTCTTCAGCTTTTTGAGGATTTTTCGCTCTCAGATTTTTGAGGTTCATTCTAATATCTTGGATTGACTCTGAGAGGACACATCGTCCTTGTTCAAGAAGGAGCAATGCGGCCAGACCGTCTCTGCCAGTTTTAAGTCCAAGCGCGGCCGCGTCACATCCCAGACCAGCAGCTTGGCAGAGAACATACTGTTTATCGAAGTTTTCCAAGGAACGATGAGACAGTAAGGGAATTAGGCTCACCGCAAGCTGCGCGGCCGTGAAAGCTTGTTCCCAGTTTTCCATCATAGCATGACATCTTAGCAGTTTCGTACCCGCCTCAATGCGATATTGAGTAACCCCGTTGACTTGCTGAAGAGCCGAGTCATAACATTCTACTGCATCTTTCCTGTCTTGAGAGTTGTTGGAGATGGTATATAGCTTCTCCAGTAGCATGCCAAGATGGGATTTATATCTGGCTAGCTCAGGGTTGTTATCAGGATAGGTCTGAGAAATCGAGGTCCTGCCCCAGAGAATAGCTTCTTCGAGGTCCCACAGAGCTTCAGAATCTTCATATTTGATACCAAGAGCCATTGAAAGATTATGGTAGAAGAGGGCAATATCCGGATGATGATCTATAGTTCCTAGCACTGCTTGCTTCCCACGTGAAATTGCTTCTTCAAGGTCATGGTGACTGCTGGACCACAAGAACCGTTTCTGGTATCGTAATCCAAGATTGTTCAGATATCTCCGATATTCATCTTGGTATGCAACGTTATCTTTTGTTTCTTGCGCTATCAGCTCCCCAATTTTGATAGCCTGATCTAGATCAGCGATGTCACCCTCTCTTGTGTATCGATGCTCCAGATAGGTGCTGATAGCATTCCATCGTTCATGTTTCTTCAAGCTGTCACTTGGGGTTGCTTGTAATGATTTGATTCCAAAGTTGATAGCTCCTTCTAAGTCAGCTTTCGCTCTTAGCTTCAGATATCGACGGAAAAAGTTATTGCTAAGATTGAAGGAGCCGACAGCAAAGGTTGAGTGGTCCTCCGGCACGGTTTGCATGATTTGCTCCCCGATGTTGATAGCTTGGTCAAGGTGCTGAAGATCTCCGGTTTTCGTGTATTCAGCACTTAGCTTAACAGCTAAATTGTTCAGAGGTCCAGCCTCATTGATAGATTCCTGTTTGCGTGCCTGCTTGACGAGCTCCACCACCTCTAACACGTTCTCTTTCTGAAAGTTGACTTTGCATCTCTTCATTAAGCGATCTGATAGTGTCCAGCAGTGCTCTGGTAACATTGGGCTGAACTTAAAAGTTTCCCGTACTAACAGTCTTCCGAAATGAATAGCTTCATCGAGATCCTCTATCTTTTCGAGTTTCGAGTATCGGGCTTCAAGGTAAATGCCGAGCTTATCGTGGCAATGTTCCCTAGCACTATTTTTGTAGCGGAGATCATGAAGGATAGTCTTTAGAATCCGGATTGCTTCATCGAGATCATCTAGTGTCCCCTGGTGCAAGAAGCGTTCATATAGTTGGGTTGCAAGATTCTCCTGGGATCGGTATTTGTCCTCTGCATATTTTGTTTGAACAATGGCCTGTCTTCCAAGTTGGACAGCTTCATCAATAGTTGACAAAGAGTGACTTGCGGCATGTTGGTGGCCAAGACAACGGCTGAGATTACTCATAAACGACACCAATTTGGGATGGTCTGTCGGGGCCAAATGCAGCACTTCTCGCCCAAGCTGCACTGCTTCTTCCAAGTCGGCCTCATCTCTCAATTGAAGAAATCGCTGTTCAAGGAAGGTAGAAAGAGAGTCGAGATATGTGGGCAGGTCTGGGTTGTCCTCTAACCCGGCTCTGGATTGACCAAGATCGATGATCCATTCGTCAATTACCTCCGTCATTCTTCTCTGCTCTTTTGCCTTTTTAGACCTGTTTGAAAAACGTTTTGATGTGTACGCGATTTTGAGACTTCTAATTTAAGAGTAAGAGCGAAAATCAACGAAATAACTGATGCAAGGGGCAAAACATAAATAGCTGATTCTCTGCACTTCTCAGTTTTCATTGCCCCGCACCTCATAGCAGGAGCAAATGTGCTGGTCCAATTGCCTAAAGGTTAAGAGCCTGTAAGCCTGAACGCCCCAGTTGTCGAAATAGATGAAATTTTGATCCCATTCGCTCGCTTACATGCCCTCAAACAGCTACTGCATTCCATCAAATATTATGGTAGTAATGGGCTTGACAAAGACGGAGTATTTGCGATCATCCATCACGCAATAAACGCGAGGCGATAATTGAGTGATGTACATACTATAGATTTTACGATAGGGGGGAAAAGGGTACCTTGAACCATATCAATGGTTCGAGAGGATCATAAGCGTTGATTATCTGCAGTAATGAAGACATTCTTCAGGGCGCCTGGTTGAAGTTATAGCTGTTTCCGAATCCCCGACCCAAATACGTCCTCAAAATCTCCTCGGTAGGCTTCCAATCCACCGGTACCTGCAACTCCAGCTTTCCATCTTGCTCTAACTGCTCAATAATGGGCCTGACATCCTCGGCTAATTCTAGCCTCATGGGGTTTCTATACCACGGGGCAAAGTGAATCATAGCCAGCATAACCCTCGTTTCAGGGGTGTGATTGGGCATTCCTGCGTGCCACAGTCTCAGGTCGCGGATGACGACGCTCCCCTTGTTTATTGTTGGCTGCACGGGTGGCGAGATCTTCTCCCTCTCCCTTAGAAGGTGCTCCTGGATCCGGCCGCTGGCGCGGTCTCCGTGTGCTCCTTCTTGGGCTTCGATGCCGTAAGGTGTGTGTGTTCCCAGCCAGAGCTCGGTGGAGCCGTTCTCGGGTCTCGTGGTGACTAAAGGGACGTTGAACACCAAGGCGAACGGGTTAGGTGGATGGGCGAAATCTGCGTCCGAGTGTACAGGCTGTCGCTGAGGCTCGATCTCGGGAGTTTTGCCTACGGCTGAGTTGGCTGAGCAAAAGGTCCACTTGGGTCGTGGTCCTAGGACAGCTGTAGTAACTTGAGTAGCCAATGGATCTATTGCCTTGTATTAGTGTTTTCTCTCACAAAATTTGCCTTGGTGAAACTTACTAGTGAAAACCTCTGGGAAGAAGTACTTGGAGACTGGAGGGGCATCTTGCTGCAAGTTGCCCTTGTTGTAATTGAATGGGCTCTTATCACCAAGCGACTGAAGAGTTCTGGTGTCCTCGACCATTTTCTCGTTTAAAGCATCAAGCTTCTCATGTTGAACGGCATCTTCAATGACGACAAGTCCATCGTCATATAGAGCCCGGACGGCAGTCTCCAGGTTTCTCTCATCAAGACGTTGGTTCCGGATTTCAGACAAGGATGGCTTGACAGCGGTAGGCATGCGAGGAGGTCCAACCGTTGCAAAAGTTCGTCGGCCCTTAAGTAAGGAAGAGAGTGCTCGAGATCGAATGCAGAGCATCGTGATAATGTAAAGCGGTTGTGCTTTGCTCACGAACGGGAGATAGAAACTTGACGAAATATATTTTAATAACCTCAGAACATGCCCGATCTCAATGTGGTATATATAGACATCCAGGAACCTCCATCCTTACTGTTGAGAAAACTTTCCATCCAAAGCAAGCGAGGTGTGATGATTCCCGAGCCCGGAAAACCCTTCCGCATAGCGCTTAGACCCTTGGCTCACCCGGGGGAGACTTCCAAGCCAATTCCAAATCACCCACAAGGCGTTCCACAGGCCAGCCAATCGTCTTCTTGCATGCAAGCAACTGTCGCTTTAGCTCCTGGCGGGCTGGTTCGTCATTGATGAGTCGAGCACCTGTATAATTTGACACAGCGTCAGCCTACGCAATCAGGGATGTCTTCCATGGTCAGCAGACCACACTCACAGTAAGCCATCGGCCCGAAGGCATTGACGAGGACAGTGGGGATCTTGGACGAAAAAGCAATGCCGCAGATATCAAGTGCAATGTTATGCACGAATTGCTGCTTGCTTAGCGGGGCGTTGTCTCTGGGGAAGGCATCGATGGCTTTCAACCTGTCCAGTCGCTGGCCATCGGGTAAATGGAGCGCGAGGATGGTCAGCGTGACAAGGTAGTAATGCATCGTTGAGCCTTGATTGGAGTATCCCGAGTTAGCCAACGTTTCCCGAGAATGTCTGATTGGAAATGTTACCGTGTGATTCGTGGAGAAAGTAGAGGGATGGCAGTGGGCTCGGTGTGCCCACAATCGCGGGCCGCCGAGAGAAGGGACCCAGTCGGTCCGGCCGCGCTTTGATCCATTCATGGGTCATGGAGAAGGCGGCTTCCCATTCTTCTTCTGTGAGCGGGCGCTGGAAGGCAATGTTGATGATCTTGCCGAGTATCAAGGAGATGGAGTTCAGGTAGTCTGGGTCTGTTTCGTGTGAGGCAATCAGAGTCAATGGATCCAGGTCCATTTTCAGGGGACACTGCTCGAAAAGGCTGAATGTGATGTCCTCTCGCAGGTAGTTCCAAAACCCAGCAGTGAGAAGACTTCTAGTCCGTAAATTGAGAGCATTTTGGTGGGAGACCATTGAGTAAGCACCCCGAAGATGCACGTTGGGATCCGTATCGCCTAAGTGATACCGCATGTCAATCAAAACGTCATTTCATTGCATAGTACAGGTTAAGGATCAGTCAATTATATTACCGTCAAGAATTTCATAAGACCGCAATAGACAAATGGCCGCAAGGGCTTTGCCTGTGAAGACGTGTTCATCCTCGCGGTTGAGGGCGATGAGCAATCGGACACACCGATGATGATACGACTCGGCTGTTTTCCGTAATTTTTTGCCATTGACTCTGCACATGTGCATAGCAGAGAGTGCAATGGCGGCTGAGAAAAGCAAGGGTTCATCGAGGGCGAGTGCAGGGACTGCAATGCCAAACGTCAAGGCAGAGTCGCTGAGATCATACCACGGTGCCAGGAACCGGATGTAATGCTCAAATAGCTGGGCGATTTCGAGGTTTTTCAGTGCATCTCTTGCAGCCAACGGCGCGGAGTCATGACACACTGTTGACTCTGCTTTTAGCTGGATGATCACCATGGGCAGGGAGAAGCAGCCGTGAGCTGCTTACCAAACTGGGTAGGCCTTTGCGACCTGTCACAGTATCGGCCAGACTTGTCGCACTGGCGACACACGGGAAGTTCTTGGGAACCTGGTCCGAAGCAGTCAGCATGCCTATCAACTCAGTATGAGGGAGGGCAATACATTTCAATTTGCGTCGGCGGCACGTGTTGCTAGTGATGGAAATTAGGCATGAACTTGGCATCACATATCATTTGGAACGAAGCAAACCGAGCCTACCAAGATTCCTTCTTCAGCGGGCGTGGCATCGTCATTCAGCTGCCCAGAGTCAAACTGGCGACGGTTCAACTCCACAGTGAGTGGCTCAACAAAGATTTTCGTGTTGAGTCTTTGGCGATCTCCGTCTTCAGCCCAGGCCAATAACAAGACAGGGGCATCATAGTGGTGTGCATTATGTAAGATTCTCTATTCAACTTAATGGTTGGGGTAATTAGAGGATTGGCTATTGCTACCCTACAACCATCGAAACTGGTACAAATTTGACCTCTCTGCCATCTGTTGGAGATAGAGTGATCGTTATAAGATTAGGCTCCCTGTCTACTACTATGGCCGGTAATGAGTGTGAATCAAAGCTTTTATACAATCTTCCATTGGGCATTGCTTCCAGGGCCTGTAGAATATAAATTAATGAGTCTGATGGTTCGTTTATTGGAAAATTTTCAATGTCGGAAATCATCGCAAAGTTCGATCAAACAAAGAGTGATCACCGGCTGACATTGTGTCCCCCGCTGACATTGTATCCCCCGCTGATTGCCACATGAGTGGTAGGTTGTCGTGGTCGTGAACGCGTAGTGCTTTGAGATCCTAGTGCATATGAGGAGCCTAACACTCACACAACTAGGTAGCATAGCTACTCACGGTGAGTGTAAAAAGTGGGAATCACTCATCTATTTTTCCTCACCTTTGAGTCCCGTGGTGAATAGCCTAGAAATTCATTTCGGGGGTTTAGAAGACCTGAAACCCATTATTCATGCAATGTGAGGGACTGCTGACAAGGGCACGGCACTTTAGCTCAGATTAACCTAGGGCTGCTGATAGGAGTAATAGAATAACTGAATAATATACTGCGCAGCTGAATGGAGGTCAATTGATCACAGCAATTGTTACTGCCTCAACAACGGTGGCTGAAGCCATGCGACCAGGTGTTGTGCTGGTTCCGACCGTTCCGATAGTTCCGACCGTTCCGATGAGTCCATGAGTCAACCTTAATTTATCTGCAAATCCTCACTTCTCCATCGGTTGCACTAGCTCATTGATAAGGAGGGATTGGTTAGTTTCAAAACTTTTACCAAGAATTCTGACAAGGTGTGCCACTATTGACAAGCAAAGGGCGTGATTGACCGGCATCGTTATGAACATCACCATCATATAAGAATGTCAATAATCTACCTTCGACAGATACATCATCGGCACAGCTGAACTTGGAATACTATAGCTCAAATCATACTCTTGCACAATGTCTCAACAACAAAAGCCCGGCATGACAGCCGATGAATTCCGGAAAGCTGCTCACGCCGCCATCGAAGAGAGTAAGCAACAGAAACAGAGCTCACCTCCACTGTCACTAATAACAGGAGATAGTCATATCCTACAACGAAAACATTGCGCAATATCGCGTACTACCCACAGTGAAGCCAGGCTATCTTGCTCCGCAGCTACCAGATTCAGCACCTGAAGCCCCGGAATCATGGGAAAATATTCAACCAGATATTGCCGAAAAGATCATTCCCGGCTTAACCCATTGGCAGTCTCCAAACTTCATGGCATATTTCCCTGGATGCTCCACCTACCCGTCTCTACTTGGGGAGATGTATTCTGCTGCCTTCAGTGCCCCGGCTTTCAATTGGCTCTGTAGCCCCGTTTGCACCGAGCTCGAAACCGTTGTGCTGGATTGGGTTGCAAAAGGCCTGTCTCTCCCTTCATCGTACTACTCAGATTCGCCATCGGGAGGAGGTGGTGTTATCCAGGGATCGGCTTCTGAGGCCGTCGTCACTTGTATGGTGGCTGCCCGGGAACGATATCTGCATGCAAAGTGCGATGCTGAGGGCCTCGAGAATCCTTCCCCGGAACGTGACGCCCGAATTGCCGTTGTGCGTCCAAAGCTTGTAGCTTTGTCCTCGGACCAGGCACACTCTTCAACCATGAAGGGGGCAAATATTGCAGGCACCTTACACTTTTCGATTGTCACATCACGAGACAATGGCCTTGCTATTACTGGCAACGACTTGACTCACGCTTTAGAGAAGGTCCGCGCTGAGGGTTTGGAGCCTTACTACATCACCCTATCAATCGGAACGACTTCTACCTGCGCGATTGACGATTTTGAGTCTCTCAAGCCCATCTTTGACAGGCCCGAAAATGCCCAGATCTGGAAACATATCGACGCCGCGTACGCTGGTACTGCCCTATTCTTACCAGAGTACGCCAAGTCTTTGGCCCCGTTCACCGCCATGGTAGACTCCTTCAACACGAACTTCCACAAATGGCTTCTCGTCAACTTTGATGCCTCCTGCCTTTTCGTGCAAAACCGCAATCACCTGACACGAGCTCTATCAATCTCTGCGCCATACTACCAAAACAAACACTCTGACTCAGGTCTCGTCACTGATTATCGCGACTGGCAGATCCCCCTTGGCAGACGGTTCCGAGCACTCAAGATCTGGTTCGTGATGCGCTCCTACGGGCTCTCGGGCATACGTGAGCATCTCACCCACACATGCAAGCTGGGAGAGTTGTTTGCGGACCTAGTACGCTCCAGGTCTGACTTGTTTGAGATCGTTGCTGAGCCGCGGTTTGCACTTACATGTTTCCGGGTTAAGCCCAGCGCCCTGCCTGCATCTACAACTTCCGCTCTTACTAACGGGGATGCGTCCGAGCCTGAGGCAAATTCTATAACACGTCAGATAACAGACCGTGTTAACGCCGAAGGCACCATTCATATCATCGGTAGCAGTGCGGCGGGTCAGACGTTCATGAGAGTCGTCAGTGCCAACTCGAATGCCGAAGAGAAATACGTTAGAGGTGCCTTTGAGGTCATTTTGAAAATTACAGAGGAGGCATTAAAAGAGAGAAGAGAACAGTAACAAGTAGACCTCAAAATAGAAATAGAGATTCACTTAGGAAGAAGTCATAGAAAATGCTAGATAATTTGAACCAAATATTAAGTTCCCCTTATTGGAAATAATAAAACTCCCTTAGTTCCAAAACTCAACATTCACTTCATGGCCGGTGACATGTCTTACCGAAAACTGTATGAAAACTAGAAACTTTGCATGCGACTTCGTTCCTACATCCCCTCACAGAACTGGACATTCTGATCCATTATTCCTGTTATTGGTAGCTCAGTGGGAGCTAAGACTGGTTGAGGGGGACTAAAAGCGGTTGACCACCCAAAATTCTCAACCTCTTGTTGTCATAGCGTCTTGGGGAGAGTTGAGGATACACCTGTTTCATATCTAACGGCACAGATTCAACCATTAAGGTGTGGTCACATGCTCACGGTGAACGCAATTCCTCAGGTGTTCTGCTTGCCGAGCCGAAGTTTCTATATTTAGCCGTTCTTGGCAAATGCATTTCTCTTTCCTGCTAGCGTTGGTACTAGATACCAAATGCAATAAATACATGGTGTGATTCGACTACTTTAAAGGCATTGTTCAAGTGGAAATTTGGATATTGACGCAATATTATATGATGTAGAAGGTTGCAATGGTGTTCCTGGTCAGACTTGATGCCATCTAAGACGCAGAAGAGCCCAACCTTGCGTGTAAACGAGATGAGGCACAGCGCCTGGTATTTATTATCAATCATAAGCCTAGTATGCATACCAAAATGCGCGGTTTTTATCAATCTAATCAAATATGGACACAGCCCTCGATCAGCTCCCCCACTTGATCCTCAAAACAGCAGAACTAGGACAGACTATTAAATAGGCCACAGTTCAGGTTTTGCTTGATCCCAGATTGTCCCCATCCTCTTTGTGTCACAATCCCTTCAGCCTTTTCTTAACCCTTCTTTATTGCTGTTACCACTTATAACGATGTCCTCCAAGCCGTATCCCGAAGGTGGCACAGTGCTGCAGACGTTCAAGCAGGCCTTCACCGATGTAGCCATCGACGAAAACAGCAAGGTCGATACGACGCAATTCCTCGAGGCCGCTGAGAGTTGGACGACACTTTTCGGTATTTCCCCGCATCGAGTCCCACCGGAATGAACAAGAATTGATAACCGGGATCCCAAGATGCTATTGCCGCAGTTGCCTTCTCGCCGGTGAAGAAGGACATGCTATTCAATGTCGGGGTTTGTACTATTTCACTTCGGCACGATTGAAGAAGAAATCACTCACATGATGATCTTTCAAGAGAATTCGTGAGCAGCAGACCGCTGCTCCGGCCGAATCTACCACCCTTCAGGGTCTTGTTGAGCACGAGCTCAAATCAAACAAGCAAAATGCAGCGGATGGCTTACTTTGGCTCATCCGGTAAGTCTATCATGCCACAAAATCTCAAGTTTGTCGGCTTACCAACTATATTTTTCCACATACCACTCTCAATAGTGCCATTGATTTCACGTTCCGCGCTCTGAAGCGCACTGTTGATATCCCAAAAGAGGAGCTGGCCGAGTCTTTCAGAATCTCGTACAAGGAAACCCTCAAACCGTATCACCCGTTCTGGATCAAGCCCGTGTTCACTGCATCCATGTCTCTTTGCCCTTACCGAGCGGCATTTATTGCCAATTTAGGGGATGATGCCGAACAGGCCACCTCGGAACTGAAGACACACCTTGAGGCTCTATCTAAGATTATCAATGTTTTGAGCCCATTTATTGAGGCCAAGGCTGCAAACAAACGGAAATGAGTTGGGGATCAAAGACGATGCATAGCGATATTTAGTGGTTGTAACTGTGACTCTGAAATTATAATCTACTTCCTCTTCTTTTTTTTTTTCGTGTAGCTCTGCTATCACTCTTGTGTCTCTCTTTGGGACGGTTCTGCCCCCCTCTTCCTATGGAGTGCGAGATAGCAAATTAGGGGCTCCGCACCCATTGCTATTCTTAAATCTTGGGGTAGCATTTGTGACGATCTTCGGTCTCCTTCCATCTAACACACTTATAGCAAGACAGATGGTTCTTGGGGTCAACGTCATTCTTGATCTTAAGAAGACGGTTGTAGTTTTCTTGGCCCCAGTAGCTCTCAATGTGGTTGGGCTCGAAAGTATCACCCTCTCCCATTTACGCGCCTCCGGTAGGGGTGATCTCGCGGATCCTGTCCATGTCCTTGCTCACGTCGCTGAAGATCTTAGTGAGAGCCTCGATCGAGGTCTTTGTGGCGTCAGCCGGGTCAAAGATTGTCTGGTAAACCAGATGCCACGGTGAAGTTCGCTGCAGCCAGTGTCAGTATGCTGCCAGAGAAGGATTGTTACCTTGAGTGGAATGAAACTTACCCAGACAGGAGTCAGGGCGGACTGGCCAACATTTCCAGTTTGTCGGATTCTGCCAGCTCATGCGCAGAAGGGGTAACGAGTAGAGCTCCATAGATGCCCTTCTGCACAAGGATATCGACAAGGGCTTTTTGGGTCTTCTCGTCTTCAAAAGTCTCCTTAGGGACAAGTATAGATGACTGAGCGATCATAGATCCAATATCCTTAGATCCAAAAGCGATGGACTCGGGTGTCCTCTGGAAGGCAGCCTGGCTGGGAAGACTGGTAATATTCTTGCGATATGCAATTGCGCCACCGTTCGAAACCGAGCCGAAGTCCTCGTAGATCGGCTTGAGGGAATCTTGGGCCTGCTCAACACTGATCTTAGGAGTGGTGCCGATGAAAAGGACGGTGCTGCCGGCACCAAAGCCCAGGTAACCACCCCAGCCCTCGGCCCATTTATTGGCGTTCTTGACAAAGATTTCGGTGATTTCTTGAGAACCAGTTGGGATGGCCATTCCAAGACTGGCAAACTTGAAGCACAACCCCTATTAGTCTTCACTTCTTCCAGAAATAGGTCTGTCCACCAATTACTTACCGTGAAAGCAGAGTCCTTATGAACTTTAGTAGAAACCTCCGTCACGACACCGAATGTGCCGCCTCCACCGCCTCGCAGGGCAAAGCAGATGTCTTGGTTCTGGCATCTGTTTGCAGGCACAAATGTTCCGTTACGAAGGACTACCTTCATCTGCATGTTATTGTCAACACCCAGACCGTAGGTAGGTGAGTAAGGCCCATGGCCTCCTCCCTGGATCCAACCGCCTGCAGCGCCAACAGTTGGGCATGTGCCGCCCACAACCTGGATGAACAGCATTGTTAGTACTCCTCGACTGCTCTTGTTTCATTGGCATTGAAAATAACTGTACCAGATAGCCAGAGTCCCGAACAAAGTCATAGACACCGGCCCACATTTCGCCAGCGCCGTACGTAATTGCAGCTCCAACGGGTTCCTTTCAACCTTCTAGAGTGAGCTGTTCATCTAGTTTAATCTCGGGGCGGAGGTTTTGAGTCCTAAATATAAATTAGTTTAGGTCACATAAAGGCGAATTTCAGTCGCAGACGGTGAGGACGTACCAGATTCTAAAGGTGTTTGTGGTGGCACTTCGGCCCTTGTAGTCGTGCCGGTATTCTTGGTTATGATGGGAAGGTCATGCTCGTTAGCAAAGCCCAGAGCGGCTTGAATGTACTCTACGCCGGCGACTTCGACGTAATAGTCTGGCACGCTTCCCTGGTGGCAAGTGCCCTGTTTAGGGTTCTCGAGAATGCTAGGGCTCAGGGTGCAGTGCTCGCCAGTAGCCATACAAGAGCCAAATGAGGCACTGTGGTAAGAATCAAATTCGGCGACCAGAGTGTCGGATTTCGTCAGGCCTGACTGGATAGTTGCGCAGCGCGCCGAGTCAGGCGTGTTGGGGAATGTCCCGGTTGAGTTCTGGTATGTCTCAAAACAAGGCAGACCGTAAGGACGGCCTGCATGCAGACGGCCAGATACCTTCTCATTCAGAGATGCCCACACAGACTCTGGAACATTAAGATTGGCGAGCTTTCTCGGCATCGAAGCCCGCTGGGTGAAGCGGCGGCAACACCCGGCAAGAGGGAAAAGGCGAGAATACCCATTACGAAGGCCCCAAGATCTTGGCTTATTCACCAATAAACAGGTGGATAGATACAAGGAAACGGATGTAAAGAGATAGAGGAAAAAAAGTAATTAATCCCGTTATAACAAAGCATTGAAATTTGAGATCCACGGGCAGATGGCTTGAATCTATATGCTCAGGGAAACACTAGCCTGAACATGTGCAATCCATTATACCTTCCGAGGGCTATACCGGACGGAAAGTTCCTGGAGTATAATGAGAAGAAATCCTTTCAGCGAGCAGATGGGGCGAATTCGTGCGTTGGCGGGACTTTCTTGACAATAGAGTAAAACAGAAGTCGGTAAAACAGGGATCTAAAGCCATTGCAAGATGCCAGTATCCATAACAATTCAACTCTGTCTCTATCTAACCTTGGTGGATTTTTGACTCTCTTACAGATATCAACTCCACAATACCAAGTCGGTCGCCACTACGTCTTCGCCCCTCTCTTCTTGGTATATTCAACTAACAACCCTTTTACTCCCAGTATACTTCTAGTAAGGCGAACATAAAGCCCTGATGGCCGTAACTCCTCCCCAGATGAAAATTCGTACGTGATTGGTATTTGTCAAAGCTGCCAAGATCTCATCCTCCATCCATTATGCGATGCAAAACAAGGCATGAGCTCAAGGAACCTTGTTGGTTCGGGGATCAACCTATCGGTATTATTCTTTTCAGATCCTATGTAATAGATCATTGGCTATAGTACGGTGGGCTGGCAAGTGAGCGGTGTCGCCCCTGTATTGTTTCGCCTGCCCGTGCTGTTGCATATGGTCCTGGCTAGATTACCGGACATGGCGATCGGGAATCGCCCAGTGACGACTTTGTAAAATGAATCACCAAGATGAAGATGCAAAGCCTCCACATTCGAGAGATTTACTATTAATAGTTGTCCGTTCCTGATTGCCACAGACGTACGTATGAGGATGCAACGAATATCTGGGTACAAGATGAAAATACTCATCATGAGTAGCCCAAGCTTGGTTGCAGTGCGTCCTCTTATCCCCATATAAGAGAAATCTCCACCAGATGTCCCATCACTTAAGATCCACTCCGCCATTTTCATGTAGGTCCGTTCCAAAAAAAATTTTCCCTTTCAATCTTCTCTAGTTAAATCAGCATTCCCGTAGAAAGATCATTCCAACACTGTTCTATGAAACTTGGTCAATTTAGAGAACTACCTGCCTTCGAGTGGGGCAGGTGAATAATCATCAATTCGAATACATGTAGTAGATGCTGTGGGTAGGCACGTGACTGTGCTAAAATCATCCTCCTAAGATGGAAACATCATTGAAATCTTGACCCCTGTTCACAATTAAGGTCGCCATAGCCCAGCCCAGAAACCAGAGCCTATATTTTTCGAAGTATGAGTATCATGGAATCAATTGATTGATTCAAAGGGGAAGCTTTTTATCTTGATTATACCACCGCAGTCATGGATGGTATCGCTCCACGTCGTCAAGCTCTTAACGTAGGAGCTTTGCCCTCGCGCTCTCCCCAACCTATCCGCTACATGTAGATCCTGTTGCTGATAGAGCCTTGCGTGAAGGCTTGCGATTCTTGTCGGCAACGCAAAACAAAATGTGACGAGCTCAAGCCAAGGTGCGGCCGTTGCACCAGGTTGGGCCTCGAGTGTGCATATGTGGAAACTGTCGTCTCCAAGTTTGTATCCTTCATTAGCAACGACTCTTGTGGACCTTGGTTCGCTAATTGCTCTTTTCTAGAAAGAACCTATCTGTGTCTGAACTAAATGATACATTGAAAAGGATGGACAATAAGCTTGAGGCTCTGACCCATTTGGTGAAGAGCCAAAGCCAAACCTTGCAACAGCATCGTGACCATGCCAACCACAGCTTCTCTAACCCGAGCCCGAGTGTGTATCACACGCTGGGTCCATTTACTCCAATAGCTCCTTTTGATGCAGCCTCGCCTCATTCTTCATCTATTCCTTATCTGGACACCGGGAGAATCCGCGATGAGTTGTCATTAACACAGAAGCATTCCACCGCCCCCCAACACTTACTAACATGGCCTTGCTCCCCAATTAATCTTAGTGAAAAACAGTTACAATATCCCACTCAGTTGGAGATCCAACGTTCAAAATTACCAGCTATCTCTCATATTTCTTGTGAAAGCCCGCAGACTCCGCAGGGAAGCTCATGGCTATTACAACTATCTATGTCAGAATTGAGCAGGTTGACCCAGGGATACTTCCTCCATTTCCATCCATCCTGTCTGATATTGGATGAGGGTCACTTCTATGGATTTCATCTAAATCATGCAATGCGAACCAGTTTCGCTGAGAGCCTGGACGCTTGCTTAGTGGTATTGGTTTGTGCCCTAGGTGGTGTTGCCTCTCGTTTCTTAGAGGGCATCGAGTGGCCAGGTGAGAACGATGAAAACGCTGGTCTGTCGTTTTTCAATGTTGCTCAAGAAATGCTTCTCCATGTCGAAGGTCCAGATTGGGCCAGTGTTCAGTGTCTTTTACTCTCAGGGCATGTTCTCTCGGACCTACCAAGGACACTCGAATATCCATTGCTAACATATCGCAATTAGGCTCTTCTTCTCTTCCAAACTTAGGGTCTACGATGCTTGGAGATTTATTCACCGCGCCTGTAGTACGATCTTGATTTTGGTACCACTGTAAGGTCCAGTGACTCTCTACCTCAATTCTGTCAAGCTAAATCTTAGCAGGCAAGATCAGCTAGAGGCACATCAAGCCCAGCTTTTTTGGATTGCATATCTTCAGGAGAGGTGAGAAAGAAAATCATATTTAAGATAACTCTTAAACTAAAGGCGTCTCAAGTCAATTGCTTGCAGAATTTGATTTTCCACCCAGCGGCCTCGGAAAACTTGCAGGTTCTGTCGCTTTGCCGTTGGTTCCTGATGCAGGAACAGATCCCCACCACGCCAAGTACCAGTTCTTCTTTCTTGCCCTTATTTCAATGAGAAAGCTTCTAAATCGAGTACTTTATCATGTTTACAAGCAAGGTATCATTCGTACGGTTTCGTTCGGAAAGCAGCAACTGATACTAATATCAGTTGACAGATAAGCGATACGACGAAGCTCCTCGTCCCGCCAGCTCACCTAATGAGGAACGATTTAATGCAGTTTTCTCTGCTAATGAACGAATAATTGAAGAGCTAGATAGACAGCTAGAGGAGTGGAGAAACTGCCTTCCTGCTGGTCTCAGCTTCTCTTCATATTCACCTTCCCAAGAGCCCCCTCCGCTAACGGAGCCTCACGAGCCGAGATCAATTGACGACAGACTCCGTGGCCACCTCTTGGCCCGGTATTATGTTGCCAAATCCATCCTACATCGCCCTTTTCTTTATAGGGTGCTCCATTTTGAGCACAACGCTAGCTTGATTACAGATAACGACCGCCTTGGTGCGACCGTGGCTATTCACTCGGCATTTTTATCAACTGTACACAGTGGGTTATTCCACGAGCCACTACCACTGCTTCTACATCCAATCAACTCGTGGAGGAGGTAAGATGTCCTGGGTTCTGATCAACAGTGGACATAATTCGCTGACTTGTGAGACAGCATGTTTGCACTTGAGCTACAAGTCGCCTTCTGCAGGCATCAAGACCCGCATCATTTTGCGTTGCCGAAGAATTATGAGAGTATTCGCCAAATTCGTCAACAATTGTCATCTAGTTCAGCTCATTCTTGTCCTACTTTGAATAGGGACGAGGAAATTCTTCGTCTCCTCGAGTAGCCAATAGGTTGTTGAGGGCAGTCAATGTATTGTAGGAAGCATGTATAGTCTTATGTAAAACGAGTGAATTCCAGTCTAAAATCATGTTCATTCTATGGTAACTTCGTCTCAAATATCACTCTAAATAAGCCTTCGTACTCAATGAACCCAAGCTCCCCCTTGGCAGATGACCGGAAGGTGGCTGATACGCCCGTGTCCCTCGAATTCTTAGCCGCAGTGACAAAGAATTCCGCGTCGGCATCAATAACCCATTTGTTGACACTATCGTCCCAGTACGAAACGCTGACCTTGTCCAATACTGTCGTAGCGGTGCAGGTCTCTCCTACCTTCACGAAGACCTTATCGTAACCCTTGAGCTCCCTCGAGGGTCTTCCCAGTCTAGACTTGGTCTGGCTGACATAAAACTGAACAGCCTCCTTGCCATCACGAGACCCAGTGTTGGTGATGTCAACCTTGACTTCAATCCTGCCGCCCAGACCCAGGACTTCCTCATTGATACGGATATTGGAATACTCAAACGTTGTGTAGGATAAACCAGCGCCAAATGGGAACAACGGCTCAATCTTACGATGGTCGTAGTAACGGTATCCAGCATAGATACCCTCTCCATAATGCACAACGTCATTCTCGCCTGGATAGTTGTCGTACGAAGGCGTGTCCTCAAGACGTCGGGGGAACGTTACTGGCAGCTTTCCCGAAGGATTCACCGATCCGAGAAGAACATCTGCAAGACAATTTCCTTGTTCTTGTCCTTGATA
The DNA here is from genome assembly GCA_037952775.1 of Clonostachys chloroleuca. Lineage (NCBI taxonomy): Eukaryota > Fungi > Ascomycota > Sordariomycetes > Hypocreales > Bionectriaceae > Clonostachys > Clonostachys chloroleuca. The sequence continues at coordinate 13,789,920 of JBANAY010000004.1, forward strand.
CCATGCCTGGATGATTGTGGACACCTGAGACTCCCAGGGCATGGCGATAGGGCTTCCAGTCTGGTTCACAACAATGGTGTTGGGGTTAACCTTGGAAACAGCGGATATCAGCTCATCCGATCGTGCCGGGAGATTCATCGACACCATGTCGCTCGTCTCTGTCTCCCACTCGTGGTCCTTGCCTACTACCACAATAGCAACGTCACTTGCTCCAGCCATGTCAACTGCCTCTTGGAAGAATTTGTCAAGGTCGCCCTGGTTCTCCAAGAAGCCGATGCGGCCACCGTCTTGTACCTCCTCGCGCTCGAGCATAGCCATGTAATCAATATCATAGGGCTTAGGCTCACGGCTGATGGATTCCAAAACGAGTTCGTACTCGCGGCCCGCCTCCATATGGACCTCAACGCGCTCCTCCGGTGAGCCGTAGCTCATGAACAGCGCCGACTTGGGAGACCACCAATGTCTCTCAATATCAATGATAACTTTGCCATCTAGGATGAGCTTTCCTGGCCCGCAAGAGGACAGGGAGAACTGGTGCAGGCCGGTTGTCTTGGGTGTTACAATGCAGCGTCCACGGTAGGAGTACCTGGTACCGGTTGTGAGCTCGGGCGGCAAACCATCGTAACAGACCAAGTTGGAGCTAGGTCGGTTCTCTACCATGAAGGGCTCGCCTTCATGTTGCATGTTTCTCCAGAAGGAGAGAAGAAATCCGTTAGCCCCCGTTGATGGATTCTTCATGACAGCTGGGTCCAGCAGTGGGAGGTATCTATGGGCAGGGAAGGCGGCGTGAGTCTGCAACTTAGCCGTGGGGAACTTCTGCGATAGCTCGGTCTTGAGCGACTCGTACGGTGTCGTTCGGTAATGCGGCTCGAGATTAGAGCTTCCGCCACCAGTTGCCACTGATCTGGCCGCGTTAGGGCCGATGATAGCGATCGTCTTGTTGTCCAAACTTTCAAGCGGAAGAATGTTGGCCGAATTCTTGAGCAGAACAATACCTGGTCTCCGTGTTAACGAAACGAAATAGAAATTTAAAAAGGGCACAGTCACCCACCTTCTGCTCCTGCTTTGCGTAAAATTGCTCTGTGTGCTGGCAGATCGGTTGCCTTCTCTTTACCCTCCTTCCAGTCTAGGATCTTACTCTTCCCAGTTCGCTCCAGCAGCCCAAGGAGACGGCTGACGGAGTCATTAAGGAATGATTCGTCAAACAGCCCCTTCTTGTAAGCGTCCAGTAGGTGCTGACCTCTCCTTCTGACAGGTCCCGGCATCTCGAGGTCCAGACTAAGTTTTGTCAGCTGATTAATCCAACAACACGAAAGAATATCGCGAAACCTACCCTGCCTTAATCGATGGAACGATGCTGTTGGTACCAAACCAATCGCTCATTGCCAAGCCATCCCAGCCCCATTCTCCACGCAGAACGTCTTGGAGAAGAAAGTCACTGGCAGAGCAGAAATCGCCATTAACTCTATTATAGGCAGTCATCAAGCTCCAGGGGTTGCTATCTCGAATAGCAATTTGAAATGGCTGGAGATGAATCTCTCGCAGTGCTCGATCGGGGATCTTCTCATCGATGAAAAACCGGCGAGTTTCTTGGTCGTTTGCGACAAAGTGCTTGATACAGGCACCAATTCCGGCTGCTTGGATGCTGTTGATATATGTTCCGGCTAGCTTACCGGTGAGAAAGGGGTCTTCACTGTAGGCTTCGAAATTGCGGCCGCCGAGGGGTGTGCGAGGGATACAGACTGCGACTCCATGTAAGCAATGAATTATGGGACATTTTCAAGTTGGATCAATCACCTGTAGGCCCAAGGAGCACGTCAACCTCTTTGCTCTTGGCCTCGTCGATGAGAACCTTGCAGAGGTCGCGTACAACATCGTTATCCCAAGTAGCTGCTATCGACACACTTGGATGCATTAGCTACTATCTATGCGGCCTCTGTCCAAAATCTTACCCCGTTGGTAATGAGGCAGCCTTCACACCATCTGTGAAAATGCCACCTCTGACGCCCACTGGTCCATCGGAGGTCTTGAGCCTGGAAATTCCCAGACGAGGGATCGGGTGCGTACGCCACAGATCCTCGCCGGCTAGTAGAAGGACCTTCTCTTCCAGCGTCATCTGGGAGAGCTTTTCTTGGGCCCATTGGCTTGCAATTTTGGTGCCATTGGTAGCACCGCCGTCGCCGTTGGAAAGGTATACTTTAGTCATCGTCAATGGCAAATTTCGCAATCCTTGGGCAAATACTAAGGATTGGTTATGTAAGGCTGAGAGGAAGAAAACAAATAGGAAAGAAAACTGGTCTGCTCTTAGTCCAGAGGTCAGAGGAAAATTGAGCTGCCCTTGTTTCTTTTGAACGATTAATGATTAGCGACTGACAGCACTTTCGGGTTCCCCGTAGCTGATCAATACCCGCCATAATTGCCTGACCTCATCTTCTAGAGGCCGGGGAGAAATGGACTGGGGCCGGTGATGCATTACAAATGGGCCTGTTGATCGTGTGGGGAGTGTCAGCGGTTGGCATCGGAGTCAGTCCGTCTCTCCCCGTCCAAGCCTTGCCCCCCCCCCTTCCCCCCAGCCAATAATCTTACCAGTTTAACCTCGGCCAAGATTCAGTACGTTTCCGATGGCAAAAGTCATGAATAAAGAAAAAGAGAATAAAAAACTCACTCGTTAGTGAAGTCATGAAGATAACGGTATGGAGACGAGGTTGCTTACTCCCTTCGAACGCTCTTGCCGTGAACCTCACTCAGCCAACCTCGAAACCGTTTTCCCCGTGGCTCAGGAGAGAGAGAAAATATCAAAAAAAATCCTACAAAATCGATACGGATATCAGCAACAATCATGTATCGAGCCAATCGCAACGATGAGATAACTATCGCCCAGGAGCATCGCTCAGACTCGGATCTCGATGTCCTGGCCCACGAGAAAACAAACATCACGGAACCCGATCAAGCCGTCGCCGGCATTCAACCCTCCGAAAATTCCCAAATAGTTCAAGTCATCGGCCTCGAAGCTCTACTTCCAACCTTCTCCCCAGTTGAGGCACTGAAAGCGAACGGCATTATTGATGATCAACTCGCCTCGGACATCTCGAACCTACAAGGCTTCCAGTCGCCATTCGCGTGGAGTAGACGAAAGAAGATCACCGTACTCTCTGGGGCCTTCTTAGCATCTTGCCTTGCAGCATACGCAGCCGGCGCCTACGCTCTCGCCTCTCAGCCGCTACGAAGCAAGTGGGATATCTCCGACACCGAGTTCAATGCGGGCATCACAATGTTCGTTTTGGGTTTTGGGTTCGCTCCTATGATTCTTGCCCCCATAAGCGAAGCGCACGGTCGATACTGGGTCTTTTGCGGTTCCGGATTGGTCTTCTTTCTCGGACTGGTTGGTTGCGCTGTGACGGACTCCTATGCCGGCATGTTGGTATCCCGATTTGTGGTTGGTAGCGGAGCATCAGTCTACGCGACACTCACAGGTGGTGTCGTCAGCGATCTCTACCACAAAGAAGACCGGAATACACCGATGTCTCTCTACTCTCTGAGCATTATGATTGGCACTGGTCTAGGTCCACTAATCAGTGGCGTCGTCGTTGATCACCTTGGTTGGAGATGGATCTTCTATCTTCAGGCTATCGCTGTAGGGTCTACAACTCTGGTAATATTCCTATTTTTCAAGGAGACTCGAAGCAATGTTGTCTTGAGAAGAAAGTGTGTGAAGATGAATAAGCTTATTTTAGAGAGCAGTTCAAGTACATACCTGCTAGAGTTTCAGCCTGCCTCTGAGGAACGCAAACTCGACATCAGCATTATTTGGCGGAGCTTTGCCTTCCCTTTGAAACTACTGGTAACGGAGTCTGTGGTGTTCTGGTTTTCGGCTTGGGTTTCGTTTGCTTGGGCTATTCTATACATGCAGTTCAGCAGTATCGGGATAGTCTTCAGAGACGTGTACGACTTTAGCAGCACACAGGTCGGTGCTGTCTACACGGCTGTCATTGTTGGTTCAACCATCTCTTGCTTTTTATCTATTGCTCAAGAATCAGCAATGTACAAGTTTTACCCTCAACGCATGGCTTCCCCGGAGGGTCGACTGCTCGCACCCGGCATCCAATCCATCCTGTTGCCTGCTGGACTTTTCTGGTTCGGGTGGAGTTCTGGGTCAAAGTCACATTGGATATTGCCTACAATGGCAATTGGGTCGTGTACGATGGGGATTTTCAGTATTTATCTGGCAGTTTTCAACTATCTTGCCGATTCGTATCATCGGTACGCATCGTCTGCGTTAGCTGCTCAGAGCATGTGCCGGAACATATTAGCTGGTATATTTCCTCTATTCACAATGCTCATGCTGAGAGATTTGGGATATGGCGGAGCAGGTAGCTTGCTTGGGGGAATAGGGTTGCTTCTGACAGTGATACCGTGGCTACTATCGTTCTATGGTCACACGATCAGAGCACGGAGTCCATTCGCGGGAGCACTGATAACATCTTAAAAAAGGCTCACATCTATTAGAACTCAAACTCAAAACGTAAAAAATAATGTTAATAAACCCATATGATCATTTTCCGTCGGGCTTTGTTAGTATCTACCCCATTTCGCATACTACCCTTGTCCCAAATCAAATTGAACTCTCTCTGGCTTTGAGACTGGCTGTTTTCTCGCCAAGTTTTCTGTAGACTTTCAGGACTCAGTGTATTTATTCACGGAACTTTCCTTACGATGCTGAAGTGTCATAAACAAGCCATGGCATAATAGTCCCACTAGTTTAGGTTTACATAGTTTAGGTTTACATGGATTCTTCTCGCCTTGTGATCAATATTCTATGACCTTTACAGAGCCAATGGTCCAGACGGGGGGACACGGACCTGCTCCGCCGTTTGTTCAACTCCTCGGGGCTGGTCCGTCTGTCCCCGTCCCCGCTCCCAGTCAAGCTCAATGAGGCTAAACCTGCAATACTACTCACGGTAGAGCATTTTCTGGGGCCCCAAATGACCAGATTTTCAGGGATTCTGAAATCTGGGGTTTTAGTATCTGACAAGGTCATCCGAGTCTGCCCGTATGCGTTCAACGATGGTGTTCTGGACCGGCCGGGCCTCGTTCATGAGTCCTTCCAAGGTTTGACTCTCCAGCCTTCTTTCTATAAAGGCATCATTTATCCCCAGCAACTTCACTCCACCTCATCAATCACATTAAAAGACACGACCCGGGTGCCCCAGCAAACAACCGCCTCCATCGGTAGCAGAATGGCAGACAACCTCCCCTCCTCTCGTCCGTTGCGCTCCGTGGCGGAGATCCTTGCGAACGATAAGACATCTGTTCTGTCACTCGCCCCATCCCTCGTTCAACTTTATGCCCTTCTAGCCCCAGCCTGTCTTGTTGTCTGCGCAACCAATGGCTATGACGGCTCAGTCCTCACAGGTTTGCAGGGTGTGACAGCATGGAACAACCAATTTGGAAGCCCCAAGGGCTCACTGCTCGGTATCACCAGCGCGTCTTACCCTCTAGGTGCAATCGTCTCTACGCCCTTTTCTGCGTGGTTGTCCGATAGATACGGCCGACGCTCCTCGATCCTCATCGGCAGCTTCATCATGATCATTGGCGTCATCGTTCAGTGTGTCAGCACCACCATCGGCCAATTCATCGGTGGTCGTGTCATTGTCGGCTTCGGCATCACTCTCGCCCTGGCGGCAGCCCCTGTCCTCATCTCCGAGCTCGCTCACCCTCGCCACCGTGTCTTTTTCGGGTCCCTGTACAACACCAGCTTCTATCTCGGCGCTTTGCTCGCAGGCTGGGTAGCTTTCGGAAGCTACCGCATCCCGAGCGCCTGGGCCTGGAGGCTGCCTACTCTACTACAGGCACTCCCGGCTTGCATTCAGATGGTCTTCGTGTGGTTTCTAGATGAATCGCCTCGTTGGCTGTTTTACAAGGATAGAACCGACGAAGCTCTAAACATCCTGATCAAGCATCATGGGAACGGGAAGCTTGATGATTTGGTCCAGGCTGAGTACTGGGAGATGAAGGAGACACTCCAGGCTGAGCAGGAAGGAGAGAAGCAAAGTATCGCTCTGTTTATCAAGACCCCAGCCAACCGTCGACGGCTCGCCATTCTTGTCACTCTAGCCGTCTTCGGTCAATGGAGTGGAAATGGCCTCGTAAGTAAACCACCCAAGAACCCTTTAGCTTTGATCGACTAACACAAAGCCAGGTGTCGTATTACCTCACCAAGATCCTAGCAAGCATCGGAATCTCAACCCAACGAGAGCAAACAATGCTCAACGGAATAATCAGCACGGTCAACTACGCCACGGCCCTCTTCGCAGCCGTCCTATCGACCAAGATCGGCCGCCGCCCCATGTTCATCGGGGGCGGCATCGCCATGTTCCTCACCTTCTCAGCTTTGACTATCAGCATCGCCGTCTACAACGAGACCGGTTCAGTGGCCGCGAGCAAGTCCGGGCTGGCGTTCATTTTCATCTACTACACCTCCTTCAACATCTGTCTAAACCCGCTGCTCTTCCTCTACCCCACCGAGATTCTACCATACAGGTTACGTGCCATGGGCCTCAGCATCCTCGTGTTCTCAACAAAGGCCGCATCTTTCTTCAATCAGTTCGTCAATCCGATTGGTATGGATTCTCTGGGCTGGAAATACTACCTGGTGTATGTTGGCTGGCTTCTTGTGGAAATTTGCGTCTTTTGGCTGCTCTACGTTGAGACCAAGGGGTACACTCTTGAGAGAATCCAGGAGGCGTTCGGAGAAGATATCAAGTTCGACGGTCCAGAGGAGAAGAATGGACCGACGGTGGTCGATACTGTGTTTGAAAACAAGGGTGACGATGAGTCCAGCTCGCATGTGGAGAGGGCAAAGCATGTCTAGGCTCAAACCATAACTGCGGAGACTTCTGTAATCTTATCTGAGATAATTAACCTGTTTATAACTTTCAGCCAACCTTCGTTAATATATTCACTCCGTGAACTCTTCCCAAGCTGACTGAAGATTTGTGCTTGGATTTGGCAAGACGGCGTTGCTTCACGCACCCAGTTGCCAATTGGTGAGTTGAAATAATAAACGACAAACATGTGACCATTAGGTTTGATTATTATAAGCTCTGATCATGGACGTCAAACAGCTAGGAGCATGCTGTTTCCCAGCAGAGGACTGAACCAGTCACCACGTCTCATCTGCACTACCTCTGATGTGTATTCAGGGCTGGGCGATCTGAAAGCGCAATGAACTCGCAGTGAGAACTAACAAGAATCCTACGCCCATCCACACATAGGGTTCATTCTCATAAGGTGCGTAATGGCTGTTGAAACTTTTGGCGCTCCCAAATGCACAACTCTTCAACCCGATTTTCACAACCGCCATTAGAATCTGTGCCGATCAAAGAGGAGCATTAGTAAAAAGATATGACACGGATTCACCGTTGTGAGTCCTGCGAATTGCCTACGAACAGGTGAGCTAATAAAATCATCGTCAAATCATTGTGTCAGACCTACCTCAGCAAGAGTCCCTGATACGTCAATCACCTTGAGCTTAGGGCACCGTTCGACCTTATCGCCGACTTGGTTTGCTTAGTTAGTTCATCGACTTTGTGAGAAGGTAAAAGGGGGAATGAGAGCCACTGGACATAGCCTGGCCTATAACTTCATGGAAAACTTACGGGGTACAGCTATTGCATTCATTAGCGACGGATCCATGGCATACTATACAGAGAGGGCTTACTGTTGGTGACAACTAGGCCAGCGAGGCAGGACTGGTTGATATTATCAATAGCGTTGCCGCTAAGAATACCGTGAGTTACGATGGCGTAGACCTGACTGGCGCCATGCTCATTCAAGGTAGCTGCGGCCTTTGCAAGCTGCAGGGGAAGACGTCAGTGACATTCAAGAAGTAGATTAAAAGACGATTGGAGCCATACCGTCCCGCAGGTATCTGCAATGTCATCTACTATGATAGCCACTTTATCCTGGACATCACCGACCAGAATCATACGGCCGACGACGTTGGGTCGCGGGCGTTCCTTGTGAATAAGAGCAAAGTTGATCTTCAAGCGATCAGCAATGGCCGCGGCACGCTTTGCGCCGCCAGCATCGGGTGAGACAATGACGCAGTCGTCGAGGTTGATGTTCTCCTGGATCCATCGAAGCACCGACGGCTCGGCGTAAAGATTGTCCACCGGCACGTTGAAGAAGCCTTGGATTTGAGAAGCATGCAAGTCCATGGTAATGACATGGTTCTAACGAAGGATATCAGAACAAGAGCTCAATGTGGGTCAAGGAGGGACCAAAGTTCTTACACAGCCAGATACTTGCAGCATGTTGGCCATAAGCTTCGCGCTGATAGGGGCGCGGGACTTGTCCTTCTTGTCTTGTCTGCTGTAGGGAAAGCTGGGCAGGACCACGGTGATGCGTCGCGCCGACGCGCTGCGGCAGGCGTTGATGAGGATCATGAGCTCCATCAGACCGTCGTTGACCTCCCCAGGCGCGGTGGACTGGAGGATGAAAACATCTTCGTCTCGAACTGACTCGCCGATGGAGATGCTCATTTCCTGGTTGGAATATTTGACATGAGTTGTGCTGGCGACCCGCGTCCCGAGTCTGTAACCTGTTAGCCCAATGCCCCATCGCACCCACAGCAAAGTGTCGGTCCACGGCTGAGATGTTGCCGGCCCTGTTTCGCTTTCGTTCCAGGGTGGATGATGGATGGGGCTGCACGTACCGACTAGCCATCAAAGTGCCAAGCTCTGGGTGGCCGCTGCCAGCAATCAATTTGATTTCGTTGGCCATCTCTGCTCGCGGTCGTGGGGGAGCTGAAAGCGACGGGAGGAAATGCAACGAGAGCTCTTTGATCAAAATCCCTCTGAAAACCCAGCAGCGAGGCTCTGCACGAAGAATTTGCTCAGCCGCCTGCCCTGCGCATATCGCTCCATATTCTAATCGCCCTGCTCCAGTGACGAGAGCCGTCAGAAACCGACCAGAAGTCACGTGCAAGACCAAGTCTGTCACTGACCGCCTTGCTTTCTGCCTATCTCCAGCTTGACAACTCTATTTTTCGCTTTTACTAGTATTTCACTGTGGCTTGAAGAATTGCCTTGGGGGGCAAACTATAATTTCTTATTGTGCCAAGGAGGATATAAGCCTTCCAATTTCAGTGTGCCTGGTGCTGTCGCCATCGATCGCCCACTGGCTTAATTACATCAGCCTGCATCCAATGCATGTGACTACCCTAGAGCTGTTGCCTCAAAGCAATCAAACCTCAACCTACTAGGTATCTAGAAGTTATGAAGAATTAATTAGACATGATTTTTGCTTTTCTATGACTATTTTGAAGTTGATTTGTTACTGAATTTGAATTAAGGCATGTCCACCTAGGAAGAAGTGGTATTTAAAGTTGCGGCAGGGTAACTACCCAAAGTTCGATTAGTTCTGAGCGAAACTGAACCCGGGATCACGGAGAGCGGCATTACTAAATGCCGAGACAGCCACTTAAGCCACGGTTCAGCCTCACTAAAATAACATTGAAGCTAAGAGTAAGGGGCACCGTGAAGAGCGTATTCATTAAACTCACACTTTCTCTCCAATGACGACCTACGTAGCTCTATTACGTGGCATTAACGTGGGTGGCCGCCGCAAGGTGCTCATGGCGGATCTGCGCGAGCTTCTCTCGTCCCTTGAGTTGGACAATGTCCGGACCTATCTTCAGAGTGGGAATGCAGTGTTCACGGCATCGGAACCCCTAGAAGAGGTTCACACGTGTGTTGATAAAGCCATTTCTGAACGATTTTTCAATGACATACCCGTATTTCTTCGGTCCGGGGAAGATATCGACGCGCTTATCAAGAATAACCCCTTCGTCTCCGAGTGCGATAGCCTACCTAAATCTGTCCATGTGATTTTTCTCTCATCGCCGCCAGAGGTCGAGAAGGTCAAAGAACTGGATGTATATGCAACGAGGGAGGAGAAGATTGTTGCCTATGGTGAACACCTCATTGTGCATTTCCCGAACGGATATGGGAAGTCGAAGCTCACGCCGACGGTGGTGGAGCGGATTTTGGGGGTCTCAACCACTGCTCGCAATTGGCAGACCATCATGGCATTGCAATCAATGATGGAGGACGACGCTTGATGGATCTTTGGAGGTTTCATGGTTCACCGCATTTCACCGTCCCCATTCCATGATTCAAGGCTTGAACCTTAAACCTGCTCAAGGTTCTGACTCGTATTGATGAACGCTTAAACTCGTAGCAGCAGCGGCAGATGAGCTGACGATCAATTGCTGTATGTTTGTTGAGCAGAGGACGGTTACGCGGCACTGGTTTAAGCGAAATTACTGATTAATGGAGAGACACTCCATCAAGAATCAGCCAATTGTAGGGGTCATTTCATACCTAGTGCCCAATGCCTGTTTCAGAGATCCTCCGTATCTAATTCTTCAACCCCATCCTGCAGGTCTTCAAGTTTGGAGTTGTCTGTGAATTCAGATAGAGGTTGGGAGCATGTAATTTGAGAATGACATTGATCAACAATGGGAAGGAAAACCAATTCAATTGTTCCGTGGTCGACTGACTATAAATTCCTCAGTGCCGTCGTAACCTTGGTTTCAACTAGGGTTCATTTCTTTGGGGCCTTACCAGTTTCACATTTCGGTAGCTCTGCTCCGAGCCTTTGTGAGGTTTAATGAAACGAATCCCTGATAAATGTCTGCTTATCGTCTCCACGATCGGCTCGCATATTATTTAATAGCCAGAGCCGCAGCCAAGCTGCGGTATGCATTGAAGTTGGTTGCTGCGATTTATCAACCTCCGGGGACATTCTTTAACTTCGATTCTCAACAATCATGGCTCCCTCATTCGTGGCCCTTCTAGCTGGCCTAGCATGTATCGGCTCAGTTGCAGCGGAGCTGTCAGGAACAGTCGGTCCCACCACATCGCGAGCCTCAAAGGCGGCAAAAAAGCGGTGCAATATCATGGATTATGGAGGTGTGGCATCGGCGACGACCGATAACGGGGAAGCAATCAATGCCGCATGGAAGGCCTGTGCTGCGATAGGAGGCGAAGTCTACGTTCCGGAGGGAGATTATGGGTTGGGCACCTGGTTGACGCTGTCGGGGAGCAGCATGTCATTCTGCCTTGATGGCACCATCCACCGTACTGGAACCGCTGGCGGTAACATGTTTATGTTCAAGCATATCACCGATTTCGAACTTTATAGCAGCACATCTAAGGGAGCCATCCAAGGATATGGCTATGAATATCACAAAGGTCAGTGTTTTTATCTGTATGTTAGCCATCTAAAATATGCTGACAATGTTTCAGACAACACTTACGGCGCACGAATCTTGAGATTTGCTGATGTTAATGATTTCTCTGTTCATGATATCTCGCTCGTGGACTCGCCCGCCTTCCATTTCAGCCTTGATACTTGCACAAACGGGGAGGTGTATAACATGGTTATTCATGGCGGAAATCGAGGAGGATTGGATGGCATCGATGTTTGGGGTACGAACATCTGGATTCATGATGTCGAAGTTAGCAACAAGGACGAATGTGTTACCGTCAAGAACCCATCGGACCATCTTTTGATTGAAAATATCTTCTGTAACTGGTCTGGCGGCTGCGCTATGGGTTCTCTGGCTACTGGTACAGGTAAGAATCTTCTCAATCCTCTTCCCCGACGTTAGACTCACCTCAGACAGACATTCATGACATTGAGTACACCAACGTGTACACCCACAGCTCCAACCAGATGTTCATGTTCAAGTCCAACGGAGGAAGCGGTACAGTCTCAAATGTGGCTTTGAACAACTTCATTGGTCATTCTAACGCCTACACCCTGGATCTCGATGCGGCTTGGTCCAGCATGTCTACCGTCGATGGAGACGGTATTCTTTACTCCAACCTTACTTTCTCCGGCTGGAGCGGCACTTGCGCGAACGGAGTCCAGCGAGGACCCATCAAGTTCAATTGCCCTGCTGACGTCCCTTGCGCTGATATGGTGGTCAAGGATTTCAACGTCTGGACTGATACAGGATCCAAGGTTCAGCACGTCTGCCATAACGCTTACGGAGAGGGAGCATGCCTTGCCTCCGGAGCAGCTACAGCAACTTACACCAGCACACAAACAATCACCACATCGGGTGATTACTCAGTTCAGACTATGCCAGGTGAACTCAGAGCTGGCCTCGGTCTCACTCAGTCTATCGCTATTCCCACTATACCTTCGTCATTCTTCCCCGGAAAAGCTCCCTACAGCCCGCTTATGGGCAGCTCAGGTGGAAGCTCAACTGCCGCCCAGGAACAGGAGCTGTCAACTTCATCTGCGGCCTCCCCTGCCGCTTCTACCACTTCATCAACGGCAACCGCTGTTGCATCTGAGGACCCCACTTTCGTTACTCTGTCTTCCGATGTCTCGACCGCTCGTTCATCGACGCCCTCTCAGTCTAAGTCCTCGGCATCGACTCGCCCTGCGGCACCAATCTCATCTTCATCCGCTTCTAGAGTGAGCTCCGCGCCATCTGCCGTGCCAACAAAGGCGTCCACGTCATCTCCAGAGCCGGCTAGTACCGGCTGTGGTCGACACGGCTCTCGCTATCGATATAACCGCCGCTCACATGCTTGAGAATATCTTAGATGGAGCGTATGAGTAAAAATTTTGAATAAAATAGTTTTTATTTCGAGGAATATGAGCCAAGCTGGTCTTGTTGTGGGGTTTAACAAGGATGGCATGTCATCGTATTACGTTTATGGTGATTTGGAATGATATGTTTCCAGCTGCAACTACCCCCTTGTTCCGATGTATATGAATTGAAGTTACGTTTGAATTGGCATCCTGAAAAGTTATGAAGTGATGATTCGTTGGGAGTGCGGAGCTTCACAAGCAATGAACTAAAGGTTCTCGTGAACGTTGCAAACTAAAAGCAAGGCTCCCTGTCTTCCTGAGGTAGCATTCCATTCTATGTTTTCACTATGCAGGTACATGTGAGTCAACAATTGATAAGAATGCCCACTATTTGTCAATGGCGTATCTGGCATCGGGCCTAGATGCCTATGAGATTTCATATCTGAATAATCGTTAATATTCACACCCCAGCTAATGTATGTTTGACTAAGATTATTGTTCCTTTCTTTTCACATGCCTTAGCCATATTTTACAAAATTCGTCACATTTGGCTTTCTAAAATTATGTTCATTACCATAAAGGATCAGCGAGGGACTATGATTTGGTAGGTCTTTATCCTAATCAAGGCGCGTATGCTTTGGCCGAGATGTGAGAACTCTATGATTTCTCATTGTGTTTAGATGTTGGGTCTGGCGTCTTCCATTGCTGACTTTTTTAGTAACACTCGAACTCTCATCTGTCGTGAGAAGCTTATAAATATCAAGTGTGGCATGTTCGAGCCGCTATCCATAATTTCTTCGCCAATATTGGTGAAAGATGACTGACCCAATCCTTGTTGACCACGAATAGGTGGTTATCACGGATCGGACCGTTTAACTTTTTTATCAGAGGGTACGAAACAAAGGTCCCTCATCCCCTGGACACACACATTAGATGCAAGAGCTTTTCACGCCCCGCTCTTCACGGATAAACTGAGCCGTAACTAAAAGGCTGGGCAATTCTAGGCATTAGTTATTGAAACGATGTCGATATTCGTGTCTAGAATCAGCTGTCCGTGAACCAAGAACCCCGCCATGGATCTATAGGAGCTGAAAATTCGGTCCCTTGCCAAGCTTCGTCAGCCACCATCATTTGAGTCCATTTAGTTCGGACCTGCATTTGATTGGCCCAACGAGATATCAGCCGTCTCAACTGTAGCAATTTCCCTCGGCCTTTTCATGTGATGATGAGTCCGCGTAGACTTTGCTGCCGAAGTTGAGCGTACCTGCGGGCAGAACACGGACTACTGGCTGGGCGAGAAAACGCCACTAACGGTCACCTTCCATTGTAGGGCAAGCCATTGCCGCAAACTGAGAATTCATAACCAGTTGCAGGATTAGCGTGCCATACATTCGTCTCGATCAGGCTTTGTTCCTTTGGCCCGCGAGGATTGAGTTGGCTGAAGATGATTATTGAACAAGAGAGGTCAACTTCGTATAAGTTTCGAAGAAAATAACCCCTGAGTGAACTGATATTTTCTAACTTGAATTCATGAGATGAAAGCCGAGACCGTGGAAGTACACGTGCTACTATGTGTGGTAGGGCGGAAGGTCTGGGGATTCCCCGCGTTAAGTCTCACTCACCATCCTAATTTGGATAGTCAAATAAGCGGCTGGGGCCACATGACTTGGATATGAGAGCCGGATGGGGAGAGGCGGGTGTGTTTTCGCTTGTGATACTGAGCAGTTGAGTCTCTACCCCATGGGGTCGCTCGGCAGTGTGAGAGGGTGTGGATGGGTGGTCACGATGCCTCACTTGACAAATATATGGTGACCGGTAATGATATAAAGAAATGTGCATGGTTTCTCGTGTATAAATACCAAGCATTCGGAGGATGTGAGCAGCAGAAACATTCTTGCATCTTTCCAAGCGCACCAGGCTTCTGAGCTTTGATTTTCCAACGCTGCATCATGAAGTTTCTCTACGTCGTCCAGACCTTAATCGCCCTCGCCTTGGCTAAGCCATTGCCTGAGACGGTTGTGGAAGTTGACCTGCAGAATCGAGAAGATTCCATCGGCATATCCTCTGTCCTTGTGCGTGATGAGCTGCGCAATGGCGGCAGCGCGTGTCCCAAGGCCATTCTCATCTTTGCTCGAGGCACAATGGAGCTGGATAACATGGTAAGGCCCAGTGGAGCAAGATTGCCTTTTGGCAGAATTAAACTGATCAGTTGTTTTGCTTGCAGGGTTTATTGGTCGGGCCAGCTCTTGCAGGTGGCTTAGAAGGTATCCTGGGTTCAAACAACCTCTGGGTCCAAGGTGTAGGTGGCCAATATGCCGCCAACCTCGAGGGCAATCTGTTTCCAGATGGAACACCTCCCAAGGCCATCCAGGAGATGCTTAGCCTGCTCCAATTAGCGGACACCAAGTGCCCGAACTCTAAGATTGTTACAGGGGGGTATAGGTAAGCATTGCCTTCGATGGGCCGAGTTGTAACAAGAAAAGGCCGAAAACTAATCTGCTTACAGCCAAGGTGCTGCACTCGTAGCTGCTGCTATTCGCGACGTCAAGGCTTCCATTCGACAAAAAATTGTGGGAACCGTACTCTTTGGGTATACCAAAAACAAACAAAGGAACGGGCAGGTAGAAAATTACTCAACTGATCGGCTCCGGGTTTATTGTAACCTCGGAGACTTGATTTGTGAGGGGACGTTGATTGTTCTACCACCACACCTTCTTTACGGAGTTCAGGCTGCTGGCCCAGCAGCCCAATTCCTCGCCAGCAAGATCAATTAGTAATTCCTTGATCGATGAACGGCAGACTATGGTGCCGTCCACCTAGATATGAATACAAGTGATCAGATAGGAGGTGCCTGCGCGGCAGGACTGATAAGTCTTGTTTGTTACTTATGAGACAAAAATTAGTCGGATATTTTCAATAGGATCTGTAGAAAAGGAACAAGCTCTTCAATTTGTTTTCTAGCCTTTTTTCCCCAAGCGTATAGTGCCATACCACCTACTTAACAGACAGAGGGTAAGGTGATAGCGAATATGTTCTAGTCTTTAAGGACCTTTTTATATACAAAATAGTTTTTGACTACGTACATCTTGCTGTTAAACCTTGATTCTCCTTGGATAAGTAAGATCACTGCTTGTTTGCTGCGTTGAGGGTAGTTGCCATGGTCTGGATATCCGCAGGAGCAGCGTCGGGGGTGATCCAGTGGTTGGTAGTGAAGACAGCGGCACCAATTCCCCTGGCGACAATGGCTTCGGATGCACTCAGCAGACTTTCACTGTTGGCAGTGGCGAATCCGTTGCTTCCATGGAACCCGTGAACGAGAATGGCAGTCTTCGCGTAGTTCTCAGTACCGACCCAGTCCTTCAGAACGTTGTCAATGCTCGTGCCGTAGCCATCCTGGTCATAAGGAGTATAAGATCCATCGCAAAGGTCTTCGCCGTTCGAGGTCGGGGACCAGCAGGTCTCGAAGGCCGAGATGTAGGTTGGGTTGAGAGCAAAGTAAGAGTCGAGGATATTCGGTGTAGCTGGGAAGCCAGCGTTGTAGACCACCGAGTCGCCAAGGCCGTTCAGCGAGCGGATATACTGCGTCAATTCCGACATGTATTGCACGCAGGAACCATCATTGGGTGCCTCATCGATAAAGATACCACCCACTTTGACTCCCTGCGAGTTCCAAGAGGCCCACTGGGCAATGTCTGCTTTGACATCGGCGATGGCACGCTGGCAGCGGGTGCAGTGCACATATCCGACCAAAGACACGTTGGGCAGGTCTGCGAGCAGTTTGCCTCCAGCAGCCCAGTTGGGTCCATCAGTAGTGCCAAATGGGCTCCCAGGGCCGTTGCTCACATTGATAATGATGGTAGCGGAGAGCTCCGAGTTGCTGGACAACGCAGAGGCCACAGAAGACCAACTAGCACCGTTGGTTCCTGGGTAGGTGTACAGAGGGAGCAAAAGATCAGTAGCCGCAGCCGAGGCCGCACACAAGGAGAGCAAAGAGAAGCGCATCTTGGTTGAGATTTGAGCTTAGAAAGATAGGATGTAGATACGAGAACATCATGAATGAGAGAGTGTGCCTAAACTATTTATATATTAAACCTGAGAACATTTAGGGGTATAATACTAGAAATAACAGTTTCTATTCCCCGGAGTTACAACTTGTGTCCCCTGACCGTAATACCGAATGCAAGGAACCATAACTAACACCCACCTTCTTCTCCTTAATGGCACGATTTGTGTGTTCTCTGCTTACGGCGAGGGTCATGAACCTGCTATTCTTAGCCAGCTAGCAGGGTGTAGAAACAACCCCGTTCTGTGTCAGCGGCATTTCAATTCAGAGCCACATGGCAAGGATGGGGCGACAACTGCCCTTCAGTTCCTTCGGTCCCCTGCCGAAACAAAGCTGACATCAGGAACAGGGGAAATACCGACCGATCAGTCACTTGACTGCTTAGTTCAGAAAAAATTTCTCTTCCAGGAAGCTTTTGAATACAACAATCCTTGTTTTGGCATATTCTTGGCACGGTTGAGGTTATTGTGCGTACGTGAGACGACACAGCCCTGAGCAAATCTTAACGGCAGGTTTGGTAGCGTCCTGCCTTTCCCCTATCAGATTAAACATTCTTTGTCCGGAATTATGGCAATGCCGTAGTCTATTTGCAACTTTTTTCAATGTCAACCATTATTCTCATTACGTAGTACTAGCCACTCCGAGTCTTTGGGTCGGTGTGAATTCACCGACAGCGGCCAACCCATGTCCGGGATTCATTGCTTACTAGAAGATGCGGGTAGTCCGGGAAAGGTCAACGGTAATTGCCAACGTTTTAATTACCCAAGCAGGAAGGTCGCCTCGGGGCCGAACTAACTGCTAAGCCAAGGCCATCCTTGGCTAACCTCTTACCGGCTAAGTTTTAGTTAAACCCGGATGACTTCAAGCTTTCTAGACGTAGTTTGTTCCTCTATTGTTTTAACAAGGTCTGTGAACGTGGACTGCAAAATCTATTAAAGGACATAGTGAAAATATTCCCTCCTCGATTGCTTCACCCCGACCTCACAGAACCATGCTTCACATAACGCATATAATACACCATTTCCTTAACGGCTTTTGAACGACCCCCTTCTTCTCCAATATGAATTGTTGTGTTGCCTTCGGAACTCCTTGGTGGGCGCTCCCACTTGCTAGCTCGGTGCGCAGACTAGATATGTTGGTATACCAAGCAAGGAGTCAGCAAGCAGTAACCTGCTTGTGTGTATCGCTCAATGTCCCTCTGCCTTGTTGCCCAGCATAAGACCACTGATTTTGGCTTCAGTTGATGGTCAGAAACAAGGTCTGGCCGCTTATCTTGCTGTAATCCAACTCATGCAGACAGCTGGTGTATTCTTTATCTCCGAGTATTGACCAATGTTTGACTACACAGTGTACTCTGGCACTATTCTTTCCATCCAATATGAAATCAATATCTCCAGATAATCTCTCCTTTATTTTAGTTTTAATCTTCTATTACAGCTAATTCTGTTCATTAATTTAAAGGGTTTTAGACTGCTGCGATTCGGGAATCAGATGCAAAATAAATGAATGAGCCCTGTGTGGAAGGGAACCAACTCTGGATGTACGGCATATTCCTTCTAGAACTAGACGACTTGAGACTCACACGCATTACCATACTCCGCCATGTTTGATGGGGTTGACTTACTGAAACTTATCGATTATGAGCTGAGTCGCTCAGTGAGGCTGACACAGCGGAATCAGGAATCCTGCCAATCAGAAGCATTGAACGGGTCAGCTCCTTCAGCGGAATCTTACATCCTCGTGATCAATGAGCTGTCTTTCGCGGCTGCAACTCGGCTAATCCCTCATCATCACCCACGCCGGTCCAGACTCCACGTTCTTCTTGCTGGCGACAGCCAGTCATCGAAAAGAACTGTGGAAGCTCATACAAAGACCTCGAGAATTCTTCTGCGCCGGGGGACGCAGCTCGCCAGTGGAGGGGTAGCAGAGCTGCCAAGGCCCACGACGACTATGACGTTGCGTGGATCTGCGCACTTTACTTGGAGATGGCAGCTGCTCGGGCCATGCTAGACGTGACGCACGACGACTTGCCTATGCACCCGAGCGATAGCAATTGCTATATCCTGGGGAGTATCGAAAGGCATAACGTGGTCATTGCTTGCCTCCCCGACGCGCAGTACGGTACAAACAATGCAGCCAACGTCGCTGCCAACTTGTTGAGGACCTTTCCGTCCGTTCGCGTTGGTCTGATGGTTGGCATCGGGGGTGGTGTACCTACAAAAGCTGATATTCGCCTTGGTGACGTCGTTGTCGGATCGAGAGTGATGCAGTATGATATGGGCAAGATCACGGATGGGGAAATTCAAAGAACTGCTGTTCCAAGGCTGATTCCATGATCGATTGGCACTATCGTCTCCAAGTTGCGAGCGGTACATGAGAATTTTCCCAGCAGAATTCCAGAGATCATGCGAGAGAAACTCAGGGGCAGCCCGAACTACTGCCACCCAGAAGCGCCTGATCGTCTCTTTGAGTCGACGTATATGCATAGACAACTGGTCCAAAATAGTCAACACCCGAATGGCGCTCAAACTCTTACATGCGACGAGTGTGACAAGTCCAGACTACAGCCACGATATAAACGGCCGACAGCAGAGCCTTATATTCATTACGGCGCAACTGTGTCCGGAAACCAAGTCGTGAAAGACGCCTCAATCAGAGATCAGATTGCTCGAGATCTAGATGTTATATGTTTTGAGATGGAGGCCGCCGGCCTTATGGACACCCTACCTTGTCTCATCGTTCGGGGTATATGTGATTACTCTGACTCCCACAAGAGCAAGGAATGGCAAAGATATGCAGCAGCCACCGCAGCAGCGTACGCCCGGGAACTCCTTGAAATATCGCCCGTGAACCAACAGATTGTGAATGTTACAATTGGTAAGTACCAAGCTCTTGAAGTCTGTTCGATCTGAGAACTGACTGCCCCGAAGACCCATCTCGGTCTCGTAACCGTCGACACCGGTTACCAATCCCTTCGCTTTGATCAGATGGATTCCCGAAGGGGGACTATAAGAAATGCTTATGGCCCAACTTGCCGCTGCTCTGCTTGGGTCAAATACCTTTATATTCCGCACAGTCAATTTTGCACAAGACTTTGAGGACTCAAATCACCGCTCAGCAAAATATAGATCACGAACACCTCTTACTTGGGGCAGCGCAAAGCGGGCATAGGGAGATCTTGGAGCTTCTCCTTAGGAAAGGATCATCTCCTAACGAGGTGGACAGGGGTGGCAAAACGCCATTATCCAGAGCTGCAATGCACGGTACAGCCGCAGTGGTGGAAACTTTGGTTAACCACGACGCAAATGTCAATGGAGAAAATATCGATGGGTTAACGCCACTGTCACAAGCATTGATGAATGGTCACGGGGAGACGGCAAGAATACTGATAAAAAAGGGGGCTAGAGTTAATACCGGCGTTAACGGCGGCTGGACTCCGCTACTTCTCGCCTTGAACAAGAATCACGAAGCTTTGGCGAGACTCTTGGTTCATTCTGGGGCAGACATCAACGCCACCACAAGTGTAAGTGGCTGGACACCGCTCTTACTAGCTCTACACAACGGCTACAAGGCCTTGTCCATACTCTTGATCGAAGAAGGGGCAAATATTAAGCCTACCACTTCCCATGGCTGGACTCCGCTGTTACTGGCTTCGAAGGGCGGCTCATTAGCGCTTATAGATCTGCTGGTAAAGCTAAAGGCAGACATCAACCTTCCAAATCAATATGGCTGGACACCATTATCCCTAGCATCTGAGAATGGCCATCAGCCAGCGGTCGAGCTCCTTATCAAACTCGGGGCCGACATCAACAGCTCTGACCAACAAGGTCGCACGCCACTGTTGCTTGCCTTATATGAGGGCCACGAGCCCATGGCAAGGATGCTCGTGCAGCAGGGAGCGGATGTCACTTATAACAACTCCTTGCCGCTTGTGCTCGCCTCCAAGAATGGCTTCTATGAGCTTGTAGCCCTCATGATCCAGGAAAATGCCAACGTAAACACCGAGATTAGTGGTGGCAAAATACCTCTCCTCGTGGCTATAAAAAGAAATGATGAGAAAATGGTGAAGCTTTTGATCCAATCAGGAGCGCGTGTGAATTTCTCGACAACGTCCAGCTGGCCACCTCTGTGTATGGCCTCCCAGCACGGCTTTTTGGAAATGATACTCTTCTTATACAGAATGGAGCTCAGGTCAACGCTGCCACCCGGCTGGGCCGGACACCGCTGTACATAGCCTCAAGACATGGGTATGAGGCAACAGTCAGACTTCTAATCTTTCACGGGGCAGATATTGTGGCTCGTGCTGAAGATGGCTCAACCCCTCTGTCGGAGGCTACGAAGTCTGGTCACAGAAAGATAGCGAAGCTACTGTTAGAAGAAGAGGAGAAGATGAAATAAAATAGCATAGCTGGTTTGATCATTCGTACTGGCTTAGGAAAGATAGATGCCAGCGCGGCAGGCTTCATGACAAGTCTCCCTTGTTACTAATGAAAGAAATGAAATTACTCTGCCTGCTCTAGTAATGTTCAATTTATCTCATGCATATAATATTGAAGTTCCAGTCTGAGATCTTCTGACCCCGGAGTGAACGGATCGGGTCGGAGAATCAGTGCGTGGGCGGAGTAGCGGAGTACTCCGACCACCTTCGATCAAAACAATCTAATCGCACGAGCCTCCAGCCCTACCTGGGCGACCAATGTGCGAGCCCCTGTGTCTACCGGAGGCTTTCGCTTTTATCTTTCTTCTCTGCAGTTCTCATGACTTAATTTGTCTTGTCGGACGCGGGACTTGGTGGTAATTGCGGCTTCGGCTTGTGGTGGAGAATCATGGAGTAATGAGGTACTCCGAACACCGGCACAACTTTCCGCACAACGAAGCCAGCCTTCTCATAGAGAGTTCGTCCAGCTGGCGTCGCAAACATATAACAATCGACTTCCTGTCGCTGAGCCTGCTCGATTCCCCAATTCAAAAGGATCTTGCCGATCCCTCGGCGTTGGTGTCGGGGGTCAACGCCGATGTATTCAAGATCTAGCGGGTTTTGTTAGCTTACAGCGACCCAGTAGAAAAGGGGAGGGAAAACCATGCGCCAGATATGTGCCGTGCCATCTTTGCCAAAGGTATCGACGGCATCGCCCCCAACAATTGAGCGCATCTCCTGATATGCGGCCAGGTCCAGCTCGGCTGGAGGCTCAGGCTCCTTAGGGTGCAGATGAACGGGCTCTCCCCGTCCGTTGTTGACCGGAGCTTCCCAGAAGGAGAAGCCCACGACCTCGTCGTTGAGCTGCTCATCAACGACGACCATCATGACGGTGCGTTCGGACTTCAGGGAAGCCCCCTTGCGGGCTTCCCGCCACGACGCAATTTTGGCATCGCCGGCGTTTCGGGGAAACAATCGGCGGGTGATTGAGTCGGTGGACGGATCAAAGGCGGCGGCGGAGATGCGACCGATGGCGGGGATGTCCTCCGCGGTGGCGGTTCTCATCCGGAGAGACATGATGATTGACTCGTGAGAGGAAAACCTTAAATGTATCTAGATCTAGACAAAAGATTGACTCGAGATTAGGCGGGTGGAAGAGTAGGAGTATGACGTCTGATGGCTTGGTGAGGTGGGAGCTCTGAGACCTTGTCTTAAGAATCGGAGCCTAGACTCAGATTGTCTAAGTGAGGCTACGGAACCGGCCTTATTAATAAGTAAGTAAGTGGCCTAGGGTCTGACAGAGCCCGTATCACACAGTTGATCTCTCCACCTGATCCACTATGTACCCTTGCCTCCTCTATTGTGAAGCAGGCAGAAGCGAGACCCCGGAGTCTGTAATTGGAAAGCACGTGTGTTTTTGAGATAGGTGTGCTTGCCCCATGGGGTTTTTGAGAGTCTTGGTTGTTAAGACCTCTGATGAGGCGAGTTGTGATGAGGCTTTCACTATCACATCGTGATCGGCTTCACGTCCCGAGGAAGGACAAGTCCGTTGTGCCGGGTCTAGCCGTGTTGCATTAGATTTGCGAGGAGATAAGACTGCAACTCTGATTTGCTCTTGTGAGATTCCAATCCAAATGGGGAAAGAAAAAGCAAATACTTCGGCTTCTGATGATTGTTGTTGTCCGATTCGGAGCAATGTACTCGGAGCCTTCGGAGTGTTGACCGTGCATTGTTTGTTTCACTTATAGGCTCTTCCGACGAGGATGCCAGTGAACATGAAAGCTGCACTCCGAAATATGATCGGCATATTTGTGACTACCTCGATAAACCGAATTGATTCTGTTTAAATTCGCCCAGCTTTCCACCTTATTCTCGACGTCAGTTCTAGGCTAAGGTGCATATCTGAAGCCGCTCACACCCTCCAACACGGGCTTAATTCCTTGGTCGGCCAGCCTGTTTTGCTTTTTCAAATACATCGACATGGAAAATACAGCAATCGAGTAACAAATCTGTAGCGCAATTGTGGACCACATTCCAGGGAGATAGAGCTGGGCAGTAGAAAGTTAGTACTGGTGACTTCTTCATATGGCACAGAATCGCCTCACCGGTGCGTCTTGGCTTCGAAACATGGTGCTACCTGCGATGCCTCCAGCGGCACCGATTGAAATCATGGCCGCCGAGACTACGCCTCTCTTTTCTGGTCGTGCCGTTTGATTCTGGCCATATGCTAATGTCCCTGGGCTGTGAACGGTTAGCGTACCTTCTTCGAATGGACGAGACGACAGAACCTACACATTAGACTGTGCGCCGAAGACTGCAAGGAACATTCTATACTCATAAGTAAAGAGAATTGGTGCTTGGACGGGCCGTACATACCCGAAATATCGAACTCCTGGTAACTCTCCGTAAATCATAATCAATAGACCAACGATGCTGGCAGACTTATTAGTCACTTGCATTATTGCCGACTCTCTCAACTTACGCAAAGCCGGATTGTAAGCATAAGATCCTTTCATGACTTGTTAGTACAATGATCCACTTTGACTCGTCTTTATAAACTTACATCCATCGGATTCGATACCTGTCCGATATCCATGCCATGAACATGCTTGCAGCAACAGCAAATATCTTGGGGCCTATTAGCTAGATAATATGGTAAACAGAAAGTTATCTACTTACATAGGGAGGGCTCGATAAAAGCTGTGACATTGCGTAGTTGAATCCCATGCCCTCGTTGAGAATGATTGTTTTGAAGTAGGACAGTGAGTACACGCTAGAAGCGGGGACAAAGTATATCAGGGTGCTGAGCACATCTGTTAGCTTGGACCTTTCCAAAGGATTTGCTGCTGTATGGCATACTAAACTCCGACCTTCCAGTCCTTCAGCATTGATAAGGCTTGTTTTATAGTAGGGTGCTCGTACTCGCGAGATACTTGGTCTGCGTGGACGCGATTTGCTGCGATGTGCTTCTCGCGTGGGTTGAGAAAGGTTGCCTTTTCGGGAACTATGATGGGTTTTAGCTTCTGAGGTCAAACCAGGTTCGACATGCGTCCAGACTCACAGTCGACGAGCAGAAACACGGCAACTATTCCGACCGCTACCGTGAATGCTCCTTCGATGATGAAAATCCATCTCCAGCCAGCTGCGTACATGCCTCCTCCTACCCGGATAAGAGAGAGAGCGTAGGCAATCTATCCGATGTGAGCTAGGTATTGCATCGGGCTGCGGTGTTACGTACGATTGGGCCGAAGCCGCTGGCAACGAGTGCAGCCATGTAGAAAAAGGAAATCCGCTTGGCCATCTCAAACTGCTTGTACCAAGACCCGATTATGAACACAGCCCCGGGAAACACTGATCGAGGTGTTAATTGATGACAAGTAACTCGAAGGTGGGTCACTACTTACGCCCAGCTTCAAAGATACCCAGGAGCGTTCGTAAGACCGTCAATGTTTGCCAGTCATGGATAACCCCCATTCCAAGCACAGAAGCTCCCCAAGCAGTTACAAGGAAGCTTAACCACCATCGGGCTCCAACGCGCCGGATAACGAGGTTTGAAGGGAGTTCGAAAATTCCATATCCTGAAATTCAGATTAAACTCTATCCATCTAATTTAGGGATAGTAACATACCGATGAAGAAGACCAGAAGCGCGACGTTGTATCTCGCCCTGTTCCATGTTGTGTCAGTACGTAAGTTTCTCAGTAAAGGGTCTGGGGCAGCCACTCACCCAATTTGCAACTGTAGATCCTTTGATAGTCCAGCAATGTATGCAAGAGAGATGTTGGTTCGGTCGAGCAAAGAAAGTCCGAAGATGACGCAAAGCATCGGAAACACCCTCAGGTCGATCTTTCTCCTGTGATGAAACGTTGGTTAGCGAAGCCTATGTACGACTCATTCGACAACAACAACGACTCACACAAGGGCTTTCTCCTCTGATTCATTCCAGTCATGCACCTCCCCAGCGGACTCTGAAGAGTTGTTTTGCATGGCATCTTCAACGAGACTGGTTCTTTGTTTGTCTTTTTCTTCCATGGCTTTTATCGTAGTATATGCACTAGTTGAGTTGACTTGAGGTTGCTGAGTTTGGTCGTTCCTGAGTTCTGGGGATATCGTGCTTATGTAGCCTCTTCCAGCGGGTCAAAGGATCCAGTCCAACGCGTACTACGAGCTTTCCACGAGCATCCTCGAATCATTTTCCCACCGCTCACCTCCCCAGACTGTCATGTGTGGGGAGGCCGGGGTCAAGGTTAACTTTTGTTCGCCTTTATGCTCTACCCCCGCATTCTAACCCCGTAAAGTACCCCTGGTGCATATTAGGTCGCATTATGGAGATAGCGTGGTGTTGTTCCATGCTGCACGAGGCATAGCTAGCAAGAATGGCGTGGAGGTCCCGTTGAGGCAATGCTCAACCAAATGTCTGTTTAACTTTAAATACTCCAATTCCTGCGTCGATTTATGCTTATTTCTAGCTTTTGAGCCTAACTTCTATCCAGCGAGTCCGTGAAAACCGGTATGGTGTAGATGAGTTTAAGGTTTAAGCTGATTATTGCGTCCTCGTGATCTTCGGAGTACTAGAGCAGTCCGACAACATACCAGAGAGCGGTTGTCTGACTTTAGTAGCCGAATAAGACCAAGAAGCCGAGTTTGGAGTATAGAATTCAATAAGATATTGGGTTGGTTGTCAACATTGTACGAGTCAGCGCCTGGATATTGCCACTGTGAGCTTCTAGACAAGAGAACTGGAAGAAATTCGTCAGGAGGAAAGAATGTGATTCAGATTAAGTTTCTTTTCGTACAGATGAGCTTGTAGGGCAACCTTGAAGAGTGTAGGATCCTAATGTTGCCCTGCGCGTTTAGAATAATTGGAGAGACTTTGGATGGTACGCGGGATCCGACATCGCACCATGCCCCCCAACGTTCTATTTCACTTTGGACGACAAAAGAAAATAAGGCGAGCACCTACTCGTCGATCTTTCTTATGTCACTGTACGCTGTAAAGACCGAGTTGTCTTCGAATCGGCTGATGTGAGGCAAACATTCAGGGGTTGTGTAAAGCCGCGGAGAACATTAACCGGTGTATCAACATCAGGCAATATGTCATTTTCAAACCCCTGCCTGATAGGTACTGCGGGGTAATAGATTTAATCACAAGAGCTACCATAGCAGTGCTTAGCGAAGTATGCCTGACTCAATGATATGGGGTGGCCTGTCATGTGGGTGACAGGAGAAATGAGACACCCGATGGAAGAATCATTATAAATAGACTCCTTTCCGCGATGAATAGAGAAATTCAGCAGTGAAAAAGAAATAAAGTGACAATATATACTGTATTGTCTCTTAAGTATGTATTATTAGTACTCAATAATTTGATAATACTGCTCGCAGGATTAAAAACAAGCAGCTTAGTTTCCATACATTGATATAAGCCTCTTCATGATGGCCATGGCACCACCACGGTAGCCCCCACCAAAAATGGAATAGTGATTCAACTGATGATATCTATCTTCCCGGTCAGTAATGTGGCACAATCAAACGAATAATCTAATCGAGTTGTTCAACTTACAGTTCATATAGCTGGATCCTGTCTTCCCATTCCTCTTTCGGCTCCGCCTTAGGCATCAGCTTTTCATACTCGCCCCAGAACTTACTATTATATCCTCCAAACATCTTCATAATTCCAAGCTCATATTCTGAATGCCCGTACACGGAGGAGGGGTCATATACGACTTCCTCGACACCGCCCTCGCCCGCAATCTGGCCCCGCGAATGGTTCCCACTCCACAAATCCCCATGGACCACGACCGGAATAATCCCTTTAACTGTTTCGTTCCCAATCAATCGGGGGACGACTCGGCTGGCCACTGCCTCCACGGCATCCGCCACCTCGCGATCTGGCCCATTGTTCCTCACCGAGGCGCGGTATATACTGCGAAGGCGATTCTCAGCGTAGAAATCGGCCCATGACTCCTTCCAACTGTTTTCCTGAGGGGTATCCCCGCAGCAAGTTGTGACAGGAAAGCCAAACATGGGCTTGTCGTAGCCCTCAGGTATTGGTGCTGGAGTCGAATGGAGCTTGGCGAGCTTGGCGGCAAGGGAGAGACCTGAGCCACCGGGAGCAGCGGAGCCGAGATCGAGGAAGTCAGTGGCGAGAAAGAATTTATTGGGAGACGTATCCATGACTCCGTGAGCGTATGATCGAGGGCAAAAGTTGGGAAGGGCATTGTGGATTGCGTTGAGAGAGGCGTGTTCTCCTAGAAATTTTTTGTCAGTCTCTGGAGACAGTTGGTGGGTGAGAGAGGCATCAAACCTTGGAACATGATGTCTGAATCCTTCCCCGAGCCAGTTTTTACGAAGAATGTCTTGGTCTCTCCGTTCACAATGCCGGAGACCTTGAATGTGGATGAGAAACCCCCACCACCATGTGAGACCATTTTGGCTTGGTCGGGGTCCAGCCCAAGGGCCTGAACGATCGCAGGATCGACTGGAGGGGCCATGATTTTCTAGCGTTCGAGTGATGAAGAATACCTTTGGCAGCTTGTTGGAGCGTGGTCTTCTTCTCGAGCCTTTTGCGGCATTTGGGGAAAGTGAGGGGTGTGACGTCAGCCATCCATTCCAACCTTGTCTTGCCATAGATGATATGAGCCCTATATTTGTGCTCGCAAAGACACAAAAAATGATGAAAAGCAATCATCGCCCTATACAATTACCTTGGGACAAGATTGTAATTTTCTCGAATAGGCTTTTGCATGGCGCAGGCTTAATCACGTCAAAGAGTGCTCCCAGACTAGTCAATAACCTTGGCAGTCGAACACGCTCACATTATAGATAGCATCTGTGACTACAAAGAGTTCTGAAAGACATCTCGTATCAGAATAGAACTTATTTTTGGGTAATATAATGCCTTGTAAAGGAGGGGAGGAGCTTGTCGCTTTCAATAGGTAGGTAGGTAGCGAAGCAAGATGCCAATGTCAGCCAATGACCACGCACACACAATGGAGGAATCCTGCCGTGATAGTCTCCAAATATCCAATGACCTAAGCACAGACTTGAGAGTTTATGCGACGAGTATTTTAGATTGGATACTTTGAAATGACACGTGAGAATGCAGAATCATTTCTGAGGCCTATGGCCGCGGGCAAACTCGCAAGAGGAAGAAAACAACTCAGCAACGGAAGGCTTATCATCCACACGGCACGTCTCTTACAACCTCCTTCAACATTGGAAAATAAAAGAATGATCAACGGATTTAGATATGGAATTTTCGTTCGTAAACTTCTTCGTGGGGATAAGACTAATTGAGAGGGCTGGGTCCGAGATTTGAGAGTAGGATCACATACGGTGTTTCACCGAAGCTCGGCGGAATATATCAATGCACCCAAAGCAGGCAGTAAAGCATAGGGCCGAGACCAGGATGAGATTATATCATCTTGAAATCATTTATTTCTATTAATAATCGTGTCTCAGTTGCAATTTTACATTTAAGGAGCCTCAATCTCGAACTACCGATCCTCTCGTCAGGTAACACTAATTAGCCCACAAGCACCAATCCCACCTTGGTCTTTTGCGAGGGAGAGCATCTACCATCACTCAGAGTTCTATCATTCATTCTAATGGCCAATATGGCTCCTGAGGATGCTAGCGGTTCTCTCGACACAGAGCAACGAGGAACCAAGGCCCTGAGCCCTACGAAGGCTGGAGCGACACCTACACAGTCAACGCCATCCACTGATATAGAAAACGAGAAAGAGACTGAAATTCGAGGAACTAACGAGTTTGACTCGGAAGAATCTGCAATTGCGGCCCCAATCGAATATCCCAAAGGAAGCCACCTCGTCCTTGTTACGACCGCTCTTGTTTTGTCGGTATTTCTGGTAGCACTAGATCAGGTAGGTACACCACATATTCTTCCCAGTTCGGATTTCACGACAGAGCCTAATTTCTATTCTTCAGACTATTGTCGGAACTGCTATCCCTAAAATCACGGACGAGTTCAAAGGGCTTCAATATGTGTCATGGTACGGCACCGCGTACTTTATGACCTCCGCCGGCTTCCAGTCATCCTGGGGCAAAGTCCCAATATACTTCAATCTCAAATACAGCTTCTTGGTTGCAATGCTGGTCTTCGAGCTGGGTAGCCTCATTTGCGGTGTTGCCCCGACAGCCACGGCCTTCATTGTCGGGCGCGCGATCGCAGGTCTAGGCTGCGCGGGCATCACAACTTGTGCCATGACCATCGTAGTCCTCAGTTCAAGACCAGAGAATGTCCCAAGGTTCATGGGCGTCATCGGGGCCACGTACAACATCGGCGCGGTATGCGGGCCTCTGATCGGGGGCGCGTTTTCGGAGGGCGTCACCTGGCGGTGGTGTTTTTACATAAACCTGCCCGTCGGTGGCATCGCACTCCTCGTTGTGCTGTTCTTCTTCCATAACCCTAGCCACTCAAAGCCGATCGACGCCACCCTTCTAGAGAAGATTGCGAATCTGGATTTGGGGGGCGTCGCTCTAGCAATGGGGGCCATCATCTCGTTGACATTGGCTCTCGAATACGGCGGACAGAAGACGCCCTGGAACAGCAGTACCGTCATCGGCCTTTTGGTGGGATTCGTGGCGATTGGAATCGCCTTTGTGGCCTGGCAGATCTGGCAAGGCGACCGAGGGATGATACCGCCGCGGGTTATCAAAGTCTTACCCATCTGGTCCACGTCCCTATTCCAGTTCTTCTTTGCTGGTTCTTACATGGTATCGCTTTATTATCTGCCGATATATTTTCAAAGTGTTCATGGGGTGAATCCGATCCAGTCTGGCGTGAGAAACCTCCCCTTGGTGATCGCTTCGGCCATTGCGATCCTCCTGACCGGTCAACTCGTCGCTAAAACACAGAGGACTGGGCCTTTGATGGTATTCGGCTCTTCTCTCGCAACCGTCGCTTGTGGTCTGTTTTATACATTTAACACCGATACCTCTACCGGAACATGGATTGGGTACCAGATCCTTGCTGGCGCTGCTTGGGGTAGTGGCTTTCAGATGGCAATCAATACTGTCCAGGCCAAAGCAAAGCCAGCCGATTTGTCAACCGCAATATCTCTTAATTTCAGTAAGTTTCTTCAAATGATCTCCCCGTACAGGAAAGAACACGAGTTGAACTAGTTCGCAGCTTTTCAAACATTTGGGGGAGCCTTCGGCATCGCGGCGGCCCAGAGTGCATTTGTGAACATCATGACGAGCAAGTTGGCTTCTACTGCCCCCACGGTTGATCCCGCCACGGTCATATTGACTGGCTCGGCCGAGATTCGGAATGTGTTTGCACCTGATCAAGTCCCTGGAATCGTGCTTGCCTACATGTCGGGGCTTAAGGTTACTTTTGCCCTGATGGCCGGATTTGCCGGAATGTCCTTTCTCTTGAGTGGTCTACAGAGCTGGAAGAAGATTTATGGCGATAAGAAAGCAAGCGATGTTGCCCCAGCCTAGATGGTATTGTATTTGGCTTCACTAGTACAAAACCCTGTTGGAGAAGGGGAAACGGTTGCGATGCGCAAGGAGTGGTCGTTCAAGTTTGTGGCGGGAAATTACAAGATTGTAAGATACCTAGAGAATCATATAGACCTTCGATTTCCTTTACTTAAGTCTAATAATATTTTTGATTTTTATTTTCCTCGAGTTATTTTCGCTTCGCAGAGCGTCTATTCGTAGAACCAACTTCATTTCTTTGTTACAAGCACCAGCAGAGAATCAAACGTGACTTTACCCATGGCCTACGAAGTCCAGCTATCTATACCCAGAATCTCTTCTGGAAGGTCTTGTTCTCGTAGCGATGTACCACCGATATTGACACCCGGCAACTGCGGCACAAAAGGCGCAGTCCCAAAGATCTGTGTCTGAGTGGCTGCCAACGCTTCTGAGGGAAAGTCCGGGGAATCCAATACCAGAAATTGGTCCATATCAGTGTCAAAGTCCGGCATCAGCGGTATTGGGCCAGAGTGCGGATCAAATTGATCTTCGTGTTGATCCTTGGAAGCCACCTGTCGGCGTTCAATCGTGATGTGACTAAAATGGGGAATGGGGATGCCAATAACTTTAGAATCTTTTCCCTCTGCTCCGCCATTTGCATCTTCATCCTCAACAGTAGGACCAGACCGAATTCTCACAGTATAGTTACGCCCTTTCGAAAAGTCTTCCTCGACAAGAAGAAGGCGTCGTAATGCTCGCTCGTTCTTTTCGTCCAGAAGTTTACCTTCGGATCCCCTCACATCGTCGGCTGCCTGAAGCATGCACTCTATCATCGCACGGTCACTGCGACGCTGGTGTGCAAAGACACTAGTAACCTTTGGGTGCAGTCGGCTGTCGAAATGCCCAAGAAGAAGTGCCATGGAGGCCAACAGGGCAATGAAGCCCAACGCACGATGGCATGCCCCCGCGCTCCTGAAATGATGGGAGGCGAGAAACCGTGTAAGAAGCTCCCGGCTTGCACTCATACAAGCGATTCTTGAATAGTCGTACTTGGGGTCAGGGTCGAAGAGGAGGAGATATGGCAGGTGGAGCTGAGTTACCAGGTTGAAGTAGAACATCTGAGCAGACACACGAGCCATGGCCCAAAACTCATCCTCGGACCCAACCTCGACACCAACGAACCTTGGGGATATCCAAAACTCTTCTGGCATGGTTGAGCCTACTCTAATGAGTTCTGCGTCGATTTCTTGTGTCAAATTCAAGTCGTTCGCTTGGAGGCCTGTCTCGTTGCGGTCTATTATCCGCGAAGCTATTACAGCTTGAAGTCGGCCCAGCTTATCCAGGGGTCCATCGGAAGCCAGCACGGAGTCAGGAGGCATTTCAGTATGGGGAGTACCCTGTGGAAGTCCAAGTAATAGGCAAAGATAGCGGTCCAGGTAGAGAATCCGAAACCAGACAAAATGGGGTTCTGTCCTGCAGGAAGGATCAATGTTTTTGACCGGGGGCGAGAGGGAGCGGTGGATGCCCATCATCTGAGCAACTAGCAATGCTCTCCTCACGACCTGCCATGCTTTTTTCAGGTTTCCATTGGTCTTGTGAAACACCGACTCGTAGATGATGCACTCAAGACACTCCATGGTGCCGTGCAATTTTTCGTTGGTGGTCACCAGAGTCGAGACGGCTTCGACCAGTCGGTTGATTATCGCGCCAGGCTCCTCGGCCAAACCATGAATGCTGTCAATGGCGGATTGAAGGAATGAACAGAAGAGGAGCATTTTCTTTGCAAGGAGGACTGGGTGGGAAGCAGGGTCCATCAGTTCTACACTTGAAGGTGGCATCTTCAGGGGTGTCAGGCCTTCTCGCTCCAGCGATCCGAAGGACGCGCTGTCTGCTAAGTGGAAGTAAAACTTGTGGCGACACATGTATTGACAGATGTTATCTGTATCTTGATGGGAAGGAAAGGCAGCTAGTAGCGCACGCGTGATTTTGCCATTCTCTGCTGATAGAGGCGGCTTTTGTCTACGAGTGTTCAATGCCACTATGCCGGACACAGATGGCTGGGCATCATTACTAGATGGCCAGGCATCATGAGGCTGATAACCATTAGCTTTTAGATCATAGTAAGGAGGTGTTTCCGGGCATCACAAACCTCCTGGGATCCCCGGTCTACTCCTTGAACCTCAGCACTCCCATGGCTTGGAATAGGAGCGTCATGAAAGCTGCGCAGAGGCTGGCTCTGAGCAAAGAGAATGGTTCCCGTGAGTGCGTTGACTTGCTTAGCCAGATCTTGAACCAGGTCCTCGACCCTGGCAATTCGATCACCAATTTGCTGGTCCCTCGGCGGGGCCAGCTCCTCGGGTAGTTCTTGGCTAGCACATACGGCACCGCGCCGACGGCAGTTGTTGCAGACGGTGTCATGGGGGAATGCAAAGACGCAACGGACTTTGCGGCGTTTGCAGTCCCAACAGCTCCGGGTCCCTTTCCTGATGTTGTGACGCCTCGCCTCGCTCTCGGAGGCTCGCGATTTGTGGGCCTCGGCGGGATCCGGATAGAGCATGTTCAAGGCTAAAGACTAATGAAGGTCTCTATTATGAAGAGGGAAGAGTTTGATATTCGGTCAGCCAGCCGAACTTGATCTCGCGCCAAACAAAGTGGACTTCCGCCGAAGCTCGGTGTTTGGCTGAAGCGTCATGTCATAGGTCGCATTCCAACACAGACCCACTCTGATATTTATCCCAGATCCTCCCAGATTGGCTCCAGAAATTACTTGAGATTAATAATAGAAGAGATCAGGCAGTCATTATGGGTTATCTTTCTCTTTCACCTGATATATTGATCTTTGTTCTTGTCGAAATCTTAGGATCAGAACTACATATATACATTATATTATCGTTCGTATAGCAGAGATCTTAGCTTCAAAAAGGACTTGCAAATGACTGGAACTATCCTCAGAGGCTTCATGAGCAAGTTTTTTTTCGTGAAGCAGCACTTTCCACGCGAGGCAAATTTTGGTGACGATCACCTCCCTGATTTAATTATTCTTGAAAATTGCCCTGCAGAGGCTTAGAAGTGGCGTTGTATAGATGACCTATTGAAATCTCTTCTAAATTGCAACACCAAGGTTACAGTCCCATCCGTCTTTGGATATCCGTAACCTGGAACCAATGATGGGACGCCAGCAAAAAAGCTATGCAGCTTATTTGGCCGGTAAGGCGTCCAATTCTCTTGGTAATTTCGCTATATAAGCAAGGGAAGGCGTTTTTTTTATAAAGCAGTGGAATGCTGCGTCTTTCTTGTTGGCCATGACATCCATTTCCAACTTGCCATGGATTCGCGACCACGCCCCGCCAACCGTGGTGAGTTTCGCATCGCCCTCGTCTGTGCTCTCCCGCGGGAAGCTGATGCCATTATCCTGCTGTTCGACCAAAAATGGGGTGAGGAGGAGGTAGAGAGCTATGGCCGTGCAGAGGGCGATCAGAACGACTACACCACCGGTCGTATCGGACAGCACGATGTTGTCTTGGCCTATCTCCCAGGCATGGGTACCCAGAATGCAGCAGCAGAGGCGGCGAGCATGAAGACTAGGTTTTACGGGCTGAAGATGGCACTCCTCCTCGGAATCTGTGGCGCAGTCCCTAGAATTGGTGATGATGATGTGATGCTGGGAGACGTGGTTGTCAGCAACGTATTGTTCAGTACGACTGCGGCAAGCAATATCCGGGCCACTTTGAAACAAGGCCGACACTCGCTGAACCAGATAGGGATCTTTTGGGCCTGATTTCTGCCCTAGATACGTACCATGTCAGGCTATGGCTAAAGGAAAAGGCGAGGAGCCATCTGAAAGTATTGCAGCACAAAGCTGCTTCGTCCGAGTCGGAGACGGGACGACGTCGCCGTGCAAGCTACTTATATCCAGGCTTGAGGAGAGACAAATTGTTCCAAGCAGACTACGTTCATAAACACGACAGGGATTGCCATAAATGCCGCAAAAGCTTCTGCGAAAAAGCGTCGAAGGCCTCATGCTCTGCTCTTGGGTGCGATAGGTCGAAGCTGATTTCAAGAAAGGTATATGGCATTGATGGCGAAAACTACGAGTCAGAGATATTCATCGGGCGAGTGGGCTCTGCGAATACTGTGATGAAATCTGGAAGGAAAGGGATCGGATTGCTGCTGCGCATGACCTTGTTACCTTTGTGATGGAAGGCGCTGGTATTCTGGACCAAGTCCCGTGCATTATGATCAAGGGTGTTTGCGACTATGCGGATAGCCACAAGAATAAGACGTGGCAGGATTTCGTCGCTGCCACAGCCGCGTATTTGATGAAAGCGGTTTTGCAGAGATACGATTGCGATGGCAGGTTCATAACACACAGCCGGCCAGTGTCACCTATGCTCACTCTCTGCCATACGATCCCATATGCCCGGAATCGCCATGTTATTATGCGCAAGGGAGTAGCACAGAGGTTGAAGGCCCTTTTACCACAAACATCTTCGTATGCCGAAGTTGCGCTTTAGGGGTTAGGTGGATCAGGGTAGGCATCTATGTTCTCATGGTTTCGTACAGAATGACTAACCTCGAGTAGAAAGACTCAAATCGCGTTGGAGTACGCATACCAGAAATAGAATTCTAGGGACACTTTTGTATTCTGGATACATTGCAGATACAGAAGCCACTCTCATGCAGGATTACCAGACTATTGCGCGTATACTCAGGTTGAGCACGGAACTGAAGGGCGAGCAGCTTTTGGAAGCTGTGTGCGAGAAGATAGTGTCCCTTCCACGCTGGTCACTCATTATCGACAATGCAGATTACATCGATTTGTTCAGGTATTCCGGGAGGAGATATACGAGAAAGGAGTGCTTGCGAGAAAATATCCCCAAGTTTGCCAAGGAGTCCGCCACAGTGGTCTGGACAAGCCGCGATGAGAGGACTGTCAACACTTTGGTTGGGCCAGGGTGTGGCATCGAAGTAGCCGGAATGAACGATTCTGAAGCCTGGGAACTATTCAAAATCACGACCAATATAACAATCACTGATGCAGATACACAAGCCAACACTGAAACTCAAAGGCTATTCAATGAGCTCCAATGGCTAGCGCTGCCCATAAGCCAGGCTGGAGCATTTATGAGGCGGGCTTCAATGTCAGCGAGCGATTATTTTGCTCTTCTCTCAGATGATAACCATCGTTGGGAGCTTCTCCAATCAAGTGAGGCGGCATCAGATCAAAGGCACTCTGGGCCTGGTGTGCCCAACAGTGTCCCGGGCACATGGCGCATCTCCATCGAGCGGATCCGACAGGAGAATGAGCTGGCTTATCATATATTGCATGTTCTTGCTTATCTTGATAACAAGAAATCTCGCATGCCATTATGGAAGAAGCAGCGAAATATCACGGCAGATGTGCCGCTCGTGACCGCACATCCTGGGCATCCTATCAAGGACAACACCTTGTGATAGACGACGATAGCCCTGGCTCACAAAGCTTAGATGTCATAGACGCTCTATCTAGGCTCAAGGAATATTCCTTCATTCGCGTGGAGGTAAAGAGAGGCAAGAGAACTTACGAGATACACAAACTCGTTCAAGATGCTGCTCGCTATGGACCACACATGCGATCACTTGCAAGCTCCTAAAACAGTACTAGGCAACAGAGGAGCTAGCAGAAAGCTGACAATGAGGCCTATCTTCCCGGAATTGCCCTACAAGTCATATACAGTCCCTTTCTGCGGAGAGAAGATAACGCCTGGCATCAGGCAGAGAATTACCTCGCCCAAGCGATGAGGATGATCGAAATAGCAGACATCTGCCGAATACCGAATCGCACAGCATCACTAATAGATCGGGTCCGACTGTTCATATCAGCCCGAACTGCCTACCCAGAAATTATGGTGTTGAAGTTGGCAGAGAAGACACTTGAGCTTCGGGAAAAGGCACTTCCGTACCAACACCCAGATACTCTCAGCAGTATGTACGATGTTGCGAGGGCGCACTACGACCTTCGAAACTACGATGATGCTGAGGGCCAGGCGGATCAACTATACCCGTTAGACTAGAGAGTATTCAGCGAAATGTTGCCCCAGACAATCCAAACCCTATTATTGAAAGCAGACGCAAGATTTAAGATCGGGCGCCGGGACGAGGCGGAACCACTATTGTCTCGTGCAACAGACCTCTACAGTCGCGCAGGCATATATGACAACACATTCGGCAAGCTATGTACCATCGTGCATGGATGCGCAACCGTCAAGGAGACAACAATGGGGCTCTGCAACTAGCGCTATCTGCTAAAGACGTTTTTCAGCAGCATCGGGCCAGTCAATATTCCATTTGGTGTATGCAGCTTATAGCTGAAATTTACATCTATCGTATGAAATATCCCGACGCCGTTTTGACACTCCGGCTGGCACTGAGAGATTCCCAGAAGGTATCCGGTACAGATAGAACAAAACTTGATGTCATGGTCTTCCTAGCCTTTTCACTCTTCTACATGGCCGATTATGACGAGGCGGAGCCCGTGGCTAGGAAAGCAGTGATAGAAGGAAAAGGCATATTCGGAGCAGCTGACTCTCAGACTGTCAAACCGCAGATTCTATTGGAGAAGATAAAAATCGCGATCAGAGATATTGATCTCGAGAGAATACCTCGAAATAGAGCATCTATCGGCCACGCCTTGAATGCAAAGTTGCCGTTCATGTGTCAAATATCAAATTGGAGGGCTCGACTTTCCCCCAAGACTCTTCTTAGCAGTGGAACTTACAGAGGCCGCTGATATTGAGAACGTCTTTGGTACGATGTATTGAAGGTTCTTTTTGTAGCTGCTAACCCACAGGAGATTTCTTCTTTCACTGTACGACAAGTAACAGTACCTGGGCCGATCCTCTCAAAGGTCTACTATGGAGTTTTCCGTTGCCGAGGCTTAGTATCCCCACGGTTTGGCTGAAATCACGCCACGGAATTTGCCCAGTACGCCTCATTGTTCTGCCTGCGGGCACACTAACCCAAAAATTGGGGTATAAGCCATCGGGGCATCGGGGTATCCACGAGTTTGACCGCCCGTTATCATGCCGATCGAGTCTGTCTACGGATGGAAAGGGAAGCGAAAAGAGGCGTGCTGCCAGGGCTCCAGTGGTGGCGGAACAACCGGCTGCAAGGATCACCGCTGCTTGCATGAACATGAGCGCATCGTTCATCTGAAGGCCAGTCTTGTGACGATGGTCCCCCTGCCAGGCGGGGCCGATTTATTTGGGATCCAAAGCCGAGACGGGCGAAATGAAGCACCTCCCTGCTCGTCAAAGGGGTCACCTGAAGCGGATCGCGCCGCAAGTAAAACATGAAGGTTGCTTGTCCTCAGGTGGTGCATCGGCGGTCTCCGCAGGTTTCCAAGGGTATGGATAGGGTATCAAGATCCTCGTTAGTGCCGTGGCGAGCTGAATGAACAAATCTTAGCATTGGTGGGCGGCATGGGCCTTGGCCTTGACACAAGCTGAACAATGCGGCCGCATTAAGTACGAAGCTGGGCCTCGCTTTCAGGAGTGCTGCCTGGGGTTTCGTCAGCAACCTGGGCTTTCTACGCTTACAGTCGGTAATATGATATGCATATCATCAGCCGTCTGGCAAAGCTGAGAGAATTGTCCCACAGTTTTTACCGCCAAGCAGAGGATATTAGTCGCTTAATTTGGGGATATGGGGCAAGCGGGTAGAAGAATCTGACGGCAATCTAAGCCCTATCAATAGACGATGGCCACGAACCAACGTGTTGGTTTTGTAGGCGGGAGGAGATGTGATGCAGACGGGGATCCCCGATGAACTCCTGCTCACCCCTGTAGGCGAACAGTTTTGCAGGCATCAGGCTCTCCACCCCCAGGTGACACAAGAGCGTGTTCCAGCGGAATGTTCAGGCCATGTTAATTAATCGCTTGGGCCTGCCAGGGTTGTTCTGACCATGCCACAGGTAAAAACAAATGAAAGTTGAAACTTCATCGGAGAGGCAACATCTGAAGTGATGAGAAAGTAGGATGGCTAAAGACAAAGACAAAGTCCGAGAGCCAGGTAATTAGACAAGATGAAATCGGGCTTTGATTTCGTTAGAGTGAGAATGCCTCACTTCACAGATAACCTTAGCCCAACCCCAATCTTGTTTCCTTCAACCCCTCGTTCAATTCGAAGCCATTGATTGACGGAAGAATTCCATATTCCAGCCTTTCAACTATCCTCTAACTGCAAATAGGTTGGCTGCTTGGCTTCTGAACAGAGTTGCTGGGGTTCGTCCGGCCACATCCATTGGCCGCGCCTAGGAGCGTATCATCCACTGCGGCATCATAGGCCGCACCACAATTGGGATCACTAAGAGTCAAATATTACTCCCTGTAGCAATAGAGATAATAAACTATAATGTGAGCTTACCTTGAGCCACCGCTTGCACTGTTAAAGTAGGAGCATATGTCGTGTGAAAAGCAGTCCTGTGTGTACGCATTTCCAAGCGCAGTGCCTGTACAGCCTGCTCCGCATCGACCATTGCATGAATAACTAGAAATTAGAGTAAGAACCTCGTATACAGCAATAGGAATTGATCATCCGAAAATCCCAAAACTTACTCGCCAGATCCGGAGGGATTTGTCCCAAAGTTACTTCCCACTGCTCCGGTCCATCGACATGACTGCCCAGCTGAGTTGGTCCATTGAGCTGTAGCCTGTTGTCCAACGGTCAAGCAAGTCACAGATCGCTTCTCAATGGCCGGAGAGGCGACGGAGAGTCCCACCAAAGTGAGGCACAGGGTAGTGACAATAAACATTCTCTAATGTCCTCGCCAACGAATGACGTATAACAACAGGTTCAAAGTACAAATGAATGCTTAGACCAAATAGCGCAGGCTAATACACTATTTATATGCAATTCGAGGGTTCCTTGCCATCTTTTCTATTTGATGAACGGCATTCATCCCCGCACCAGACTGGCAACTTCTCGGAGAAAATCTCGGAGCCAACCTCAATTTCCACACGACTTAGCAGTTGAATTACTGCAATAGGGAAACACCCGACGGAAGACGAATGGTGTCATCGGTACTGGCAACCCAATTTGGATGCCGGGCTTTTCAATAAACATATATGCAGACAGTTCAGAGCATCCGGAATTAGCCTACCGAGGTCATAAAACTCTGCTCCGCTTCAATGTAACTTGTTCGGCAGACAAATAAGACTGCGCCTAATCTAAGTTCTATGGTTAATCAGAATATAGTTGATTGCTTGCTATTTATTATCTTCTACACAATTAAATTTTAGTCTAGGCTTAATTATTACATAGATATCGTGGATGATACTCTGTGATAATTTCATCGCCGAGTTGTCGTCACAAGTCAACTTAGTGCTACATAAGTGCTACTTCTATCTATGCCAACTGAATTTTTAAATCATAAAGACATCAATGTATAAGAACTTCCACTATCGATGCTAGCTATCTTGTTTCTAGATGTTGAATGACCGATAACAAGAAATTCAGTGAGCTAACATCGAAGACATTCGGCTTCAACCACAAATGGGATATTCCACCAAAGGCGTAAAACTATTATGTCCAGATTAACCTACTAGCAAAAAAAAAAAATTTCCCTTTATATATGAACAGTAAGCCCTACGGGCTTCTTGTATTAACTTGTGAGGCAAAGAACACAGGCTTATAAGTCATGGTTCGGTTGTGAACCAGGCTTTTTCACATTAGTCGCAGCTACTCTAGCTGCTCTTGTTAATAAAGGGCATCATTCTAAATGTTTGCCCCCACAGTCAGGTCTCACTCTTAGAAACGTCGGGTGTACGTGGGAGATGAGCCACCGCATGATTCAAGAAAACTCATCCCAAACAAGAGGACGGATTCAAAGCGTATAAAAAGAAGCAACTTGTCTGTCATTGTCTGTGTTCCATGACTGAACTTAATAATGTCTAATTGGGAATTATTTGCATTAGTATGCAAAGGCATGCAAAAATGACTCACATTATCTTTATAAATAGCTGGTTACTCTCATGGCATGTCGCGTGATATGGTTCAAGGCTCATCCACACACCCACATATTTCGATGTCACCGCTGACGTGATGCTGCAGGGATATCCGGATTGAGACACTCTGAAGAACATCTAAAGAACAATTGCTGGACTTTTAGATGTCAAGTATCGGTCAAGAAGTATCCATGATATTGAGGATTGTGTGAGACAATAAGGTTACAAGTCCTGATGGCCAGCTTTGGCCACCGGACTCTATTCCTTCTTTATTCCTAAATGTTCCATCCTGTCTGACCTCACCGCTAATAACTTTCCTATTTAGCCGCTGTTTCCAGAAGGCAGCCAGGGGCTCGACAACGTACCGTGCATAGAGCCGTGCATGATCCACCTGAGAATGAAGGCTTTCACTGTAGACGATCAAACTGCCCACTTACTTCCGGGCCGCAGATTGAAGGCCGAGATGTGACAGGGCAGGGCTCATCCCCAGTGTTTCGCTTCACTTTGGCCATGAATGGTTTCAAACGAAGTTCCTCTCCTCTCACTCATCCGCGCGCATTGACTTTGCTCTTACTCCCCCAAATATTAATGAGGGTGGTCAGCTTTCTATACGAAAAAAGCGGTGTGCCAAGAAAAGCTGTGAGGTCAAGGGTTCACATTTCCAGTTCCGTGAATCACTCATCTGTTTGGCTGCTGATCATCGGTGTCGACGACTTCGGCAGCAACGGGGTCGGGTTCCACGGCTCAGCGGATTCAACGGAAAATGTCCCCGTATTCAGTCGACAATGCGCTTGAATGAAATGACAGATCTGATCGATTCACCGAAAGTCAAGCACCACCGATATTGCCTACAGGGGAGTGGGGCCCCGGGTTCTCGCCCATGGGCTAGGAAGGACTGGGCGAAGTTTGCGATCTCTGCGACTTGTTCAGGGCTAACTGGATCGAACCGGGTTGAGTTTTGACTCCATTTTCGCGTTTTTGGGCTGGTTACAGGCCATTATAGCATCGAGCTGTTATGGGGAGGACGTCTCGTGCTGTCAATATGCCCACTCCTGGCCCAGCCAGATCGCTCCCATGAGCTGGTTCTGTCTTGCGGAAAATCCCAGCTGGTAAAAATAAAGCCATCATCAGGATGCGCGTTTGCTTACCATCGCCCCCAAGAGGAACAGTGTAATGGTAAGCCACGTGGTGCTTTCCATTTTGGTTTGGGATCCGCACGATGAGGCAGGCTCACTCGCCCTGTTTATCTTACAACTTATTTCTACAGTGAATTGCTGCTGCCTTAGTTCTTCCGTCCGTGATTAATCAAGGACCGTATTTCAATCGGTGGAGGAAGATTGAGGGTTCCCCCTTGTCACTTCCAAAATAAAATAATCAAACCCCCTGCCCAATTACAGCTGTGGACCGCTTGGAAGAAGGGGTAACCCGACGATTAAGGGTTGATAAGTTCAGATGACGTCTTTCCAATAAGAATACGGAATTGGACGCAGGGACGAGTCGAAAGTTCTTGGGCTCATAACACGAACAATCTTTTTCGAATCCCTCTTCAACAACAACCAAGGCACCTCGAGTCACACCATACCAGATCGCATCCTCGTCACAGTCAGATGACCTACACTATTTATACAGTCTACCCCCCACGTCCAACCCCGCAGAATCCTTCATCGAGGCGACAGACAAGCATCCCATTTTCTCGCAGTATTGGCAAGCCCGTCATGGAGTGTCAAGTTCTCAGCACTTGGAACCAGTGCG
Source organism: Clonostachys chloroleuca (assembly GCA_037952775.1). NCBI lineage: Eukaryota > Fungi > Ascomycota > Sordariomycetes > Hypocreales > Bionectriaceae > Clonostachys > Clonostachys chloroleuca. Next base: position 13,832,196 of record JBANAY010000004.1, read on the forward strand.
CGCCAAGAGGCTATGTCCGGCAGTGGTTCTGCTTCCCTTGCCGACAAGACGTCAACCTCAAACATCTCAGAAATCATCTGGTCATCTGCCTAGAGCAACTCTCAGCACAGTTTCCATTCATCAAGAAACGTGTTTGTCTCCTTTCGAACCCAGCAGGATATGTGGCTTTTGGGCCCGAAGAGTTCCCACAAGTCCCACTCAAGGTTCTAGACCAAAGAAACACGTTTGCCTTCACCTATGGAGAGCTGAAAGCGCAAAGATTCCCAGCCAAAGCGTTTGTGGGACCCTCATACGGAGACCTGCCATACTCGCTAGCGCCAGGCCAACCGGGTGTTCCCGTGTTTGAGGTCCACGCGAGAGTAATCAAAGGTGGTTTGCTATTGTGCAACTACTGTCACCATTCAGTCACGGATGGCCTTGGGGTGGATCAATTGATGCGGACTTTTGCTGAGCTATCTCGACTTTCGACAGAGGATCTATCGGTTAAGAGACCGGTCGACGTTCATGTTGATATACCACAGAAAGTCATTACTGACTTTAAGCCGGAGCTTAAGTCTATGAGATATGAGCAGTTGCTGCGGCTATGTCCAGAATACCGCCAGTTGCGGTCACCTACAGGGCCGACCCAGTGTCTCATGAAGTCCGACGGGATTCCGTTGGCACTGATCCAGAAAACCGGCCGAACATTCGTCTTCAGCGTTAAGAAATTGGAGGCACTTCAAAAGGGAATCCTTTGCAGCAAGGGTGGATCATGTCGAAAACGTTCCCCATCTAAATTCACATGTCTTGCGGCGATTACCTGGGCACACGTTACAAAGGCTCGTCTATGTATGGCCAGGCGCCGGTCTCAGAGTTCTTCGGTGTCTTACCCTAAGAGGATTCGCATCATGCTCTGCATCAACTGGAGCCATCGCGCATTTGGTGACATTATGGGGCACGCTTCCGGCAACACAGTGGCACTCCCCGTCTCTTCTATTGATACCGCCACCATCTTTGCTGCGTGCAGCACCAACAAAGCAGAGTCATTCCAGGCGTTGAGTGCTATCGCTCATACTATCGAGTCGACGGTGAATAGTGTAGACGAGGATTTTGTGGCCCTACGAACAGCGATGTTCCGCGCAAGTCCTGATCCACGATATATCGGGATAGATCTTGATCCGCGGGACCCTTCGACATTTATCTTCAATACTTGGCGACATTACGGCACCGAGGTACACAAATGGGGACTTCCAGGATTAGGTTACGATGGAGAGGATCAGGACGATAGCCAAACAGGGAGAGGTGCCTCTCCCGATGCCATTAGGAGATCTCAGTCAGAGTGGAATATGGGTGCCGGACTTATACTGCCAGCAGGAAGCGATCCTAACATCTTTGAAGTGTTAGTGACTTTGGCAATCGATGAGATGGTGGAATTATGCGCCGACCCGAGTTGGAGGCAGCTGGTGGACAGGGTATTAGAGTAAGAAACAGAAAAGTATCTAATAATTAATGGCATGATGACATGATAGCGAATTAACGATAGTTCTTCGATCTTTTCTCGCCCATCGTTATTTTGATCTCTCTATGATCCCCCTTATGAAAATCACGAGATTGCCAAGAGGAGTGATATTCCATTCATGACAAGGTCTGGGACCGCGGCAGGGTAACAGTGAATCTTTCAGAAGCCCTGATCGTTTTACGAACTTGCGCAGTTTTGAAGTGGTACGTGCAGAAACAATTAACAGCAGTTGTTTGAGGCATTAATAGTTATTTCCAAATCATGCTGAAGAAGCGGTGTGACCGAGTGAACTCGGAAGTATCGGACGATGCATCAGACCATTGCCGCATGGGTTGGAAATTGAACTGGTCACTATCACACCTCAAAAGATTACGAGATGTAAGATACTATGTTAGACGCAAGTTCAACCGTTGATTAGCCTTGAAAATTAAACTTTGGGAGCTTGAGGCCAGTCACGATGCTTATTGTTCCGATCATGCGGCACGAGGTGGTGTTGTTCCGTTGGCCTTGTTAGTCTTGGCTGCATGCAAGAAAAGTCATGGATGTGTGCCGACACACCGTCATCAACCGAGCTGACACAACAGTTTCCACAGGAGCGGTTCCATGTGGATCCTGTCAGAATTTTCTGACTTCTTAATGCGTGTGATTTCATGTTCCGGAAGTAGAGTAGCATTGTGCGGAGTAGGAGGATCACTCATCCCTGAGATGTGGGCATTCTGAATCCTACCCGAGAATGACCTGGGATAGCCGAAAGAGTATTACTATTCCCCTAGTCCAAAACCATCTACTCCCTTCACCGATTGCTCACTGCCTCTGCGTAAGGCCAAGTTGTGACGTTTTCACTTATTACTACCTACCTAATATCAAAGGTATCTGGTACCCCTCGATGGGAGCTTTGCAAACGGATACCCGAGAAAATCTTGAATACCTCTCGGCATAACCGCTGACGTGATCATCTGGATCTACCCACTCGTCTATTTGGGCCGAGTGCAGAAGAAACGCCCATTTACTTCTGAAATGAACCTGACTGTCAAAATCGGTTGACTAGTCATCTGACTTTTGGTTTCTACCCAGTATTTAGAGTCTACAATCACCGATATGTTTCTTGTCTCTATCACAGGGCCTGATTTGATACAATTTAATTGTTGCTTCTCCCGTTTCTCAACCGCTGTGACCAGTCTTACAGGGATAAAACCGAAACTATATTATTTGCTAGGTGAATTGTGTGATTGACCACCGGAGCGGGCATCACGTCATTTCTTTATGTTGATTAGCGAGCCCTTTCCTTAGTCCAGCATCTTATTTTGTACGTGTTGCATGAGAACACGCTGCATAATGTGCACGTTGGTTATATTTTTCTCATATGAATCCCGTGCTGAAAAATGTATTATTATTAGCTCTCACGGCGACAGGGCTATCTGTAAAACAGAGTTTTCAAGACTTCTGGAGGGCCTCTGAATTACATATTTTTTACTAGAGTAGATGTGCTTAGCGCAATTCATCTTAGATACAGAAATCCCTTCCGTGAGCCATTCTTCAGGAAAGTCCATGTGTATATACCACGGTCATCGGAGATAATTCATTTCTCAAGATATGCTAAGGCAAGTCACCAATCAGATCTAACCGCTTCATATGGTATTCTTGTCAGCCCAGAGGTCAAAGGTTCGACCTCTCGCAATCAGAGCCCCATTAACCCTAATCCAGAACCCCACGATACATTATTCTACAGTTGCAAGGTTGATATTGATACCATATCAAGAAATACCTAGTTCTCCGTCTAGATTCAATGATACACTTGATTCGAGCTATAAAGAGCGTAGGGCAGTTTCCCAAGGTACCTATACAGAAGAGAGCTTGAGTATAAAGTTAAACAGCAATGGAAGATGCCAGACCGGACAACTCAACACATTGAGTAACTCAAGGTACCTATAGCATACCAAAGTTTATCGAGTTTAATGATAACAGTGTCGGTTCATACTTGGACCTAGTTAGTCAGGGCTCTCACGATCACGTGGATCTAGTCCACGTGATCTCTCGAGCCTCTGTATAATCTACGATCCGTAGAGTAGCTAGCTAGAGAATACACATTAGATCACTTACACACCAAGACCGCCGCTATTTGGAGCCCTAAGCCTAATACCCCAAGGAGGCAGCCGGGGCCCGGAAAGTAGGTCTGCCGTAAGGTCTCAATATCCTTCCAACAAACAGGGTTATACCAAGATGAGGCCTTATCGCAGGTACGCGTAGATCCATCACCAAACGGGCCAGCCTTTTACTCCTAAACTTTTGTACTTGACTCATAGAAATAATTTACATGCAAGGGTCGTACTGAGAGGCGAGACATTTTTCTCGCCTGCGCGAGTTCGAAACCTTGCCTTCAGTACGTTGAGTATACTACAAGCTTAGACGTAGTACCAGCAGGTAACTTGCCAGGCCGATGGACAATTGATCTCGTGTTAAGATATACCAATTGCCAGAAACTTGGAGTTTTACCACTACTGGGACAAAGCCCATCCTGAAAATGAGTTCAAATGCACAGATTAGTATTCCCAAGTAGATCGTATATTCTTAAAGTAATGCAGAAGCCACACGAGTGGCCTCTTGAATGCCCCCCAGGGCATAGCTTCTTTTAATTGAGTTACAATAGCACTCTACCGCAAATATATGATCGTGGAAGAGGTTCCAGCGAGAAGTAATCAAGACAGGATGCTTGTTTTTGTCGATCGCAACAAGCAAGATGTATCAGTGGATCAGGCTACATGTAGAATTATATCACGCAATCTTTTTAAAAATAAAAACTATAATCGAAACCCGGACCTTGGACAACACCAAGAAAGGTCAATAACTAACACATATAGCCTAGGCATAGCCTAGTCAGGGCAAAGAATTTAATCCTAAATATGGTACTCAAATTCATTAAAGACCAACCAAAAACACCTCTATTCCAAATCCATCTATCACGGGACCCTCCGATTCATTAGGGGGCTTCTCGTAGCAACGAAGCCTCTCGCAACTAACCGCATGTAGAAGCCACAACTACTAGGTCTATCCATCTATTTCAAAGCCAGCCAGGGCATGTCAAGAGATCACATAGCGGGCAAGGCCCAATCATCCAGAGCTCTCTTCAAGGACTAGAGATAGACATAATGTAATTATCAAAGGATTCAACAGCAACTTCTTCCTTTCTTTCATCTCGGTTCCTGGGCTCACCAACACCAGTCACGTAACGTAGAAGTAGTCTAAGATATTGCCCTCTCGTCCTGGGCCGCGATTGAATATGAATTCCCATCTTTAAAAGAAACAATATAATTTATTCCTTCCCGAGGCAATATGGGACACGTCGAGTATTCAAGTCACGAACAGAAACACCACGTTGGTGTTGTTTGGCTAAAGACAGGGCGTGGGGCAATGCTAAAAGTCGCCGGGTTCAGTGAAAGACTAAAATTAAGATAAAACATAAAGTAAAGGATCTATGCATAAACCATATTAACCTATAAGTTAGCTTCATTATCAAATTTGAAGGAGTAAGCATACTGACCTTGTGCCCTGCCAACTGCCGATCTACGCGGACGCAGTCTACTGGGAATCCGCAATTTAGGGCCCCTTGAGGGCCTACAGCAGATCTCTCAGCTGGTCCGGTCGACCACAGCGGAGCCAGTGGGCTCACGATCTTTCTCGGATTTCTCTGCATGCGTTTGCCGTATCCGATGTGTGGGGTGTTCGGGGCAAGTAAAACAGAGGGAAATTGCAGGTAAAAAGGCGCCAAAGCGGTCATGATTCAGTTGCTAGCGCTTCAACTCACGGCTCGTTTGGAAGCCTAGAACTTGACCGACTCTCTCACGCAGTTTGACTGAAATTGGTTGCGATCGGCAGACGGTACGCTCCTCGATTCAGGCTCAACTGAGCTACTGCAAGCGCAGTCATTTTAGGCCGTAATATATTGACCTTGTACCGCATGTAAATGCAGCCGAGTTCAGGCACAATCGAATCATGGGAGTCAGCCAATATTGGATTTGGGCCCTAAAATGGCTAATCAACATGAGACAGGCAGACATATCACATCAGCTGAGGCCCAACGGCAGGAGGGGCTGAAAGAGAGTGCAGCTTTGCAGCTCGTTTTGGTCACTGCGGCAGGAAATCATGGCAAGCCCGTAAGCTCGATGCATCCAAGACAACTGCAGGAACCTGAGCTAACGGCTGGGATCTCGGGACTTTTTCCAGCTTCCTCATGGCTCGGGCCTCTCCTGAGCTCGTATCTGCAGGGATCGTCCGTTCTCAGGCCCTGAGTACCGAGCCAAGAAACGGCCTGTGTGGTTCCACGAGGGGCCGAACTAACACAAGTGGCTGCTTAGTGCAGTCGAAACGGGAAGAGATTGATGGGGATCGAGCACACGGCTCGATACATGATCCTAGTTCCAGTGCATTGCATTCCAGGCGGGGATTCCATTGCAGATGTCGGCGCATATACGAGAAAAGGGCAGCATCCCATTGGCTCTGTGCCTGGGCCGTCACCGTCAGCCGCAGCGGATGTGGGTCGTAGTGCGGAATAATGGTCTTGCTTCGTAGGTAATATATTGAGAGAAAAACGCCCGAATGAAACATCGATGCGTCCATGTGCTGCAGCTACCGGCGTGAGCTGAATTTCCATTTGTTTCCTTGAAGTATAAGATAACCCTTCAGGACTTACTTGCCTGGATTATCCGCTGCTCACCTCACCATCTCAGATCAGTCGAACATCAAACGATCACCATGAGGTCCTTGCTGCTTGCCGTACTTGCAACACCCATTCTGGGAAGTCCTGTCGTGGAAACCCTGAATGCCCAGGTCAAAGAGCAGCCCAGACAAGTCAATGGAACTGTCGAGTACAGTACCATGTGCAAGTCCTGCCCTTATGATCTTTGTCCTAACGTCAACATTCCCTGGGGTGGCGACATCGTTACCCTGACCTGCTGGGCTGAGTGAGTTTCAAGATCAATGAAGCATATAGGCTTTGGCGAAGACTAACTTAGGATGCAGGGGTGACAATGTCGGAGACACTAAACTCTGGTGTATGTGATTTCCCTTCGCTAGTTCCAGGGTCATGCTAATGCGATGTATAGTAAAGACAACTGAGAACTGTTACATTTCCGAGTATGACCTTGTCGAGTACCAGGGAGACTGTAAGTTGTGCCCTTCCTTGTGCCTCAGCAAGCCAGTCGACATTAACCGCACCACCTGATGTAGTCAGGACTGATCTGAAAACCTGCGGAAAGGTCCCACTCAAGATCACCAAACAGCCTGCTAAGGTCAGGTACCTCTCTGAATGCAAATGGGGCTACTCCACTTCAGACGAGTCGATGAAATTCTATGGGCGAGATCTTGATGTCACACTCACCTGCTGGACTGAGGGTGGAGAAGTTTTGAACAATCCGTAAGTCTGGGCAAGCGTCAATGTCTCATGAAACTCAATAGCTAACATTCGATTGATAGCTACTGGTACAAGGTAATCATATCTGGACCGCTTCGATGGTTGATGTGAAACTGATTCATACACTACAGACCACTGATAACTGCCACGTTTCCGGCTCTGGCCTCTGGGCCACACCTAGTATGTCCAAGGAATCCACACGTTTCATTGAGCAAGCATAGCTAACATACAACAGACCGCGAAAAGCTGGACAACTGCGGCCCTGAGCCTGGCCCACGCATTAATGAGACAAAGCGGTCAATTGACGACGAAGGAGCTCGCCCTGTTGAGCTCCCTTCTCGCGAAGATGACGAGGAAGAAGTAGAGATCGTGGAAGACGATGAGCCAAGCTTACTCCGCCGTTGGCTCCAGCCGGAGCAAATTGGGGAGGAGTACGCACCCTGCTACAAGTGTCCCACTGCCACCACAAGCTCTACTTGCCCTCGCGTGAAGAGATACGAGTACAACAACACCGTTGTGAGCCAGTGCCTGACCAGCGAGGACGTCACATACCCCAACGGATCATTCTCTTCAACCTATTGGCTGGTGAGTTACCCCCTTTAGAATTACTTGGCGTATACTAATAATTGACTTCAGCTGACCACTGACTGGTGCTACGTGAACGGAAATGATTTCTGGGTTCCACCTTGGGATAACTACCGCTACCCCAGGTGTTCAAACTGGGCTGGGTATCCTTAAATGCCTTATATATCGATGATAATGAGCCAGTTTCAGCACATATAGTGATGGCTTATTGGATAACACAGAGTCCAATACTTGATATCGAATTTTAAACTATGCTCAACGACCATTTACCTTGACTGACATGAAAATCACGTAGAAGCTAAGGTTGAGGCTCTTGAGGTTGTGTTATAATTCAAAGCAACCAATCATAAAGCTCCTATTTAGTTGTTCCTTTTTGTCCAAGGGCTCAGTGCTTGTAAAATACCCTCATACAACTTTCGTTCACTAGAGCTCTCCAACAGCCCATTCCAGACGTCATCCCCCATACCTTTGTAAAAAAGCAACCAGCCACCCAAAATAAAGTCTGCATAGCTCACTTCCTCGCCCAAAATGTATGGTCCCTCGTTTTTCTTAACAAGATCATTCAGCTCTCCAAAAATAGGAGCAAGCTTCTTGAATACCAGGCTTTGGGGGTTCTCTTTTTCGAATTGTTCAAGAGACATACCGAGGCGCTCGGATCTCGTCCTGTGGAAATATTCTTTGCTAATCTCACTCAAATACACCTTGGGAACTCTGGTTTTGTAGACTGGCTCTAAGACTACATCCAGCTTATCAAGTGCATCGAGGAGCGGCTGCTGGAGAGGGTTGCCTAGGTGAAGACTTGGTGCTGGATGACTTCTCTCAATGGCTTCGGCAATGACGTACGAGTCCATAAGGTACTTTCCGTCCGGCAACATTAGAGCTGGACTGCTGAATTTGTGTCCATTGGTATTTGGGGCAACACTGCAGAATGTCAGCATTGAATAATATACGCAAGATATCTAGTAGGCCCCTGACACTGGCTCAAGTCTTGCCTGGAGATGTGGATATTCGACCTATTCAAGGGTGGTCAATTGTCTTCTCGCTCACGCGGCATAGAAACCTCCATGACCTTACCCATTCTGTCTGGTAATCAATCGATTTATAATTTAGAACCATCCGAGCTTAGGATTATGATTAGCATATGTGTCACTCTAGAGAATAAGGAGATGCCTCTTGCTTACTTTTCCACGGATTCAACGACCAGCACTTTCGCGGTTCCTTGGTCGGAATATCGATCAAGGTAAATGTACCTGAAGCCATCATAAAAGCTTAGGTATCAAGAGACGACAGATTTCTGGACGTCCTGCGTCTCTCAAAGCAATATATCAAGGCCAGGTGTAGATGCCAGGGCGTAGTGACTCAGAATTGATTTCCAAGCAGCCCCTCACTTTGACCCACAGCCTGAGCCAGCCGCTCGCGATCGATGACATGCCAGCGGCGGCCAATCAATCGAGGCTCTAGGATCATACTTTCTCAATACAGCAATGGTGGAGATGAAAGTGGTACCCTTCCCAGGTATGAAGTCCACCGATGGGATAACACACTCAAAGGTATACGCTGCTGCTGTTGCTGCTCAAACCAGATGCCGGAGATTTCAAATAAGGATATTATTGTGTATTTGATCTTAGATGCTATAAATACGACTGTGTACTGTCAAAAAGAAATATCATCCATCTCGAGCGCTATACATTCAACCGGTATAATTATCTCCCCACCAGCAGCGACAAACCAGGATTCGGACCAAATAACAAAAACATTTCCAGTTTCCTCCCCTTCCTCTTTCGTTTATCAAAGACTTTCCCGGGAGCTCCCCCGAATCTACTATTCAAACGAATGCTTTCCATTTGAGAGGGGTGACGGATGCCTACTCAAATTCAACAAATCAGTTGACAACAGATGTTATGTCAACTTCGATTTCGAATGTGGAAATGTCTAGCGTGGAAGAAGCATGCTCCATATCTTACTTCTTGGCTGCTTGGGCCATGGCCTTATTGAATGGGACGACGCTCTCTATAAGCACATCCTGATAATTTGTTAGTAGCACGATCAAGGACGTGATATGTTTTCACTTACCATAACTGATTGGGGGAAGCAATAATAGCCGAATTTCCCCATTTCGGCAGAGGTACCAACCCATATCGTTCCAGATGTTCCCTTCTCAACCTCTCGGATTACTCGTGCTGCATACTGTCGAGGTGCGATTGCGCCTGGCTGGCGTAACAGATTTGGGACGCCTTCTACGAAATCTTTGATTCCATAATAATGAGAAGTCTCAGGGATTTTGACTTCAGACACTGTCGGGGTACTTGAAGAGCCCACAGAAGATGTAGCCAGTGTGATAGTCCGGACTCCGAGGGGCTTGAGCTCACGACGCCAAGTATCGCTTGCCGAGATCAAAGCAGCCTTCGAACCATTATACACACCTTCTATATGTTAGACGAGCCGTTGAAGGCATGCTAATTTGAGACTTACTCATGAGTGCCATGGGGAGATAGGCGCTACAGGATGCATTGTTGACAAGGCAACCTTTGGCCTCTATCAATAGTGGGGAGAAAGCTTGCAGCATAGCGAGCGGAGCCCAGAAATTAAGATCGAAAACTTTCTTGCCTTCCTCAATTGAGACGTCTAATGCAGGCGCGATGGCTGCTTGGCCACTGTTGTTGATGAGGACGTCGAGCGTACCGCCGGTTTTCTGCTTGACGCTTTCGACGGCAGCGGCAATGGACTCTGACTTCAAGACATCGAGTTCCAGAACAGTGACGTTGGATGCGTTTGCTAGGCCCTGGGAAATCTTTGACGTTGTGCGGGCTGTCGCAAAGACGTGATATCCTTTCTCGCAGAATCCTTCAGCTAGGCCGGCACCGATGCCACCGGCAGAGCAGCCGGTGATCAGGACAGACTTTCGACGAGGAGCCATTATGATAGAACTTGATTGTATGTGAGATCGGAAAAAAATGTTCCAATGCAGTGTGATGAACAGCTTAAATTAAAACCTGGAACCGACATCCTTTTATATATATTGATTCTTTGACAGAGAGCAACTCTCCCGCTGTGCATTGTACATGATGCTTCGTCCCGCCAGCCGATGACCCTTTGCAAACTCCGCCGCTATACCACAAACAGCAACCAAAAGATGGTCTTGGCATTCGGGATTGATCCACATGGCTTCAATTTTGGGAGCCGGACGGATGACATGATGCTCATCTCTCTCTGGCCCCGCGCCGGCTGACCCATTCATAAAGACCGTTCTTCCTCCTTTGACCGAGTCTGGCAAACAAACCAAAAGCCAAGACCGAGCATGGAACGACTCAACGCCGGGCGAAAGAGCCGCCACCCATCGAAAGTGGCCGAGATGCCATTCATTGTATCCCGGGACCTTGAAAAGGCCGACGCTACCACCAGAAAGCTCATCCGCAGCCATGTGATGCAGGGGAAGAAGAAGATGAGGGTCCGTCCTCGCAAGAGCATGCAGGTGCAGGCCGTTGTGATACAGCCCATACCGAAGGCGGAATCCGAAGCAACGCTGGCGGAGGAAATGAGGCATCGGTACACGACATCCATGCCGAGACGCGTCGGCTCAGACCTCTCCTTCATTGACTTTGCTGATGACATAGAGCTGTCAATGCTTCTCAACATGATGAAAAGTACGTACAAAATACCCTTTATGTCTCAATTCTCCGAATCAAACTGATCTTGTTTAGTCGCTGATGTCGCATTGGGCATTATCTTCCCCCTATTGAACGTAGTCGGAATCCGCGTGGATCAGGAAAAGCGGCTGTACCCGATACAAGGTGACGCCGCTGCCCTTCACATCTCCGTCTACGCCGTTGAAGATTTTATGAACAAAGTATTACGATATAATCGCGATTCTAGCTATAATGCGATGATCCATTACCATAAAGGATTACGGATTCTTCGGGAGCGCCTCCTAGGTGATGATGAGAAAGCAAAGACAGCCGACTCTACACTTGGCGCGATATTGAAGCTTGCAAGTGCTGCGCAATTCTGTGGAGACACACAGACAGCTGTCCAGCATATGAGGGGTGTCTACCGAATTATAGATATCAGGGGCGGTTTGAATGTCTTTGACGGGACGGAAATCCAGTTCGAGACGTGCAGGTAATTCATGAAGCTAGAGTTATAAAAGGTACAAACTAACTTGCCATAGATATGACCTAAGCATTGCTCTGCTGAGTGGGTTGAAGCCCTTCTTTTTCAATTCGGAGGAATCCTTCATTCCGTATCCTGAAGAGCTTCTAATACTAGATGACGAACACAAAGACTCTCCGGAGCACACGAGCTTTCTGTGCCATGTTCAAAATGATCTAGCAGTGGCCTGGCGCGTGTTGAGGAGATTTTGCTCACTAGCTAATCTTGGAGTACACACCCGCCGTCGGATGCGTCCTCGGTTGATCCTTGATACAATGAATTCAGTCATGTACCGCCTCCTTCACATGGAGTTTGCTGCCGATTCAACTGATGAGTCTATACGGTTCGGTTTACTGGCATTCTCCCATCATGTCTTTCTCCAGTGGCATGAAATTCGGCCAGTCACTTCTACTTTTCCCACACCTACCGAAGCCAAATTCTACAATCAGACTCTTTTAAGAAATTGTCACCGCATCTAAATCTTTGGTTTCTGATGATCGCAGCAATCTCAATCTTCGACGTGTCGGCAGAGATGTGGCTCGAAGATGCCCTACGGAAATATATTGAAAAGACTGGTTTGAGAAAATGGAAGGATGTGCAGGAAATGATGAGTTCAGTCATGTGGGTTGCCGTATTGGATGAGCAACCATCCAGACGCATTTTCAACTCGATCCGGCCAACAAGGCCTAAAGGTTGACCACAGTCGCGATCAGGCTACACTGTGTCTGGTATCGAGTTCACACAATTAAGTTGATTAGAAATTCTTTGGAACTGCACCAAAGGTCGAGGATTCCCTACATATTAGGATCACGACATAATATCATAAAAAAGGAAAATCCACTTCAAGCCGAGAGAGAACATTGAGGTAGATACAGCAAATGAATTGGCTCTGTATGGACGTTCTATGTACCCATATCCTGGTCAGCATCACTGTCATGACGACTATCAACCAACACTTTCTGCCACGCCATAAGTCCCATGATCGTCTATTCATACCCCATAACAGGCAGTTGGTCGTCCTTGGAAGGGGAAGCTCCACAGGCCGGTTAATTTCTTCCTCCAAAGCCATCACATGTCACAAAATTGCAAATATTTCAGGCTACCCTCAGAAATCCATCAATTTCTCAAAGACAACCGTTTCCGAGATTACCGTAGGAAAGGAAGACGCGGGTCTATTTAGCCACGATGTGCTGCTCGAGTGACTATGTCCAGGATGATGGCCGCCAAGGCTCCATGATCTGATGCGTTATTGAAATGTGATAACTGGCAGGTATTAGATACATTTTGTCCCGGCCGTAAATTCTCGGTCAGATTTTCGGGTGTTCGTGCACCAGCTCGCCTAATCTCGCTTCCATGCAATGGCAACTCGCATCACTCCCGTCTTCTTCCAGTAAACAGTAAACGCAGCTGAGTCCGCTAGTTTAGTTCACTAGTAGCCTGCCGAGGCGTATTACACCGTATCCCCCCGCCCCATTGTTCTTTATTAGAGTTCCATGTGAGCGACCGCAAATAAACGGAGCCAGCTACGACATTGAACTCAACACAGATATCCTTCTTCTCTCTTCTGTTTCTCCTCTGCTCAATTCATTTAATCCACACGTACAGTCACTATACAGAGAACCCATCCCCGCCATGCGAACTTCGGCCATCCCCGTTGCCATCGTCGGAGCAGCCGCGGCGGCAAATGCCTCAACCGTCGGATGCTCCGGCGGCCTACAAATTCTTCTTGCCCGCGGCACGGGAGAGAAACTCAACAGCAGCATAGCCAACCGAGTCGCAGAGGGCATCATAGAGCGCATCCCAAATTCCAACTTCACCTCCTTGGACTACCCGGCTACCTTCACGAACCCCCCTTATAAATCCTCTGTTGATGATGGAGTCAATATTCTGAAGAATGCACTCGACAACTATCATTCCACCTGTCCAGATGGCAAGATTGCGGTCATTGGATATTCACAGGCAAGAAACCGATAGCTGAACTGCATGACAGGGACAATGGGGGCAGTGCTGACCCCATTCGATATTTTAGGGTGCTCAAGTATCCACTTACGCATTTTGCGGGGGAAATGGGACAAATAGTGCCAGCACGGAGCTGACCAAGAATGGTTCGCTCCCCGAGATTTCCTCCGCCAAACTACTCCGTCTTTGAATTAGACGACTAACTACTTCTCAAACTACCAGTGGTTGCGATCCTCGAATTCGGCAACCCAACCCATGTCGCCAATGCGACCTACAATCGGGGAAACAGCACAAGAGACGGCGTAGGTGCACCCAGCGCAGGTTTGGCTCTAGAGGCAGCTGCTAACGTCCAACTTCACAGATATTTGCCCTGGACGGAGACGCGGTGAAGAGATGCGAAAGCCTCGGTGACAGTCTGAGATCTTACTGCGACACAGGCGATACCTACTGTGACCTTGGCAATGTTACAGGCGTCCACACCAGCTACTTCAAAAGATACACCGACGAAACGGTCGACTTTGTCGTCAGCCGCTACCAAAACGCAGACAACCAAAGTTCCCCCACGACATTGCCAACAGGCTCGACCACGACTGGGGTGGGTAGCTCAGCCTCGGCAACAGGCGATGCTGGCAATAGTGCGCCCTGGCTAGGGCCGGGGAATGGCATACTTTACACAGCCCCCTTAGCTGTATGGGCCTTCTTTCAGCTGCTCTAAATAAGTATAGCGCCGGTCGTGGTGAAGCACACATTACATTGTTGATATTCTGGGTTTTGTTGGAAGGCTTTTCCAAAGCGTACGCTGTAGAGTAGATAGGTTAAAAGTGGTTGATTGAGTTACTATCCTAGCTACAGAAGTGAACCGGTTATAAATACGGTTCCAGAGCGGTCCTGACTAAGCGAACCGCTCTGCTTCTGGCTTCCAGCCAGTGACTGCTAGTTAGGGGTATTTAGTATACCAACAGGTTTATCTTTTTTCCATGCCATATATGGTAGTCAAAGCCGTTTTACCTCGGATCAACAGCGAGACATTAATTCTATCGAAGCCTTGGTTGCTCTTCCAAACAGGGAAATTTGAAGCCGTTCCTGGAACTTCACAGCCTATATGGCATGCCCCAAATCCTTGGATCCTAGAGCGGGAAAGGAGCATCAAAATTCTAAGAATCGCTGCCCTTGTTCATATTCTAATGTGAAAGAGGAGGAATATGGCGGGGGAGATCATCACTAGAATACAGAGCTGAATTAGATGAACGAATTAAAGACTTCTCGGATAATATTCAAGTTCATTACGCCCACAAGTCGTTGCAACATTTTGTAAACTGTGGATATCCTTTATACATCGGTTGTCAACCAAATCACTACAAAAAAAAACTACATTTTCATTCATTTGAATAAACGTTGTATACGGAAAGAGAGTTTGTGTATAAAGTTAAATAACAATGGAAGATGCCAGACCCGACAAGTCAACACAATGAATACGAAAGGTTAATATAAGCTTCGCTAGCCCAAGGGGATAAACATTGTATGGCCTCTCTTTCAGGCTCTTGATAACCTAGTGTAATTGGAAAGTGAATTTTGTTCTTTCTCTTCCTTCATCTGCATAGCCTTGTTGAAGGAAATAGGTGCATGGCAGGTACCCGAGATAAAATCTACTCCCTCATTTTAAATAATGAGGCTATCAAACCACGGGATGCAGGAATTGAAAAGATTTGCGTGGGACAAATATCGGGCATTTACAGTACTAGCAACACCAACTATTCAACTACTTCCATTTAATTCACTTAACCGTTCTTCCCGATTTCTTTTTAACCATGACTTAATAAGACTGAACCCATAGCCACGTTATTATCAACATCAAATTATAAATACTATATCTATCAGTGTTACTTCCTTTGATTGTTTTAATTGTTGTCGCCGGCGGTCTGGCCCTTCATCCAGCCACCACCCACTTACTTTGTATGTATCATATGATAGATTGAATTGCAAATTCTCCTCAAGACGGCATGAGTTTATCCGTTAACAATTCATGTAACTATAGACTCAATACTCGTAACGTTTCAGCGCTGCTAAACATAGTTCTTAGCCTGGATATCTGAAACGTAGCACGCGGGGCATCTTCACCAATCTGCATGTGATATGCATCCACGTGAAGGAAGAGGCAGCCCAAATTCCCCCGAATAGGAATTGAATGGCGCCCCAAGTACACCAACTCTACGGTTGGACGGCATGATCTATAAGGAATGTTTAAGTCAAGTACATCGAGGTTTGTAGGTCAAACTGTCACGTGCGTTGGGTTGGAAGAATAAATCCCCAACAACATCCCAATCCTAATCCATTGCCTTCCTCTTCCATAACTTATTCACTAAGCTTCCAAGAAAACAGTATGTCTAGTCCTGTAACTCGATACATCCGGCTTTAACTCGGGAGCCTCCTTGAATCCATATCTCACTACGGATAATGACTCTAGTCTTGTCTACCAGGATAACTAACATAAGGCAGTAATCGTTGAAGCAATGAACCAATGATGAAGACAAACCCCATCATGAATCAACCGCGAGAGTTCTTTATAAGTTTCCACCTCATCGGGGCATTTGTGTAAGTAGTCTGCAAAAGGTTTTGCTGGTCTGAAACACATATTGACTTCTTCACATCAATTACAGCTCGCATTCACGACGAAAAGGATCATAAAGCGGTAATGATGGGAAAGCTAAATTTTGAGCAATACTCTATATATGGCTAAGACCTTTGGGAGCTCTTCAAAACAGGACCAAGGCTCGAAAAGGATTTACTTCCCATTTTCCATAGTTTCTTCAATTTCGTTAAGTAGTGAACCCGAGAACGAGGTCAAGGGCCACATGACTTTCATTGCAACGTTCAATGATTCGTCAAAAAAATATCCTCTGAAGAGGGACATTTACACAAGGTGGGCAAGGACGTTGGGAGTTCCGCTGGGGACGCTGGTGATCCTGCCGGTGAGGCCGGTGCTGACGATGTAGGAGCACAGGCCGGAGGCGGAGGCGCGGCCGAGACCGAGGTAGTAGGCACCGAGACCAGCGACGTGGGGGAGGCCATGGAGGTACCGGAGAGGGTGGCGGTGCCGCCGTTGTTGTAGGCGGAGAGGACGGAGGAGCCGGGGGCGAGGATGTCGACGATGCTGCCGTAGTTGGAGTAGCTGGCGAGGGCGTCGCTGGAGGTGGTGGCACCGACAGTGCAGGCGCTGGCGGCGGAGGCGGGGGAGTAGTTGGCAGCGTTGGCGGCAGAGTTACCGGCGGCGACGGCGAGGAAGTAACCGGCGGAGACGATGTTGTTGGCGGCGGTGTTGAGGGAGGCGGAGTAGCTACCACCGAGGGACATGTTGACGACGACACCCTTGGGGCAGCTGTAGGTGCCGGCGCTGTTGGTGACGTAGTTCATGCCAGCAATGACACCGGAGCTAAAGAGGCCATCATTGTCAGCGGTTGGATTCAAGGAGGGTTGGTGGGATTGGGAGAGACATACGTGGTACCGGAGCCAGAGGAGTCGAGGACCTTGACGGCGTAGAGCTTGGTCTTCTTGGCAACACCATAGGTGGTTCCGCCGACGGTTCCGGCAACGTGGGTGCCGTGGCCATTGCCATCGGTGCTGCTGCTGTCAACGTAGTTGGCGGCGAAGGAGGCACGGCCACCGAAGTCCTGAACAAGGGAGGTTAGCATATTGGCCTTGAGTGGTGTGATGGGGGATCTTACGGAGTGGGAGGTGTAGATGCCGGTGTCAATGATGAAGGCGCAGGTGCCATCACCAGCAGAGTCATCGTAGGTGTAGGTGGTGGAACCAGTGTTGGTGTTGGAGAGACGGGCAATACCCCATGGAGCTCCGGTCTGAGTGGCGGAGATGGAGACGATGGCATCCTGCTCGACGTACTCGACCTCGGGGCTCTCACGGAGGGCCTGGACCTCAGCCTCAGTCAGGGCACCAGCCTGTGTGATGAATTGTCAGTAATCTGCATGCTTCTAGTCTGGCTAACCAAGGAAGTGTATATTCTTACGAAACCCTGGAAGCCACCCTCGTACTCAAAGTCAGGCTTGGCCTCAATGGACGAGATGGTGGAGGAGATGGAAACAACACCCTCCTTGAGCTTGACAATGTACTTTCCGGGGATGACCTCGACATCGCGGGGGACGTGGAGAGGAGCGACTTCCTCGCGCTTGGCTGGTGCCGCGGCAACCAGAGGCAGGATGGAGAGGAGAGCAGAAACGCGCATGTTGACGGTTTGTTGCTTGGTGAAGTACACAAAAGATGATTGATTCAGATGGCCCACAAGAGTGACTTTGAGAAGGTCTCGATTGCTGGTGAGGAGAAGGAAAGAAAACCACGAGATGGAGAGGAGGACGGGTAGTCTTTATACTTGAGCATCGTGAGGTCTTTGTTCTCCCGTCTATCATGTAATCCTCGCGAACGTCCTCACCTTCCCTTTTCCCTTGTCAACTCGCGTGCAGTCATGTTCGTATCTTGGTTGCAATCAACCAAATACGGCAGGCTGCTGGACGCAGGGCTACTGCATACTGACAGGTCCTACGTTGACAAAGGGTCCTCCTCCCTAAAGAAGCTTGGACCAATGGATTGATATTGGTCGAGATATTGATCAGACAGCCATATACGACGAACCCACAGATACGGGCTGTATAATCCGGTTTTTGGCTGGTAAGCACGCCTCTTTTGCCACTGAGCTCTAAAATAATGGTACTGTGAGTGCCGATCAGCGATTTCTGATAAGAGATCTATCTCGTGTAGGTTCGTTGGTATCCCGCGTTGTTACTACCAAACACCACTTCGAATCGACTCGGGTGTCACACTACCAAAAGCTTAAGCATGGCTACTCGGCAAATTCACCCGTGACTTCCCCTTGTTCAGCATAGGTAGTTTCGTGTTTGGCTTTGGGGGCCAGGTCCAGGCCAGGCCCCTCCCCTGCGGGATTCTCTGAGAGAATGGAACGTCATGATAACACCCTGACGGCGCACATGATAAGATGCTCCTGGGTTGGGTTAAGACTTGAGATATGAATCGATTAGCCAACAAAAATGCTTGACTCCAAACTAGAAAAGAGACCTCTTGGACCATTTGTCAAGACGCGGGGTCCAAATAGGAAGTTGGGAGCAGCTGGAAAGCGAGAAAGGGGACAATAGTGCCATATGTCACCTTCCCATCTTCCGGTCAGGGGTCTGCCAATGATTCCCCCGATCTAATGGGGAACCCCGGGACGGGAAATTGATCACCATAGGCAGCTAGTTGGCTGTCAAGAAGGATCTCGGCACATTGGGGTACTCTCAATAGTCCAGCTGGAAAAGGGTGGCAATACGCCGTGGGAGGTCCGTGGTTATCATTGGCCGGAGACGCATGTAACCCTATAATCGAAAGCGCTCTTGGCCGGCACCTGAGGTTGCATCCTGCCAGGCCAACTTTCCCTGTGGAGTGATTTTTCCAGTTCCGAGGGAGTAAGCTACTCGTGACTGCCCCAGACTCGAGTCCCGGAGTTGATTGGTGAGAGTCACAATGCCGTGCGACGTGTGCCGCCTCTCCCCCTCTGTGAGGGCGCTAATCACGGAGAGGGTGTGCCAATGCTTCAGTCGTAGGAGCGACATCCGTACGGGTGATTTACATGCAGTCAGTCAGAGTACTTCACACCGGTCTGTCGAGTAGAACTGCCACGGCATGTTCCGTTTATCCCGCTCTATCAATGCATTGGATGCAGTGCCACCCAGTTTCAACGGGCTGGGGAGAGGCTGAAGCTGGAGACGAGACTTAGTTAGGCAGATCTCTGCAGGTAATACGCCCAACGGCTCAATCCGTACACGAATGCCTTGCTCCCCGCCTACATCGCGAGGCGAGTGACATCACATCACAGACCCCTTGCCAGCTGCCCGATTTAACAGGGGTCCATGGTATTTGGGTGCCAAAGTTCCTCAATGGTGAGCACCAAAATGGACGCAGCGAGTCAAACCTCTCCCAACCAGGTAGCAAGCAAGGAACGCAGGTTCTATTCGACTGCCGCTGCAACACTGGCCCGGCAGCAAACTTGTGGCTTGCGGGATGACAGCTTGTCCGCAGGGGAACACGGCAATGAGTTGAGCGTATAGGCCCAGTACCTTGATGAACATGACACCCTCTCTGGCCCAGGCCGGTCTGGCAGGTCCCACCGATCGACACAGCGCTGAACTTTTGAGCCATAACAGCTTTTAGCTATCGGCACTATTGCAACCTTATTAAAGAAGGTTCCATTGACGTCTGTAGCTGGCCCACTCATCTCGTGCTCGCCAAAACTACTGATCTAGGGAACCTCAGTCGTCTGAATGGTGCTTTATGAAGCCCGACCATCCGAACAGCGCGGAATGGGCAGATCTAAAGGATTCTGGGCATATTTCCCTTCAGGCGAACTCATTAAATTGTGGAATACGTAAGTAAACAGGGCAACTCGTCTGTATCAGGTATGCGGGGAGGAGTAAGCCAAGAGATAGACGGCGTAACTGAATCCTACCCGGCCTAGCTATTGGCCGTGGTCAAGACAGTATTACGGCGTGCCCAGCGGTTCGTTTGGTAGCATCAACAACAACAACAAAAGTCATCCTTCTTCCCAAGAAAGCCCGAATCCCTGGCTGTTCTTGTTCATGCAGATCCCTGATCGGTCTGCATTAGCCGCGCGACCCTGGGATGAATACTAGATTTTGATTATTATTCTTAGCATATCAGATCAATTGTCACGAGTCCCTTGAGAACAAGCCTATTCTGGCCATTTCTTCTTGGGATCAAGCGCCTACCGGCACCGGCCATTACCGACTCCGGCAGGAGAAGGCCCGGGGAGCAAATCAGAATCAACATCGCTCAGCCCGGGTCCGGCTCCGAAGAGGTCCATCGTTTATTACTATGTAACGAGAATGCATTTTAGAACCAGAGGAGTGGAGTGAGTGGTTATGCTCAGTAGCAGTCGGATCATGCCGGGGGCATATTACAACGGTGTTCCCTGAAGGTTTTGAGTGAATATAGATGGATCCGCGGATATGAAGTGGGTGATGGGAATGCATTGCCATCCGAACTGAATCCCTTGCCAGCTTACAGCGATGTCGTTGGGGAGATGCCTCTTTCAGAGTTCTCTGCCTCGCGCATGTGAGCGGCGTTGCATCGCTTGCGTTTCGAGTCCAGAGCCGTCGTACTGCGTCATGCTTATCAAACTCACGGGAAATGCGCACTCGGATATGCGTACTTCTGTATTGCTGCTCGCAGCGAGCACAGGTGACGTGGTCTCCTCTCAGCTGGTCCAGCGATGCATTCAAATGCACCATTGCGGAGCGCAGTGCAGCCTTACAGGATATCAGAGGCGGCGCTTGCTTGTCGGCTCTGAGTCAAAACGGGACCTTCCTAATATGAGCAGCTCCCCATCTGCCATGAGTCAGGTTGCAAAGGTCCCCAGCGAGGGATCCATTCGTCGTTAGATGCGCTACTACGACATCATAATCTGCAGTAGGCATGCTTGAGTGGCCGACTTACCTTGTTTAAAGCGAGCGCTCGCCATCTTATCGCTCTATGGCGCAAGAAGCTTGTTCAGGGAAAACAAGCCAGGAACAGGCTTGGCAGTCTGCGACATGACAGAACCCCAGACAATGAGGGGGTCGTATCGTACCACGACCGACACCGCGAATCAGGATGTTGAAAGGGTGGGGGCAAGAGGCACTCTTTCGACTCAAAAGGTTAGGTCTCCTTCAATGGCCGGGGCTAATTCAAGATGGACAGCACGATGAGGATGGTGAAGATGGGAGGTGACGCGTAATCTTCAGCCCTCATCTTGAATCCTTTACGCTCATATCACAAGCCATTGGATCCCGCGGGATGCGACAGCTAAGACCTTCCCTCGGACTATTTATACACAGAGAGCTCTCGGCCTTTATGTGTCGCAGGCTCCAGGTTTTGAGGCAAAAAGGGCAAAAAGGGGCTCAATCGTAGGGTAGGCAGAAGAATGGTCACATTCGGGATGGGCTCGGCTTGTTTGGTTGCGTGCTGCCCGACTTCCGCCAACCGAGCCGCAATCCTACTATGAGGGAGGGCATTTATTTAGAAGGATTGATTCATGAGATATCTCTGGTGCATGAGAGGATATCGCGAGACCAGAGTGGTCGGAGGTTGTTGCAAACCTCCAAGTCCATCCCTCGGAGCTTTTCTGGGAGGAATGCGCTAATTTATTATGGATTGCCCAAATACCGAGCCTTGGGCAATATAAGCTCACTTGGCTTTCTCATCTTCCTCCCCGATTCTTCTTAGCCTTTTTTAGGCTCGGTACATACCGTCCGTCCTGTTCTCGTCCCTCAGTCTTGCTCCACAACCACCGATTTTCGCAGCTGACTGACCGTTTGGTTCCACATAATGTCCCAGGAGCATATTCACACAAACTTGCTGATAGCACCGTAAAGTGCCTCAATCACGGCTTTGCTTCCCAGAACTGTAACCTGGAGCCGAACTCGTCTGATTTTGGGCAAGGAGGAGGATCCTCAACTGTCTTCATACCGCGGTTCAGACTCTGTTATATCACGCATTATATCTGACAGCCCTTCCTCATAATTTTTCATGTGAATGAGGCTTATTTTGATTTTGTAGAGAACTCCAGGTGATGCCCCATGCTTCCCTTGCACATCGATCAACCGTTTTCTTAGATTTATGTTTTGAAACACACAACCCATCCTACCTTCTAGAAGTGTAGAAAATGCCAAACACCCGTCTGTTCGAAAATGTCACCGTTTCTTGATCGACTGTGATTTCAACTCAATCCATCCTCCCTCCTCGCTCCGTGTCCTCATGCAGAAATTTTCCGGGCGTCATCGCCAAGCCTCCGGATGCAAGGGTCTCTAAAGCTTAGCCCAACGGGAGGGAGGTATTTATCAAGCCGAGATGATCTGATTAAAAAATTCTTTTTTATCTGATTTTGTTCACCTAAGGCTCCATTTGGACCCTTTTTCTACGCTCTGAGCAATACATGATTAATTGTATCGTCCCTCGGGGCCCTCCGATACCCCATTTTGCGCGTCTGTCCAAGCCATTATAATGGCTTCCACTCTCACGGGAGCGCGTTCATACGCTCATTTGACTTGACAATTGTGCCCAGTCACTTGCTTTTCGATTGTAACCTTTCTCGGATGAGGCTCACATCTCTTTCGGGTGTCCTGCTTGCCATGGCACCGTCTTTCGCAGCAGCGGATGAATACATCTGGCCCTCGCGTTATGACGAACTCGAAGACATCCTCTCGCTCCAGAGCGGATATCTAGGCAGGAACTTCTCAAGCGGTATGTAATCTCCCCTGTGCGAAATATATCCCTCCCGCCATCCCTAACATCCCGCCCAGCTGTCACACCATGTACGCAAGGCGGCAACGTCAAGGGGCGTCAAAACGCCGCGGAATGGATCCGATCCGCCTTCCACGACATGATAACCCATGACTCGGCCTTTGGCACAGGCGGCCTGGACGGGTCGATCTGGTTCGAGCTCGACCGGGCGGAGAACGGGGCGCTCGCGTTCGAGAACACGTTCAACTTCTTCGCCTACCTGCACTCGCTGCGGGCGTCCGCCGCCGACCTCCTCGCCATGAGCGTCATCGTCTCCCACTCCGGGTGCGGCGGGACCACGAGGATTCCCTTCCGGGCTGGTCGCGTCGATGCCAAGGGGGCTGGGCCGGCGGGCGTGCCTGAGACGGACACGCCGTTAGGGACGATGCTGGAGCGGTTTGCGATGGCCGGGTACAACCAGGAGGATATGATTACGCTGGTGGCCTGTGGACATACGCTTGGGGGTGTGCATAGCCACGACCACCCTGATATTGTGCCGGGCGAGTCGGGGAATCGATACAACGACACAGTGGTGAAGTTTGATACTACCGATGGGGAGTTTGATAACGCCGTTGCTGTTGAGTACCTAAGCGGCAATACCCAGAACCCGCTCGTCGTGGGGAAGAACGAGACCAATAACTCGGACAAGCGGATATTTAGCTCGGACAATAATGCGACCATCTCCAGGTTGGCAGCGGACAACGCTGAGTTTGAGAAGACCTGCGCCAAGGTTTTCGAGAGGATGATTGACACCGTTCCCTCCACCGTCGAATTATCCCAGCCGATTGAACCAATCGATATCAAGCCCTACATCACAGACTTGTATCTGAACGACAATGGCAAGCTCGTCTTTTCCGGACGGATCCGTGTAAGGACGACAGAAGGCGCCACTGCGGGACGAGTAGCCAGCGATTTGGATGTCCAGGTGCACCACGCTGTGAGGAACAAGCGCTGGAGCTGCGCGCGGATCAACACGACGTATGCCGGGGATGCGCGGGGGCTCTACGGGGAGACGTTTGCCTGGTACGAGTTTCACATGGAGTTGAACGCGACTAAAGGGATCAGCAAGTTCAATATCGAGACTACAGTGCGATCTACAGGCGAGCGGATCCTCTATGATAATGGAGGGGATGGGTACCCCGTGACGGACGAGTTGCTGTATCAAAGACCAGATTCCTGCGTGGCGAGGCAGGCTGTGAACGGAACTAGAGCGATGCAGGCCACGGTGGCTGTTCGCAAGGACCGGGCATCTCTTCCCTTGAGATTGGAGCTTGCAAGATACACGAAAATGACGGGGCTCGTGGTGCGGGAATGGGAAGTCGAGACAGTTCTGTTTGAGAACACGGAAGAGACGAGGGGAGAGGATGGCGGGTGGGTAATCTTCCAAGCTCCGATAGGGCTCAAGACGGCCAGCTGGCTCACGTGGTTTGATATCGTCCAGGAGGGAGACGATGGGTCGAGGATTGAGTTTCTAAAGACGGAGGCGTGCCCTCGTACAAGCTCATGATGAACGAAAAATGATATTATAGAGGCTACTCGTGCCACTAGACATAGCTGTTAATCGTAATATGGCCAAACAAGCTGTACGAATATGATATACTTATGCGACTTGCGAGAATCCCGGCGAGTAGATAACAGTGATTCATGAACGCAAGTTTGCGATACAAATACTCACCGTCATTACTGCTTGTTCCAGGATTCTAGTAAGTTTATACATATCTACAAGCCTTCCTGGTTGCAGGGTGGCATAGAACAACTATTTAGCTTTAGTATACAAGTTGTTCTGTTGCTTCATCGACATATGGCTAATTAGATAAACTCGACGAGCAAGTCTTGGGAGCAACTCCCGACCAGCCTGGGAGACCGACTGGGAAATAATATATCTTTGAAGCTTCTTAAGCTACTACGATTTGCCTACAGCCAAATAGAGCCGTGCTTTGTGCGCAGCCTATCTAACGTGGATGTTGAGGTGATCAGTACTCTGCCATCGCAAATTTCACCACCGCTAAGAATTACGCCGAGACTTCCATGTCGATATTCCAAAGCTCCTTTGTTGTCTTCCTGCATCCTCGATAAAAAAAAATGTAAAGTACCTCGCTATAGCTTCCGATGCTTCCTAGACCCTGCCAATGCCGTTATACGTAATCTTATGCTCATAATGTAAGATAAGTAAGACTTGACCATGTTGCCAAACTGACGAGCAGCTTTTGAGATACCAGAAATCCCTTCCGTGAAGTCTCGACATCATTTTAAGTCACTATCAAAGACGGAATGCTCTTCTTTCTTCGTCTGCTCGAGTATTGGTTGATTGTGACAGCTGCATCTGCTTCCTATCACTTAACTCAGATAATTGGTCAAACTTGATGATCAATGTTAATCAGACTATATCCTTGCTCGTATTGAAATTTCATTGTCTGCTTAAAATTGGCTAGACTGGACTGGGGCGGTTTATTACGAAGTCGTATGGTACCGATTCATCAGACTTACATGTGTACTCTACGAGGTCATCACAGCAACCGCATCTTAAAGTCCCCGACGATAGACCTAAGGCCAAATCGTTTACTAGCAGAGTTCAAAACAGGCAGGCGCTACTTCAAGTAACAGTTCCGGAAATCCGCGGAGTCTTCGATTGGTGAGGAGCTGATGGGTTTAGACTGTTAGGAAAGGTCGGATAATGGTTCGCCCCAGGCCTGTGAACCACATCGGGTTACAGGGTAGGCCATCAGTGGTGTTCGCCAGCCGATCATCATGCGAGCTTGTCAGAGGCGTTGAAGGGGGAATGAGATGATATGTGACGTGGGATGTGCTTTTCTCTTGACGGAACGAGAAGGTCGGCGTGATTACCATCAATGCATGTCCTGGCCCAATAAGGGGCAGAACTAATTACAAACGCCGACTGCTTGGCTCAGCGAGGAAATCCCCATCAGCCTTCTTGGCATCGATCCAAGTCTTGTTGGTTGTGTCTTGCCTGTTCCAGCTTAAGGCCCATCAACGGCCTTCCTAATCAGGCCCATCTTGAGACTGGCTTGTGACACGCTGCCCAGGCGATTCCCTTTCGCGGGATGGGCGATCCTGGCATGGTTTGTCTGGAGCTTCTGCTGTGAGGGCCAGACGCGCGGCTTACTCTCAACCGAGTCGCCGCGCGCAGAGCCATGCCTTGGATGTTGATCTCTTTACCTATGTTTACTGGTGATATGGTCTTGTTGTCTGGTGGCCCGGCCTTAGAGGCAGCATGTTTTAGAAGGCCCCAGGGCGTGCCGCGCGCTATCTGGTTCCGCGCCAGGGCCTTACAGGGCCTAACCCCGCTGTAGGTTCAGCGCTGCAGACAGCCAGTGGCAGTCTCCAGCTCCCTCACCCGGACAGCGTGAGGCAGATTGGGAGAATACGGCTTTGCATCGTATTGTTTAGGTGCCGTACGTAATAACTTCCCACAGAGTTTAGTGACGATGATCGGCAGTGTCAGCCAGGCAGGGCTTGGTGGGAGAAGGCCCGAGGCGAAAGACTCGAGTGCAGGGGGTTCAGCCCACGATGCTGGCAGCGGTTTCAGATAGACCAGCAGTCACACCATGGCCTCTGTTTCCTTTTGTCTCTTGCTCGTCGCACTTGCCTCTCTGGTGAACACGAGATGGGATGAGCGTGCGTCCATGCGGGTGTCTGGCAAGCGCAGCCACGGCCTGAGGGGAGACGAGACGAGACGAGACGAGGCACATTCACAAACACCTCAAGATGGCATCGTCGGTGATCGACACGAATCACAAGGTCCTCCTGCATGGCATGACAGACCAAAGTCTGGGGTCGGGCAATTTTCCTGCACACGTTACATCACCCACTGCCTTCGCCTGTCCTCGCCGTGTTGGTGGTGTTTCAAGAGCGCAGCCCCTGTTTCGTTTCACCTTGGCAGCTGCTGCATCAGGCAATCCATCGTCACGGCTGGAGCAATGCAATGTCCATCATTTTCATGCGTCCAGCCCTTATAAAACACCATCGTCGCAGGGCCCGTCTGGCTTCTGCTCGTCTCGGCTCTTGCTCTGTTCTCCAGCGTCTCTCTGCCGTCTCCTTCGTTCACCCACCTCCTTTGTTTCGATTCACTGCAATACCGCTTCAGGCTCGGTTACTCTCTCTCTTACTGTCGTTTAATTCTCACACACCAAACAATACAATGGCTCCTCTCCGCACCTTTATCCTCCCCGCCTTGATGGCGGTCGCTGCCGTCCGTGCCGCAAACATCTCCGACTACGTGCCCAGCTGCGCGCCCAGCTGCATCAACGAGGCCGTCGCCGATCACTCGACCTGCGAGCAGAGCGATGGCGCCTGTCTCTGCCGCGACATCTACTCTCTCAAGAGGCACAGCGAGAAGTGCCTGAAGAGCGGCTGCTCCGACGCTGACTACGGTGCGTACCATATCTCGTGTTAGAGGAGCTGAAGGCTGACTTTTGACAACAGGATCCGCCATGCTTGGCTTCGACAACTTCTGCAAGGACGTCAACAACGGTGGCGGCTCTCCCAGCACCTCTGCCAGTGCCTCTTCGTCTGCTGCTGCCCCGACTACATCTGTCCCAGCGCCGTCCACAACCGCCGACCAGTCTTCCGCTCCCGCCCCCTCCACCACCGGCGGCTCGGCTCCCACGTCTGCCTCCTCCAGCGACGCAGCTCCTACATCAGCCTCGTCGGGCCCCTCAAGCTCCGGCTCGCCTTCTCCCTCTAGCAGCGGCTCTTCTGGCGATGTTTCTTCCACCCCCGCCAGCAGCACCGATGGCTCTGCCGCTCCCACCACTGCCTCGTCTTCATCCTCTGGCGGCAGCTCCCCTACCGCCTCCACCCTCATCACCTCATCTGCTACCACCGGTGGCAGCGGCGGCAACGGCGAGAGCACCACTACTGGAAGCAGCCCTTCATCCACCTCATCCACTCCTCCCAGCGCCGGCTCCCAGCTCCAGTTCAGCGCCGGCCTCCTGGCTGGTGGCGCTATCCTGGCTGGTTTCCTGGCACTGTAAACTAATTGTCTAGTGTGGGAATTGATGGTCTCGGACAAGGAGACCTCGGGTAGGACAACCCGTCATTATTTCAATGTAGCTTTTTCCCATCGCTGGAGCGAGGGGTGGCTATAGCCGTGGCAGAAGGATGGTCGCCCGGCTTATTGTATAAAGCTGTCCATGTTGGAGCATCGTGTATATACTTTGAAGAATACTATGTCGTATAGAAAAAAGGTCAAATCGCTCAGGTTAGGGATTGCATATGCCTTTAAGGTTGCATAGATTGCATCAAACTATTCAATATCAAACGATCAAGCTACTTGCGCCTGTGGACTGTGCTCCTCATGAATCATCTCCACCAGGTTCAGGCCGGGATCTGGCGGACTTCCGTGCACTGCAAGTCTGCTTTTGGTACTGGTTTACTTATGAGTAATTTCCTCGGTCTAGATCCGCCTGTTGAGCACGAGGACATCTAGATTCTATCAGCGATTCTATTGTACCAATCCAGATATCCTACGCGAGCGCATGAATCAGCTTTCAATCGGTACTTCGTAAACATGTTAGTTTCCAGTTTATTCTCTCGAGGTCGCAGCTTGATCTATTTCTTTTGCACCCCTTTCTGAATAGAAGTATACTTCGCGCCATGAAGTCGCGGCAACGTGACTGCATAGATTTCTTCTAGTGACCAACCAAAATCAGTCAACCATGAGAAGCTATGTTAAGCAGAAAAAAGCCCATCAGTGGCTCCCGGGACTCATTTGTAACACGCTGAAAGGTTTCAATTCACCAAGAAGGCTAATTATGCTGAAGAGAAGAGAACATGAAATCCAAACCCCATTGAACAAACCCGTTATCTATACCCTTTAGTCAACACAACCAACATAATCATCTAACACCCTGCATCAACCGCCCCGATCGCTCGTGTTGACAAAGCAAAACAAACATTAACAGATAGCATATACAAGACTATTCCAGTCCCTGATGTCCCATTTATGTAGCTCGGACAGTCTTCCAGATGGTCTTCATGCGGGTGACCTGTCCCTTGGTGAAACCGGTTCGGCAAGTTCTACAACACGAGTTAGTAATGTTGACAACACTGAAACGAAGAGGCTGTGACGATTCTTACCCCATAGTGTATCCCATGTAGTTGTGGATGGGATCAGAACCAGCGTTGCCAGGGCAGCTATCCCGAGCAGCGCAGGTCCAGTACGCATCCTTCTGGGCGGGCGTGTCGGCGATACCGTCACCCGCACCATCACAGCCGCCCTCGAAGACGTGCTTGAGACCCAGCCAGTGGCCGACCTCGTGGATGAGGGTCTTGCCCTTGCCGTTCTTGACCTTGTCGTCGTTGCTGACGGGCACGGTGGACCGGATGATGGTGCAGCCGTCCTGGTAGAAGTTGGTCCCGCCGGTGGCGTGGGAGCTGGTCGGGTAGTAGCAGTAGCCCGTGGTGCCTCCCGTGCCGATCTTGTCGATGACGTAGACGTTGAGGTCGCGGTAGGCGCCCTTGCGGAGCTTCTTCTTCATGTTGAGCTGGTCCTTGTCGGTGGCCCAGTTGCTGTTGACCGTCTTGGACTTGCCCGCGAGTGTCATGGTCCAGCCGTGCTTCTTCCACTCGTCTCTGATCATGGCGAACTGGCGGTTGATCATATCATCCTGGAGAGTCGTTTTGGTTAGCCGCCAGGGCTCTGGAAGAGACTGGGAAGATGGTGGGGGGGGTTGGGGTGGACATACGGTGATGAAGGTGCTCTGCTGAGCGGATACAACGTGGATGAAGACCTGGGAAGAGCCAGGTGCGGGAGCAGCGGCAATTGACATGCTTCCATTTGTAAGTTTAGCATCCTCATCCTTGAAGAAAGCGGTCATCTCGAGCAGCTCGTCGGGGTAAGGGGCAGATCCGCATGCTTCGGGGTGCTCGGCATCTTCTCTTCCTTCAAGGCCAATGACACTGGCAGAGACTGCTGCAGCGAGAAAGAGGATAGACTTGGCAGAAACCATCTTGCAAGAATCAGTGAATGACGGAATGAGAAAAATGAGAGTAAATGCCCAAAGGAATGTGGGAGTTGGTTATTCGGCTTGAGAATGGAGAGAGTAAATCTTTCCTTTCAAACGGACTGGACAGCATCTTATATACTCTTTCCACCCAGCATCTACACAAGTTCTATTTAGATTAGAGGCGTAAAAGCGAATCTCCTCCACAGAGCAGAAATCACCCGTGCAGGTTACCAAAAGGAGGCAAGCAGTGACAAAGTGGAAACATCCGAGCAAGCCAAGCTGAGCAAGGCACATTGGCTCATCCCGCCTCTCAGGCGACAACTTAGCATGACTCCTGCAGTCGCCACTGACAGGCAAAATATAGATACACACAAGCCCACAACTCCGCCGTTGCACCGTCCCTTGCAGATGCCAGGGGCAGAATCCCACCCCATGTGATCGGTAATGTGGCTGCCAATGTCGGCACGAGCCTAATTGAATCATACTGCAGCTGGGGGAGAGGCGACTTGCCGCCGGATCTCGTCTGGAATCGGGACACAGCCTAGGCGGCAACAATAATAAGCTGCCAAGCTGCCCTCGCCTCTGATGCGACGACGGATCTCAGCCTGGGCGGGCAGCTTCTCTCTCCTCCTTATTTGATCATAGCGCGCCGGTATCCGGACGCTTGCTCCCTGCCAAGGGCGTGCAAAGCATACAGCTGACTCTACTGCAGTGCAGCGCCCCAGGTGGAATTGGCAGCCCGAGATTGAACACCTGCAAGCCATCAATCCATCTGAAGCCAGAGTGGCGCTCAAGAAATCAGCACACCGGAGTCCGCGCACAGCAGCGAACATAATAATCTACGATTTTTATCGATTAGAGTGCCAAGACGCGGGTGGGAAATAGGCCCTGTAAACCTTCTAGTTATATTTAGCGGGCGCTGAAACACGAGTGTCCCGATTCATCAAGGGGTCAGACCCAATCATTCTGAAACTCGGCCGACTAGGTATAAGGGTATTCTTTTTTTCCATTCCAGATGCGGTTCCATCCGAGGACTCGCATTGGTAGTGGATGAAAGCGGGAGGAGGGCATGGGCCATTTTCACCCAGGTGTCGTTTGGAAATTAGTAGGATTGCCTGCAGATATAAAAAAGGGACTTGTGCTCACTGAAACTCGGTCGCCTCAATATTGCTGGATTGGGTCACCGAATGCTCGGTATTGCCACTACACCAGAATAAATCGTCCCGGCGATATTAAATGTCCTGTGCCTTTCGGAGCTCGTATACTACATGTGCCTATATAGAGTAGAGACTTGAATGTAAATAGAGCAGGAGGGATCGACAGCAACCAGCGTTGGCCACAGTGCCAGGTGAAATGAAGCACCAAAAAATAAAATGCGTTATTGCCTCGGCATAAGACCGAAAGAGCGTAGGTAATGAATGAAAGGCCCATCTCGATATCTTCGCGTGATTAGGCACGAGAGGGCTGCCCAGTGGGATTCTCCATACACACCGAGGTGCCTCGTGGCGGCTTATTCATCTCGACGTCAACGTTTTAAGCATGAAAGGTAATCAAGAGATTATATTCATGCAGCCTGTATATTGGCAAATTTCATCTGATATTTCTCAAGCCACTTTGCCCGATCTTTGGGTAGTTGCTTACATGTTCCCCAGCAATCGGATCAAACACTAGGGGATTTTACCGAAGGACACCTCGCAGATACAGTAATATAAACGAAGAATGATCCATACCACATTTCTGTCATAGTTAATAACATCCACCTAGACTCAGCCAGCTAGTTTCCCCTGGCAGTTCAAGAAGTGATGTTACACCACTACGCCTTTCATCTTTGGAAAGTAGCGGGCTGGGAGAGGGATTTTTTAACTTAGAAATGAGCACATGATCAGTCGTTGGCATGTGGCTAAAAACTTGACCTCTAGGAATAGCTAACGAGGACTATTATAGGAAGCTGATGGCATGCATACTGGCGTCACCATGCAACCTGAAATTCTTAAGTACATTCATAAGTCTTTAGGCACATTCATAAGTTCTGAAGTATATCTATAAGTTCAACCCTGCTGATATCGATGGAATCAACAAATCACAAAGGTCCCCTGAGCCCCTGACAATCTACACTAGGCAGCCGAGCTTGGAATGGGTATGTGACTTCCAAAGTTCTACCCGTTGATGTCATACAACATACCCATAGTTTCTTCGCTTTTTGGGAGCTTGTACAAGCTCATTAGACTGAACAGCCTATTCAGTGACTTGTGTCAAATGATCTTCCTCAGAGCCACCTTCTCGAAACCAAATCGGAAATAGCCGGAAAGGAGAGGAGAATCCCCTAACCCACGAACGGTGGTCCTTGGGCTGTTTCCCACTGAGTCCTGACCATGACTCGGAATGTGAGATCAAAGAAACGAAAACAAGGTGAGGAGCTAGGTGCTCAAATCTGCAGGTTCCTGCACTCATCTCGATAATTTCTAGCTATGGGTAGCAGAATCACACACGCTCGCCTCTCAACCTCAACTATGATAAGTGGGTAAAATCTTATCCTTGCCGTCGCTCTCGAAATCCAACCCGCAGTCCAGCAGAGCTCAGCGTACGTATGTCACCATTTGCGAAAAGACAGACGAACCGTTAGTTCGCCTCTATCCGTAGGATAAATCGCTCGGGACAACTCAAAGGGTCTATCCTTGATTCTAAGCGTAAACGGAATCCTGCTCCTGAATCGCCTGCAAGCTAATATAGTTGCATCATAAAGGCAGTTCGATAGCCACGCATGTTCCATTGCTTTCCAAAACTCCATCCTATCGAGGCTGGCGAAATATTGGTTGCCACATGACGTACTCAACAGTATTGATCACAGAAAGAGTTAAAGTGAGTCGCTGTTATTAATTCATTTATGTAAGTATGCTATCATGTACAGATCAGGCAACATCAACTTCCTTTAATCACAGGACAGCCGGTATTACAGCCCAGCAATGTTTTCGCTAGATATGCTCATGCTAGTTTTTTCAGTTGATCTCCCTTTGTCCAGTCGTCCTCCGATTCCTCGACTCGTCATCGTAAATTTGGGAATTTTTTCTCTTTATCTCCGTACGTCACTTCCCCCAAGCTCTGCCGCCTCACTCCTGGGTCCGTGGCTCTCGGAGGCGGGCAGCTCGCTCGGGGCCGGCGACATCCAAGCCCCTTGCGAGGACGTGCTGTGGAGCTCTGCGGCCTGGGTAGGGACCTGAGAATACCCGCCTTGAGGAGGCGGGGAGGCGTAGAGGGACTGCGCAGGTCCCTGCGGGTAGTATTTGTAGGGTTCGCCTACGGGGTCGACGTAGCCCGCGGCGGGTGTTACTTGTGGCGATGGGTACATCTGGGACATGTTGGAACCCGGAGGCAGGTTGTTGTTGTTGTAGTTGGGGTCTGGCGCTGCTTCCACTCCCTTGTTGGCATTTCGCCTCTTGAGGAGCAGCACCACCCAGACCAGCAGTCCGATGATGGCGAGACCTGCGATACCACCGACGACGGGACCAGCGACCCAGGCCATGCTTTTGCTGCCGCCGCTGGAACCATCTGTGCCCGAGTCTGACGTGGCCGTCGCGGAGGCTGCGGATTCGGTCGTCTCGCCCGTGGTCGCGGATTGATCGGTCGTAGTAGAGATTTCGGATGTGGTACTCGTAGAGGAAACGTGGGTGGTCGCTCGGTAGACGATGACCTTGTTGGTGTTGCCGGAGACGAAGCACGCCCACCGGCTCCATGTTGACTTTTGGTCGAGGTTGTCGAAGATGGTGTGGTATGAGCAGGTGTAACTTCCCGTGCTGGACCCTCTGATATCAGCAAATGGGCACTGGGGGACATTGGGATGAGTTGAGAAGACCTACCAGGTAGCATTATCACCATTGGGGTAGACGACGAGGGTCGAGCTGGTGCAGCCTGTCGCGACCGGTCTCGTGTTGTCCGTCACGCAGCCAGCATTTCGCCCGGCCGAGCTGTAATAACCTCTCGCGCATGCCGTCTCTTTGTCTAAAAGCAAAAGCTAGGTCAGAATATGTGCGCACACAAACAAACAGCAATTCAATCGCAATCGCCTGGCTGCTCTGCGCTTATTTGGGGGTGGCGCTTACAAGTCGTGTTGTCTGCGACATATCCCATGAAGCTGGGAGCCTCATTGTCTCGCTGATAAAGAGTCGCGAGCGCCGGGGCTTCTGTGATCAGAGGCTGGGGCTCCGGAAGAGCAGCAATGCACGAGGCAAAGCCCAGCAGGTGAAGCAGCGTTATGGACTTCATTTGCGGCTATTCTGACAGATCGAGACGATCAGAGGACAAAAGATCTTGGAGATGCAGAAAGAGGAGACGCAAGAAAAGTCAAGACTACGCCAATTGGGGGTGGCCTAGGCAATTCAAAGCACAGTCACGCGGTTTCTTGGGCGTGCTTACATCGAAATCCCCGTTCCCTCCACCGCCCATGAGGGCTCCCATGAAAAAGCATGAGGCCAATTCTTCCTAAGTGAGTTAAGTGCTCTGTGATAGCCCGTCGATAGGGCTATATTAAGCATCAGGCGCAGGGATCGGTGCTTCAGCTTGCCTCCGTCTCAACAGGGGTTCCATGCGGGCGAGCGGCCTCTATTGGCCAGAAAAGCTCCCCGTTGAAATTGAAGGAGATGGCGTCTTTGCCAAGACGCACAATTTAGGACTTTGGTCCAAGTAGACGCACCGGCTAAACCCCTTTTACCAACTTGCTGACTTGGCGCCCAAGCTTGTGTTCTAGTGTTTCGACCAGGCCGGCAGTCCAGCCCGGCCGACTCGACGTTTTGCACAGTTATGGGAAGATAGGACGAAGATGAAAGAGGAAGCTGCTGATCGTCTGGTCTTTCCCACTGGACTCGAGAGTTGCATCGACTAAAACTCGTGTGGTTTAGACCTTTAGAGGCTGCTGCCAAGATTTCTTTATTGGCCAGCCCTACACTACTACCATAGATACCGGACTTAATAAATCTCTAATGATACCCATGGAAGGGATCAAGCAATTCAGAAGTGGAGACTTGCCTGGACACACGCATGCAGACAAAGTCCAACCCGGCTTTTAGGGGCGATGGCCTCTTCAGCCAAACGGCCCCCAAATCCCGTAGCATTGGCCATTCATTACTTGACAGTTTACTCCCCCTGTTAGTGGCTGTCTGCAGCTTACAATCTCATGCATGTCCCCTCACTTTGACACTGGCAGTCGGGTGAGACGGACAGATTGATTGGCAGCCGTTGATCAGACTGAAGCTATTTACGTACATGACAGTCGCGCTTCGAGTCGCGCTATCGGGAACCGGATGCAGCCTATTTCTTGATTACCGGCCTATCGTCATTGACTTCGTTTAGATTTTTCGGCCGTCTATTTTAAGTCTCATTTCGAGTTATGCCACAACATAATTATTGATGTTGGCGCGGGGCAATGCATTTTCAATCGCCTATGTATGCGCCTACCCTAGAGTGTCATTCACCAATTCCTTGTCTATTTGCTGAGCGCCTTTCTGGGGCTTCGCCTTTCAGTATCAAAAACTTCATTTGGGATCATGCATACACAAACCCCTGTTTCATCCAGATCAATATTATTCGCAGGACTGTTGCAAGGGAAGATGTAGATAACTAGAATAGGCTTGTGGTAACGAAACACCAAGAAGCCTCTGAACTCCATGTAAGCATGCACATGAAGAATCTCTGCTTCAAAGAAGCCCAACGTTACCCCCAGGCACAACCCTTGCACTGTTGACAAGGGGTCAAATTTGAAGAGCTCAGCTGCTTATCTAACGAACCATATGAAGCCCAAATATCTTCAATATCGGTTCGCCGGCTCTGGTGAATTAATTTGATCACCAGGCTGCCGCGAAATTGAAAAGGCTGGCCATCCCCTAGTCAACTATCAAATTACCACCAGGATGCTTATTAGGCATTAAAAATTGAGGGTTGATCAATGTAACATCACGTCGTGCTGGGGGCTCGGAAACTTTCATCCTCCAAAACACGCGCGCGCTTCGACTTGCTAGATGGGGTAAGAATGCCGAATCTGTCGAGGGGCCGATGCACGGGACTTGAAGGAAGAGGAACGGACTACAGAGTGATCCGACCTCTGTCCTAGTAGGTAAGGTAACCGGCAATGTTCTGGAACAGATGGCAAGGGCTCGTTTGGGCCTTGTCGTTCTACCGAATTACAAGTGCGAACGATTTACCAGAAGCATGGTTCAGAAGCGAGAATTGCTGTCCCAATCTGGTTATATCTTTCGGCCCTTCTTCTCTAGATTGCAGATTGTAATGTGTCGTAGCCCAAGACCTAATCACGCAGATATACCGCATGTTTACAATTGCCATGTGCAAGCTGCTAGTTTCAATGCAAAATGCTTGTTGTATGAATATGGCCAATATGTTTCTACTCCTCCCCTCTCACATCAAGAGACGATGTTCTTTTAAGCCGTTTTGATCCATTTTTAAAGGTTTTCAAGCCTGCTAGTAGCTATGGTTGCTTTATCTGTCGTAATTCAAAACTGGCATCATCACAAACAGGTCCTTAGACAGGGCTTTGGGGACCCAGGATTATGCCAGCATCGTCATAAACTATATCCGCCGATGGCCACAAAAGAATGTAAAACAGTCTAGATAGGCGAGGTTTTCTGAAAGCCTAACTGATCACGTCGAACATAGCTTGCAGCGCATAACAATAGGTTCTGTCTACTTGGAAGCTAAGACAAAAAGGGTCGCTTATCTCGTTGCGCTGTTATCAACACACATGAGATTTCCCTTTTCCGTAATGTGTTGTGATACTGGGTATGGTGCCAAGTTGTTGAATTCTTAGTGTTTGGGAATTTCCCCTTTTTCAGCAGCTGCCGCATAAGTATATAGCTCTCTCACTTACTTCCTTTTTCTAAATGATTTAATTCAAACACTTCTCTCGATGACAAACCATTTCAAGGATCCTGTCGACCCAGAATGATGATGACTGGTTGGAACCAGTTTTTCCAGCCCCCATCCTCACTCACATTTCAAGAGTCAGCATCAGACTCATAATGAGTCATTCTCGTTTCTTACCTCTTGGCAGCGGAACAGGTGGGAAAATTACTCAAGACACAAACTGGTTGAGGATATATCATCATTTCGCCTACAATCCTTTAATTTGTGGGCGATACGAATACCACAAGGCTACTCTTCGGATAGAGAGAGGCATCCTGAAGTGCAGCTCAGCCAATCTTAAATCCCGGCACGATGGCATCGGAGAACAAACCTTCAGCTCGCGAAGCTGCTCAAAGCTTCATTTCGAACCTCGCTTCTCGCCAATTCGCCCCGCTAGGAGACCTCTTTGCGGCCGACGGCACTTACTGGGTGTCCGGCGAGAAACCCAAGGTACCGTGGGCAGGATCCATGCCTGCTTCAGAAAGACTTCCTCAGCTCCCAGCTATGCATGGAAACTTCACAAGCTTCAGCATCGACGAAAAAGCTTTTGTTGCTGAAGGTCGAAGGGCCGTGGTAGAGCTGAGTGTTCACGGAATAGATTCAGCCGGGGGCCGATATGACAATGATGTCGTCATGATTTTCGAGGTCAATGAAGACGGCAAGATTGTGGCGCTGAGGGAGTATCTCGATAATATGCAACCACTTGCATATTTTGCATCAAAAAATCAATCAGGAGATGATGTATTGGGCTTGGATAGCAAGACATCTTGAGGGTACTAAGGGCGGCTTGGAAGCAGTTACTTAGAAAGACCAGCATAGGCAAAACCCTGTACTTAAACGGTTCACTAAGATAGTTACAACGACCAGCGATCATTTTTATAGTTGCGTTGTTCTTGAACGCAGTATCAACATACCTTTGGTTGGAACCTCCGCACTACCACCTCATATCCTAACATGCTACAGCCTCTTGTGCAATAATACGTTCACTCCTCGAAATGTTATTGGTGCCTGAATCGATCAATAGTCTGATTATCTATTTGTGTTTGTGAACTGTATGATGCGGCCTTGAGGGCAGTTTCATCCCCTCGATGTGTTCATATCAGCCCATTTTACTTCCAGTACCTGCGAAGTCTTCTCGAAGCCGGCAACTGACGCGGCGCGGATCGCTGTGCAGATAATCCGCTCGTTATATTCACATTGGAGCCTTTGGAATGCAACATATTAACATTATCTTCCCATCCTCTGTGTGGTGCTGCCCGAAGCCGAGGATAATATGAGCCTTCTTGAACACCAGGTCGACTCCTCTCTTCAGCTGGACTCGATCCGTGTCCTCATGCCGCTCGCGAGACGGTATTTGGAGGCTGGAATCGTTCTCCCGTCCTTTGGCATTGACTTCGGCGCTGTGTTCGCCTAGTATTTGAACGAGCTTCTGGTATCCCCGAGCTGATGTTTCGTACAGCGCATTATGATAATCTCCCTGAGTGATAACAACGGCAATACGCTCGGGTAATACTTGGGCTGCTTTCACATCATCTCCCTCTGCTTCTGCCTGTAATTCAGCTCGTTTTTGAGCCTTCAGGTCAGTTGTAGCGTTCTCCAGTAAAATTTGTACCAAATTCTCATACACAAAACTGCTTCATCCTTCTTGATCCTTGATGTCGACACAATTTTCCACAGGTATCTGTAACGTTCGTTCGTGAACATTGCACTTTGATTCGAGAAGCACAGTGTTATGATCCCTCCTCTCGGAATTAATACCAGCACCAGCATCTTCGCTGCTTCTGCGTGGACTGACTCAGCTACCCATTGTAGTGTAATTCTGCCAGTGTCTCCTTTGGTATATACTGGGTTCTGAGTGTTAAATATCTTTTCAAGCATCAAGCTTTGATCTGGTTTCTTTTTGTTGCTCCATCATTAAGCTTGTGATATTTTGCTCAGGTGCTAAAGATTGAGCTAAAGCACTTCTAATTAGTAGCATATAGTGATAGGGATGTATCTTGAAGTCCGGTTTCGACTGCTTCCGCATATCCCTGTTGCAGATGTGAAGTCCAATGTTCAGAGCGGTACTCGAAGAAGCTGTCCCCGGACTCTTTCGAGCATTGCTCGTAGGAGGAATAAATGTATGTCACACACATTTGGCCCTTCTCTCTCGTGAAACTCGAATTCTACATGCCTGAAGCCCCAGGCCTAGGATGTGAGCCGCTCGCCACAAGAAACTCCTTGGAAATCGTATGCACGAGGAAGAGGTTGGAGTGGTTGATGAATATAAACAGGCCATATAGCTCCTGAGTTTGCCTCTGTAGACGATCTTAGTTTATCTCACCAAGCTCTAACAGGCTAAGTTCATCGGCACTAAGAGTAACTGTCATCTCTAATCGTTAGGGGTCGTGCTGCAATAATCTGGAATCCTTCTACTTCGGCTCGATCCTCCCGAGGATGCATTCGTATTCGTCTTCGACTGATTTGGGGAGTGGTTCGATCTGTATCTCTTTAGGAAGTATGTTGTCTTGACAGCTCTCACGAATATCCTCTGCTGCGCGGTAGACCTAGAGCTGTGTACGGTGCTGCATCTGTTTTAGTTCCTGCCGCAGCTCCTCCGTGATTTGTCTGGATAGGCCGAGCTCAACCGCCAGATCGCTGACGCGTTGATCAATAACGAGCTTGATCCCGTTGCGAGTTCAATCATCTTTTTCTTCGCCGCGGAGCCGAATCTTAGGAAAAACCCGATGTCGTTTGCTCGAACCAGCGTTGCACGCTGTCCTGTAGTTGTCTAATTACTGTAAACTTGAGCCTAGCCTGGGCGATGCGAAACTGGACGATTGGTAGAAATGACAGAGTTTGGAAACGACTTGCCGTCGGCCTTCCTCCCACAATTCATCCAGTCTGTTTAGAACGCAGGTCGTAGGTTTTTGCCACTGGTTTAGTCGCTGCAGGGAGGAATGTGCTCCATAGCTTATCAATCTCCTGCTGTATATGTAACTTAACCGTTCCTATTCCATGATGGGAGAGCGTGGTGTACGAGTACCGGTTGACCATCAAGGAGCTGATGAATAAATGTGCACAGTGCCGTGGCAAGATTATCCTGCCGTTCATTATCTTTGAAGAAGAAATAGCAGACGCTATGTTCCTTAACGTCTGATCTGCCCTGCCAGGGGCCTAGACAGGACTGACTTGTTACAGCTCAGATCCGCAGAGACCACAGCACAACAATAACGAGGCTTCTAATTAGCCCCTGAAGGGATTTCTAAATATGCGTAGATTTTTGTTCGTAGTATACCACTCCCTGGTAGATGGTGACTGAAGATAGGCTGAGAAGACCGTATAAATCCACCCACGCTCTCTCGACATCACCTGACTGATACATGGCTATGATAGAGTTAACAGTCAGCTATTCAATTATAGACGCTATTGGCAACATCTTTCAAGCTGTCGGCAGTCTTTACCAACTCATTCCCCCAGTCGAGGATGTCCTGAACTTCCTTGCCTAGTGGCAACCTCAGCTTCACATCTCGCCCGGCAAACATGCCTGTCTTATCTACAGCCTCAACAATACGCAAGGCTGATTTGATGGGACAGGCGGAGATGGACTTGAGGAGTTCAGCGTTCGTTAGGGTCTTCAGGATTATATCTGCTGGCGATCCGTGATACGGTTCACTTCTGGGGACCTCAATGCCAGTTTTGGTGACGTCCGCCACGTCTGTGTCAATATTCCCGGGCTCTACTAGTAGCGTACGAATATTGAAAGCAGATACTTCTTTGGAGAAGCTTTCTGTGAAACCTAGACAATGGATGTAAGCTCAGTTAAATCGTACCTGGAACCGAGAACAGAAACACACCTTCCAAAGCGTGTTTGCTGCAGGCATATGCATTAACTCCGGGCTCTGCAATGATGCCACTGAGGCTTCCAATGTTGACAATGGTCCCTTGGCCTTGGCTTCGCATGATGGGAGTGACAGCTTGACATGCTCGGATGACGCCAATAACGTTGACTTCTATGATGTCTCGGTATAATTGTATGCTGGAACGCCGGGCACTTAGGACCTCATAGCTGGGATGGAATGGCTCGCTCGAGGAAGGTTGGAACATACCCGATATCCTCTGCAACCCCTCCTACACCGTAGCCAGCATTGTTGACTAGCACATCGATTTTCCCGTACTTTGCTGCCACTTCCACAATCCTCGCTTCAACCTGTTTGCCAGCCATTTCGAGATTGATCCAGTGGCCCCCAAGGGACTGTAACTCGGCTGCTCGGGGATCGTCTTGGCCGGAATTGCGCCGACCTGCAACAACCGTGTGGCCGGCCTGCAACGCCGCCTTGGCGATCTCGAAACCGAGGCCTCGGGAGGCACCCGTAATTAACCATACACTAGAAGCCGCCATCATAAGGGAATAGCTAACGCCCAGTAAGTTGTGATAGTCCCGAACTTTCGCTTAGCCTTGTAGCAGTGATGGAGAATTACTAGTCAAAGAGGGGATTTGAAAAGAAAGCTGAAATTCGAACAGCTTATTCATATGTCAATATACCAGCAGTGGCTCCTTCTTTCCGATTTAGGGCCGAAGTAACAACATTGCTTATGACAAGGGTCGCGACGTGCCCCTGCATCTCTTGATATTATAGCAAGACAGAGGCAGCAATGAGTTAGCGTTGGGCAATGGTACACGTCAGAAAAGCTGCCAAGGTAGTTTTCATCTGATATCATGGTGCATTGAATACATAGCTGCTAACATATCCATGTGGATGGTGCCGCTTCACTGGACATGGGCTGCTCTATTTTTATTCCAAGATTTCCGAGTGTGGCAGTTTCTCGCGAAAGAGTCCCCACTGTCGGAATCTTCCAACTTCCCGTTATGCTCGGAAAATATATGCGAAGAGGCTCTGTGGACCACTGCCAGGTTGCTAACGAGTTATTGGGCAAGGTCAAAGTTGCGGCATAGATAAGTGGTGCCGGTACGAGGGGCCCATGTTCAGTTGCTCACCGTACTTCATCGTGCTCTCTGCCTACTTGTAGGCTTTGTTGTATCTTTTGCTCAGAACGGACCAACAAGTGATGGGGAAATAGCTATGCACATGGCAGATCGAAGCGTTCTAGCAAATTTATAAGGGAAGCCTTGTCGATCCTTGATGGTTTATTTTGATGACTCGTTAACTGCAATCTGAGTATGAGCCCAAATCGCCAATTATCCGTAGGCTCAGTGAAAGAATAGACTTCAACTCAAGAGCCCCGAAAAATCCCATCTGGACACTCGGCAGCTCACTAATGAACCTGCAAAGGAAAGTGATGCCCACCGTTGAGAAGCCCTAAGTTGAAGAAGAAGAAATTCAACAGAAGAATAGGTATCCCTGCCCCTGAAGATATGCCGAGACCATCCGTTTCGGCGAAGAGATTCAAAGTGAGTCCCAAGCATCATACCTCATATATTAATCACTCAAAAAATAGAAGAAAAGTAGGATTGTAAAGTTCATGATAGGAGTCATGCCGACGAAGGAGTCATCACGTCGGACACAAGCTGTTGTTGGCGTTGAGCCTTTTGCCCAGCTGGCAAGCCTCGCGGCTAGCCTAAAACGCTAAACTTCGATGTGTTGAACATATTGTGATGCTGGGAATAGCATCGATTTGCCGATTTGTTGGTTTTTGGTGTTCAGGTATTGTCCCCTTGTCTTTTTCGGCAGCTACCGCATGGCCTGTATAACTCGTTCACTTACTACCACCGTTACACTCATTACTCTCTAAATCGGAGTAACCAAGTCCTCGAATCATCCGTTAAAATTTTGCCTAGTTGTTCAACAGAGATGTGCAACTGGAAGAAGAGTTCCATCGTGGGTTTCTTAAAGATCGGAAGGCCGTCGGCCTCCGAAAAGTCAAGTCTTTGCCGAAAACACCAAGTCCATGCTCTAGATATCGGCGCATCGGGGTCTGGAAAGAATTCCCCGTCGCATATAGCCCTCAAAGTTCCGCTTCCTGTGCGGCCATTGAGAGACTCCTCGGACGCTTCATCGCACAGGTCGGCACCATGCTGAACGAGAACTTGTAAACAGTCTATGACGGTATTTATCCTCCTGATGGTTACTGCACTGTCGAACACTGCATCGAGCACGCGATGAACCATGCTGGTTGCATGTGCTTGCCGGACGGGGGACGAGGCACCCAGCGAAGCGAAGAGAGCGGTAAGTGCCTTTGTGTTTCCTAGCATACAAGCCTGCATAATGTACTCAAATGGGTCGATATCTGAGGCGTCTTTCAAAGGCTGGTGCTCCAACAAAAGCTCGAGAAGTTCAAAGGATGTATACTGCATCTGGATAGCGAGGCCCAAGGGAGTTTGAGGAGCTCCAGCTTCAAGCTCCGTAAAGTGGAACGGCTCTAGCGGCCGGAAGATTGAAGCTCCAAATTTCAGTAGGCTCTTGACTACGCGCAAGATTATCGACTCTTTCACGCCGCCGCCTTGCTGTAGAATGCACCCGAGCGGAGTGTTGCCCGACCAGTTGACGTTGGGGTCGACACCCAGCTCGAGAAGGTGGTCCACAAGCTCGGGTTCAATCTGAGGTCGGCAAATGATGAACGGCAGAGTGGTCGGGTCATTCTTCGCGATCAAGCCTTTCTTGTCGAGCCTGAGGAGATATGGGGTGTTGTCTTCGTAAGGGCGCGTCTTGTTCGCCTTCCAGAAGCCGAGGAAATCATCATCCCCAATTGAACCCTCTGCAGATTTCGAGAGAAGATACTCAAACCTTTCCAAGTTGCCATCCAATAGCTCATAGTCTAGAGCGGTGTAGTACACATCATCACCGTTGGATGTGCCTCTCCCCGGGTTGGAACCCCTCTTGAGGAGA
This sequence comes from Clonostachys chloroleuca, assembly GCA_037952775.1. Lineage (NCBI taxonomy): Eukaryota > Fungi > Ascomycota > Sordariomycetes > Hypocreales > Bionectriaceae > Clonostachys > Clonostachys chloroleuca. The sequence goes on from JBANAY010000004.1 coordinate 13,875,834, forward strand.
TAGTCTGTCACCTTTTCTAGTATGTTCGCAGGGGCAGGACCGGCGTCATCAAAAGCCCGATGAAGGACCCATAGAGGACCTTCCGATTGGGGCCTGAGTCGATTTACGGAAGCGCCTGCCTCGACCAGAAGAGTCACCATCTCCACTACCGGCTTGCCTGTTGTATATTTACACGCGCAGGCCAGGGGCGTGGTCATGTCTTGTTCCGGATTCCCATCAACATCTGCGCCAGCCTCAATCAGTCTCTGAGCTGCGTGTAAGTTCCCAGCGAGAGCTGCGTAACCCAGAGCTGTGTGTCCTAATTCAGACCCCTCATCGTACATCAGCGGCGGATATTTTTCGCTCTGGCGAAAGTTGAGGCCTAAATCCAGGAAGTGGTTGAGGAGCTTCATCCCGGCGGCATGTACAGGCCTGCTTTCCCATCTGACGATGTCCCACGGGATAGTGTACCATGGATAGAGGCATAGCTTGTGAATTAGGGACTTTCCGATTCGAAGCGTTCGGTCCGTGATAACGGGATCAGCTCCGAGATCGATGAGCCGGAGGGCATCTTCGAACCTGGCTGGTATCATTGAATCTTCTAAAAGTGTCCCTTGTGACAAGATGTCGATATCATCTTCGACTATGTAGATGGGGTCGTAACCCTGCCTCTCTTGCATCAAAGTTATCCTGTGGTCTCTGTTGATATCCGCGCCGTTGCGAACCAAAAGAGTGACACAGTCCCAGTGACGAGCGTAGTAGGCGTAAACCAGAGGCGTTTTGCCACTGAAATCGAGGGCGTCCACGTCATATTCGTGGTTGGAATTCAGTAACCACTCCAGCATCTCGGCCTGGCCAGACATGGAAGCAGCGTGGAGAGCAGTCAGTCCACAATAAGGCGCCGCCGGATCTGGATCGATGCTCTGCATTTCGACGCCAGCTCCTCTTGAGGACAGGAGCTCGAAGGCTCTGATGTTCCCTGTGCATATAGAGACGTGAGCCGGGGTCCATCTTGGATTTCGTGGCGATTGATTGATGAAAGAAGAGGTGTGGCCCGAATCTGCATATTGCTGGATATCGTAGCACCTGCAAACCCTCGAAGAGCCGGCATAAGGCTCGGCACCATGGTCAAGCAACATTCCCATGGCCTCGGTGTCGCCCAAGGATGCGGCGAGGTGCAGCGGGGAACAGTAAGGCCGCGGATAAACGAGATTGTAATCAGACTGGGCTGCACCGGACACATTGCCAATACACTCTCCAAAGGAGGGAGCGCTCTGCGCAGCTCCAGGCTCAAAATACCGCCAGACTTTGTTGGGGTCGGCACCGGCAGCGAGGGCGTGGCTCAGCGTACGGAGCAAACGAAATCGGATGGCCCAGACCAGGGCTCTGAGGTCGTAGCCGTGCTCAGCGGCATGCTCGTAGAGGAGAGGATTTACGACAGCATGGAGGCGGCGACACGTTTGGGCCAAGGCGGCGACATCCCACGGGTGCTTGAGGTGGTCCACGACGACCATCCACATTTCCGTCGGGAGCTTAGTCGCGCCGATTAGCTCACTCATGGCTGCGATGGATGAAATGAGTTTCTGGATGGCGCTGGATGGTGTTGTCTGCTTTTCGATGTCTGATGGTAGGAAGGTTGGTGAGTTTGACTGATGAAGTTGAGTGTAACGACACAATATGCAGTAGCGGTTCCCGATTACCCTGGATCGGGTGACCTCATGATTCGTTGAATTGCATATACGGGGTTTGCCCAAAGCACTCTGCTTGATTATTCAATGTAACACGAAACATTTTCCCCTTTACATAGAGATTAGAACTACTGAAGATAGTCTGAATCGAGCAGTTGCAAAGGCATATCGGATAGATCGGTCCCCAGGTGCGCTTGATTATCTCAATGTCCCCCAGCACTGCATCTTTCCAAACCTAAAAAGGGTGTTTAGCTTCCATATTTAACCTACAATCTCGCGATTCTGCAAGTTTCTGGGTACGCCTGGGTTCATCGAAACGAGGGGTACTATGTGAAGCACTGTTACTTAGAATCTAGGTCGTTGCCCTTGGCCGCAGTCACGTCAAACAAACATAGAAGATGGGAGGCTTAGATCTTGATCCTATGGCTCAAGTAGCAGCAGAGTTTTGTATCTAGTCAAAGACATCAATTTTCCTTGGAAATAAGCTGACATTTAACACGTCCCTCGCTAGTTCCTTCACTCTTGTTCACGCCGCCCGGTTTTCACTACTGCTTCGACAATAGACATCTTGGTGCTCCTCGCCTTCCTGGGACTCTAGTTGAGTCTACTCGCCTTGCCTCGGAAGAGATATTGTGATGACCTGACTTGGGTCCAGCGGATTGGTAGCGAACTGGCTTCCCTCCAAAGCCCCGTGGCAGGCTCGGTATTTCTCCAGCCATTGTATGCTTCTAGTCAAGTGCCCAGGGATAGAAGGCTCCGGGTCCCCGGGCGGAAGCTCCAGGGTGACACTGAGACCGGGCATTGCGCCGAGGAGATTGACACAGGCGTTCATCATGATCTGGACCCATTGAAGCCGAAGCATTGGGGATGGGTCTTGGCTTGCCGGAGCGTTCACTTCGGCATCGGACCGCAAGTGACGTATGTACAGGCTCCTGAGACGATGCATACGTGTCAGTGCCAAATCTTGCATCAGATTAATTTCCACCCTGTCCTCCTTGAAGAAATCGGCCCTGCTAATCGTCAGCTGCTCCAGGTTCTGGAGCCCAATCAGTAACCCGAAGAAGTCATCTCGATTCTCGTGACGAAATGGGTACGCGGTGGCATCTAGGTCGAGCGACCTCAATCCACTACCCTTCAGCCTTAGGACTGTCCCGAGATCGCGCCTGGATGAGGCAACTGTGTAGCGGCCAGTGAGAGGATCGATGAGCGCTCTCATTCTGTTCCGACACGCAAGTTCAATAGATAGATCCTTCAAGTTTGGTAACGAGTCAAAGACCTGCTCAAGGCCAACATCGTTGACGAGGCAGCCACTGAGAACGAGCTTCGTGATGCTGGGATTAGCTTGCGTCCAAACCAGACTGCCGATTGTGGAAAAGCCCCTATTACCATACCTGGCCACCCATGAGAACCCCACGAGTTCCAGGACTCTGAGGCTGGTATGAAGCATGATTGGTTCCGCATACCTGACTTCGCCGAGTGCTGCTTCCCCATCCCACCTCAAACAAGCTAGCTTGAGCTGCGGCCTATTGTTGGTTCCGTGCTGCGTGCCGATCTGAAAACTGATATCCTGGAAGGTTGGGGCTGTGTCCCGACCAGCTGTTCTGACCATGTACGTTTCCAACGGCTGATCACCCGAGAGGTTCGTAACCAGGAACGGGTCTTCAGTGACGGTGCAGTCTATGAACTGCAGGGAAGTCATGTTAAAGACCGCAATCGACAGGATATCTTGCGGTGTCAGCTGAACATCGGTTTCTGCCGGCGCCAGCAGAACGTTGGGCCCTACAGGTATCCGTTGAACGTTGGGTCCTGGCGGTGGGCGTACTGCCATTGTCCGCTGAGCATCGCGTGCTGTCTGCTTCCAGTGTAGGAAGGCGTGCACCCAAGAGCGTGGACCTGGCTGGAGAGCTTTGTCAACTACGGTTCCCATTACCACGTCTTTGAACTTGTACAGTCTGATGCGGTCGCTGGGAGCACTGGCGATGAAGAACTCCGTCTTTGTAAGACTCGAGGGCCTCCCACACAAGTTGTTGAAGAACTCTTGCTGGCAGCGAACGACATCGTCTTCCACGCTATAACCACCTTCTGCGCCAATAGTGCTTTGACATGTTCGATGACGTGTGCGTCCGTGACTGGATGGTTGGGTGGAGGGAACACACCCGTGAGGAACCTCATTCCCGATAAAGCTGGAGGCATATGGAGATCCGTGGGAATTTCCACCGCCAAGTTGGATATAATGTTATGCTGCAGTTCCGCACCTACGCTTTCCATTTGCCTCGCGAGGGCACTTAGGTCGATGTTTGAGGTGCGGCTTGGGCCACCACTTGAACCTGGTTCCGCCATTGCAACTGGTGGAAAGGTGGATTTCGAAAGGTCTTGAAGACAGTGGTAATAATTTCTGAATTCGGAAGACTGAGGTATGGTGCAGAGGGATCCTGAGATATGGATGCAGAGGAATCCTGAAGCGCTTGGCGGTGCCTGACGTGCTTTTATAGAGGATCGTGGCCAACAAGTAACTTGATTCTCGACTTACGGGGTGTATACTAACGAAATAAGAAGTACAAAATCAAAGCTATCTCATTCAGACTGCGTGAGGACATATTGAAACTGTGAACTGGACATGGAAACGGTTTTATGCTTCTCTGTGCGTGAGTTCCAAATCATTTCCATGCCATGATGAGACTATTGGGAAGTCCGTTCCCAAAGCCCTTGAGTTCTTTGATCGGTAAGAAATTATGTTTAGCTCCGTTCGCGGAACAAGTCAAGTTCCATCTTAAGTTTCGTGTCTTGGAAACATTTTCCTTTGTCATCGAAGACTGATCATTGTGAACAAGAGCCGCTGTGGTCTGAGCTCAGATCCAACAGTCTGTGAACAAGGAGAGCACACCTTAATTTAAGCTACCTTACCAAGTGGTTGAAATAAAACATTGGCACACGAAAGTCCTCCATACGGCCTCATATTTCGACACAATATCAAAATAATTAACCCAATTATTAATACAAAATCAAGCTAAATAATGTAGCATAATGTATTGTTTTACTATTATTATTATTGAAACATTATTAATAAGAGAATGAGGTCTCTAGCTTACACGAAAAGAGCTCTAGCATCCCATTATATATCTCAGCCGCTTGGCTACGACTCAGTGGGCTTAGAGATACTATACCCAAGTTTATTGTTCGCGAGGATAGCAGGTTCTACATTTTTACGCTCAACGTTCACTGCTCATTTTCCATTGTTGTTTTTTTTTAATATATTTTTAATTTCATTTTATTGTATAACTAGAAAAACCAAAACACTCTTTACTGTGAGAAGAAACTGAGAAGAAAATCATAAATGTAAAAAGTAAAGAGAAGAAAAGGCAAAATAAAAGGGCAGGGTTCAGAATATCAGATAGAGATTAGCTCTACTGGGATCAAGAGACACCAGGCCAGGACAAAAGAAAAGGAAAAAGAAAAAGAAAAAAAAAAGGAAGAAAGAAGAAAATAGGAAATTCGTTAAAGAAAAAAGCAGAGAAAAGAGAAAAGGAAAAATGAGCGTGGATTTCATCAAAGTGAAACCCACTCTCTGACACGGGACAGTTGAGCTTTCCTGTCTTGTGCGCTCGAATGCATGTTTACAAGTCCTTCTCGTTGATGCTCGAAGCAATTGACTTGCAATCATCATCGTCGGAGTAGGTCGAGTCGACAGAGCGCGCTCGCACGTGAGACTTCTGGTCCGAGTACCGGCAGTAGCTGCCGGTGTTCATGAAGTCGCCTCGGGTCGTGTCGATGTAGCTTCTGGCAATCTTGCGCTTGTTCTCGGTGATCTCAAAGCAGCCAATCACAAACATGACGACGTGGAAGAAGCTGCGGAGTGAGATGTCAGCGTCGCTCTTTTGGTTACATTGATGCCGCGGTGGGACCGGGGCATGCTTACATCTGGAGAGACGAGAGTGCGAGAATCATGTTGTCAACATACTGGGCCATGCAGTATGCGTAGTCGGGGAATGTCTCAGCATAAAACTGGTCCCATCCGCCGTGCTTGAGGCCGTAAGTGGTTGCCGCAGCATGGTAGCAAATCATGAGGATGCCGTCAACGGTGACGGTGAGGCCTGGGTTGATGCCTCGGCGTCCAGGTCGGGTGTAGACGGAGACACCTTCGACGAGTCCCCAGAGAAGACTGAGAGCAACCTGTTGATTCGTATGTCAGCAAAGGTCGGTCACACTTGCAATTGGTCGTGCTTACGGGAGGTGCAAAGTAGACGATGCCAACACGGCCCCATTCCTTCATAGAAATAACGTTGAGGCCAAGCAGGATGAGGCAGAGGACTCCGGTCACGATTCGGAATCGCAGCTTGGTGATGTAGATTCTTTCGGGGCTGTTTCTGTTGTGCTCGGCATCCAAGAGGAGACCCATCTCCATGGTCTTGTCTTCTGAAATTGCGCTCATGATGTCGGTGGTGATGTTGCAAAGGCCGAAAAGCCGAAAGGATAAGATAGGCTAGAGGTGGATGCGTACCAGCCGCTAGGTAGTCGATAATTACAAAGGATTAATCAAATAAAGATATAGTAAAGAGGCAAGAAACGAAGTGCGTGCCGGACGCTGGTGGTGGGATTAGAAATGAGTAAGTGGTCAAAGCAAGAAGTGAATGCGTCCCAGCCGCCTGAAGATCAAGTGAATGATTCAAGTTAATAAAAGTGCAAGAATTAAATGCGTGCCAGCGCGGATCGACTATTAAAGGGTGAGAAGGTTGAGTGATGAAGGCGTGATGAGTGAGAAGACGTTGTTTACGGCGAGGGCAGAATGTTAAATATGTCGTCGGCAGTTGATCCCAGCTCTAAATTTACGGCGAACCCCAGGTACAGCCAAAGCCTATGTCCCCTACCTTGACTGGCGCGGTGGATCCATCGAGCGCAGTCAGTCAGCAGATAAGCCAGGCGCGGTGAATCAGAGGCCTGTGCCTGGTGCCATCATGGAGAGAATGCGATGCTTTTCGGCGACAGGCATCAGAAAACAGGTGCTGTGTGGCGAAATCAGGGTCGATTTGCTGGGGGCTGATGGTACCTCCATTAGGAACCGGGAGGGCGCTCGAAATAGAACAGCGGTCCACTCAATGGGGCCAGCGCTGGAGTTGGCGCATTAGGTGATGATGTGCCCTGTAGCGTTCACTGTAGCAACCACGATAAAGCCTACGACAGTGCCTGCTTGGCCTGAAACTGGGTTGGTGCCTCACTCCCAACTTTGCGCACATAGGCGGAATTGCTCCCAAAAGCGCTCCTTGACTGGCTCTGGCCCCAGTCTTTCATTACTCATCCGGTCATTCGAGCAGTCCTCACCGCAAGCCCAGGCTCACTCAAACCCACTGCACTTTATTCTGAGCTTGCCGATGACCAGAGTCGCGCAAAAATGGTGGAGCAGACGCGGTCGCGTCAAAGCTGCCTCGGTCCTCTTCCAGACGGCATGTCGCCACGCACAGTGACATACACACACGCCATGTTTACTTAGGCACGATGAAGGACCTGATGTCGCTCTTGAGGATCTGTTTCAGGCCTAGCATAAGTCGTAAGTTCAATGTCGCTCGCGCTTCCCAAGAAATCGATTATCATCAATCAGCACTCGTGTCCACGCCCATGTCCTGTCGTTTGGCCCTGGCTACCAGTTGAAAATAAACGACGCTATTGGCATTTCCATTGAGATCCCTGGTTCTCTTCATAGTGGCCCAGCAACCCGGTCTTCGCTACTTACTAATTTGCTCTCTTCATTCTTTTTATAGAAGACGAACCTGGTGATTTGTGCCCGTGCGCCATTCATACCCTGCTTTGCCCAGCATTACGAGACAATATGCCTACCCTATACTTCCCAGCGTCATATTGAGATTCCTCAAACTTCAATTAGTAGTGCTATTCACAGGTTTTGCAATCGTAAGACGCTATAATATGCCTTCAATGTTATAATTAATCAAGATAGAGGTGTTGGTAAGTGTTGTGGCTCATCATAACGGCATTTACTGCTCTATTCGTAGGGTTCCTATCTGCTCGCCTATTCTTACCAGGATCGTGTTGAAGGCCGACAATACATCATTGTGTCATGATATCAGATAGATAAAAGGCCTGTGCACATCATGTAGACACATGTAGTGAAGAATTTGCTAACACTACGGGCTTAGAGAATTGTCGTAGCAAATTAGCGCCTAGGTGATGTTCTCAGGATCTAGCTAAGAAGGAGCGAGAACTTTAGTTTCGTTTGCATTGTGAGGACATTACAAAACCGCCGATGCAAGTCCCGAGCATCGGGTTGATGACTACGTGATTGAGGCGCGCATCGGAGTTTCGGAATGCATTAGGCCATACTCAAATGTTGATCAACGGGACTTTTGGTCTACAGAAACATCGTCATACGTACGTGCACGCGCACGAAAAACGTTCCAATTGCTCTGTAGCCAGCATGCACCAACAACGCGCCTTGCCTGACTCCTCAGCTTGTGTTGCGACCTGGCTGTCCGAAAGTCTGCGCTTCATCTGGTTCATGGTCCTGACAACTAAATTCCCCCCCAGGCAAGTATATCTAGATTATTCCGCTAACATTTGACTCGTATGCCAAGCAAAAGATCTTTGGCTACTGCTGGAATGGAGTGCAACGTGTCCTCACCACTTCCTGGGAAGTGAGCACCAAAATCTTCGTAATCAGCGTCATAATGTGAAAGTTTGATCTTGATGATTGTCATTTTTCAACATAAGGACTGTTTTGTGTATACAGCAAGTGGAAACGATGGCGATGAAGAGGAATGAAAAGAGGCATGAGAGTCTGACGTAAGAAAGCCTCAATTCATTCTATCGTCATGCTCTCACGCGCAACAGTGTATTGGTTTTTTTGTCGGTTCGGGCATCCTTGATAATATTGAGAGCGGTAATAGTACTTTGGTGTATGTCCTTTAGTATAATTCGATACAATGATGAGAACTATAAAGATAGCTGGGCTTCCCAGGCTGTCGCAAGAAGCAGTTTTCAGAAACCACCAGCATTTCCTACACGACTACCAACACACAATAGAGTTAAAAAGAGACAATTCTTCAACTTGCTATTCTCCACGCTCGTCCCGTTCACTCTTACATCTCTCGCCGCTGCACAGACGGATGCTGTTGTTGCAGTAGGTTCACTCATCCTCGCCGAATGTCTCGAAGAATTTCTACTGATACTCCACTAGGGAACTGTTTATTCTGAAACGAATTACAATGGAGTGAGTAAAGCTATTGGGGTCGCAGGCTGCAATCAACTTGCGCCACCACTGTAGGAACACCTGCTCCTGCTCCTTACGCTGCACAACCCTGCTAACGGAACGAATGGCAGCGTTGGCCGTGTCCGCTCTATCGAGGTGGCAAATGGCTACACTTGTCGTACATTTTCGTGAGTGATTCTACACGGGCATATTTAGCATCATTCATCAAGCTTACGAGTTGGCAGTCTGCAGAATTGCTTTGGTGCCGTTACCGACTACCCTGGCAGCGTTCCCAATACGCAAAACAAGCCCCCGGTCAGCTCGATCAAGTGCTTCAAGACTCAGTGATCTTTTTCACTCATATAGGGGATGTATAAGGGGTGAAACCACCAAGACTTTCGTTAAAACCTAGGTTTGAGTGATGGCTTGTTCAACCATGCTGGGCTCTTCGTATGACATCGCGCTGCTCGGCATTATCTACTATTCTGTATTCAAAATTGAAGCTTGTTAACATGCTCGAAACTCTATAACTTACTATCATGCTTCGAGATCCGTTGTTTTTTCCTAATTTGAGGCTCTGAGAAATAACCCATACGAGTATCAGGTCGGAAACCGCCCACATGCTTATTTGAGGGCAGTATGCAAGTGTCCCACGGGAATTTAGACTGGACAAATGCTGCCTCAAACGTACCCGCGATTGTGTTGATTGATTCCATGATGACTGCGTCCCATTGCTGTGTCCTGACCACTGTTATTGGCTACCTATAAGAGAATTATCACCTTAAAAAATATCAAATTGAGGCTCTTCGTATTGGCTAAGGAAATTTTGAGAGTAGTGGCCTTGCCATTAGTGAATAATGAAGTTCCTCTTCGTACATGAGCCATTGTTCAGCGTCCCCAAGATTTCACCATTCATAATGCCATGAACATAAGCATCCCCTACCAAAATAAACCCATCGCCATCCTCCCTCGGCCGTAAGATGAACGGAACCGCACTCCCAAAGAAAATGCAGATGAGATCTCCCATCTGCGGCTCATGGGAACCAGTCCCCAGGTAACCATTGCGAGTTCTTATCAATCTCCGCCCTAGATTATACATCCTCACCATCCTATTGTATCTCGTATAGAACACTTCCAGCTCTTCATCCGTGGTATCATTTAAAAATGGCCTTTCATCGGAGTAAAGGCCTGGAGGATAATGACTGTCTCCTTCGCGCAAGTACTCCTCTGTGTCCGGGCGTCGCAGCCATTGCAGCCAGGCTACGAAGTCAGACCTGTGGTGGTCTTCATTTTCCGGTGCACAGTGGAGAGCATAAAATCCTTCAAACTCGCGACACATGGCCGTCATTGTCATGGCGTAGGCATCAATGATGGCCGGCGCAGTAGCATATGGCCCGGTTTCTGAACCAGTATCGTATCGTCTCCATGGTCGCAAAGGAGAGAAGTGTGGCTTGGCTGGGGGAGTAGCATTATAACCGCGGATAAAAGTCAATTCGGCAACATCTTCCACTCTGTCGAACTCGAACCCCGCCACCTGCAGTCTGTGTCCGGAGAGAAGTTTAGTAGAAAATAGCGGAGAAGAACTTTCTGTAGAAGATTTGCTCTTCCCTGCGGCATAAAATTTGTACCATGTAGTTGATGCACTGCTTGTCTCGTCACCCCTATTCCACCTGGGCACCCAGGAAGGCAGTTGAAGAGCTGGTGTCTGGTCTCCTAACTCTCGATCGACACGCGTAAGAATGACTAAGTCTTTACTTCGGCGGATCGATGCCATGGTCACATCGACATACGCTTCTTCGACGGAGACTCGATAATTTGGCTGGATATCGGGATACTCTCTCTTGAATGCGGGGAGATGCATCAAAGCATACACCTTGTCACGGAGGTTCGTAGCGCCGAACCTTTTGCATCCGTCGAGAAGACTGTCAAGCGACTGATTCTCGCGGGTCCAGTCGTCGGGCCTCATCTTCATGATATTGAAGCACATGGAACTGGAGTAATCAGCCGGATCGTAAGTCTTATTGTAGCCCACCTTTGTCCCGTTTACGAGAACCCAGTCCGCGGCGAAGTAAAGGGGTGCATATGTGGTCGTTCTGTTCCCGCAGAAGAAGAGGACATCTCCGGAGAAGTAGGCTTCTTGGATGACCTTGAGAATTCATTAGAACGATTTAGACACGACGAGGTGGAGTGAAGTGAGGAGGGTGCGACGCTCACCCACACGCGAGAGAACCATGGGCGGCAAAGAAACTGAAATAGCGAGCTCTATTGCTCTGAGTCTTTAGGCGGTAGGCCGTTGAAATCGATTTTCTGGGCTAGCATGGGATCTCTGCCATGTTAGTCCAGGTGACGGTCGGCCTGATCAACTGCAATGCCCAGATGCTGGGTGTAGAGCAGAGTGATTGCTTGAACTAAGGCCAGTGCAGTGTCAGAATGCGCGTCGGGAGCGCCGAGCCAGACCAGGCACCTAACACAGGATTGATACACAGTGTGCATCATCTGCACGTGGAATGATTTCTCGTCCAGATCCTCTTGGTTGATGCACAAAGCGTCCGCCCACAGCCTGCGAGGTTTATCCTGGAGCCTAAAGTTGTGAAGGGCAGCGTGGAGGTTCGCTGTGACGCTGATGCAAACATCATCGCAATAGATGTTTTTCTTGGAGGTCGGGTCACCCCAGACGTATGAGATGGCTTCGAATTCCGGCTCGTCGTCGAGAAAAGCGACCTGAAGGGAGATGCGGATGGGATCATCACCAGCTCCAGGAAATAAAATAAGGACACGGATAACTCGGGAACGCGGCAGTGCCTGGTAATAGTACACAGATTGCGATTCATTCAGTTGTAGCATAGTGTAATTGGGTTTGGGAATAGATAATTGTCAATAACGGAGGAGATTGCTGGCAAGATGACATCAGAATCCGCGCATGAATCCCCGCCAGTTTGCCAAGAGCGCATGGTCATGCCAAGTTATATGACAGTAATGTAAGACGGTATGTGAGAAAAAACATAAGACAAGCGATCACAGCAGACCATGCTCAACTATCTATTGACAAAGCAAGTAATTCTAGAGGCTTTTGATCATAGAACAATAAAAAAAATATTGAGTGTTTTCATAGCGGTTCGATTGTTTATTGTCACTGCGTGGAGCGAGTATTGGCTATTTGCTGTCCGTAACTGTGTCTTTTCGTGGCATACAGATGCTGAACATGGGTCAAGGAAGCTTAAAAGTGAATCTCAGCCCGGAATGGTCACTCCATTTCACCTCGCCATCCTTTACTTCACCTGGCTTGGGGACTGGGATGGTACCAGGGCAGAGATGTTGTAGCTCCAATGATTCTAACGGCCCCGTAATTGCTACTCTATCTAACCTTCGGGGTTCGAGAGGTTGTTTGGATTTCTGCTCCGTATTGATCTGGGGCTGCGCTGCATCTGCTCCATACAATTGAAGCCAAGCGTCAACAAGTCCATTGTTCATGATTAAGCCTTGATCTTCTTGGCAAACGGCGTTGAAATCGCCTGCGACAAGACCTATATTCGACTGTTTCGTTTGTGAGTTGTTGCCCTCATGCAGTATTTCAGAGATACAGGCCATCTGCTGCTTGCGATAACTTAGCGTGGAGCTCAATGAATCAAGATGCACATTGACCAGACGCAGGCATTTACAGTCTTCAATCCTCGTGTGCAATGAAGAAGATGCTGTAGTCGGTGGGAGAAACACGTCCGTGCAGAGTGCATCTCTTCCGTACTGGCTCGGAAGCTTGAACCGGGAGACGGGGTCGATGATTGCGCCTTGGCTTGAGAAACGGGCTTTGGATAGCATTGTCATGGTTGCGAATGAAACATCGTCAAATGCGGCAGTGTCTTCAGCATCTGTTGCCAAGTAATTCGAGCGGATCCGCGTGTCTCGTAGCAGACAGTTGCGAACTTCCCGAGTGACTTCTTGCAGAAATATAATGTCGCTTGATAAGTGTGCTTCAGACAGAAGCAGATTGATTATTGCGGTAGCACGAGTAACTGGTCGAGGCCACAATGCGTTAATGTTCCAACTTGACAAAGAGTAAATAGCCGACTTGACACTCTGGCGAACATTCGCTTCATCGAGGCGTGGAGGAGCAGCCATCCAGCGTCGAACCGACGGCTGGAAAATACTGAGGGTTCGAGTGATATTCTTGGAATAATCATTGCAAAGCTCCCAGTTCCCGAGAAGAGGGAAGCTGAGATGATGCCTGATCGAGATATAATAGGAGATAAGGTACGTCGGTTTGATCTTCGAGAAGGGTGCTCCAAGATGATATTGTGTCGGGGAGAAATATGCGGGAGGAATGGAGTTCAAAACTGTTTGTGATGAACAAAAGAACGGTACGAAAACTCTCAGTACCGCCTGGTCTCCAAAAATTAAGCGAAATGTAACCTTCGCCAGGCAGGTGTTCTGTGAAATAGAGTTCCGCATAACTTTTCAACGCAGAATGGAATTACTCATTTAGACTTCCTTCTAAAGCTCTGCAATGTCTTTAAGCAGCTCCCGCTCAAATGACAGAGGTTTTATCGTTGTGGTAGTTAGCAAGGGTGCTTGAAAGTCTCATATGCCCGCAGCGTGCAGCGACAGCAGCGTATCTGTGCAGAACACGAAAGAGTCATGGTTTGCACGAGAAGTAACATTCAACTTACACGTGTTGCAGTCGATATTCCCTAATTGTGCGATGCCACATTGACACTGACAATTCTCATAATCTATACCAGCGAGTGGAATGATCGGTGTCCGTCGCCGCGAGAATCGAACTCGCTCCCCGTAGGGCTGCCAAAAGCGACTTTAGGACCGAGATCCACGGGTAGTACCCGGCATTTGCTTTCGCTGATGCAAGCCATCACGGCCATGCAAGAAGGGCTTTCACTATACCCATAGGGCCACTAGGGCTTTGTAAAAAGGCTTTCGCCAACGCACATTGGCCAGTACGGTCAAGAAATGAGGGCTTTCATTCGCTGCAATGGAACAATTCTCGAGGCTTCCGGTATCTAGCTTGCCAGTTCGACAATGCGGCGTGTAAATCGTACGACCCATCCCCATTTACCACCACCAGTCCTTGACTGGCTCTTTTGGCTCTTTGGGCTCTTTAGGCTTTTTGGCGGTCTTGTCGGTTTTGTGTGGATGTAGGCGACTGTAGAGCGACCTGGGCTTGACTTTCCCGGTGGTCTGGCGATCGTCTCGTTGGAAGGGCTGCGTAACGTACGCTGGCACGGTGAAAACAACCTCACCTGCCTCATTGACAAACTCTGTTGCCCCATTATTGTCGTCCTCCCACTTTCGCTCCTCTACTCTCTCCTTGGCTTCCGGATCTTCGGCGGCTTTGGGATTTTCGACGCCTACCATATCTTTGGTGACTCTGCGACCACAAGATTGCCAATGGTTGAACTCGTCATAGCCACCCCATCCTACGCAAACATCATCTGGCCGATCGTGGTGGAAGAGATGACTCGTGGATGTGGCTGAGCGAAGGTCGGTGATCTGGTCCCAGTCACTAGGGCTTGCATAAGATGCCAATCTATCCTTCACTTTGGGATCAGATCCATCCTCGTCCAGCAAGTCGCCTGGCTTCCACTTGTTCTCTGACATGCGCTTCATCATCTCGAATCCGTCGCGTAGATAGTGGTTTCCGTCGGCGACTGGATTGTCCGTAGCTATGACGTCTGCAGGAGGAGGGGCGGGAGGCCGCTTATCTTGATTGCCCTTCTCTGGGTCGAGTGCGGGAAAGGGAGGGCAGTAGACCTTCGAACCTTGTTCCTCGAGCTTAGGAACCTCCTCCTCGAGGACGGTAATCCATTTATCGATCGTCAACTAGTATTGGTGGGCCGTCGGGTCTTCCTTATAATACTCGCTCTCGTATCTGAATGGCAGTGACGTTTCGACTTGGCCTGCGACGACGTCCCGGGACAAGGTAACCCATTCCATGTCCACCTCGTGCTTGAGTTCCTTGCTCGCGGAAAGCTGTGGGTTGGGGAACCAGCGAGGCTTCATCATGCGTTGGCCAGAGGCATCCTTGATGACCTCGAACGTTGATAGGCCCTGCTCCCTCCATTCCTTCTGGTATCGCGGCAAACTGTCGAAGTATCGCTACACGGCCAGTCTGGGATTTTCAGGGTCGTCTCGCCATTCCTCAGGTAGATTGTTATTGCCCTCACAGCTGAGTTCGGCCATAGCGTCGGTCAACTCCAGCTCATCTTGATCAGCTGGGCGGTTTTCGGACATGCTGCACTACTTTATTAACTTTCGCGATGCCTGATGAGTAAAGTGGTGTCAATGTGCCTTACTTGTCGATGCAGGCGAGTATTGCTTTGATTTGTTTGTTGAGGTAGATAAGCGGTTGTTTTGTGAAGGTTGAATTTGATTTTGGTGGTGGTGGCGATGCAGAATTAAGGAACTGCTAACTTCTCTTCAAATCCAATATTAAGGCAATCTAAAATTGTTCTGAGATTGTTCTGAGCAGCGCGTGTGATTGGCCGCCTGTCATGTGGTAAACATCAAAGCGAGAGTAGGATACCTGAAGGGAACGAGGCACACACGCCTCTTTGATGACGCGTTACACGTCGATACACTCGAAATAAACAATTACAGTGGTCTCAATGCCTAAAAATATAAGCATATACTATAATAGAAGTACCTACCTCACAATCAAGCTTTGGAGCATGCCTGTAGTCTCACTTTTCACGATATCTCGGGTCAGGTCACACGGCCCGCGCCCGGCTCGTACAGCTTCTTACGTAGTTATAGCCCTTTATATACAGGGAGATCTCTGGTACAAGTACTTGCTTACACCTCAAATAAAGTACCTGAGACCTGCATTCAACCGATTGGTCTAAACCAGGGGAAGCACGGGTCTGGAGTAGATTAGCAGCCAAGGAGTTACTGCCGCTTTCTCTTCGTCACCGGGGTGACTTTGAAATTGAGACGCACAAACATTAAGCTGCTTATCTGGAGTCTGCGATTACTGTTTTCTGATTATTAGGGGCTAATATTAAATGTATAAGAGGTAATAAATTAATTATTATTGATTTATATTGTTTTACACTGCTGTATTGTTTTGATCATTGGATAGGTTGGTCTTCTCATAACACTTCAGTCTACTCTGCTGTCCTGTCTCAGTTCTTCAGTCACCGTTGCCAGTCTCTGCTGATTTCTGTACCGAGTACAGCCAGCCCTCGATCTTGTCGTTCACCTGGGCAGCCGATGATGGTTGGTTATCGTCGTCGTCGCTAACCAGGAGCTGGGGATAGTTGGCCGCGCCTGACATTGATCCCACACAAATAGCAGCCCATTGGAGCTGGATCATGGCCTTGAACCTTTCAATGTCCTCCGTCCTCCGAACTACTGGGAAAACGTATCCTGACTCGATCGTATAGTGCTCTCGCACTTTGTGTGCTTGGACTTTGCTAATAGCTGTTCAGCGGTCGCAGTCAGACGAGCAGGGGGTTCGCCGCGCCGAACATATGTTTAAGGCAGGCTCGTATGTTGCTTGCCTTATGCTTTTCCTCGTTCAAATCGATTCGCTTCTTCGATTTGTCGTAATGGCTGTGTGGCATCCATACGAACTGGAGTTCTGCCGTGCTCATGCCCGTTTCTTTGTTATCCTCATGTCCGAGATACTTTAGGCCGAAGTAGGCGTGACGCCACCATGTATTGAGTTGAGGTGACAAGCAGATTATATTCCAAGTTTCGTCTGAAGCTCCCAGACGAGAAGAAAGAATGCCCAAGAGCATCGGGTCATCGGGCCTAAAGAAATAGGACATCACCCCTTCCAGAGAAATGGCGATTTGGAGATGCTCAAGTGTAGAATTCCACAGGAACGGTATGATGTGGCAACCGTGAGGGTCCGCAGATCCTGTGACTACACAGCGATAGCTGTCATAGTGCTTGGCCGATTCCCGCATCGCTTGGTTCCTATAAATTCTTGTCTTCTCCTTCTCCTTCGATGCAGGAGCCTTTTGTCCGAGCGAGCTGGCACGCTCAGAGAGCTTTGATTCGGGAATAGCGGTCTCTGAGCATACACGCTTGTGTGTGGACTCGCCTGCACCTCTAGAGGATCGCTTTCGTGGCGTGGACTTGATGGCGGATGATGGCGTACCAGCCGATGACCCTGCAGGTTCGCTAAAATCGGCTTGGGATTTCGCGGGCACTTCGTCGGATTGGTCGCGTTGAAAAACTGAGACGAATTAGGTCAAACTTAAAAGAGTGTGAGGGGCGATATTCACAATGATGCAGGAATTTCCCTATAGATTCAGGTAGACACTCAGGGCCTGCGCGTCTAGCCGAGAATAGCTTTCCAGGGTTTTGAGAGGCAGATTCATAAGCATGGTAAATTGGGATGGCGTAAATTCCCAGTTAGGCTTTTCATGGAAGACCCTTTGGCCCTTCTCTATCGTCTGCACGTACTCAATTCGTGTTTCGAATTCGTCAGCTGGGAGGAGCTGCACGACTGGGCGAATGTTAGGCTTGGCATCCAGCAGCTGCTGTAGCTGCTTTGTTGCGCGTTTTGGGTGCGGATGTCGCTTTATGTAGGCGTCCATAGCCTGATGAAGGTCCTCCATCGTGGGATTTTCTATGGTAAAATCTAGTGCGCGTGGGTGAGTGAAATTCCGCTCGATGGTGTTCGGTTGCGTGAGTTGGTATGATGTTTGTGATGAAATGAAATTCAGCTAGCGATGAAGTGAGCCACAGATTGTGGGGCGGCTTTATGTGGCCAACCGACCTCTTTATAGCGCCCTTACTCACTGTAAACTGACCGCTAGGCCGCTACCTAGCCCACTAACTTTGACCACTGGAGAGATTGCCCGCCTTAGGTTTGCTTCTAAAAACTGAAAAAAAAAAAAAAACACCTTGCAAACATTAGCCAAATCTCTGACTGACAAGTGGGTGACAGGAGAAATGAGACACCTGGCTGAAGAGTGTTTAATGAATAGACTGCTTTCTGAGATTAATTAAGAAATTTATTAGGGTAATAAAGTTAACAACATACCGCATTATCTCTTGAATATATACTATTGGCACTCAATACTTTGACAATAGGTCGCAGACTTGACAATAACAGCTTAATGTCCCAGTATGTTAATTTCAATGTCACTCTGTCACTCTCGAGTCTCACGCTAGCTGCACGGCTTAAGTTAAAGTCTTGCCATCTTCAAGTTTCTACCCACCAAGAACAATTTCTTTTGTGTGTATGTGTGTGTTTCACGCGTGAGCAAAAGAGTCCCCGAACTTTTATTTGGGGTGTTAGTTAGAGGCCCACTGATTATCGTAATGCCCCTCCACTATTGACACCAATCCCGCAGTGGTCACAGAAGATACAATCAGCACCGGTTCTCACTGCCCCGACAGATTATTCTGCTTTTTTCCGCCCCCCTCAGAAAGGAAACCGATTTTTCTTCGCCATGCTTGGTGCTCTATAGGCATCGATCTCAAACATAATAGTGAACCGTTATTTCCTCATTCGGACGTCCCCGCCCAGAACCATGTGACTGCTGGAATACAACGACGGCAATCTTAAGCGCACGAACGATCTGAAGTACACATACCAGTAGCTGATGTAGACCTTATTATGCAATGCTCCGCTTGCGGCTGAACGAGGCTGAACCGCATGTGCCGAAAACCCAATCTCTAGAAGCATATGTTCATTCCACCCTTTCTTCGTCACTGGATCTCGAATAAGACTCAACAATCATGTCTTTCCGTCTGTTGAACGTCCATACGGGAAAGCTGACGGAATATCCCCTTTCCGCACACCCCCCATATATAGCAGCGTCTCATGCTTGGAGCGAGCGTCTCTTCCCACCAGGCGTCGACTTCCTCGCCAGCCCGGGGTGCTCCGCTCTGGTAGCGACGCTTGAGCAACGATACCGTACCATCACTTTGTGCTGGGTGGACACGATCTGCATTGACCAGAATGACGAGGATGATAAGCTCCGTCAGATTCCGATGATGGGCGAAATTTTTGGAGGCGCAGAAGCTGTTCTTATCATCCTTGGCTGCGTTCTCGGCATGCGTCAAGACGTCGTGGATGATTTGACAAAACAACTTGGCGGAGCTCTCTTAATGGAGGCAGATGAAGCGTGGGCGTTAGAAGGTCCGTACTGGCAAAATGGTGATGGACGGGGGCTGATTGCGCAAGCGATGAGGGGACTGGCGAGGCTGACGGTGACTTCTTGGAGTACGAGAGTCTGGACGTTGCAAGAGTACATTCTCGCTCGCAGAGTTGTCTGGATCGGCACGGATCTTGAATCTTTGATTCTCCATGACCGGCTGTTCTCTGCCCTGCCCAGTATCTGTGACACACTAGACATCCAGGAATGTTTAGGCGACGAGTTTGCAAAGCTTTATGGCTTCTTTAGTGGCATGGCAAATTGCCGACTCGGCCCAGTCGAGAAGACGCGGGTGATGGAATTATTGGGAAACCGCCAGGCGACCGTAGAGTGCGATGAGGTGTACGGCGTCATGGCTGCCTCGGGCGTGGAGATGCCCACCATCAAAGGAGAGAGAAAAGAGAGTGCCTGGGCAAGATGGGTTGAAGCGGCGCTTGGTCGAGGACACTTGAGATGGTTACTCATGCCTGCTGTCAGTGAGCCACTGTCATTCAGCCCGCAACCCATTGCGAGGAACTGCATCGTTGTGCCGTTTGGCATGAGGCACAAGGCGTCTTCCAGCTCGGCTCTGGACGAAGTCAAACCACTTGGTCCAATTGAGGTTCAGGATGGAACGGTCACCGTCACTGGCAGAATGATTGGAACTTGCCGTGTCGGAGCCCGCTTGGGTAGTGTGCATGAGCCAATACCGAACCGGATCCATCGAGACATTACTCTGATACAGTTCACCTTGGGCAGGTGGCCGAGAGCTCTCAAGGTAGCTTCGGCATTTGGTGCCGGCCGCTACAATCCGCAGCAAACTATGCTCATTGCCCAAGCCTTGCTCAACAACTGGACAAGAGCACTCTATGCAGTGCGCCATGAAAAAGAAGACAACTTTAAAATGAAGTTGCGACGGGGAAGGCAAACTCTCATCTGGCAAGACTTTATGGCATTACAAATGGGTCAAATGCCTGGCATGAACGATGGTATCGCCCATCTCACCAAGATTCGCCGCTTATCTGTTGCAATAGATGCAGTGCTCGTCCTTGCTCCAGACCAGGAGGTCCCAGATGGGGAGCTTATTGTAGTTGATGTTGGTGGGCGGACAGTCGATGGACGTTGCATATTCATGATCGCCACTAAACCAAGCCCCGAAGCTGGTAGTAGCAATGATGTGCTGCACAAGCTATGTGTGACGCTTCCTGTCACTGGTGAGTACGAGGAGGCTATCCAGTGTTTGCCCTTGCAGACGTTTTCTTTCGGCGGAAAAGGTTGCAAAGTTTGTGAAAAGTTATCCAAGGATAGCTCTGCGAGGATGGAGATATCAGCCTTGCCTCCGGTCGGAAATAGATCAAGTACAATCATTCGCAGGCCGAAGCTCACGGTAATGTCAGCAAAGAAGAAGATGGAAAAGAACAGGCGACGCTATGATAGGAAACGCCGAGTAATGTACGCCCGTCGAAGGAGCTTAGGATTAGATGGCACTCCGTAACGGCAATTATTCTCAGCCATGTACGGCTCTCTATGTGGATGGTAATATCACGGCGACTCTGAACGTTTTAAGAAGATTATGCCAAACTATCTATGCCCCCGGCCTCAGAAAGTGCGGCCCAGAGGAGTATTCTATGGCAATCTAACGCATTGAAGCTGGTAGATGTCAGTGAATACCTGTATTGAGCAAACCATCATCCACGAGGAGGTTGGGCATTTACTTTCCCCAAGCGATCGGAGCCCAACACCAACAGAAGGCGGGATTGTGATTGGGTCAACACATGGCGAATCAAAATGCCGACTTGGTTAAAGAGGCCTGCAGTGAGATCATGCGGGAGGCCCTCCCTTTCTAAAAGTGAGGCGGATTTTCACTTTCACGCGTTAGGCAACTTGCACTTTTTAAGTACCTATATAAAGAGTGAGAAAATCCTCTGAAGGAAGGACACCAGTGTCTCCGATGTCAGAAAGATTATCTCAGACTTTTCAATAATCACAATGGCCATTCAAGAACCCTCAACCGCCCCTAAAGTTCCCCCAGAGGAATCGACCAAACGATTCGTCCTCAATTCAATTTTGCTCTCTCTCATTGAGCCGGTTCGAGGCGAGCCGACAGTTTACAGCCTTGATAGACACCCGCATGACAATACGAGCCCGATAGCGAAGTTTCTTGATTCCTTTGCATTGATTTGCTCCACAAAGAGTGGGAAAGACACCGTCTCCGCTGTATGTATAGAACAAGGCGGCCCAACTGGTACAATCTTACGATTGGCTCGTAATACTAGTACCTCGGAGGAACTTTTGTTGCGTTTCCAGGCCGTGCTGGATGATCTCACCTTGATTGCGAAAGGAGGTTTGTGTTTCCTTCAGTTTGGTCCTCTGGAAGAATTAGCGGAAGTCCAGCTAATTTCGCTGATAAAAACTTTAGATCTAGGCTGCTCTCTCGATGATAAAGCTTGGGAGCTTATGTCAAAGATTGTCGAGCTGGACCGATTCAAGATTGACAGCATAATCGAGATATTTCAAAAGAAAAGAGATCAAGAACTCATACAAGCAGCAGTACAACGCTTGGAGACAGGCGAATTTTCCAATAACGGCGATTTTCTGGAGTGGGCGGGACATCTTCCATCTTTGTTGTCTCTTAGTCCTGGAACGGAGACCGCGGAACTCATCAAGAAAATGCATTGGGCAGCGCAAGCGCGTTGGGTGTACTCGGCTCACCTTCAGAGGATCGCATTTCCTGAAAGTACAACTGCCCCTGCTTGGATCAACAATATATATAAGCTAGGGCGTTACCATGCCGCTCTATTGGCGATGATCAAGCTCGCGACCACTCGGGCGGATCTATTCATCCCTATTCGAGTTGAGTTGGTTGAACCTCCCCCGCAGGCCAAGTTCTCCCTCAACGGTGAGAGTGAGGCGCTGAGGAATATAATTCGAAAATGCACCAAGGCCGAAGTTGAAGATATCGAATCACAGCTGAGTGTTTATTGGCTGAAGGATGCAGACGCTCACTTTCGTAAGGCTTGCAAAGCACGGGTGCTCACCGTACATGCGGAGATGCAACTGGCCTGCTTTTATGACAATAATATGGAACTCACTCCGAGGTTTCTCTTTATGGGAACTAGCAAAAAAGCCTGCTTCCATTGTTCTACATTCCTGTGTAGACATGAACGGAGATGGTCCTTTTCAGCGACCCATTCGAAGTTATATCCGAATTGGATGCCCCCTTTGTTTTCCACAGGTAGTGTTCGACAAATTCACCTCAAGTTGATTTGGGATATCAATCAATACCTAGAGAAAACTATCGGTAGGGAACTAGAGACAAAGCTACGAATACCTCGCTCCAAGAAAGTTGTCTTTGATTCTACCGCGGGCCCTTCTTTAACTACATTTGTTTTGGGAGGAGAATTTACTTTCATCAAGCCTCAACCTCAAACATTGACCAGCGAGCCAAAGAGGATCACAGAGGAGGAGGATGATTCTTCTTCTTAGCTATTAGCCTTTCCTATCATCTATCTAGTATGCTTTGTTGTCTCAGATATTTCACACACGAACATGAGGTGTTGTCAGCCACGGTAGATGAATAGCCATGATCTTACATGTCTTGTTTTACTAATAGGACCTGAACTATCCGCTATGCGATCAATTCATTAAAATAAAATTATGTCTCTAACCCCTAGCATCATGTCTAGGTCACGCAGGCCATACAAACCTTAACCAGTTTCTACGCTCTGCTCAGATAAACCCGGACAGGCTTTTCTGAGATATTTTGACTAACTGCACTCCTTGTTGCTCATCACCCTTTCCACAAGACGTGATTCCGACCTACCTACCTTGTCTGGTCACTAGATAGGGGGAATTGAAGAAGAATGTCGAGAATAGCATAAGATCGGAAGAAATGGAGAAGAGTCTCCTAACTTCTAAGACAACATGAGACATGGTGAAATAGCTAGTAGCCCCACTGATGGATTCTTTTCATTGAAACACACATGGCGCCAAGATGACATTCGCGTCCATTTCGGTTTGACCGATATATTGCTGGTCTCTGGAAAATTGAAGCAATTGCCGCGCGTCCCGAGTGCCAAGGCAATTTGGCCGAGATCGTCACCAAGATCAAGATCTTTACCATACGCCAACTTGGATGCTCTCACTTCTCCAAGTGGATGGAATGGATACGAGTATAGTTCCAGTCGATCAGCTTTCCCCTTTTACATAAAACTAAGACATTCTTATGCGTGAACTAATTTCCATCACCGCCTCGGCACGGCGCCCATCTTGCTTCAGAAACAGTGTGTGAGATATGAGATATAAGATATTCCCTGCTAGGTTAAGATAGAGTTGTTTGCCTCAGGGGAATTGGTCTTGAAGGTCTTAAGAATGCGCTCAACCATGGGCTATTCTTGATGTTTTCATGATGAGATATCTATGTTGATTATGCCAGCGTTTGACATGGATTTATGCGCTTGTGAGTTAGTCTCTACGCTTGTGGTAGCTGGAAGTCGACACCGCTTCTTTGTTCTACCAACTATTGGGTCGCGGAAGAATCCCAATATGACGTGTCGTTGAGCTTAGAGACGCCACCGAACGTCCACGTAATGCATAGAAGCAACGCCCGGCATAATTTGGTTAATTGCTCATACAACCCTAAAGGGAATGGATAGCTTGATTGGTGATAAGAAGCATCATCATTGTCATTCTCGTCACGTAACATGCATGTCTCGTAGCTAGACATACATATCCAACACACACAAGACAGCAAGACCGCTCTTTTAGCTTCAGCGTATTTACGATGATTTTCTTGACTCGATAAGAGGCTCCGCCGTAGGGCTGGCTATTCGTATCTTCGGTCAAGGTCCCATCTCTTCAGTTGGCCAGCAGAGTAAGTTCTCTCAATTGATGTTCCCCAACATCAATTTGTGGTAAAATTCTCGCTCAAGCAGAAAAGTATCACCAGATTGACCTTTTCCAACTAACAGCTTGCTTGATATCATCTGAGACTCCAGAATCCATCGTCAAACCAAGTGTCTTCTAAACAGTTGATTGAACTCTACTCAAGGCTGTGTTTCAGGTCAAGGAAATACTTCTCAAATATGGAACACAACTTCGCTGTATCTGCGCCAGACTCCCCGCAGCGTCTCCCTGTGCTTACCAGCCCCGATAACGATTTGGATTATACCTCCGGGCTTCTCAATAGGCCTTCCATTCACATTGAAGATTTCGAAGAAGTTGCGACTATCAATGGCGATGATGCTAACGAAAATGTTGATGCTACAAATGTCCGCTCCCACCGAGGGAGCAGGAGGTCTGCGGAGGAGGAGAGGCCCTCTTCTCCTCCCTCTTCTATCAAGGCTTTTGCCTCCGCTCGACGTCGACCGCGCCGAGAGATGGGAGCAGAGCTGGATTTGGATCCTGAAGACAGTGGAACCCGAGCTGCGTCCGTCTCGAACCGAAGCCACAGTACCAAGCCCCCGACAGGCGAGTACAGACCAGGAAGCAATCTGAACCGCAGCTACAACGAAGAGCAGATAGTTGAGACAAGGCACCCCACCGAGACCGGAATTAGTGGTGATAATGACAACAACAACAACCATTCGGAAAGTTCCAAGGAGGATCTATACATCGATTTCGAGTTCCTCGAACAGTTCATTCAGACCGAGCGAGCATCACGCCAGAATGCTCCCATACAAAATGATACCATTCCCGGGTTAGCCGATGATGTTGTTGTCTCGCCAGTCGATCCTGAAGCTGAAAAGCTTCACAAGACTCAGCGAGGAGGTCGGGCACTTGACCTGAACCGCTTTAGTTTCTTTTCGACAGTTTGGGAGTCCACTGTTCACGCTTCCGAACTAGCCAATTTAGTCCAGGATGGCGAGAGCCTCAAAAGTCTATTCGAACATCCTCGCAATGAACACTGTGTCTGGTGGCTTAACTGCAACAACCCAACCAAGGAAGAGGTCCAAGGGCTGTGTCAAGCTTTCGGAATTCACCCCCTCACTGTGGAAGATATCATCACGCGTGAAGCGCGAGAAAAGATTGAGCTTGTCAGTTCGTACTACTTTGCCTCTTTTCAGTCTTTCCATACAGTGAAATCTGGTGAGAATTTGGAGTATGAAGGCTTCAATATATATGTTATTGTGTTCCGGGAAGGCGTATTGAGCTTCAGCTTCTTGCCGAATCCACATGCAACCTCTGTTCGCCGGAAAATCACCACCCTCAAGGAATATATCTCACTCAGCAGCGATTGGATCTGCTATGCTCTGATGTAAGTTCCCACACAGAAAAGGGCCCTCATAAGAATGGTTGACACTCAAATGATGGTTAGTGATAACATCGTCGATAACTTTGGACCTGTGATACGCCAGCTTGAACGAGAGGTAGACTCTATTGACGATAGCGTCTTCTTAATGCGAGACCGTGATTCAAGCGAGTTTCTCAGACGCATTGGATTGGCTCGCAAGAACTGCATGGCACTCATCCGCCTGATAGGAGGCAAGGCGGATGTGCTTCGCAGCTTCACCAAGCGCTGCAACGAAGACTATCCCAATGCGCCTCATACTGACATTGGAATATATCTCAGCGATATCCAGGACCACGTTGTTACGATGACGACCAACATTATTCATTTCGAGCAGATTCTTGCGCGTGCACACAGTAACTACCTCGCCACGGTTTCTGTCATGAGTATCTCCCAGGGGAACAACACGAACAAGATGCTGAATAAAATCACGCTCCTTGCCTCCATTCTAGTCCCTCTCAATTTGGTCGGCGCCGTTTTTGGCATGAACATACCTGTTCCTCTTGGGACAGTTGACCGTGATAACCTCGGGCCATTTTTTGGTGTCGTTGGATTCATGGCGCTGTTTACATCCTTTATGCTTGGTTTGGGAAGATATCATGGGCTAATTTAATTGCTAAAACTAAGTGAGTTCCCTGTCTCATGGTATAGGAAGGTAGCTTTATGTAAATATGGATCTAGTGCTACGAATACGGGGGGAGATTTCATTATGAAAAAGTATCTGCATTTTTGTTCGGAGGATAGGAAGTCTACAAAAATATATGGGGTGTCCAGCACTGGAGATGGTTTTCTCTAGGGCTCCTCCGCATCCAAGAGAAGCTTCAAACAGCTTCAATGAGTCATGGGTTAAGAATTAATGAATGTATTGATTTATTATACACCATAGGTACCATAAGTGCGTGATGTCTTGATAGGTTCCAAGCGTAGTTGAAGCCACCAGCTGCCAAACAAAAATTCCTTAACTTGCCAAATCATCGTGCCGAGAACTACCAACACTTCTAAAAGCGGATATTGCAGTCTCTTTCAATTGTAACCATTTAGTATAATACTAGTTAGAGCCATTCGGGTGACTACGTGTCTCAGATATTCTGTAGATGAAGGGAGATGAGAAGGAAAATAAGGGAGCGAGTGATTTGCATCTGAGTGTTTGAATATTAGTAATCTAAAACTCTAAATAAAAGAAAATACAGTGTCTCACTGTTCAGATTTTTAAAAGGCAGGGTGACGCACCTGCCCTTGTTTACGGCTTCTTCATCTACTTGACTAACTTCCGCGTATGTCATTCCGCGCTTATGGCGTAAAGTCCCCGATAAAAGACTCATGAAGGTTAATCGTCATAAAGCATTCAAAATGACCAACAGAGCTTCAGACATACTTTCCTGCCTCCTGGAGACCGGGAGCTTCAGTGATTTTACCATGATCTCTGGAGATAGGGAGTTTAGACTCCATAAAAGCATCGTCTGTCTTCAATCAAGAATGATTCGCAGAGCACTTGAAGGGGATTTCCAGGTATGATCCATAAATTTCTCCAAACCACAAGCTCTGTATTGAGGTGCTAATGAAAGACAGGAAGCGAAGACAGCTGTTTTGAAAGTAAGGGAATTTCATTCCCCAATCATTAGATATATGGTAGATTTTCTCTACAAGGGGGACTACGAAGCCGTGCTGTCCGATTTGGCCAACCTTTCGCTATATGGGGATGAGAGATCATTAGGGGGTGTGAGCTTTTCTTATCCCAAAGAAAAACCAGAGTGTGATAACATGTCAATACTCAACAATGAGAGTTACCTGAAGACAGTCCTCTGTCATATTCATGTCAACGCTGCTGGCGACTATTATGACATTCCAGACCTTCAGAAGGCATCAATCACGAAACTTGAAACACTTTTCGCCAAGGATTGGAGGCCTAAACTATACCCAGTCATTATCAAGGCTGCCTTGCGCAAGGCAGGTGATGCAAACTTGCATGACTTCCTTGCCTCGACTGCCACGTATCACCTCGGCGACCTCATCGAGGTTTCCGATTTTGACATCTTAGACTGGGGGAAGGAGTTCACCACCAGAGTGTTGAAACAGTGTGCCCGGGAATTAGCTAACGGGCGAGGGAAAGGCTCTACTGCAGGAGGGTACCAGAACAAACTTGATCAGAGATTTTGGCGGCCAGTTAAGTGTAACCACTGTGGTGATAGTGTTTATGTAACTATTACCCCAGAGATGGAAAGTGGCGTTTTGGATTTTGCTTGTAATTTATGCCGAGGCCCTTTTTCACATTGATGATAACTCGATTTATCATATTCCACCCTAATTGGGTGTGATCCGGGCGCCATACAAGCTGCAAGCATAATCCTTACCGAAATCGTTCGCAGGGGGAGAAGAATGTAGAAACCAAATGTTAGGAATCTTTTTGAGAGCCTATGGCCATCTTGTTCCACCATGCTAAGCCTCACCTTGGCCCGGGCATAGAGGAATTATTCGCACGCTAAACCTAGTGAACCTTTCTCTTAAGAGCTTTCTCCCTGACGGAAGAAGCCTTTAAAAATTGTTGTTATCGCTCTTACAAAGCGCTGTGTGAAGAGTTCGCAGTAACTAGATTTATAACAACAACTAGATCCAATCACTCACTGGATTCAGTACAATATCTAGACTTATAATCACAACTAGATTTCTGATAACTGCATCTAAATCGGCTCCAGTAACAACTTTAATTTAAGCAAAAGCAGCATCCTTTCGATAGAGAAAGGTTAACATCTTCCATGTTTTCCATGCCAACTGCGAGAAATCTGCACAACTGTTTAGTCAAGCGAGAGAAATTTGCAAGCCTACGCTAACACTTTCTAACGAACATATCCATTAAGCCAAAAGCCGTCGTAAAGTCAAGGTGGCACCACATAGATAAAGTTCTCATGCCAGTCAACCCTCAGAGAGACATATTGGAGGCAGGCGTTAATATGCGTATCTTAGAGCAGTGGATGGCCAGGAGGGGATCCCGGTGGTTTGTTGTTCAAGATACCGATGCCTTGATTGTAAGCGGGCAACTCTGAAGGCTCAAATTGAGGGTGGAGGCCCCCGTTTCCATTCTGGGGCCCAGGGACGCCCCATTGTGTAGAAGGAGGGTTCGGGCTAATGGTGCCCACGGTACTGGCTCCGTAGAAAGACTGGTGTGGGTTCAGATGGGCCTGTTCTTGTGTTTGCTGATGTACCCGTTGGGCATACTGCTCCATCTCACGCTGGCGCCGCTCCTGGCGACGGGTCACGACGAACTTTCCAACACGCCACCATGCGAACAGGATGATTCCCACAGTCACGGCACAACCTATGACGATTCCAACGATAGGCCCGGTGCCAAGCTTCGATGAACTGCCATTTACTGGGCTTGGGGAGCTTGTTGCACTGACTTGACGAGTTGGCTTGCGCTCAGGAGGTGAAGCTGTCCGGGTCATGAGCATAGACAGCAGAGTGTTTCCTGGGTCATATCCATTCTTAGGCTGCTTGACCGTAGCACCCCCTTCCTTTGTTCCTCCAACTACATCGTAAACGATTTTGGGGACGACATTGGTGTTGACTTCGGGGTTGAACAAAGCCCACCACTTGTCGTTGTTCCCTGCGTTTTGGAACGTACCAGTCCAAAGGTTATGCGCTCCCCACCACTCATCATCACACTTATCCGTAGGGGAATCCGTGTAATTGCCACCGATGACTATAAACTGCGACATGTTCTTGACCATATTGCAGCTTGAGCCATATTTGCCATTCTCTGGCAGGGTATAATTACCGCTCGTATCAGGGAACGCTTTCACCCATTGGAAACTCGGTAGGGTCAAAACGTAGATATCACTATATGAAGTGACATTAGTCACAGCAGGGTAGATTGAGTGTCCTCCCCAGAGGTAGCTATTATGTCATCCTGTTAGAAAATTCTCGATCTTCCCATTTGAGAGATGAAAGACCTACATGTTGAAGCTGGATTTGTCAGGCGCCCAAGCGGCATCGACACAAAATCGGCGTCTGTGCTGTGGGACTTCCCCAACGGCCTTCTGCTTTGACCAGCGATTGTCTTGTGCGTCATATATGAAAATCTCATCTAGGGGTTGGGGAGCTGTCGTGCCGTTATCGTATGGAGTGACAAGACCACCCAAATATACCAGCACTCCAGACGTATCGCCAGCAGGAAGCCATACCATCCCTCCCTCGGCTCTGGCGTGATCGTCTGGAGACTGCATCCGATCGAATTTTCCCCTGTCGTATGAGTAAGAGTAAAAGTTCGATGACATTGCTTTGTCTTTGGTCCATCCATTCATCGACTTGTTGCTGACCCATCCTCCATAATAATATCCCATGCCTGTCTCCGATACTCCAACACCAGCGCCAAAGCCAGCGATCTCCGGCGCTGGGCTGGTATTGGGCTCCCCAAAGTCATCCCATTGATCATGTAGAATGTCGTAGCTTAGGATACGGTAGGATCGTTTTGGGAAGCCGGACATCTGCTCGCCGCCGTAGAGGTAAAATCGCTTGTTGACAGAGTCGGGCCAAAGAACGCCGCCAGACACGGTTGGAATACTACGTGATCACTTGGTGAGCGGTGATGTTACAGGCGGCTACTGAGGAGTTGGTACCTATCGTTTTTGCTTAACCCAATCTTGAAGTTCGGCCAAAGTTCCCCCTTGATGGACACAAGATCATTGAGATCATGATATCCTAGCCAGGTATCTATTTTCTGAAGTTAAATCACAGGATCTTTGTGTTGCGGTAAATCAACGCAATAAAACTTCAACTTACTGTCATGGTTCTCATGCGATGATGGAAAGTCTTTATAGTTGACAGTTCCGCCATCAATATACAGCTTGTCATCGATAGCCGTTGACTGGTGCTCGAATCTTCGACAGAAGTCGTCTTTCGGAGTAGCAGCAGTGATCCGGTTGATCATTAAAAAGAGAAGAAGCGAGAGCATCGCCAAGCTTTGGCCATCCAGCCGCTGCTGTAAACAGGTCATGGTCGTGGATGAGACTACGCGACTCAGTATATCCCGGAGCTTGTGTTAAGATGCGGTGATAGAAAGACTTAACGAGAAGCAAAACCGCAGACTGCTATTGCCTGGGGGGAGCCGTCGTACCCTATTCCCATCTAAGCTCCCGCCCTTGCCCCCCATCTCATTTCTTGTTGGTGACCACAGCGCCACTCAGCTACATGCTGCTGCGGCATGAAGATCATCAACAGGCTAACCTCCAAATCTTACGGAGATCTAAAGAGGGCAAGGATCATATTGGTGGCGCATGTAATCTGACGGACGCGGGTCCGCGGGTGCATATTTCAAGGTGTTCCATATCAAGGACATTATTCCTTATAGGCTGCAAATCCAGGAAATGGAATAGATCCAGTATATTGCAGGGCTATTCTTGGCGAGATGTTCATCAAGAGCCCATGTTTCGCCGTATCTATTGTTCCTTTTTCGACCAACAGACCATGTTTCATACAGTGCCATTATAATAACCCGTACAGCCCACAAGCTTTGTGAGCTATCACATCAAGGATCCATGTCCAAGCACAAGGCTGTCTTAGGACTCATAAGCTGATATTGAACCCCTCAATGGGAACCGGTGTGTCGCCTTAGCTGACACCGTCTTACCCATTATCAGGATTCAAAGATTCTGGTATTCTTACCACCGTCACTGAAAGCTTGAATGTGTGCTTAGGCTCACTGTCCAACCTGGATATGCTTGCGGTGGGGCGAATCCTTCTTACGTGGCTGCTTATCCTTGCGTCACTACTGCTTGCGGCTGAATATTGTCGCATTAGACTACTGACGCTATGCTTATCTTTAAATATGTAGTTTAAACTAGTTGATTCTTAACTTTTCAGCTTGGCTTAGGCAGCGAGAGAAAAAGAAACTTGTTATATGACATGTGTCAAGCTCCGTCATGAGTTAAGCCCCAGAACTACGACAAGTTATGTCTGTATTTATGCTTGTAATATACATGAAAGAAACATATCTTAATATCACGATAAGATAACTGACAGCTTGGATTTTCGATCACATAAAATTATACGATATCCCTCGCTAGAGAACATGTAACTGTGCTACGGGTTCGGGCAATACGATTCAAGCCATTATGAATGGGCGGTCAGCCGATGTCAGCTAATATTAGTACCTCTAACGGGGCTATTTCAAATAGATGATTGCCAGCCAGGCAAGTTATGAGTGACTGTGCTGAACAGAGTAGCAAAGACCGTATGCGTGCAGTTATACGTATCCATAGTTAGAGCCTCAAATATAAATAAAAACAACACCATCGGCTCCTAATCGCATGATCTCGCTGCGATGTGGCCACGTCCAACACCGAATAGCTTGACTGACGCAGTAGTGCAAGGCAGAGGCAACCACCAAATAACCAAAGCCCTGTTCTAGTATTTTTCAGCCTCAGGAGGCGATGCCTGTGCCGTTTGGCTACATAATCTCTGCCGCAAATACCTGGGCATCGTGGCATCTACTAATTGGGCACCTCGACAACTTGCTGATCTAAGATCCAGACACACAGCATCAAGTGTGGGGTGACCATGGGCGATCCTGCACTCTATTGTGCTTTGGCATATGCAACTTGGGTAGGAGAACATCACTCTTGACATTTGAGATATAGAGAATTCATTCAGAGAGGCTTTCGAAATGAACAAAGCTCACTGCTGCGTAGGAACATTATTGAATTTGAACTTATTTGGAAACAGAACAGCTCGATATTACCCACAAACAATCCCACCAAAGTTTATTCCCATTCTGGAAAATTATCAACGATGCCTCATTTAGATGCAACAAAATTAATTATGTGGTGACATAATATTATGAATCAGTCTGCGTCCCCTCCCCATTAACTTCCTTAAGTGAATAGATTGCATTTTTATAGAGTGTGATTCAAAAGAAAATCATTCCTTTGTCTAGTGGGCTAATGGCATGGCTCTCCCGAAGTCTTCCAGGAGACCATATTCCCGTGATTTCGGAGGTTGAAATATCGTGGATCTAATTAAAGCACACATGGAGCTCGATGCACGGGCAGAGGTCTTTGCCGGGTCTTCTCAATGGCATCAGCATGACGACACGATTCGAGGCTGATACGAACGAAGACGGACTGCAGAGATCGACCACTTGAAATTGATTTGGCCTATATAGAAAAGGTGGGACTCTAACATCCCACAGTCTGCGCTTATACGGCGAGCTTGAACTTTTGCTCTTTATAACCTTGGTATAGTCGACTTAAAGTCGTGTTACAGAATAGAGCTAATGCCGGTAATCCAGCCAGGCTTGTGGCTGACCTCAGTAAAGTAGAGGTAGATCCAAGTAGAGTTATAGAAGGTAGAGTAGCTGCCATACGTGAAGAGGTGGTGGGTGGTGATGGTTTGGGGGTCTCCTCTGCGTTGGAGCATGAAAAGCTGAGGCACAATGGTAATTATCTTCAGCCCACTAAAAGACGAGGTGGAGGACAGGTGCAACCTATGGTCCAGAGGGAGATTCCGATCGTAAGCGAAGGAGAAGGGAAGGGGCTCGCTAGCTAGGAGCTCCGAAGTCAATCGTTGTAGCAGCCGACTGCCCTTTTGCTGCACGCTCGGCTCGGATTCTCCCTTTGTCTCTAGATCCAATCAGTACCGATGTCTTCTCTTTGCCGCTAGAAGAGGCACTCTGGTTGCCATCTGAGCCTGGCGAGACGGATTTAGGAGTTGTATTCACTAGAGACCCCAAAACTGCATTCCCCAACACAAGCTGGGGCTCTCAACAAGGCGAAGTTAAGTCACCAGAAGGGCCCCCAGAGCCGCATGATCGCAAATTAGAACGGTGGAGCTTAGTAGAGCTCAGGTCTTCTCTTGCATTGCCATGTTTGAAACTCGCAATATCAACTTAGACCCCCGCAGTCTGGAGAGAGTGATGGCGATTTCCACCGGGAACTCATTATACGTGGCGATGCCACGAATAAGCGATGCGTTTGACTGCCCCGACCCAAGTGAGGTAAAGCACGTGGTTGGCAACATTGGAAGACCAGGCATCAGCCTTATGATACCCTCTGTTGTGCCAATGGTTCGGAAGGTGGACGAATTTCGGTGGGTTATGATCAATCATACCGACTTCGATGGCTACCTCGGTGATTCCTTCCAGCACACATCATTGCATCTTTCATTCACACGTTACGAATTGCCCGTACTATCTCAACATGGCTATCAAGGGGCTGAAGCGAGCTTTATTGAGACGATCGTATCTATCTTTGACCGTAAGGAATGGGTGGCGGATTTGGACGTTCTCTTTGCTCTCAGTCATTCTATCCTAGAGCGAGTGGGCGCTCATGATATCACGTGTACTCACACATGTCGATTGAAACAGCCTACATCCTGTTTAACATCTATAGACTCATGGCATGAGTTTCTAGATCCACCAGAAAATCATTGTGTCATTCGATCTACCCGATCTTATCAACAGCCGCGCTGAGCGTACAGCAAGGAGCAAAGACGGTTATTCTCAAGGATGCTGATCAGGTGTGCTGGGAGTGTCTTCTGCAACGATATCAGATGGACTCGTCAGTTGATAGCAGGAGACTTGCATTTATTTCATAAATCTTCAGCTCGTCAGATTTGGCCTGTCTGCCCATCTGAGTGGTTGAAATTTTATTCGAATATGGCTATCTTCATTGTTATATGCGAACTCAAAGATAGTTTCTGAATTATTGCTAGCAAATGTCTAGATCTTCACTCCATGTGAACCTTTTACTTATTTTTGCCCCTTTTTTCTTTTATTTTAATTTTCTTTGGGTTGCCCGCCAACAATTAGTCAAAAGAGGGGAGGGGCTTTCACCCCGCGGCACCAAGATTGTGATGCGTAACACTCGACGTCAAAACTTCACCAATTCAAAGTCCCATTGACAACTTACCACCATATCTACTTTCTGAGCCTATTTTGATAATATTAGCCAGCAAGATGCCCGTCACGCAGATTCTGTTGCTTCGGCATGGAGACCGGCAGCCGTGGTCATTAAACCCCGCAACAGGCGAATACTCTTCCCGCGAGCCTTTTCCCACGGGCTTGCCGGCTGACCCTCCCCTTGCCCCCGGAGGCGTTTCCCAGTCAGAAGAAACGGCAAAGCACCTCAGTAGCTACCTAAAAGAGCACGCTGACCAAGGCCGGCTGCGCATCTACTCCAGTCTCTTCTACCGCTGCCTGGAGACACTGCGGCCTTCTGTGCTTGCGCTCAGAGACGCCGTGAGTGGTTCATCACTTGGTTTAGATAAGCTTCAAGTCAGAGGAGAGACGGGGGTTGGAGAATGGTTCGGCCGTGCATGGTTTGTCCAACCGAGACCGGGCGATGCAGCCCAGCTGCGCAAGTTCTTCCCCTGGGTAGACGAAAAGTATGAGCCCAAGTTGACGCCAGCGGGCAAGGGGGAGAAGATTCATGAGCTACATGATCGCGTTGCAAAGGCGTTAGCATTGGTGATTGAGGATGTCGACAATGAATTTGCTGCAGCTGGCAAGGGTGACCAAGATGTCACTCTGCTATTTTGCAGTCATGCAGCAGCCATAATTGCCAGTGGCAGAGCTTTGACGGGAAACGTTCCTGCCGACTACGATGAAATAGATTTCGGGTGTTTCACCTCTGGTATCAGCAAATACGTGCGCAAGAAGGTCCCCGCTGCGGGTGAAGCATACTTCAGCGACGACTGGCGTAACAGTGAAGGCGTGGCTGGAGGATGGGATTGTAAACTGAACAGCGATACTAGCCATTTGTCTGGTGGTCCCCAGAATGGATGGCACTTCCAAGGCGATCAGGCGTTTGACTCATATGAGGCAGCTTCAAAGATGGGCGTAACGGAGTTGAGTGGCAGCAGGGCTCCGTGAGGGTTTACCCATATCGACGTAAACATGAGAGTTATTTCAATCCCGTTCAGTATAGAATACCAAGAATGTCATAATGCGATGGCAATCATATGCTATGATATATTGAGATATTTGACTAACCTATAAACCGAGTTCTACTACTTCGAGCCATATATGACCTTACATGGACTATAATGCCATCAAAGACCCAACTTCATCCAGTCGTTGCATAATAGAACGAGTTCATTCGAATGTTATTTTCAAGACCTCGATATAGTTCTATCCCATTCTTCTCTTTCTTCGGTCGGCACTGGGATTATATACCGTAACTTGACGAATATATTCAATGGCTTCAGAGAAACGTTCAATTTAGGAACATTAGAGATAGCGTTCTTATTTTTCATTCTCTCAGATATGTTCGACACGATATAAGATATAATATAGGATTGCGAGTGGGATAGAAGTAGCAAAGATTTCTCCTGGCTATGCGTTACAATCAAATAACAGATATGAAAAGTTCAACCGCC
Source organism: Clonostachys chloroleuca (assembly GCA_037952775.1). Taxonomy (NCBI): domain Eukaryota; kingdom Fungi; phylum Ascomycota; class Sordariomycetes; order Hypocreales; family Bionectriaceae; genus Clonostachys; species Clonostachys chloroleuca. The sequence continues at coordinate 13,911,456 of JBANAY010000004.1, forward strand.
TCGACGAGTTACTGGTCCATACTCGTGCTCGTATATATCACTTTAAAACGCTCAATCGTAGGTCGTCAAAGCCATCTCAGGATATTGGTCTGACCTATTACAGACCTCCCAGCCAAAACAGAGCTGCCAGAGACACAACCAACGTAGCGACCATTGGTACACCGGTTACACTCCCTACTCCGCCTTTGTCGCTGTTCGAGTTATTGTTCGAGCCACTGTTATCAGAATTACCCCCGCTGTTGCTCGAGCCGCCCGTAACCTTGTCAATGTCATCCTGCGAAATTCTAGTGCAAAGCATAGTGAATTGTATCTGGTCCTTTGTGTAGTTCTTGTTGTATTCCTTGGAGGGCTGTCGGTTGATGAAGGTAACGGCCGTCTTATTGATATAGGATGCCATTGAACCAAGGACAATCTTCTGGTCGTAGTAGGTCCAAGAAGAATTACCCGATGGATTCACACCGCTTTTAACAGTCGAAAACTTATCCGTGTCATTGTATTCAATGGCGAGGTCTGTATGAGCAAGAGTGACTTGTTAGCAAGTATAGCGATTCCCAGAGAAGGGGCATCTTACATGATGAAGAGCCCTGAAGTTGGTTCATGGTTCCATCTCTTCCTTGGATTTTGCTGTATTCGCTAAACAAATCCGTTGGGCAGGCGTCTCGGAGAAGCTTATTCTTGTAGGCCAGAGCAAGATCGGAAATCGTCTCTAGAGTGCCGGTATTGGACGTGAAAAGAGTTTCGATAGCTTCATTGATCTTATCAATACACGTTTTACCCAAGACGTTCTCGCATCCGTTATTGCTGCCCCCAGTTGGCCCCGTGCCATTGACGTATGTGGTGAGAACCGTGGTGTAGTGTGGACGAGTCAGGGTGTTGTTGGGCTTGATGGAGCTGTACTCAATCCACCATGCGCGCGCCGTCGCATATTTGTCTCTACTCGTCAATTCATTCCAGTCGTCGTACGTGACATTGTCGAATGCGTAGACGAACTTGGATGTCTCGGGCAGCAATGGGTCGAAGGTGAACTCGGTTTCTGCTTTATAGGTAGGCCTGATGCAAGGGGCTGGCTTGTTTGAACCGACTTTTGAGTTATAATCGCAAGTATCGTCTGCAAAGGCCATGCCTAAGAGAAAAGCTAGGACCGTTAAGGACTGCATGGTGGAAGATGTTGGATCAGGCAGCCAAGCGTCGAGTGCGTGTCAGATCCTGTGGGCCGAAGAGAGGCAAAATGAGGTTACGGAGAAACCAGAAGAGGAGACAAGTCGGAGCTCACAAGCTCTCGACCTGCCACTTCTTTAATAGAGAAGATCCCTCCGCAAAATACTGCCTGGCAACATTCATTGGCCAAGACAACTCCATGTCTTCCTTATACGGCACCGCACCGCATACCCAATCTGGAAAGGTATCGCCCAGCCTGTTGGGGTTTTCTTCTGCTGGTTACAGGGTCATAACCCTGGTATCAATGCGGCTGGTACTATTCCTGGTCGACAGGGCGATGGGGGTGGGTTGTATTGGCAGGGTCAGCAGAAGGCAAGCTTGGCAAGTTCTTATTCTCCGTCTACCGATTTGAGGCATAAATGAGATTCATTTCCAAGCCAAGTTGCTTTTTGGCGCGAGATGAAACCCGCTAGAGCCTATCAAGTAAGATCTGGTGGGTTTGGGCTGGAACGTGCTTGTTGGTTTCCGTTACCAATGCGCTTATGAATGGGGCTACATGATGGGTTGAAGAAGCCATCACGAAGCAAGCAGCATACTAAAACCGCTCCATTATACGGACAAACTAGGGAAGAATAGTTGCAGTAAGACAGGCAGATACGTGAACTCCAACGGTTGACAGCCACGCCAAGGAACCTGCTGCAGCCCTACCGCTGCCCTATCTCACTTGGTGTGGCTGCTGCAACCCGCGATGAAACCACGAAGCTATGTGGCTCTGTTCCTGGCAAACACCAGCAGGCATAGCATAGTGCCCATATCATCTAGTGATTACCCTAGCAAGCCTAACGAGTCCACGGGGAGTTACTCGCTAAGAGCTTAAGTCGCAACATTGAGGCCCAAATGAAGAGTTTACAACAGTAGACACCACTTACCACTTCTAATACATTCTCCGACCCACAGTACCTCCTTGTAAGACCCGCGTTACATTGCGGCTAGATTGTGGTCCCCTCACAGCTCCCTTGGGCAGGGGTTTAGCAACACGACAAATACGATCGATGCCACGTATTTCCGCGAATCGCTAGCACAATGTCCTTTTATCAATGGCAGCTTATGCTTATTTCACGCTTAAGATAAAATAGTTAAGAGTCTCCGGCCCTAGCGTCGGTCTTGTTCAAAGAGGGACAACCGGTCTTTTTTCGGGCTGTCTCTCAATGTTACTCTTGTTACTTTTATCATTCCGGATTGAGGTCGCCTGATGAGAGGTCAGAGCTAAACAGAGCTTTGAAAGTCGGGAAGGAACAAAATGTAAGTAGCAGGAGAGCTTGAATGTATATCAATATCCTATGGGAAAAGAATGTGCATGTCACGACTTCGTTTGATACTTTGCCCATGAAGATCGGAGATGCTCTCTTGCTCGCTTATTTTGCAATCCTGCCCCGGGCTCGTCTTCTTCACTTTCCTTTTGAAAGATGTCCTCAAGCGATATTTCGAAAGCATCCAAAAGGAATCGGATCCATGAAACCCGTCTAACGAGCCATTGCTCTTGTGCCGGTTCGTCTAGCTCAGCTGGTCCACCATGGAACCATTGATATGCCAACCAAGAGACATATGCCGAAAGCTCTCTCGTTCCATAGGAATAGCCTTCAACAGGAGTCCAATCAAGCCTAAGGGGTGCTGGAATAAAACGGTCGTTCTTCCGGTCGATTTTGAACACCTTCTAATACGTTAGCAACTGTACATGAGAAGACCATACATGAGTACTCACTTCTCTCTCGGGCTTAGGTGATTGCGTTCGCCGCATCGCCTTGGCTTGGGCCTCGCAGTTCCTTTTTACGCCATCCACTGCTATTTTGAAACATAAGATGAGCTCGTTCATCAGAGCGTGGTAGTCGAAATTAGAGACCAATGTCATTTCCTTCTCCAAGGACTCGATAAAATCCGATTCCTCCTCTAGAATATCATCGATATCCTCCTCACTGATCTGGGGCACATCCGCCATACTCTTGAAATTGTCCCAGAAGAAGTCCCTTTCCAAACTCATAGGGCAATGAACATGGCTCACATCTTGATGCTTGTGTTTGAACCTTCGGAGGAGTGCAAGGAGTGTCGTCCGGGCATCATCTTCACCTCGAGTTTCATATATTTGCGTGATCCATTCCAGCCACCAGACCGGAGCCTCAGGTGGGCCCCACCAATCACTAAAATCGCTATTGGTATCAAGCTCAATGTCCGGCGCGAACCCATCGGGCGAGCATGGACATCTGCATTTCTCCCTGGGATACAGTTCAACGCCCTGGCGCAGAAGAATACTTAAGATTTCGATACTTTCACTCGGCTTGTGGCGAAGAGAAAAGCCGATGTTTCGAAGCGCATATTGTAGAACGGTGCAGCCTTTCTCATCCTTGAGATTCACATCGGCACCAGCTTGGATGAGTTTGGATATAACTGCTGCAGAAACCTGTCTTGAAATGGCACACATGAGGGCAGTTTGGCCAAGGCTGTTCCTTTGGTCAATATTCTTAAATCCGGCCGATATCAACTCTTCAATATCCTCAACGGATTTGCATTTATGCAGTAGAGTTTGGGTACCTCCTTGATCGGATCTCATGGAAAAAGTGAAGTTAGCATTTGAGCATCTGGATAAAAAGTCTCCAAGCGAGACATTTTCCTCTCTGCAACTTATTGAGTAGGAGAGATGAAATCTTATGGTTGCCTTCTCTGCCCACGGATTTGCGAGTTTTTCTCCTATCATTGCTTTGATATGGTCAATAATATCAAGGAGTAAACGCCAGTGGCCGCGAGAAGCAGCATAGTCCATGAACAGACGGCGATAGTTGTTCTCGCGGATGCCAGGATTTGCGCCAGAGTCAAGTAACAACATCACCGATTTAGCCTGATTCATTGCCGTTGCGTACATAAGCGGAGTGTTCCCATGATAGTCGACTGCATCTAAGTTGTGGCCATATGCAATCAACGAGTCGAGGTGTCGGCCTTGAGCAGCAGCGAAATGAATTGGTGTCTGTCCAAGGAAATTCTTCTGATCCTTTTCTGACTTTAGAAGCCATTTGTGCACAGCCTCGTCGGTCCCAAAAACCACGGCCTCGTGGAGAGGTGTCATTCCACCAAAACCTTGAAGAAGGAATGTCAGAATCTCGAATATATCAAACTGCCATAAAGATTCAATATAGACCTACCTTGGCTCTGCTCGCATAGAATAGAGATGTACTTGATAAAGAAAGGATCACGAGTTTGTTCCTCACTTATCCAATTCGGTGAACATGGTTGAGGCCAGTCCAGGACATTTGGGCAGCTGAGTCTGTTCACATCAAAGCCGTAGTCTAAGAGTTCGTTAAGTAGCGGCAGATGTGGCCCTTCTCCGATCCATGTCGCACATTGAGTCAAAAACCTTGAGTTAGAATTGAGTTAGGAGGCTAGATAAGAGCGTATGGAGTAGCTCTGCTCACCTAACGTCATCCCTCCCGCGAGTAATTCCAAATTCTCTCATAAGCAGCTCAAGAAGGTCCAGCTGGTCGTTGGCTGACCAAACAAATTCCAAGAGCACCTATTCCAGTCAGCACTTCTCACCCGATTTAAACCAAGTTTTGGCTTGCTCTACTTGAATATATGACTTGCCGCTAGGATCGACATGATTCTTGAGGTTTGGTTCTGTTTTAAATAGATGGACAAATGCTTGCCGAGCTTGTTGGCAACTCATTCCATCGTCACGAAGTCGGGCAATGATCTCGAAGCCTGGGGCAGTATATGGGACTATCTGTTCCAATTCGAGGATCGGAGAAACTGTGAGCGTTATTGCAGATTTTGTCACGCTCAATCCAAGGTTGAGAGCCCGGCTAAGACCGAATTTGGACAACGCCAATCTCAGAGTTGTGTTATATTTTGTGGCAGTACACCCAGGCCGGTCACACTGCCGAGAAAAAGGCAGGGTCGGCGTGTATATTAGTCTCCAGAATCGCGATGACACCTCGTGAGTTCTATGGCAAGCGCATGAACATCTCCGTGACGTGCAGTCAGGAAGTTGCAAAAGAGAGTCTCTCCGATGGATAGTCAAGCGACCTGTAGATGGTGTGTCCGATACCTGTACAATCTGCGATACGGTTTTTTTTTCGGTCGCTTCTTTGGTTTTCCCGGAATCCAACTCTATTTCCGTTACAAGTCTTGGTCTTGATTCTGGTTCTTCTCCCGCGGCCTTAAGCATACTACTGGGTCTATCCGCCAGAATATTGACCTGGGGAAGAAGGCCACGGGTCGAGAGGGCTCTACAAAAGACTTAGCAAGAAGTAGCACAATCATCACATCTTCACTTACAAAGTCAGGTTTAGTTTGACATCCCTAATCGCATTCTCAATATGCGTCAGATCCCGTTCCCAATTCCTCAATGATGCAGCCTTTGCGAGCTTATCCAGCATATCTTGCTTCGCCTCTGAGCGGAAGGTCTTTTCCAACTTGCCAAGTTTCTCCAATAGCTTGTCACAATCATCCCTGCATAGTTGAAAGGCGATCTCGTGGCAGCCTGGTATCTCACTAAGCTGACTTATTAATTGATGCAGAGCTTCAACTTGAGCTCCCACTCTAGCCAGTTCTTCCGGTATCACCTTTCGAACATCGTGCAGCATCTTCGCTGTTTTCCCCATACGAACTACCAGGGAGAAAATGTCTGCTGAGCCGGTGCTCAGGCCAATAACAGCAGCCATGCTGGGAGGTTTGTCGAGGTATCTCAATCGCAATAAATTGATGGGTCAGGGTTAGTATGTCGTGGCTGTTAAATAGTTTACATTGAGCTACCAAGAAACAGCACTGTTGCTTAAAAGCCCAGCAGTCTGCCCCGAGGTCGCCTTGCAGGAGGCTTAGATGGGTCGCATGCTGTAGGATGAGACATGACCTCAGACGTGGCCCCCATCTCAATGACACATGACAGTGCAACTCTCATCCAAAGCAAACACGGGTCGATCGGACGTACATCTCATGTCAAGATTTATACAAAATATAACTCTTATATCATAGTTCATCTTTTCCAGATCCAGGAGCATCCTGTCCCGAAATCGCCGCCATAGGAAGCCTGCATTTGCCTTCCTGCGCGCAGTCCTTGTTGGCCTGCAGACTGAAGTTGACAACTTCCGCCAAAACCTGATAGCCCTCATCCAGCAGCATCTTCTTGAACTCCGCCTGGTTCTCCTCCGAGCTCTGGTCCCAGGGGGGTACCAAACGGCACCGTAGATCTCCATGCCCGACTTGCCGTTGCCCGACTCCGCGGCGGTGATGTCCCGGACGCCGATGTGCAGAATGCCCCAGACGGTTCCGGAGCGGAGGGTCTTTGGTCCCGCGCGCTGGAGGAACCCAAAGGACGGGTCGATAGCCCACTCGGATGGGTACTCGTCAGTGCCGAACTTGCGGATCTGGAAGTCGGGGACGGTGAAGTCGATGAGCTTGGAGCCGAATGACGACAGGACGCCGCCCCAGCCTTCGAAGATGCGTGACTTCTGTTGCAGAAGGGATAGGTTCTCGGTTGCCTTGTAGTAATGCTCTGCGTTGCCGCGGAGGTAGCATTTATCAGCATCCTCAGATGTCATCCAGGCCGCAAACTGCGGCGCCGTCAGAGAACCGTCGAAATAGGCGCGGACCCAACCGCGGGCAGCAATCCAGTCCTTCCGGGAGGCAGTAGACTCCTTCACGACCTTCTCCCAGAAAGCGTCACCCTCGTCGAGGTCCTCAGACAACAGGCTAAAGAAGGCATTCTCGTCCTCGGCGGCTATACATTCCTTAAGGGCGAATAACGACTCTGCGTCGGTCTTGCTAGTAACCTCGCAGTTGGTCTGGAAGTTCTTCTCGGATATGCGCTTGTACAGACGGGTGGCGGCCTGCTCAGCACCGGTATTGACGTAGAAGTCCCGGATTGGCTTCGTCTCAGGTTCACCGCCAGCCTCCCAGCGGACCTCAAAGTCGATGCCTCCGTGCGTCTCAATGGCAGCTGCCATGGAGATGACTGAAGCGACGGCAAGTTTCTTGAAGAGCATGATGGACTTTGGGGGGCCCGGAGGAGAACTGGTGTTTCTGAAAAGAACTTCTAGGCTCAGAGGCTAGTTGGGGGTCAATGCCCAGTCTATATACACATTCCCACATGGACATTGCAGGGGACGAAACATCGGGAATGTACAGTAGTCGGCACCGACTATCCCATGGCAAGCTAGTATATGCAGAAGATAGAACACTCGCCGAAAATCCAGGTTCTTAAGAGGCAAGGCAAGGGTCAATCTTGCACTATCCCGGGCACGGGTTCCAGGATCGCGACGAACTAGCCTATAGGATAACACTACTCGAATCCTCTGAAGGACGCAATCCCGGCAGTTATTGTTCAAGGCAACAGCAATGCGACAATGTATCGTGAAGTTCGGCCCTTACCCACGGGCGACCGGCAACTGAGCTCTTACCAAGCCGCATCCTTAGGGCCTCCGTAGTGTTGGTTCTCGTATTTTCGCCAATCAGATTACTCCTCGGCAGTTGGACCGATGACATCCCAGTACTTGACAATGCCCATCAGCCCCTTTCGAGAAGTTGGAGAAGATTCAAAACGACTAGAGTGACATTCAAGGCGGGGACAACTCTGAGCCCGTGCTGCCAGCGATTGACCTAGAGAACACCTGGAAAATGAGGGGCGCGCGTGATGGCTGTTCCTCAAGCTACTGTGTATAACCCTGAAGGATTCCTCGCTTTCGTCGCCGAAAGTCCATCCACTGTGGGCCAAAGAGGCCCGTGGGGGATTGTCTGGCGTGACAATTAGCTTTCTGAAAGACGAATCTCCTGAAACGGATTTTCCGCGTCTTCTTCTATGCTTGAAGGCAGATCGCAAGGGCGAGTGTCCGCGCCAGCATCACAGCCCTTCTGTCAGTCGATGCCTAAACCACGAACAAAGAGTCACTGAACTTCCCAATAAATTCAAGTCCTGGAAGGGAGCTAAAGCAGCGTAATCACTTAATCCAAATTAAAAGAGCCCGCAATTGGCCGCGGAGCCAACCGGCGCACTTATGATCACCGTCAGCAAACTCATCCAGGAGGACCACAACGACAAGTCCCATATGACGTTTCGAATCTTCTCCGCTCCCTAAACCGATTGAGAGAATGAAATATAAGAACTCAAGGATACAAGCCAATTGTCGGTGAGAAGCTGGCTGGGTGGCGACACCTTCCGACCAGGGTTAAAGCCGTCATCATCCCGGATCCTCCCAGGCCCCGTCACGGACTTCATTTAAAAGTCCGTTCGTTCGTAGATCAACATCATAGACTAGCAAGGTCCCCAGAATCATCTTCCCCAGATTTCGGGAGATGAAATGATCAGGCTCTAGAACCATTACTTTCGACAAAACTCAATCTGGGAGCTGCGGAACACTACCGGCTGGTATACATGCGAGATTGAAATGATAGTGTATTCTCTTTACACCAGACGTAAGCCCAGGTATGAAAGGCGCAACATTTCCCATGAGGTCTCAGAGTCGTGTCCACATGATATAAGCCAGCACTCCAATTGTGCATGTTTCTCAGTTGCTGTTCCATTTTAGGCACACAGGAATGGAGAGAAGTATTTTCGAACCCAAATTGCATATAACTTTATGTAAACTAGATATATCGAAGCAGGCGAAAAAGCTCAAGCCCGTCGTGCGGACGGGAAAATATCACAATAGCTAGTACAACAACTGCCCTCCAGAACGAAGCAGTATTCCCTCATTCCCTCGACTCGGCGTGCAGTTCACTTCATGTCTGTCTGTTCAAGCCCTGATCATAACCACCATCCGCTAAGGGTATATATCAAGTGTGCCTAAGAAGGCTTGAATAGTCTCCCCCAGGCGCCAATTACCATGTTGCACCCCCTTTGGGAACTTTGGAACCATCAATTCGTAAAGCTTTAGTCTCCCTGGCGGGAACTCATCACACTACCACCCCGTTGCGAATGTTCATTTACGCCTCGTAGAACTCGCCGCCGTCGACGGATCGGGGGCTCTTCTTGGACTTGCGGGCCTTCTTGAGGCCATTGAGCTTCTTGTTGAGCTTGCCCTTCTTGGGGCCCTTGGAGCCCTTGCCCGTCTTGGAGCCCTTGGAGCCCTTGGAGCCCTTGCCCGTCTTGGAGCCCTTGGAGCCCTTGGAGCCCTTACCCTTCTTAGGGCTCTTGCCCTTCTTATGGCCCTTACCCTTACGGGATGGCGATGGTGCGTCGCCGGATGGGCCCTCGGAGGTGGACTCCTCCTCGTCGCGAGCCTCGAAGGAGACCTCGTAATCATCAAAGTCACGGATCTCGAGGTCCTCGTCGTCAATGGAACGGCCACCGACCAGGCGCCCGAGGCCTTTAGCAATGGTCCTAAATATGCGCTTGTTCACGACCACCAGGTCGGGGTGGGAGCCGTCGAGGATGGCGCGGGCCTCAAGGGGGACGTCGTCGCCGAGATCACGGGTGTCGAAGGCCACGACATCCTCCTCGATGCCTCTGCCCTCGAGGAAGTCCTCGGTGTCGTCGAGAGATCGCCTGTGCCTGCCGCCGATGAGCCTGGCGGCCCCGCCGACGACCTTTTTGGCGATCTTGGCAAGAAAGAAGCGCTTCTCGAGGTCGTCGTCAAAGTCACGAGTCTCGTAGTAGAGCTCATCATCAAAGTCGCGAGCGTCGAGGGCGAGGGGCTCGGCACCCTCGTTGAGAACGTCTCTGGCGTCAAGAGCGGCAACATCGTCAAAGACGTCTCGAGTCTCGGTAGAGGCAGCGGCACCCTTGAGGGCGCTCAGGACGGCAATGCCGGCAGCAGCGGTACGAGTAATGGCAACCATGATGGGCAGATGTTGGCCAGCAAATCTAGAATGATTGGATCTAACAAAGAGTGACGGAAGTCGAAAGGAGAGGAAGACGAAAGAGTAGGTAGGTACAGAGGTACAGAAGATAGGAAAAAGTGAAAAGTAGAGAGGAAGGCTGAAGACAGGAAAGCTTGCGTGTAGATGAAATTGGGCTGGAGATGAGAGGAACCACGATGATTAGCGGGCAGAGTAAGACTTAATATATACTCTCATTCTCATCAACAGAATTCTATTACTGGAAGCAAGTGGTTTAGCGACCGTGAGACGAGACTCTGCCAGTCAGAGTGTGTCCCAATGCGGCCGCCGAGCAACGAGTTCGCTGCGCGTACCTGCCATCGATGTCTGTGGCTGCGAGCATTCCTGCAGCTAAATCGCATTGATACAAAAATAGGCAAAGACTGGAGCAGTTCTGCGAGCAGAAGGGAAGAACAGGGGTGCTGGTTTGGCACAAGCCACGCTCAAGTGGGAAGATGATGCGACACCACCATCAGCAAAAGACCTTTCCCGGCACCAGTATGGCAGCCAAGATGCGACCAGGCCAATCAAAAGGGCATTTAGCGAGCAGAAGTCCCTCCATCATCCACCAGCTCGCGGCCAGCCTCCCGCTTACAGCTTATTCCGCACTGGGCACAATAAGCGGCAGATGATCAACAACCAACCGTATGCAGACTGAATAATATATTGAAGTAAGCAGCCCCTGCCCCTGCTTAGACTCTGACAGGGCTGACGGACTGGCCCAAAACGGACGCAGCTCGCCTTCAGTGAGGCCTCTTCAGCTAGTAAAATCGCGTGTTGCGTACAGATTGCCTGTGCCGCACTCTCACTCCTCACAAGCTCGTTCAAACTGCCATTCCATGTGCGCGCCAGTCAAGGATCACAATAAGCGATGCCACCCGTCTGCATCCACTCCAGCCTGATGGGTCTTCTTTGTGGGTTTTCCGGTCAAAGATCCCCTGCGTCGATATCTGACATGCAGCTACGAATATGTCTTCTTTGAGCGACACGTTTCCACGTTGGCCCTAAGGGTTGCTATTTTTACTGGGCCGCATGTTGTGACAACTTAATCTGGGCTGAAATGTAAAATGTCGCCAGAGGGATTCTAAATATAACAGACTGCAACAATAGATCGTCCTAGGTGCCAATCGGCGAAAAGAAAAAACTACCAGCTGCCATAGATGTGATTGGTGTTATCTGATGAACCGTCTCGAAGGTGAGTGCCATGCAGAATGCTTCTTGTTTCCTGGAATGGACAGTGGCGAAACAATGGCATACCCTTTTCGAGATAGCTAGATGCTACGCCTTCGGTGACCGTCCGTGTTAGATCTCATGTCTTGCCACAAGTATTCTCCTTCTCTTCAAGTCCCAAACCGCGCTGCGAGTCGCCACGGTGCTGTCAGGTATCAGATAGAGATGGGCTGCAACCTCCATGTCTTCCTCATGTCAGCTCGTCAGCGTATTCAGCGCGAACGGGCATGAGATACATCAATTCCCTCACTCCCAGCCCGTAAATTCGCCCACGAGGCTTCATAAGTCCCATTATCAGGTTTCTTATAGCGATATGAGCCAACGTTTCCGTCGCAGATCGCTATATCTCGGCGACTTCTTTATCAACTGCGCATGTTCGTGATCATGCTTGATTATGGCACAGCTTGAAAGATGATACCACACCTTCCTGGTTCATCGAGCCCTACGGCAGACATCAGTCTCATGCCGTATCACGTCATACTGCCCCGGCCTGTCATCTTTGCATCCAGTTTCTGGTTAGGAGAACTCGGAGGGTTCCCTGCGGGTCACGTCAGGACGGCACAGTTACGCCAAAAGAGTAATACCTGCCAACGACTCTACAGGTCAGATTTGAGGCGGTTCATCTCCACAAAACATAGGATGGAGAGATTCGAAGCAGTGTCAACGGAGTATCAGATTTATTGCAAAGTGCGATGCCTGCCAAATTAGCATGGTTCTGTAAACCTCCTTTCCTACATTCCTTGATCCTTTCTTTTTTTTAATAGACTTATTTTAAAGTCGTGGTTAGATTCATGCATATAAGACATTTGAAATTTCTTGTGGCTATTTATATATGCTGGTTGTCTCTAGATTCTTGCTCTCCAGACCCAGGATATCTGGAACCTGAGTAATCATGCGCTTATCGTTATCGCATAGGTAGTCACAGTGTGGCACACAGCGTCACGTGGAGAACCAGCTGACTAGATCTTCGGAATTTAGTTAGCCCGCGAACATCAAGTGTCCGAACGGCGCATTGTTCAAAGCCGAGGTTAGGTATACAATACGCAATCTAAAACAGGCTAGTAACCTTGGTTGAAGAAACCGAGCTTTACGGAATAGGGAGAATAGCTCCTTTTCATTTGCAACATAATATGATTTCTCCTGCTTCCGGAATTCTTCATTGGAAGGGTCCCTCATAATAATAGATAGAGATAACCCTGTTGGTGTCGCCACCTAACAGCTTCCAGCTTCACAGGTCAAAGGAAAAAATTGAGACTGTTGCTTCTAACTAGTAATTACAGAAGGGATCCGTGGCCCCTTATATCTCTGGGAATCCCTCGATCGTACTCTCATGTGAGCAGCCTGGTCTCGGGCTCGTAAGGTCCTTCCGATATCCCTCTGGCTAGTAATTGCCAGGGATGTTCATATCCGGATGACCGAGGTCATGATCTTCCTTCAAGCCGTTTGTTCAATAGGATCAGAACGCTCTTCGAGGCATCGGGCCCACGCCGATCTCTCGGTATTAGGTTGATTGTCAGGTCAGTAGGTTCGCGATCAATCCTACCGGCTAGGGTTGCTCGAGCCGATAGGTCAGGGCTCTGGCGATCGGTTCCAGTTAGGTTGTCTTCCAACCTAGCCAACTGACCCCTCTCGGTGAAACTGATCCTTCTAGGTCTGTTGAATCGTAGCCGCGGCTATCGTGTGATTGAGCCTTACTTTTGCCTTCGAAGCCAGGTCGGCTTCTACGGAATACCTGATGTTAGTTACTAGCGAATTGTGTGTGCGTTCGAACAGGCTAGGCTACGGGCTTCAACGTTCGTGGATTACCTTGGTAGTTGACGATACCTTCCTATCGCCCGCTTAGCTCCAACAAACCCATATCCGTGTCTTCTATTTCTTCAAGTGTCTTTTTGCAGGTAATATTGTGCGTAGGGCTCTTTTCAAGGTATCTCGATGTCTATTCCTTTGGGCTTGCCATAGTACTGTTGGTTCTATACTCAGCGATTAGAAAAGCATATATTGCCCTAGCTTCTTCGCAGACTCACTCTGGATATTCTGATTTGAATTCTAGTAGTTCATCGCGCAGTGTCTGAACGTCATGATGCTGGGGTCCCAACAATGCCTCAAGATTGCTGTGAGCCCGGTGATAATATTCCCCCGCCTCGACTGGCTTGCCCTGACGCCATAGGAAGGCCCCCAAATTCCACATTGTGACAATTGCTGGTTGGTATCTCGCAATATATTGGGGCCCTATAGCCTTCTCGTACCCTCGGAGCGCCCGCAAGTACATCTCCTCAGCCTCTTGCATCTTATCTTGATCGGAATAAAGGTTCCCAAGGTTATGAACTGTATCGAGTGTCGATATATGATCTGGTCCCCATGCCTTCTCGTACCCTCGGAGCGCCCGTAAGTACATCTCCTCAGCCTCTTGCTGCTTGTCTTGGTTATAGTAAAGGAGACCTAGGTTATTAACTGTATCGAGTAGCGATATATGATCTGGTCCGTATATCTTCTCATACCCTCGAAGCGCCCGTAAGTACATCTCCTCAGCCTCTTGTATCTTATCTTGATCGGAATAAAGGTTCCCAAGGTTATGAACTGTATCGAGTGTTGATATATGGTCTGGTCCCCATACCTTCTCGTACCCTCGGAGCGCCCGTAAGTACATCTCCTCAGCCTCTTGCTGCTTGTCTTGGTTATAGTAAAGGAGACCTAGGTTATTGACTGTATCGAGTAGCGATATATGATCTGGTCCCCATGCCTTCTCATACCCTCGGAGCGCCCGTAAGTACATCTCCTCAGCCTCTTGTATCTTATCTTGATCGGAATAAAGGTTCCCAAGGTTATGAACTGTATCGAGTGTCGATATATGATCTGGTCCCCATGCCTTTTCCTTTCCTTGAAGTGCTTGTAAGTACATCTCCTCAGCCTCTTGCTGCTTACCTTGGTCAGAGTAAAGGAGACCTAGGTTATTGACTGTATCGAGTAGCGATATATGATCTGGTCCGTATATCTTCTCATACCCTCGGAGCGCCCGTAAGTATATCTCCTCAGCCTCTTGTATCTTACCTTGGTCGGAATAAAGGATCCCAAGGTTATTAGCTACATTGAATATCGATTCATGATCTGATCCCCACGCCTTCTCATACCCTCGAAGCGCCCGTAAGTACATCTCCTCGGCCTCTTGCTGCTTGCCTTGGTCATAGCAAATAAGACCTAGGCTATTAACTGTATCGAGTGTCGATATATAATCTGGTCCCCATGCCTTCTTATACCCTCGGTACGCCCGTAAGTACATCTCCTCGGCCTCTTGCTGCTTGCCTTGGTCATAGTAAAGGAGACCTAGGTTATAGACTGTATCGAGTAGCGATATATGATCTGGTCCGTATATCTTCTCATACCCTTGAAGCGCCCGTAAGTATATCTCCTCAGCCTCTTGCTGCTTGCCTTGGTCGGAATAAAGGTTCCCAAGGTTATTAGCTATATCGAATATCAATATATGATCTGGTCCGTATATCTTCTCATACCCTCGAAGCGCTCGTAAGTACATCTCCTCGGCCTCTTGCATCTTGCCTTGGTCATAGTAAAGGAGACCTAGGTTGACGAAAGCCCAATCCGGACCATCACCATCCTGGATTGTGGTGCAAGCCATCATCGCATGTGATAAAAGCCGTCTTTGAAGCAGCCAGAACTTATCATCATTACGTGATGGCACCCTTGATGCTATGCGATTTAACGCAAGCCTCTTCAGATCACCATCGCAACCATGATTCAATTTGTGAATTGTCCAAGAGTGTAAGCATGCATGAATGCTGTACCCCCTTGACTCGATCAAGTCAGGACTTGGTCTATGTGGCTCGACAAACCCATAGTCATGCAGTATGCCAATCGCGCTATTGAACTTGAGCTCATCATTCAGCTCAAACATCCACGGCATACCCTCATCATCGCAAGGCTGGATGAGTTCAAACCATATATCTTCATTGTTAAAATAGGCCCACCATTGGAGCAAATGAGCACTGAGTGCGTTTTTTTCCTGTACTTGCTCGTATGAGACTTGCCATGTAGACGAGAGTGTGCGGTCTTGATAGGATCCCAAGTCTGGGGTGCTTGCATGGAGCCTCGCCCACGATTTTGTGTATAGGCGAAGATAATCACTGAAGCTGGCCGCAACGTGCCTGAGGTATGCTCCAGCTGTCGCAAGGGCAAGCGGAAGGCCGTCAAGCTTCTCTACAAGATCTCTAGCATCCATGTCTGCGGCAATGATTAATTAGGAGAACTTAGCGATTTACGAGAGCCTTACCATCGTGCAATCTATCTCGGCCTGAGGTCGTGGATAGGATTTTGAGACTATCATCGATCGATTCCAGCTTTTTAATACGTATACGATGACCTATATCAACCTGTGATAACCGTGTAGTGACTATAATCGAGCCTTGGTACGACGGGGGAAGAAATTGAAAAATGTCAACTCCCGTGTCAGTTTTGTCGTTGCTTAGTCTCGGGTTATCGTAGTTATCGTATACAATAAGCCATCTCGTGTTTCCAGGCAAGCTGAGCCATGCCTTAACAGCTTCAATGACCTCCTCAGGGTTGAGCTGCGGGTCTAACGCATTCAGGCCGCTAGCATCGGGATACTGCCGCAGGATTTGCTTTGCGACTTTGGTGAAGCTCCGTCGAATAGACAATTCGTCTTTAATGTTGAGCCAAAATATCGCAGAGTATTCATCCCGGTACCGCTTCGTATATGTTACAGCAAGCTGTGTCTTGCCAATTCCACCCAAACCGTGTAGGACAACGATGCGACGGCCACCATCTGGACTTAGTGCTCTGCGTATCTCCGCAATTTCGCTCTCTCGCGCAACAAAGTATTGAGTTTCGGGGACTTCTAATAGACTGAAGGTGATAGAGAAGTCGCTCGCACGGGTTCCTAGTTGTGCCAATCAATGAGCCTATTCTTAGCAATCATCAAGATATATTTACCTTTTACAGCTTTCTGGACTTCCTCAAGCAGCCGTTTCTGCGCTTTCTCCCGTCCTTCGCCGTAGAGGAGCGGCATATGAATGTCAAATATGCCCAACAGAGAATACACTATGTCCTCCTCGTGTGTTGTCTGACGGCCGCGTACCCATGCTTCTCGTTCCGCGACAGGAAAGTCAGACAAAGGTGTGCAGCGAAGCGCGCTCGCAGGAATGCCTGTGATGCCGCAAATCAAAGGCTCCAAGGACCGCTTGTCGCCTAGCCGAGCACCTTCCTTTGAATAGAACTCAACTATCGTCGGTGCAATAAGCTCTTGTAGCGTCCACCCGCGTGTGAACCATCGGCTTTGTCGGAAGGCATCTTTCCATGGCATTACATTTTGCTGTTGACTAGAGACTGTATCACTGGAAACATCGGGCAGGTAGACGTAGCATCGTTTCGCATCGCGATACCATCGAAACATGCTGTTGACCGCGGTCTGAAGCTCGATGCTATCAGACTTATCGATGCAGCAGGTATCAACCCAAAAGTACGCCAAACCATCGTGCCTCGCTTGATTAGCACAGAAATTGATCTTTTCGTAGCCTGATTTATGCTGCCAATCCTTCAGGGGCTTTTCAATGTCGGCGAAGACCACCTCGTCCAGTCCCCACGTGTGAGAAAGTATCGCATACGGGAGCATCTTTGTGTGCGAGGTTTTGGGTAAGACTATAGTTGCCTGCATCGTCACGTTGTAAAAGCCGCATCGCAAGGTCTGAAAGAGATCCCTCAAAGATTGATAGTGTAAGGGAAGTCGTGTTCTAGTAGGATGAGGGAGATACCGTCGCGATCCGCATTAATGATGGATGCTCACAGTGGTTACAGATGCGGAGCACGGATGACTCAGCCGCATGCCTGCAGATTGCACGGGACAAGGAATCCCTAACGTTCTAAGAGGCCTTATAAAGCTACTTAATATAGTTTATATTAGTTATAAAGCTATGGGTTGTATATAGCCTATGAGTAATATCGATAGAATTTATCGTATATGTAGTCTTTTAGGTAGGTCAGTAGGCTGTATCAACGAACTAGCAATGAATTTGGGGCCTTACGTATAGTATAATGTCGCACAAGATCTCGGGGTCTGGAGAATGTTCTGTATAGTATCTTGCAACCTGGGACCGGACACGTAAAGTTCCTTTTGTTTGCCGCGACTGTAGTTGACTGCGGCTGACTAGTGAAAGACCCATACTTCCAAGGTGATGTAGATTTACTGTTAATAGTATAGCTGCGAGTCAAAGTTCTTTGTGTATTTATTGCTCTCACTGCCGCTTTGAAGCCGACCATTGACCTGGGGCTCAGAGCTGTGATGGGCAAAAAGCTGGTGCAGCGCCACGAAATACTCTTGCAGTTTCATAAAAAATGCTGAAATCTCGGTCTAGGATATTTATTAAGCATCTCTTTCATAGTAGTATTTGTTTCCTTACCTTGGTAGAACCAAACGTGCTTATAAAGCTGGTCGCTCGTAGGATATTACACTAAACACACCAAACATCTACTAGCATCTTCTACCGTGGTTTCTGGTCGTAGTTGGGTAGGCAAAAGGTTTAGGGGTCTATGCGAATCTGTAGATGCGATAGAATTCATCTTTCCATATTGTTTGACATAGGCGAGACTGGTGGCTTGGACGCATCGATCCAAGTTCACATTCCTAGTCTCCCCAATATTTTCCAAGCAGGCACCTGTACTAACACAATCGAGAAACTGAAATATGGCCATTACAACCTAGGCGCGTTTTTTTGTCTCTAAGCTGTCACTCCGTTATCCAACTCAATGGATCGCATCCAGGAGTACGGTCTCGGGAAGCTCATGAATTGCAACGTTCCAACATCCCACAGTATCTCTTTTTTTCCTAGAATACGTCCGATCGAAACATTTGGTCCGTCGAAACGGGGCCTTCTTCGAAGTCCAATATACAAGTAACACTATATCGCCCGAGTGTCCGTCTACTTCTACAGGCCAGCGCTGTAGGAGGTCTGGATACAAGATGGTTTGCAGTACCAATGTGGTGGAAAACGCTCAGAAAAGCTCGTTGTAAACCACGGTCGTGGATTTCACCAATCATACAAGAATTCAGGGATGATTGCCTTGAGAGCTTTTGGTTTGAGATCTGAACTTTGGTCAAAAAACACATTACCTGCTAACATTGGTCGATACACCAGTTCTCCAGATCCACGGCACTTGTGCGAATTAATATTGTACTAAGTTCTTTATCCCATGTTACTTTGTAATTGATATCGTGCAAGTGCCGTTGTAAGAGGTCGAGAAATCCACGCTTTGGGGGCGTATTCATAGGTTTCAGCCTTTTTGGGGGTCCTATTGATTCCTTTGGGGCTCATTAACAACTTAAATTTAAGCTCAGGCACTTCTCTTCCTTTTTATACGTCAAATTTAGGGTTCTAGTATTCATAGTCATTAGGCGATTCAAATAAGGTTCATTGGGTAACAGACCTCGTATGAGTCCAACACTTCAGCAATCGTATCAAGCTTCCCGGTGTCTACATCTGTCTTGATGCATAATTGATCATTTGATCTCGCCTCATCGAACAGTAAATCTGATCTTGTGTCGATCTCTCAGCAAGGCAGCCGATTAAAGTACTTTCCAGATCTTTTAAGAATTTGATCATTTACAAAAGTAGCAACATACTTGGATCTTCAGCACAACCTGGCACATCCTCTCTTATATTTGCATATTAATATATTCTTGAGATACTACATATTATAGCAATCCAATGTGATTACCAGCGACGCCGTATTTAGATATTTATACAAAACCCGATTCTACGCAAGACTTGGTGTCTGCTATAGGGTAGGCCTCGACTAAGCACAACCAGATATGGATGTTATGTAGGTGATGTTTTTATCTGTAGGATTTTGGCATCTCGCATTCGATTCATTATCTTGTATTCTAGTTCAAGCGGGAAAATATGCAAGCAACAGTTGCAATTATTTCTTTATCGTTAACCGTCCGCTAACTGATTGCGGCCCTTGTTATAGACAGCAATTGTGGGGCATCGATGGGCAATCTTCACCCCTCCAGTTATCGAAGAGCCGCCTGTAATAATCCAGCAACAGAACACCTGACGAACTTTGTTAGTCAGGGCCGTAGCGGATCGCTGGGCCAGATCAAGCACACGTCGCTCGCCATCAACATCAATGCTCGCAAACCAGCAAAACCAGCGAAGCCAACCCAACGCCCAGCCAGTCCTACAACTCGACGCATTTCGAGGCCCTCGCTTTGGCGCCATCACCCTGCCATCTCCTTCGACCTCAAATGCATGCAAGGCTGCCCACGTGCCAGGTATCGGCTTAGATACACCCACTGAACCATGTATCACCTTGCCAAAGGAATCTACCTCTACGCAACCAGCAAGCCAGGTCAGCGCTTCTCCCCTCCCACCTCTTCCCAGCATACGTTGCCTCTCTGTTAAACCGCGGTATCCGCGCTGCCTGCCCTCGCCGCAAAACCCTAGCTGACATAAGGCGTCGCGACAGAATACTCCGTCATCCTCCTCGGCCTCGACAATGCCGGCAAGACGACCTTCCACGAGCAGGTCAAGTCCCTCTTCCTCCCCAGCAAACCCGAGCCCAAGCTGCGCACCGTCCCCACCGTCGGCCAGAATGTCTCGACCATCCCCCTCCAGGACATGTACCTCAAGCTCTGGGACGTGGGCGGCCAGATGACCCTCCGCAGCCTCTGGCAGAGCTACTACGCGAGCTGCCACGCCATCGTCTTCATCATCGACAGCACCGACATCGGCGACGGCGACGTGGAGAACGGCTGCGACGGCCGGCTGGACGAGTGCCGCCTCGTCCTCGAGGACGTCCTGCAGCACTCGGACACGGAGGGCGTGCCCCTACTCATCCTAGCCAACAAGCAGGACCGCGAGGACTGCGTCGAGACCATCAGGATCAAGGAGGGCCTGGTCAAGAAGGTCATGGAGGGCGAGAAGGGCGCCAGCATCCGCGACTCGAGGGTGCTGTCCATGAGCGCGCTGACGGGCGACGGCGTGAGGGAGGCTGTGGACTGGATACGAACGAGGGTGCAGTGGAATAAGGAGTCTAGGCCGCCGGTGATGCGGTAGCTGATGGGAAGCAATGCTACGGCAGGATGGGCTGGCTATCTTGCCACAAGTGTCTTGGAAGTCGGGGAAGGGGACTACTTGGGTTTCGGTTCCTCTCTCACAGGATCATCATGATATGGAAGCTCTGGGGAGATGAGACTTTCCTCCGAGTCCTCTCCGTCTCTTTGTTCAGCGGTCTTATCTGATATTCGTTATGGCGCATACGGGTGGAATAGACGTGGGTATGTCGATTCACAAATCAGGTTTCTTGTTTTCTTGTTTTCATACCTTGATGTAGATTTTGATAGCGTGACAGGAGTTGCTCAATGAGCCTTGGTTGCTTCTTTCTTTGAGGGGGTATCATGCCTAGTTTTATGTATTTTCTGACTTTTTTTCTATCCTTTTAAACCAACGAAGTCTAGGTTTTTGGCTTCCGTTACCGATCATTCTCTGCTGTTAATTCTGCCATGAGTCCACCCTTGTCTCTACTCTTCGCATCCTCGGCCAGTTTCCTGTCCACCAGTTCGGTATATTCCTTGGACTTTGCCAACGCAACCTGCGCGCACTGCACAAAGACGGGCGCATCGATGGACACGCCGCCCAGCTTTGAAACCTGGCAAATTTCGCCGTGGCGATTAAGGCTGAACGTGCAGCTGCTCGTCCGGAGCTGCTCCTCCAGCCACGAGGTATCCAACAGCACGGCGGTGTCGCCTTCCTCGCCAAAGTAGCTGAATGTGATGCAAAAGGGCGAGTGCAGCCAGCTCAGCGGCACGGGCTCGCGCTCTGCGGGTGTGTAGACGGTGAGGGTCTCGCCCTCTATGGAGGAGTCGGGCTTGCGAAAGTGGCGGAGGGCGGCGACGACGGCGAGGCAGGCGGCGTCAGTGAGGTTGCCGTCGAGGGAGAGGACGTGGACGTCGGCGCGGATGGACCAGCACTTCTTGCCAGCGACGAGGCAGAGGGATTCGGTGTCGAGGGCGCCGGAGCGGCGGATCGTCTTCTCGAGCAGGCGGGAGAGGAGGACCTCGGTCTCGGTTGGGCGGTTGACTTCGAAGGAGGGAGCTGCCATGGGGCTCAGCTCGGAGGCGATGGAGAAGACGCCCTCGAAGGGTCGGTCTGCGTATGGGACGGTCACTTCAGCGGAGACTTTGACGAGGACTCTGGGGAAGTTCTCGTGTTAGCAATGGGCCATGCACTTGAGACAAGGAATATACGTTTCGGTTCAATGGAAAGAAACGATGAAGGAGAGAGCCTATAAAGCCTTTTCCGCAAATTGTTGATCGAGTTTACTTACTTCGTCTTTCCGAATTGGACCTCCGCGACACCAAACTCATCGCCAAACGTCAGTGAGACGGGCCGGCATTGGTCGAACTTGCGGCCGTCGACACGCAGACCCTCTTCTAGCGCTCTCGATACGAAATTCCTCTCATTGAGCGAGGGCTCAGCTTCTCGGGGCATTGTAAAAGCTGTGCTGTGTCTGTATTCGGCGACTCCTACAGAGCTCCAACGTCGCTTTGCGGGTGGTGGGGCAGCTTCAAGTTCTTGGTGATGTCGATAAGTTTATTTTGCAGGGAAGATTATTATGCCGGGCGGTGAGAGCGGCCGAACAAAGAAGACAGAATAAGATGACGGTGATGCTAGCACGGCTGTGGGGTATGTACAGACTTATTTTGTCACCCTTCTACTCGAAGCATGGACATCGCCTCGCCGCCTCAAACAAAAACAACCTCTTCCATTCAAACCTTCGACTACTCATCCACATCTCATCAATTACCCATCCGCCACCATGACTACCGCCCACAGACCTACCTTTGATCCCGTACGCATCAAAGTCCGCCCCTTTCCGTCAATCAACCCGTTTTCTAACCCAGATCACCTAGGCACGCGGCAAGGAGGCCCAGCGCGGCCCAGCCTTCCACACGCGCATGCTCCCCGCCCACACACAGCTCAAGTTCCGCAAAGCAGGCCAGGGAGGCGCAGGCGATGGCGAAGATGAGCTCTCACAGACCGATCTCGCCGCCGAGCTGCTGGCCGCCGAGGCCGTCCACTTCAACAAGAAGAAAGGGGAGCTCCCGCCGCCGCCGACGAGGAGGAGGACGCGGAGCACACTACTCTCGCCGGCCTGAAGCGGCCGCATCAGATCGAGGGTAAAGGGGGCGAGGACGGCGAGGAAGACCTGGAAGCGAAGCGGCGGCGGATCCTAGCAGAGACGCGAGAGATGGACGCCGACGACGACGACGATAGCGCAGAGGACGAGGATGACGATAGTGATGACAGCGACGATGATGACGAGGATGCGGAGCTGCAGAGGGAGCTGGAGCGGGTGAGGCGGGAGCGCGAGGAGAAGAAGCGCAAGGAGGAGGAGGCCCGGGCCAAGGAGGAGGAGGAGGCGAGGGAGCGGGACATTGCGCTGGGAAACCCGCTGCTGAACAAGCAGGACTTCACGATGAAGCGGCGGTGGGACGACGATGTCGTCTTTAAGAACCAGGCTCGCGGGACGGAGGATAAGGGCAAGAAGGAGTTTGTCAACGTGAGTTCTTCCCCATCTTCTCTTCACATCTACTTTTTTTTTAAAAAAAACTTTCACTGGATCCTGCGTCTGCTGGTTTCTATTGTCTTTTCATTCTTTTATAACTATATTTTCGAGCCCGTATGAGACGGTTGAAATGCTAACGAACGCCCTGCAGGACATGATCCGCTCTGATTTCCACCGAAGATTTATGAGTAAATACGTTAGATAGACTTTCCCAGCCCATTCTATTAGTGTTCTTCTTTTTTCTCGTCCTTTTTTTTTCTTATGATAGATACCCGTCAAATATTACATGCTCCGACGATGAAGTAATTCGTTTATCATGCATGATCCCCATAAGTGCGCTGCAACGTAGACGTGCAAGGAACAACAGTTTCACCCATCTCACATGTCCTCCCCGTTCCTGCGGTTCGAGTACCGCCTGGCGTGGTGGCCAACCCGACTCTTCCCTTCCTCCTCGGACTTCTTCTTCTCCTCCTCGGGCTTCTTCTCCTCAGCGAGCAACCTGCGCTCCATCTCCTCAAACGCGCCGAGCACGTTGCCGTACCCCTCGTACACGCCCTGGCGGTAGCCCTGGTCGACCCTCTCGATGGCGCCCTCCTCCTTCCACCGCTTGCCGATGAGCTCGTCGAAAGTCTCGCCGTCGGCCCGCTCGGTCGCCCACAGCGCCTTGTACGCGCCGCCGATGGCGCAGGCGTTGCCGCCCACGTCGAGCTTGTACACGCCATCGACGCCGCCGAGCACCTCACCGATGACGCGGGCGATGGCCGGGTTGAGCGAGCCGCCGCCGACGAGGTAGATGCGGCGGGGCTGGGCGGGGAGGCTTCCGCCCTCAGGAGGGTGGACGAGGTTCTGGGAGCGGAGGCGCATGGAGAGGGCCTGGGACTCGACGATGGCGCGGGCGTCGGTCTCGGGGGACCAGGGCTCGGCCTCCTCGCGGAGGTCGGTGCCGTTGGCGGCGGAGCAGGTGAAGCGCCAGGTGCCCGGGCGGATGTTGGGGACGGTCTCGCGGAGGGGGAAGTAGAGGCCGATCTTGGCGCGGTCGGCGTGGACGTCGAGGGGGAGCGGTCGGTGACGGCGTCGTTGAAGTTCTCCCAGCCGGTGGGGCCGACCTCGGGCTTGGGGAGAGCGTCGCGGATCTTCTCGCGGGCGAGGCCACCGTTCTTGTAGCAGAGCATGAACATGTAGTGGCCGGCCGTGGTGGGGTGGTTGAAGAAGTGATAGGCGCCGTCGGGCTTGTAGGCCGGCGTGTTCATGAGGAAGGTGGTCGAGGTGCCGAGGGAGACGATGGCGTCGAGGGGTCGGAGGGGCAGGGCGAGGATGGTGGCCGGGTTGTCGCCGGTGAAGGGGGAGACCTCGCAGTCCGGGCTGAAGCCGTACTTCTGGACGAAGTAGCTGGAGACGCGGCCGAGGGAGGCGCCGCCGTCCATCTCGACTTCGCCCAGCTTCTTGCGCAGGTCGATGGCGCCCGCCTTGCCGCCGGCGGCGAGTCGGAGCAGCTCATCGCTGTAGCGCTGGTTGGGGATGTCCCAGAGGTTCATGCCGCAGACGTCGGCGACGTCGAGAGGAGCAATCTTGCCAATGAGGACCGACGCAAGCCATGACGAGACGAGGGAGATGCGGGTGGACTTGGCATACACGTCTAGCTTGGTGCGGCGTAATCGCATAATCTGAAGACCTGTGAAGCGCTGATTTCATGTTAGCCTTATATCATGTTTACTCGAGTCTCAATGGCACCATAGGAGTTCATCCGAGCCATTTGATACCAATTATCACGAAAGGACAAAGACAAGAAGGGAAAACATACGTGGTGCGCACCACTACCCGTCACCTGAGCCAGCTGCTCGCGATCCCCCAGCTCGGCATCAAAAGCCTGCGCCTCCTCCTCAGTGCTCTGGTCCTGCCAGTTGGGGGACCACTCATTGGCGAGCGAGGCGGCCAGCTGCTCGGAGAGGGAGCGGGAGGGGTCGAGCCCCCGAGGAGGGACTCGGCGTCGCTGTTCCAGAAGACGCTGCCGTGCTGCTGGCCGGAGCCGCTGACGGCGCGGATGCGCTCCATGGGCACGGGCATGGCGGAGGCGAGGCGGGAGAGGACGAGGTCGAGCGAGTCCATCCACATGGCGACGGGGGCGTAGACCTCGCCGGTGGACTCGCGGACGTGGACGCCCTTCTTGACGCCATATTTGGGGGCGAAGTCGCCGTCGAAGTCGACCTTGGCCTGGCCGACGGTCTGGAGGTTGGAGTCGACGACAACGGCTGCGGGGACAGGGAACGTTAGCACGGGTGCTGACGGGCGGTGGCGGGGATGATGATGTCGTTCGTACCCTTGAGCTGCTGCGTCGAGAGATCGAAGCCCAAGTACAGAGGGCCGGAATCGGAGAAGGAAGGCATGTTGTGATTACTTAGGAGGGGTAGAGGGGTTGACTCTTGGTGGGTGTGTCGGTGTCGCGACGCACCAAGTCGTCGGAGGGGGAGCTTCAGGTACGATGGCGGAGGAGATGGCACGCAGTCAATTGGGAGGATATATCGTATCTAGGCACCTGAGTAGAGCGGTCACAAAATTCAAGCAATGATGGAGGCTACACAGAGAAGAGGGTGAGATGGCGATCAGTGGGCGAGCTTCGGAATAAATACGGCAGCCTGGCCTTAGCCCCGGTCCCAGGACAGCGGACTCCATGGCGGATGGGGAAACGGGGACAGAGATGGTGTCGGTCTAAAAGAAGAGGAGCCGGACGACAGTTAGTTCGGCTTGGCTGGTTGGTAGTTTAATCGGGGACGGCACGAGGCTGGTTGAAGGCGGGATGTGCGCGGACGGTGATTTGGCTGACGGCACACCCTGCAGCGGTACCCTGTACATGAACCCATACCTTGATGGCCTGCAGCCACACAATGAACCAAGGGAGCTGATGTACTTGACCCAAGGCCCTATTCGCCATCTCCGGAGGGTCGTGATCGAGAGATCGAGAGAAGAGATGGGCCATGAATCAGGGTCCCCGGCTGGCGGTTTAGTACCGAACAGTCTAGTGTCGAGTGGGAAAATGCCTAAATAAGCCATTGCAGGCCGTTCCAACGTCACAGCCGGCCTAATGCAAGGAGCTCCTCCCGGTCTATCACGTTGATGTCTGATCATTAGCTATTTGTGATTTTTCGTGCCTCCAGTACTGTCCATAAAAGCCAACTGCAATGCTGTTCCACTCGCCAGCGTCCTGCCAGGCTGTACATACCACTGCCGTGCACACATCATCGTTTGCGTAGATGCTGTACTTTATAGCAAGTGGCAGATCTGCTTCCCTCCCCACCAGCTGACTCTCACCCTCACATACGAGGACCAGTCGTTTATTAGGTAGTACATGGCACAGCGTTGAAACAAACGCATCTGGGCAAAGTCCCGCGATCAGAGCTGAGACAAAAACCGAGACTTCCCAAATGAGTTGCGCGCCTCTTCACTCCGTCTGGCTCGCTTGGTAGACGTTGGCTCGAGGTGGTGGCAGTCCAGCCATCCCTCCGGACGTGTATGTGCATGCAACACCCCTACACTACCTTGCTGCGAAGCAAGCCCGCCGCTCATGTTGAAGACCAGCAGAACGAATTGGACCTCGGAGGCATGGATGATTATCCCAGGTACATAGTCAGATGACCAACAGAACCTACCAACTCGTTCAATTTTTCTCGCTGCCCTGCTATCTCAGTTTCAAGAATGCAGATCCATTTTTTATCTCTACCTTTATTCCATGGCCTGCCACCGACTCCGAGTTCCCCGGGGCTCTGGGAAGGGGTGTGTGGGCTTGGGTGTGGATATGAATGCAGATGTGGATATGAGAGATTCAGATTGGATTGACGATGAAACCAGCCTCACCGAACAAACACTGCTGTGCACACACAGGCAAGACAGGCTATAGACTGTAAAGCTGTGCGAGGCACCAAGATTGATGGCTTTAGGCTAAAATCCCCGGGTGGACCGTGGCCGAGCTGTCAAAGTCTCTGTTGTGCGAGTGGTGTCTAGCTCTGCAAATGGGGGAGCACCGAGTTGCTGCACTAAGACAACAATACCACAGGAAGGGGATACAGATTGCCCAATGAGCAGGCGGCGCTTAAAAAGACGATGAAAACTCAGCCAATAGTGCATTATCAATTGGGTACCTATCAGAAAGAGGGGCTCTTCGTGGGGGGTTGTCGCCGCTGGACCTTGGAGTTGACAGAACACAGAGAATAATCTGGCAACCCACGGTGCAAACGGGGGCGGTGGAAAGGTCAAGTGACCATCAGGAATTTCTATTCCATGCACCTGCAGTGCGCATTCTGCTGCAGGCATCTTTGAGATGGGAAAACCGGGGCAGCCTTGACCCAGATTTATGGAACTCCGATGAGGCGCTGTCGTTTCTTTCTTGGCTTGCGCGATGTGGTCATCAGTGTGACGGCATAGTGTAGGTCTCGATTGCGTTGTCTACCTAGGTACAATGCATGCTCTCAAACATGCAGTGATGAGCATTGAGGTACAGAGGAAAGAAACATTTGATTGATACTGTACGGATACGGCATCGGAGGCAAGCCCGCCAGCTTACCCTAAACATACACTCCATCATCACGCTCACTCTTAACCTTCCACATGCTCCATGCACGAACACACCCTCGACCGCCACCCTCTCACATCATGTACATACCGGGAAGCAAAAGCCACGTCTATGCCCATCTATTAATAACGACATGAGCCAGCCAGATTACCCGCTCGAATAGCAGCCCATCAACGCCACTGCGTCAATGCCCATATACCAAGTTCATCAACGTCCGCCTGACTCTCTCTCTTCCCCGTGACTTTTTTCACCTTTCTTTTCCCCAACCCATGCTAACAATGCATGCACATGCCCTCGCAAGGTCAAAACCAAACACCCGCTTCTAACCGTCACCTGTGTGAAGTATCCCTCGATGAAAACGGACCACCACGCCGAGAAGAGGCTCCACAGCCTTGCATCCCCAAACCAACGTCGCTGATCCAGGAACGCAACCCTCACCTCCTCCTTCCCACTCACGATTCACGAATCCGCCGCACGGGACGGTCCTACCCAACTTGGAAAGTAAGATTGCCTTTGTAGATCTTCGGTACGCCTTCTACCGTCACGTACGTACACTACCTATATAGTATAGATGGGGGGTATACACAGTCTCGGCTTCCCTCCCCTCCCGCAATGCCTGGCCTTCATATTTTCTTCTCCCTGGTTTCCTGTTCCCCTATGGTGGACTGGGGCGGAGGAGGGCTGAGCCGATTCTAGTTGGTTTATGCTTTTTGCTGCCATGATTTGATTTTTCCCTAAAGAAGACAAAAGAAAAGAGGAGAGAAAAAGGAAACCAAACGATGAGGATGGAGACAAGCAAGAAAAATGGTGAGCGGAAAGGAAGAGGAAGATGAGAACGTAATGATGGTATGTATGCTCCTACTCCTTCTGATGCCCGTTCAGCTTCTTCCGCTTCTTATCCTCCCCGCCTTGGTGGGCGTGCTCGTGGATGAACTCGTCGAACCGGCCGTTGATGGGCTCTTGCACCGAGACGAATCGCACGCGGACCCGCTTGACGCCCTTGACCTTGGCGCCGACGGTCTGCCGGATCTCGTCCTCCATCCTGCGCACGTGCTCGACGGACCACGATCCGGGGACGGCCATCTCGAGATCCATCAGGTAGTTCTGCCCGGACTTGATGCCGCTCACGTCGCGGAGCTCCACGTCACGGCTGTCCTCGAGGCTGGCGATGGCGCGCTGCGCCTGCTTGCGGACCTTGCCCTTGACCTCCGGGTCGACGCCCTGGTCGGCCAGCTCGCGCAGGGCGTCGGCCATGTTGCCGGCGCCGGCGTGGATGACCATGAAGGATATGAGGAGGCCGCCGACGGGGTCGAGCCAGCCGGCCGTTTCGATGACGTTGGCGCCGACGATGGCGGCGAGGGTAACGATGCCCGTGAGGCTGTCGACGCGGTGGTGGATGGCGTTGGAGGCGAGGACGGAGGAGTGCTTCTCACGTGCCACTTTCATAGCTGTGGAGATGTGCAGGTTAGCTCATGTTTGGATGAGAAAGCTTGGAAGGACTGTGACGTAGGTAGGTGAGGAAGCCAATGACGAGCAATAGAGAAAGCGTTAGGTTGGGGGGAAAAGAGCGGAAGCCAATTGGATCACTGGCCTCAACCGCGAGTAGTAATTGAGAGAGAGAGAGAGTCGAGGCACTCACTAGCATGATAGAGCCATTCCTTCACGACCACCGTACCAGCAGCTAGCCACGCAGCGTGAATACTGGGTATCCCTAGGGCGGCAGGGCTGTGCGAGTGCGAGTGCCCGTGCCCATGCCCAATGTGCTCCATGAGAGTATGCGCCGCCGCAGGGTCGAAGTGGCCGTAGAGACTGATGGCGCTCTCCCATCCCATGTAGCAGCCCCCGACGAGCAGCAGCCCGGACACGCCCAGCGCGCCCAGACTCTCCACCTTGCCGAAGCCCATGGGGAACTGTTCGCTCGGGGGCTTGATGCTCCAGGAAACGGTGGCCAGGGTGAGGACATCTGAGGCGAGGTCGGTCATGCTATGCCAGCCGTCGGCAACCATTGATTTCGAGTTGAAGGCCCAGCCACCGATGAACTTGGCAACGGCCATGAGGAGGTTGGAGACGAGCCCAATGTTTGTTATCCGGACGCCGGGGTCGCTGCGGTCTTTGGAGAGGAGGTACGGGTTGTCGTGGTGGTGGTGGTGGCCCAGGCCGTGGGAGTGGCTGTGAGAATGGCCATCGTCGTGATCGTGTTCGTCGTGGTCATGGTCGTGGTCGGGGTCGGGGTTTTTATTTGATTTGGAAGAGGGAGGGCGCGGCGGGTGGTGATCGCCCCCATTGTCGCGGATCTGGTGTGCGGTGCCCATGACAATGGCGGGAAGATATGTGTATCGCAGCCGACGCTGGCGGCCACCGAGCAGCAGACGAGGAAAAGAACGACGTAGCGAGCCGGGGTCGACGGGGGGCGAGTAGGACGAGGACGAGGACGGCGGCGAGGAGGAGGAGGAGGGGGGAGGGGAGGGCGACGAGGACGACGAGGAAGTCTGGAGGCCACGTAGTTGGAGATGCTGCTGTGGTATCTGGCTCTGGTGTGGTGGTGTCCTGCTCTGGACGCGCAGCGGATGGTTCGGGCGGTGGTCACCTTGATGGCCCAGCACACACGCTGAAACAGGTGCCGGGCCACCACCTACCACCGCTATGGCTCTCGCTGCGGCGGCCGCTGCTGCTGCTACCCTGCGTTTCTCGCCGCTGGCAACGACGCACCGCAAGGCTGAGCGCCGCCCAGCCAGGGGAGACATGCAGCAAAGGACGCGCGGAAGGAGGACGGCAGAGGAAGACGGCTGCGAGGGGTGGAACAGGAACGAGGTGGAAGAGGGTGGCAGAGTTGGGACGAGGACGGGATGGTCTGGCTGAGGATGGGATGGCCCAGCGCGGAAAGGCCAGTGCCAAGCTCAAGCTCAAGCACGACACCACAGGCGCACACGGCCGAGGCCGACCTCTTTTTTTCTTTTCTTTTCTTTTTTTTTTTTTTTGCTTCTTTCTGGATTGGTCTTTTCCCCGATTGGCTTCTAAGATCCGGCAGAGGCTGCGGGCACGGCTGCGGGCACGGATTGGCTAATCACCTCGAGCTGTTTGTATGAGAGAGGAAGAGAGAGGACGAGCGGGCGGCGTAGCGCACCAGCACCAGCTGTAGCGGACTGTGGCGGAGGGTTGTAGTAGCGGTAGAGGCCGAGGCAGGTGATGGCGAGAATTGATGGATCTCGGGCGAGCTGGCGCGACCAGGGGAGAAAAACTGATGGAGAGCGATGCCTCTCCGAAGCTAGAGCACGGCGAGTCTACGGGGACATAATGCCAAAATCCGGGTCAGTAGGCATCAAACCAGTGTTGGCGAGGTCGGCGGCCCTGCCAGCGGACGAGGGTTTCTGTCTAGCGCATCGATGTGTCCAGGTAAATAGCTGCGGTGAGGAAGGGATTTTTTCTTCTCTGCTGCTCGACTTGCCGCGTCGTTCGATTCTTTACGTGCGTACACGGCCCGAGTTCGGACTTTGGCTGGCGCTTTCAGCTAGTCCATGTCCATCGCGAGCCAAAACGCTCGGCATTTTCAACATCCCAGATTGATAAGCGTCACGGCCGCCCATTTACTGACCCGACGCTGGCTCAGCAATCCGCCGCCGCCAAACTCAATTCCTTGTCCCTCGATCGATGTGCTGGTTTTCTCAATTGGCCAATTTTCCCTTTTACTCTCGCTTTCTCCCTCCCTCCACCCGCCTACCGCCTCTCTCCCCCGAGCTTCTTCGGCCTCTCATTTGCATTTCCCGATTTGCTATCGCTCAACTCGGAGCCAGGCTCGGAGGTAGGCGGCTCACGGTGCCTACATACTTAGTACATCAAGCACGCTGGCAGTGTGGGTTTCCTGCCAACCCCAACTCCAACTGCTCCGAGCAGCCAACCCATTATGACGACATGGTTTACAGAAGGAGCCTCGAGGTGTAGCGCTTGCAGGGGTGATTCAGGAACGATGCTGCGCCTGAATCCCTACTGGCACTTTGGGTGAGCGATGCCCCTGGATCGCCTCGTCTCGTCTCGTCGAACGAAGCACGGAGATATGGTGCCTGTCAAGCGATTTCTGCCGGGCCACGGTCCTAGTGGCCTACATACCAGTAGATACCTACCTCATCCAGGCTATTCTGGAGCCTGGAACTAGGTACCTTACCTGTACCTGTAGGCTCCCAAAGCAGCTGGCAGGCGTCGGCCCCTATGAATTTAGGGGGCCTTACAAGTTCCGTTAGCGCAAGTGGCCCCGGGCATTATCTGATGATCTGATAAGACACCTTGATTTAATTCCATCTCGGATCGCGGAGATGCCAGCTACAGCGTTTGACTAAGGGAATCACGCAGCTGTGATTGGGTGGCACTGCATCCAGCCCGAGATCTGTCCATCCGGCACCTACACAGATGGGACGACATCATGACTATGGGCGTATGGTGGCTCAGCGCCTCAGGAGAGACGTCCAGCCACGACCGCCATCGCTGGTTCCGTCTTGTCACGTACACCAGAGCATCGCATTGGACGTGTGAAGGAAATACTACCAGTGTCAAATTGCTCCCTAATTGTGGGTTGCCGGGAACGGAATGAGGCGCAAGTTCTGGCTAATTACACTGGCAACTTCCTTCAGACCCAAATCTCTGCTAACCCATCATCTCATCCGACTCTGGAGTTTCGGCGAATGGCCGCCACGTGGGGCGATGCACCGGGATGGTCCGGTCGAAGCAATGTGCCGCTCCCATCGCGACGGCGTTCCACCTATCGTTCATGTTAGCGAAAATGCAGTCGTCCAAGAATGATCATCAGCGCTCTTACAACAAGGGGGGTCCTCAGTGTTCTCAACCCGCATTGGCGGCTTGCCATCCGCAATCTTGGCGTTCAATATTCTTGGGACTAATTCCCGGACAGCCTGAGAGCAACCCAAACCGCCGGTTAGGAAGACACGCTGAGGGTATTGTTAGCACGGAAGAAACCAGTCAGGGAGGGGCTGCACTTGCGTTGACTTCACGGCCACCGTTCCCTGAGCGCTCTTGATCAGCGGCTTCGAAGATAGCGTCTGCTATCTTGGAACACTCCGGCATCAAGACACTTTCCACGTCCGCCCTGAGAGAATTATATTAGAACAAGCGCAACGCGCAACTGGGGACTAAGAACGTGGTACTCGGTGTGATATCTCTTAGGGAACAGGACATGGTGGATCGGAACAGTGCATTTGCGTGTAGAGGAAGGAGAGGACTGGAATGGAATTATGACAAGAACACTCACCGGTCGATACTGGCTTCCATTCCTTGGAGTGCGAATGAATGGCTCTCTCCCACCTGGAAAGGAGGGTTTTCTTTTATGCTGGTGTGCCACAGGCGAATCAGTTCGGATCTAACCTCATCCGCCTCCTCATTGTCCACCTCCTCATCCCCGAGCTGTGATATCTGAACCTTGAGCTCATCCAACTTTTGATCAACCAACTTCTCGAAGTTGCGGTCTACCCAAAGACCACCCCCAAGTCTCGAAATGGAGGCAGCTGCCGGGGCGCCTCCGCATTTTGGGTCGAAGGGTCTGAATGCTGCGATATCCTATAGGCCCTGTTAGCATATCCAACACTTCAAAGGATCAAGCAAATACCGACTAATGTGATACCGCCGCAGTCGGCGACAATTATTGACTCATTTTTCTGGGCACATATTAGCAATGTCAACAGCCTTGACTCGGGGCAGACCTTGTCAGATCAACAGTAGGATCGGACTTCCGAGACATATATGGGCTGGATGGGCAAACACCGCATGGTCCGGTATTTCATCACACGAGGTAAGGAACGGATCGTGAACTTACCGCGAGAGCCTCCCGACCAATCTCGGGGTATTCGCGCAGCAGGCCCGCGAGTGCAGCATGGGACTCCTCGCTGACCTGCACGTCCTGGCACCGAGATGATATATTTGAGTAATCTAGCCCTCTCTTGAGCGTGTCCTTGATCGCGCCTGTGAGTAGCGGAAAGGTCACCACCGTGGTGATGGATTCTTTGCTAATATGTGGCATCTTAAGGTCCTTCCAGGCTAGGTCGTAGAGCGTCTTGATTGCACTTCCAAAGTACTCAGCCGGGAGGCCAGCACCGCCTGATCGTTGCCAATCCAGTTCGACCCATGACTTGATTTGATGGTAGTCTCCCCTTTTCACGAACCGTTCTGGGTCGCCGTTGAACAGAATCTCTAGTTTCGCATTCTTGACCCCGGATACATTCGGATCATTCTGGTCTGTTCTCACCATCTCGATCTTGTGGCCTCGAGAGACAAACCTTGCCAGAAACTTCGGGACCCGAATTTCATGCTGAACTTGGAAGTAGCTGTGCTCTGTGCAAACGTCTGCACAGGTGACAACGGCCCCGGAACGGCTTGTGCCACATCATTGTGTTAGCATATCTGGAAGCATGCCATTGTATGAAGGCTTTGACTAACGTTGTTCCGAAATCTAAGCCAATAAAGACATGATCTCTTTTGCAGGGGCACGCCATGGTTTGTTAACTGAGAAAGTGTGGAATATCTAAGCTTTGAGTGTAGTGTTTACTAAAGAGAAGAAGAAAAAACTCGAGGGGAAGTGAGGAACAATGCTCCTTTTTGTAACCACAACCTTTGCCGACGTCTGCTCTGAACCCTCGGGGAAAAAGGTGTTCTCAAAATAATCCCCCAAGAGCACCCAACAAGAAACTCAGACCGTTCCTTGGGGGGGTTTAAGGTACGACTACGACCTGCAGCCTCCCAGCCTGAGAACAATGCACTGCACAATCAACCGAAGCACTTCAAGCAACATGTCTCGGTGATTATTAAAACTCCTGGTACACAACTTAGACCACAGCTGCATAGCAACCCGACGGATGGAGGGGATTCTGGCCTGAAATGCTGTGTCTCCTAGCTCTGAAACTATATGATAGGAGCCAATATTGCTGCAAGACAACCTACAGGGTTTTGGAAACTCTAGTCTAAAGCGTTGTATCTCTGAGTGCCGGAACTATCTCAATACAGCCAGCCATTACTGCGAGGTAACCCGAAGGGCTGATGGCACCCTGGCTTGAAGTTCTGTGCTCCCCGGTGCGGGAACTTTGTTGATATAGCGAACCATTCCTGCAAGGCAACCAGAAAGCCATTGCTGCAAAGCAGCCCGAAGGATTGAGGGACCTCGAGCCCAAAATGCTGTGTCTCCTAGCTCTGAAACTGTATATATGCAGCCGGCCACTGCTGCAAGGCGACCAGAAGGACGGATTGAGGGGACAGCCATTCCTGCGAGGTAACCCGAAGGGCTGAGCGCATCCTAGCTTGAAATGCTGTGTTCCCTATTCAGTGTCGGAACTTTGTTAACGCAGCCAGCCATGGCCGAGAATGCCGTGGCCCTCGGAGGTTAGAACTCCGTGGATGCAGCTGCACACGGCCGGCATGGACTACATATGTTGTACTAGCTCCATCTCCACCGTGTGACACTCGGCAACTTTTCGGTGAAGATGCCCAGCCGGATCCCATCCACATTTGCAGAGACGAGTGTGCAAGTAGAAGGGGTTGTAATGATATTGTTTTACGCTGGGGGTTTCCAACAGGCCAAAGGACGTCTAGCCACAGGTCAAACCCGCAATGCAAGGACCTGGCCAGATAGTGTCATATGAGTTTTGGTCAGCAGCTTCCCAATTAGGCGTCAAAGGCCAGTGGCTGCCTTGTAGATGAATCTATGTAGATAGAAGGATAGACGGGTAGACGGGTAGACAGGCAAAAGGGCAGAAAAGGAGTGTAAGACCGTGGCAGTATCTACGGGACAGGTGAATGGTTGGTACGGCGCACGGATGCTCTACTTTTTGAAATGCCACACAGCTACGTCAAGGAACACAATAGTTGCAGATTTCTACGTAGAAATGTCCCTTAAAAAGCGATTTACTAGCTCAAGAGGCCAGGCAAGACAGGTCAACATTGAAAATAAAGGTGATCCAGCTGGAGCATCTGCGATAACATCGCGAATAACCACAGGAAATTTTGGATTTGTTGCATCGGGTCAAACCGATTCGAATCATGAACAGAAAAACTAGTGACAGCACACTGTCATGCCAAATTCCATGGAAACTGTATCCCAACTATCACCGAAGGGGAGAATAACACTCTCCGCTGGGCTACTCTCATCCCAGATCGACGCGCCATCCGCCTTGCCGTAGGCGAGGAGTGTTGGGAATATGACAAAGTCTACCACAAGTTCCCCCCGGCCCCTCTCGGTGGCCCCCGGCGGCGCATCATTTTGCCTTTTACCGCGGGAAAACCGTAATCTTTGCTGGTGGCAGAGTCGGATAGCCGCATTTTGATGTCCCGTCGAGCTGTAATGATCAGGCTATCCATGTTGATGGCGGATTCTATCAAGTTTCTCCATTGGTATTCGAATTCAGATTGGTCCTTCTCCGACACAAAGGGAAGATCCTTCATCCAGTCTTCAATCTTCTCCCATAGCCAGAGAGGATCAACATGACGCTGATCGGGATGGTGCATGTCAGCAAGTGTCTGGACAGAAATATTACGCCAGTGGTGGTACTTGGCAGCGAAGAAGCCTTTTGATTCGCGCAAATGGGCTACAGGTATCTGGTTAGCTCAGTGAGATAAATAACAACATAGCGCGGTGCATACCTTTGCCAGACTCCAAGATAGCACCAAATCTCTTCCAATCTGACCCGTGCCATTTGTCTGAGTCTCGGCCGGAGAACAAATGGCCATCGAGAAGGCGAAATAGCCAGGCGGTATAGAAATTATTCACATCGGTCGAAAGCTTCGAGTTCAGGTAGTCCTTGGGGTTTGATGCCCATGCCCGAACTTCGTCTTGGTATCCGGTGGGTAGTTCATCCCAGGAGCATTTCTTTGGGAGACAATTTCGCGTAAACGATTGAACAGCGCCCTGGAAAGACTCCCAATATACACGTATTGCATTCGCCTCATCATTAAACAGAGTGTCGTAGGGTATAAATTTGAAGCATCTCTGTGGTGCTTGATATTCTTCAGAAGCAAGGTCGTTGGTGTGAGTCTGGATGAGAAGGCTTGGACTTGTGGGTTCTCCTGGAGCAGCTCCCTCGTCAATAAGAAGTGGCATGTGAGGTGCAGAGGACAGCTTCGAAGCCAGGCTCGGATGGCTTCCGGCGCCGCTGCTGTCGCTGCCAGCGGGCGGGTCGATGGTCTGCTTTGGAGCATGTTCATCATCTCCGCCGCAGAGGTCAGGGAGGAGGCCTAGCTCTTCCGTGGCAAGAATATCTCTACCGGGGGGAGGTAGCGTTATATGAGGTTTCTGGAGAGACTCCAACTCATCGCTGGGGGGTTCGCGCTCATGACGCTTGGGCTTGGGGAGAGCATCGGCAGCATCAGGAAATGATGAACGCTTGGGCGACCGTGACATTGCGCGGTTGGCCGAAGGAGCTATCTGGATTTCCGGAGCGCTCTCCTCGCCGCAAGCAGGCTGTTCAGTGGACTGGCTTTGTGGCGAATCGTCCTTTCTATCACTCAGCTCAGGGTCGTGATGCTGGGTAAGAGTGTCCTCGGCCTTGAGTATCTTGGGTAGCTCTAGGACGGGGTTTAGCCCCGCCGTGGTGACGCCTCCGTTACTCTGGCTGGAGATTGCTTCGGTGTATGCCGGTGGAGGTTCATCGTCATTCTTGTCAGCTTCACAGCCGGTAGAATTCAAGATCGGCTGAGAAGCCTCAGAAGCCTCGGAAGCCTCTGAGAGCGAGGGACGTTTGGTTGACTGCGACATCGTTATATCGCACGTAGGATTGGAGAATTCGAGGTTGTAACGTTTCTAAAGTGTAGGTAGTTATAAAGGTTCTAGGGTTGAGGGTTGTTCTGGTCTCCAAGGGGGAGAGCTGAGCGTGCTGTCAAGGCCACACCTCCTTAGTTGCTCATCTTGATGCTCGCTTTGTTGCCCACCTCGTTGCTGAAGCTAACATTGGGGATGTGCACGAGTGTGTCAAGCATCCCTTGAGCACCAGCGGCACGCCATCGAACCACGGTTGTACACACACGTCCAGGCGTGGAGTGCACACGAGAATACGAGGGGTTTGTCACACACGGCCGCATTATGCATCGGGTGATTCCTGTTCCTACGTCGATGGCCACTGTCTGTCCATGATGCGTGTTTGGTTCGAATGTTACCGCGATGCAGCTTGGTTTTCGTGTGGCTTGCATGACAATCACCTTTCTCCGCTCAGCTCCTCCCACCATCTCATCCTCGAAGCACAACAGCTGAAACCGTGCACAGAGTCCCCGACCGGCCAAGACGCCACATTGGGCCAGCGCGCGCTACGCTGCCCGCTTGTGCAACTCAGGCTGCCATCCGAGTGGTTTGACAAAGGAGCCTTCACAGGCTATCATAGCCCGAGCGCCAAGTTTCTGCGGTGACCAAACACTAGCAGCTACAAGGTGACCAGCGCGGCATTGTGATGGCTCTCACCGGTCCGCGGGTGCTGCAGTTCGCCGCCACCGGTGCTAGGGAGGGGGTGAGTGATTCACAATGCACAATGCATGAGTTGGTGGCTTGGGCTGATACACCGGGTGGTGTACATGGCTGACAAAGACTGTCGATCAATCCAGAGGTATCACGGACCCGTCAGGGTTTGCTTCGCTAGACGAAACATGGCTGGATTGATTACTTGGTAGTACACGTCGGCGTTTGTGGGCTTAGGCAGTCTTTGGCGGGTGGGCAAGCAGGTTCAAGCTGACAGAGAGGCAGAGACAGAGATGGAGAGAGAGAGAGGTTGATCTTACCCAGGTATCAAGTATCCATGTACTCTGGTTCCTGCCGCAGGTACCTGGCTCATTGATCTTGCCAACAACCTGGCACTGCGCTCAATGTGATGTTTGAGTCATAACAAACGCTCATTTGACAGCTACCACCTAGATTCCCTAGTTTTGATATTATGATAGAGTACTAAGACCACTTCTAAGCATTCGCCACTTGCTAACAACCCACTTGTGCTCTTGGCTGTAGGGCGAGGATTTCTGCATTGTTGATCGGGAGTGGGATATAGGGTAAGCAAGTGCTGCCAATCCATCACGTGGTCTTGGAGCAACTAGAAGGCTCTCCATTTGTCACCAATTCCAGCAGATGATGAGTGCATTTCAAGAAGCTCGTTCGCCACCTGTGATGGCAAGCGTGTCAATTGGGCCCCTGGGTATCTAGTTCGTTTATTTCGTTCGGCTGAGAACCTGCTCGTTGATATTGATACAAGAAAAAACTGCTCGGGTAACACCAGCAGCCGCTTTTAGCTTCAACGCAACAGACAATCCCACGGGGATCGACCTGGGCCTCACCCAGGACCGCCCAGAGCCCTCCATGCGTAAACCTCTCCTGCGGATACCATACACTGATATCCTCCCCCTCCCTTGATCATCCCTGCCTCGGCCAGCACACTCGCCGGCGCAGTGGCCGCTCTTCGGACCTTTTTCGCCGCCCCCACACCGGAGCATCTGCCGTCACCCAAGACTGTCGTCCTGACCGGCGCCGGACTCTCCGTCGCCTCTGGGTTGGCAGACTACCGGGGGGTCAAGGGCACCTACCGCGTCAACAAGACGTATCGGCCCATCTACTATCACGAGTTTCTCAGCAGTCACGAGGCACGCAAGAGGTACTGGGCAAGAAGTTTCCTGGGCTGGTCTAGTCTACACAAAGCTGCTCCCAATCTCGGGCATTTTGCAGTGAGGGACCTTGCAAGTCTGGGTCTCGTACGGAGCGTTATAACACAAAATGTGGATTCCTTCCATTCCATGGCTCATCCTCGTGTGCCCACCCTGGAGCTGCACGGTTATCTGAGGTCGACGGTATGCACCACCTGCAGGTCCGAGTTCTCCCGTGATGAGTTCCAGGCAGAGCTTGCCAGGCTAAACCCACGATGGGCGGCATTGCTTCAGGAGGCCATTGAGTCCGGCGCTTTGGACAGGGGTGAGACCGATGAAGCAAGGTTCAAGGGGCTGAGGAGTAACCCGGATGGTGATGTCGACTTGCCGGACGCACCGTACACCACATTCAGATATCCCCCGTGTCCCAAGTGTTTGGAGCGCCCACCCGTAGGGCCAGATGGTCTCAAACAAGTTGTTCGCGTGGATGGAGAGGGTGCCTGGAAACTGCCCAGTACGGCGGGCATCCTTAAACCCGCGGTGGTCATGTTCGGAGAAAACATCGCCAGCCATATCAAGGATAATGCCGAGAAGGCTGTCGACCAAGCCGGAAAGTTACTAGTCCTCGGAACCTCCCTTGCCACGTATTCCGCGTGGAGGATCGCCAAGAGAGCCAAGGATAGAGGGATGCCAATTGCCATAATAAACATGGGCGGAGTGAGAGGCGAGGAGCAGTTTTTCACAGACCTCGACCCCAACCAACAAGGCGATCGAGCCGTGAGGACCGGGCTGTCTACCGACGAGCTTCTCCCTCTACTGGTATCAGAGCTGAGGCAGACCATAGCAGATAATTCACCAATTTCATCAACGGCAGGTCCTCTGGAGAATTCTGGGGTCTTCAAAGAGATGTTGTCTTAGTGGAATGGGTTGTTTTGCATGTAATTTTTGTTTATCAGCTTAGACATAGATTTCTTAGAATTCATTTAGAAGAAATTGCCAAAGCCGGCACTGGGTTTACCAGTGGTGTTCGACGTGCTCGAAGGAGCCTGTTGCTCCTGTTGTTCTGCCGGCTTCGTCTTTTGTTCGGGAGTGGGTTCTTCCTTGGGCGTAGCTGACTGCTTGGATTTCTCGGATTTGGAAGCCTTCTTCGGGGCGTCTCCTCGCTCGATCGACCGTAGGACTTGAAACATAAACAGGTTAGCCTTGAGTGACTCTCTGACCTTGATGCTCCCACCTGTATGGGCAGTGACGTACCTTCTTCCCAGTCAGCCTCCTTCTGGGCGTTCCCCGTGCCCAGAGCCGCCTCAACGTCCACGGTCTCCCCGTTCTGTATCCTCTCTACCACCCCTCTGAGTTGTGCTATCTTGATCTCGGCCGAGCGCATGTACCGCTGGAAGGAATTGCGCACGGCAATCATTTGGATCGCCATGGAGCCTATCAGAAGGAACATGACGATGAAGAAAGTCGCCGGATTCCATTGTTTCTTGGGGCCTTTCTTGGCGGCAGCCTCGCGGTACTCCTTGCGAAGCGGCTTTGGGACGAGGTTTCTCCAGAAGTCACGGTCGATAATGGTTGCTGGTGCCGAGCTTGCGAATCGACGGGTGCGGGCTTGGCTTCGTAGTACTGCCTGTGTGGTCGTAGGAATGTAACGCATAGCTCCTCTAGACGAGGCCCGCAGTAGTGATCGTTCCAACATCGTTTTTGTTGTTCTCTTCGTCTCTCGATTGCAACGCTTGCACCGGTGCCATTCAGAAAATTTATTACCAATGTCCAATTAACGTTGGTTTGATTCAGGTCCAGGGTAGTTTTGGCGTGTCGTGCACGGACCATCGCCGGCAAGTTCCTGGCGGTTGCCCCAGACAACAGTGATCCGATGTTTAGCCCGGCCTATTTTGGGGCA
The DNA here is from genome assembly GCA_037952775.1 of Clonostachys chloroleuca. NCBI lineage: Eukaryota > Fungi > Ascomycota > Sordariomycetes > Hypocreales > Bionectriaceae > Clonostachys > Clonostachys chloroleuca. The sequence continues at coordinate 13,952,363 of JBANAY010000004.1, forward strand.
AAGTAATTACTAACAGAAGAGCGAAACACCGCTTCTTACCTCGGAGCTGTGTTGTGCATATTGAACATTTCAGCCATTGCAGCTGGTAGATAGCATTTTTGTAGGGCCAAGTTCTGGACCGTCTTTTTGCTTTCTATTTTTCTCATTTTTCTTTAGCGTTTCTTACTTGTCCTCTCTCCTGACAGCAGAAAAGACATGACAGTATGCTTTAGACGGAGAAGCTCCTACACATATCCAGCATGGCTTCATTACAAGCACAGGTCGATGGCGTGAAGGCGGCCGTCGCATCACCCTCGACCTGCACACCAACCACCGTCGTGACGCTCAAGAAGCTGCTCCTTCCCGAAGCTGGCGAGCCAAGCTCCACGACGACTACCAAACAATCTACCGCCCGAGCGACCAAAGCGACCGCGAAGACGACGAAAACAAAGCTCGATGCGACCGCCGCTTCAAAGGAGGGGTTGAGTCCCAAGGACAGGACGGCGCTGGCCACACATGTAATAAATGCCACCATCAAGTCTCTCACCGAAGCTACGAAGCCCCCGCCGCCGGCCACGCCCTCTCGCCGGTCCGTCGAGACCCCCGCGGATCAGCAGTCTACCAGCCGGCCAAGGACGCTGCGGCGGTCGGTATCTGCACCTCTCTCGCCGCTACAGCCCAGGACCCTGAACCGAGTCGCGACTTCGCCCAACATCGCCGCCAAGGCAGCCAAATCGGCAATGGCCAGCCAAGTAGCCCGGATGGGCGCGACGGTCGAGTGTTCGCGCCTCGCGTTCGCTTGCCTGCGATCCGTCAAGGGCCCGATCAAAGCCGACCAGACGGATTTCCAGATTGAGAGTGGCATGTCGTTGTTGATCACCAAGCTTGTTGCCCTGGGTTTCAGCGAGTTCGCTATCAAAGAGCTGAGGATCCTCAAGCGCAGGTTGGAAGGGCGCGCAACCTCGGACAGCGCTTCCTCCAAGACCGAGTCTCAGACCGTATGCGACTTGCTCGATTTCCAGAAGATTGCCTCCCCGAATAGTCTCTCGATTGTTGCCGCATGCCAGATCCAAGCACTTAAGCTGATTTCCTCTGCGAAGAAGCCAGCGCATATTGAAGGTGTCGTCCCTTTCCTTCGCGAGTCGAACCCACTCTCGCCATTGAATATTTTGCCCAAAATCGCCCAGGGAGGGGAAAGTCACGCGTCCAAGGCCGCTCGCCAAATGGCAACTCTCTGCCAGACTCTGCTCTCCATGGCGCCCAGTGTCTCAAGCAGCGAGGACGAGGTTGCACTAGAACCTCGATTGAGCGCTGCTCCCATAGTTGCTCTCGAGCTTCAGATACTAGCCTTCAAGACTCAACTTAGGTGGTGGAAGCTTGCCGGCCACAAAGGCCAAGTGGAGGAAGAGCTGTTGTCTCCATACTCGCGATGCCTCAAGTGTTTTGTTCGACGCCAGCCGGCTATTGATGCCTCTGCCTACCAGATGCTTTCGACATCCTACGACGACATCATGACTCTCATCCGATCCCAAAAGTACGAGCCCGAAACGAAAGCTGGTTCTCCCATGGCATCCGTCTATCAATCCCTCGGCGCCGCCGCCCAGGGCGCCCGACAATACGAAGTCGCTTTCCAATGGTTCAGTATTCTGCGGGATCTCGTCCGACCCGATCATGAGTCGTCAGTTTGTGTTTCTTCAGCCTCTGCTCGACTTCTCTCGGTGGCCTTGAAACGATCTCGATTAACGATTGACGAGGAGCGCCTGATTCAAGAGGTGATAGCTGGACTGAATTCGCCATTGAGCGGCACTTCTCAGGAGGTTAACGAGCTTCTGGATAGTCTCTCCCAGGCGAGGCGCTCAGTCGCAGGATTGTTGATGAAAGCCTGGAACGACTCCAATCTGGTCACAGGTTCCATGGCAAGGCTGCTCCAAGACTTCATTGTCAAGTTCCCTCGGTTCGTTGCTCGTTGGCTGGGCGCACCCCCTGGTAAAGGCAGCTCGGCGAAACAGCTACTTCAGTTCGACTCTAGACGAACAGCCGTCATGCAATCAATCAACCAGGTCTTGGACGCGACGCTGATGGTTGTTAAACGCCAAATCCAATCTGGCTCTGATGTTTGGGATTCCGTGAATGAGATCCTACATGATTGCCGTCTTCTGTTAAGCAATGCCCATGACCCTACGGTCTCCTCCTCTCAGCTCACAGCTTATTACACAAAGATTTCGACTCTTTATTTCTCTATATTTTCTCAGCATCGTAGAAAGGTTGGGCAGTCAAAAACGGATAAGAAGCGGGCATATCAGGCGCTGAATGCATCGATCGACACCATCAAGGACTGCTCCTCAGCGGATAAGGAGCAGGCCCAGTTCACTACAAAGCTGGAACTTCTCGCTGACTTCTGCAAGGCGGCGGGTAGGAATGAGGATGCAGTGAAGAGTCTCCGATCCATCTGTACACACTTGATCGAGGACGGTGTCTTGGCTGAGGTGACGGCTGCCCTGGCCGCTCACTCTCCACGCATCGCTTGGGGCATGGCAGAGAAGTCATCGACCCTGTCCCGTGCTTTGCGATCTATTGCCAGCCTCGACGACTCTTGGAATGACTGGACCTTCTTTCTCCCCGAAGCCGAGCGCGCCACAGTCCTGGAACACCTTGTCCATATCAGCACCGAGGTTGCGAGTCAAAACAAGCCGCTCCGGCTTCACGATCCAGGAATGGCTGCTCTACTCCGGATCTTGACTGCTGAGAGATTCCCTATTCGGCGCTTGCGTGTCCTCTTCTTACTCCTTGCTCAGCAACTTGGTAGACACGACAGTACCGATGATGTCGCTACTCTTATCGACCAAGGATTCAAACACCTGCAGAAGGATCTTGCCGAAGATGCTGGACTTGCTTCCTTTGTTCCCCATTTTCGAAACTACAATACTTCTCTCACCGCTCTTGGCAGCGCTGAGGATAAGTTCCCTGCATCTGTGTTGAAGGACTGCATCCAGGTATGGTCTAGGATGATACAGAGTTGCGAAACTCAAGACCAAGTCAAGGCTGTAATTGACGACCCTGAAGGCCTTCTCGACCATCTCCTGGCAGCAAACCACCTGGCTGGGCTGAGGGGCGAAACCGCTCTGCAGGTCTCAGTACTGGAGCTTTGCATAACCATTGCAAAGGCTTGTCGGAGCTCGAATGAGGATGACTTGATTCTGTATCATTGCTTCCTTGCGTCGCAGTATGTTTCTACTGGCCTTTTTAACAAAGCGTCCGCGACGCTCAACGAAGCAAAACAACTCATCAAAGAAAGACAAGATGCTGCGCCGAGGGTCATGATCGACTATTACCTCTCCCAAGCAGAATACTCGGCCGGGATCAACCAGACTCAGCAGGCCATGGTGTGCCTTAACAAAGCAAACGATATTCACAGTGCCCCCTCTTCTTCGTGGAGTACCTTCAAAGCCCAGGCTACTCTATTGCGTTCGCAAGCTGCTCTTGCGCAGTCGGTGGTGGCTCTCCAAAAGGGTGATCTGCAGGAGGCCTTGAAATGGGGCCGGCAATCCGTGAAGACGCTCTCATCAGAATGGAACTATCTTGATGGTCCCTCTATGAGTGCCAGCGCGCAGCCCGAGCCGAGTCTGGCGGAAAGCGTTCTCGGGAAGGCCAGTGCAAAACCACCTTCGCCTGCTGTTTTCGGTACCCGGCTGTGGGTTCTTGCTGCGCCGCTCATGAAGAGCCTCCTGCAAATATCCTCGGTTTATTCGCACATTGGGATGTTCCAGGAGACCATCTATTTTGCGGAAACTGCTCTCCGTGTTGCCGACGCGACCCGATCGTCCATGTACGAGGCTGAGATCAAGTCCTGGATCGCATCGCAATATGCCAGAGCAGGGAACCTAGAGAAGGCTCTGCCATACCTCCAGGGAACGATTGATTGTGTTCCCAACGATGCCTCTGCTACCCGAGCACGGCTTGCCAGACAGCTTGGCATCGCCTTTCAGCAGATGGGCGAGGAGGAGCAGTCTTTGGAGTATATGAAAATGGCGGAAGAGACAGTGCACAGCTTAGCTCGTCTTGGCGAGACACCGGCAGAGGAGAACAATACATCGACTTCCGTGGCTACCAAGGGACGAGGCGGAGTTGCCGCGACAAAGCGCTCAGCGGCAGCAAAGACCACCAGAGCCAGAGCTGCAACGACAACCACCCGCGCTACAAAGCGAGCTCCCGCAACCAAGTCAAAGGCGGCCCCTGCCCAGGACATGGCCCCAAGGGTCCCTACCGACGTATATCAAGCGTCTCTACTGGCTTCTATCATCCTGGCACGAGCCGTGGGCTCCCTCCAACAGCAAGACTGGGCTTCTGTGGCAGCCGCGCTCGAATCAGTGAGGGAACTACCTAAGCTCTCTGAGTCCTCCTTTATGGAACAACTTATTCTTGCTAGCCAACATATTGGGATGAGCATGGAGAAGATGATCCAGGATCCAGTCTTTTCCGTGATGCAGGACTCGACTATTTCATTTCCAGCCGTTGTGCAAGGAGCCACAGACAAGGCTTCAGGCGACAAATGCCAGTCTCCTCCACGAAAAGGCCGGGCTGCTTTGACCAATAGTAGGGCTTCTAAGGAGCTAGGAACACCGGCATTTGCTGAGGCGTTGAAGCAGGCACAGGAAGTCTTGCTCGATGCCCAGGAAGTAGCCTTCTCGTGTGGTGACAACGGCATGCTGCACAGAATCTCCAGCCTGTTGCAAGGAACAGTCATTTCCCTCACCGCAGCATCATCCCCCAAGATCAAGGCCATGATCCGGTCAGATCTCACAACCGTGGCCGTGGAATTGGCCCGAAATGCAGCCTGGAAGCGAGAACAGTTGACCTTACAGGTTGCTCCGTCGACTACCGATGCAGCCCAGACCTTGGAGAGGGAAGACTCACCTTCCCTTGCCACGAAGATGGAGAATCTGAGCCTCACGGCTGATATGGCCAGTTTCCAAAACGAGTTCATTGAAATGGTCCCTGAAAATTGGAGCGTTATCTCCATGTCCTTGAGCGAGGACCAACATGATCTTTGTATTACCAAATTTCAGGCCGGTCACAGCCCGTTCATATTGCGTCTTCCTCTGGAGAGAGCCAACTCGCGAGATGCCGACTCGGAGATTTTCAACTTCTTTCACGGCCGCCAGGAACTCCTCGAAATTATCAAGATGGCCAATGAGACCAGCCATTCCTCACGAGATCTCACCACCAAGGCCGCGAGGAATGCTTGGTGGGCTGAGCGAGAAGCGCTTGATGGAAGACTGAAAGAGCTTCTAATGGCCGTGGAGACTACTTGGTTGGGAGGCTTCAAGGGTATTTTTTCGCAGCACAAGAGACAGTCTGACCTTCTGGCTCGATTTCAAAAGACGTTCCAGCAGATCCTTGGCAGGACACTTCCATCCAGGACCAAGGCGCGGGGCAAGAGGACGACGGCCAAGGCTCCCCCTGCCATTACGCTGGACCCGCGAATCCTGGACCTCTTTGTTGGGCTAGGAGACCCAAGTGAGCCCGACTGCGACTTCGACGAAGCTCTCAATGATCTGCTCTACTTTGTGATAGATATCTTACAGTTCCACGGAGAGAGGAATGCCTACGATGAAATCGACTTTGATGCCATGGTCGTGGACATGTACGATGCTCTACGAGGATACTACCAGGCTACGGAGGGTGACGGCAGGCGTGAGGAAGATGCCCACACTGTGCTGGTCCTGGATAAGGCGCTCCATGCGTTCCCCTGGGAGTCTCTTCCATGCATGGACGGTCTCGCGGTCTCCCGAGTACCATCGTTGGCATGCTTGCAGCGGCTATTGAAGGAGGCAAAGGTGCCAAAGACGATGGCACAGCAGTCCAAGGGCCACTACGTCTCGACTGAGAACGGCACATATATGCTCAACCCATCCTCGGACTTGAAGAATACCCAGAGCTATTTCCAAAAGTCCTTCGGCGAGCTCTCGTCCTGGAAGAGCATCGTCAACAGGGCGCCCAAGGAAGAAGAGTTTGAGAGTGCGCTCTCGGCCTCGGATGTCCTGCTGTACTTCGGACACGGAGGCGGTGCCCAGTATATCCGTGGCAAGACCATCCGCCGCCTCGAGAAGTGCCGCCCCGCCACGTTCCTTATGGGATGCAGCTCGGCCGCGTTGACGGATGCGGGAGAGTTTGAGTGCTACGGCCCCGTGTGGAATTACCTCGTCGCCGGGTGCCCTGCCGTCGTCGGCACTCTCTGGGACGTCACGGACAGGGACATTGATCGGTTCGCCGGGCGCGCCTTTGAGGAATGGGGCCTGTTTAGCAAGGGGACGTTCAAGGAGGCTGACAAGGGGAAGGGCGTTGCCAAGGGTTCGGCAAAGATGGATGAAGAGGCCGGGACGCTCGTGTCTGGGGCGTCTCTCTCTGAGGCGGTGGCGCGCGCGCGGGATGCCTGCCGAATGAGGTATCTCAACGCGGCGGCGGTGGTGATGTACGGAATCCCTGTATATATTGAGAGGGAGGTGGAGGAGTGTGCGTAAAGATACCAGGTTGCTTTTCTTTTTTAATTATCCTTCCCACGAATGGAACGAAGAGTACGCGCATGGCGAGTGGCGTTGGCTATTCATCCTTTGGCATAACGTGTTATTTCTTGTTTATTGGGGGCTTTAGACTTTATAATGTTTGATGATAGAACAGATAATGTTACTCCTTTTATAATATAATACATTCTAGAACTAATCGGTTACGGAGTGGGCTGGCTAATATGCAACTCTCTCATCGTCAGTTGAAAGGAATTAGGGGTTACATGAGAGCGAATTTGATGACAGTCCGAAAGAGCCCGTGTAATTAACTCGCTCTGTAAAGAACCTGGTGTATTGAATGTATATGGTATCTGCAAATCCTCACTATCAAGACAAGTTTCCAGTTTTCCCCCCCTTTTCCTTTTTTGCTCCTTTACGCCTCGGCGGTCTCGCCGTCACCCTTCTTCTTCCCCTTGGACCTCTTCCTCTTCTTTTTCGACTCGCCGACCTCGCCGACAACGTTGCTGCTCTCCTTCTTCGCCTCGGGGGCCACGAGCCGAGCCTCGCCGGCCGCCTCCGCCTCGGCGGCGAACTTCTCGAACCCGTAGGTGGGGCCCGACTGCTCAAATTCGCGACCAAAGGTGTCGCGGCGCCACTGCCTGAGGCGGGCCTTCTTGTTGAGCCTCTTGCGGTCGCGGCGCTTCTTCTCCTCGTCGCGGAAGGTGGCGAGCTTCTTGAGGCCGGCGAAGTCGTTGAGGGCGCTGTCCGAGGGGGCGAGGAGGATGTCGCGGGCGGTCATGCCGAAGGACTGCGGCGACGTCTCGCGGTAGCGGAAAGGGGCGTGTGCGGCAGCGGGCTGGGAGAGGAGGTCGTGGTGGGTGAGTTCGAGCTTGGAGTCGACGAGGGCCTCGAGCTTGGTGCGGTCCTTGCGGGCTTGCTTCTGGGATTCGAGGCGCTCTCGTTTTTGCTCCTTGGCGCTCTTGCGCTTCTTTGCGGGGGCTCGTCACCCTCATCGTCGTCGTTGCTGTCATCTTCGGGTTCTTGGCCTTCGCCATCGGAGAGTGTGATCTTTGGTTGGGTCTCTTCGTCGTCGAAATCGGGCACTAGGTCCTTGATATCGATGTCGTCGTCCCACTTGGGCTTCTTGGGGTGTTTTCTCTTCTTGTCCTCGGCTCCCTCCTCGTGAGAGGCCGGGGCTTCGGCATCGTCCATCGCGTAGTAGTCCTCGCCGAAGCGCTTGCTCATCTCCTCTTCCCACTTGTCGTTCTCCCAGGCGTCGTCGAGGAACTTCATCCAGTCCTCGTCCTTGAGTTCTGCGCCGATGGCTCCAGCCGCTTGCCTGACCTTACGGAGCTTCTGCTCCGTCTCTTCGAGTTTTAACTTGCGCAGGCGGGCTTTGTCCTCCCTCTTCTCCCGCTTCTCAGCTTCCTTTTGCTCCTTCTCGAGCTCTCGGCGACGAGCTCTGCCCGTCTTATCTTCGCGGCGCACGGACCGCGCAGCTGTGATGTCTCGTGCATACGACTTGAGGACCTCATTGCTCTTTTCAGGGTCTTCGAATCGCATGTTGTACGCCTGCTCAAACTCGTCGGCCTTGTTCTCTTCCTCGTCGTCGTCAGATTCGAAGGCCTTCCACCTGGCCTCGCCATCGTCGCCAGGTAGCCATGCTCGGGCCGACAAGAAGTTTGACAGGAAAGTCTCCGGATCACGGTCGGCACCCTCGACATCAAGATCCTTGGCCTTCTGCTTCTTGACCTTCTTGGCTCTCGCTGGGTGGACGCCGCTATCATCCACCTTGGCTGTTTCCTTGCGCTTCATGAAATCGTCGCCGTCTGAGTCAGAGCCTTCATTCTCGGCGTCGGCGTTGTGCATCTCCAATACAATGGACTTCTTCAACTCATCCTGCTCCTGCGCAAAGGTTGCCGGGGCTGCCTCCTCATCGTCGTCGTCGGCACCGACATCGCCACGCATGAACTTTTCACGGTGGTAATCCTTTAGGTAAACTGGCTTCTCCTTCTTTTCCTTCTTGGGGGCTGCGTTCGCATCTCCTTCCTTGTAGAACGTCACGTCCTTGTCGTAGACTCTGGGGTCCTTGTTCTTAATGGCCTGGAGGGTGGCGGAGATTTGTGCGTCAAGGTCTTCGGTGGCGAGAAAGCCGTCTTCGTCCTCACTCTCGTCTGTGGAAGATTCGTCGTCTTCGTCGTTGGCGTTCTTACGGGAGGCATCCTTCTTGTACTTTTCCTCCACTGTTGCATTGTTAGCTTGTCCAACAGCGACGTTGTAGCAACGTCCAGCTTACATCGGTGCAGCTCCTCTCGCTTCTTGTTGTGTTCGAATCGACGGGCGTATTCCTCGTTCACCTTGAACCCGCTCTCCTGGATCTGGGCACCTCCATCGCCGGAATCCGAGTCGCTGTCGTCGAGGAGTTTCCGCTTGGCTGATGCAGAGGAACCCATGGCTGGTTGCGACAATTGACCGGCCTTGGGAGACGTGTGTTGAGCGATGAATTTCCCCCTTTTGGCAAATTAGTGATCGAGTTAGAGCAAGGGCAATTGCAAAGAAAAGAAACAAAACGAGCTTTGCGAATGGGCGCCGATGGATCGCTCGTATGGACTTGGCTAATCGTCAAATGCTACCAACTTTTTTTTCCGTCAACGCTTCAATCGCTGCCCACCATGATTTTAATGTGGGGCTGGCGGCGCAACCATGTGCTTTTCTGCCGGATCGAAAAATTTGGCGGTGAGAGCTCGGGCCAGGGTCAACCTTCCACCGGGCTGTAGCTGCGCCCCACCTGCCTCAGGTGGCTGTGCTCAGTCCAACCTTCACATTGACAGATCAATGGGTGATGACGGGGTCCGGTGGCTGGTACTACTTTTAGGTCCAGGTCCGGCTCCAGTACCAGTACATTGGCGGCCATGGGAATCTGCCATCAATCCGAGTGATAGATAATTAATAATGCCCATTTGACAGTAGGCAAGTCGTAGATGGTCTCTCTCAGGCGATTTTAGTAGCAACTGGTACCCTGATTGACCTGCTGCCACTGGCTGGGGCTTCCACTTCCCGAAGGCGCTGCAGCTCGTTGTCGGTCTACGTACGAGCCCTTCGTCATCGTCCCGAAGTACCTGGTGAGGTAACTACCACTGCCTGGATTCCAGCAAGATCCTCGCTCAACTTAACCTTCTGCCTCATCCATGCAGTAACAGGGCCCCATTTTCCTAGCCACCCAAACATCTTCGCCGTGATCTCCAGAGTATCCTGGTTTCTTTGCTTCCCTTCCTATCCGACCACAGCGCTCACCCGAACCACATCGACACGTCACTCGCTGCAAGGCACATCTTTCAGCTCTCGCCTCCGTTGGCTCCAGATCTTGTCGCATCCCATCACACCTACCAATTGCTCTACATTCCTCAAATCGAGCGCCTCAAACCCCACTCGCATCACGGCCGTGTTGAAGTGATTTCTACATTTTATTTCTGTCAAGGGACAAAAAAGGGCGATCATGTCTGATTCCGCAAATGCCCCCAAGCCCAGCAGCAGCGTCAAGCTGGTTCTGCTCGGCGAAGCCGCCGTCGGAAAGGTGGGAATTATTTGCCATTCTGCAGCAGTTTCGGTCGGATATTCAACTAACCATGCTGTCTGCAGTCTTCTCTCGTACTGCGCTTTGTCAACAATGACTTTCAAGAAAACAAGGAACCCACTATCGGTGGTATGTAGCTTGCTGTTCCCATGCGTTGGCTAGCATGATGCTGCATGAAACGCTCTGTGCTAACTCTTTGCTCCTGCGCAGCCGCCTTTTTGACTCAAAAGTGCAACCTCCCCTCGCGCACAATCAAGTTTGAGATCTGGGATACCGCAGGCCAAGAACGATTTGCTTCTCTCGCACCCATGTACTACCGCAACGCCCAAGCCGCCCTCGTCGTCTACGATCTTACCAAGCCCACCTCTCTCGTCAAGGCCAAGCACTGGGTCGCCGAGCTGCAACGACAGGCCTCGCCCGGAATCGTAATTGCTCTTGTCGGAAACAAGCTGGATTTGACGACTGAAGCTCCCCCGGCGGACGTTGATGGCACCGACGGTGATGACTCGGGAGATGCGCGCAAGATTTCAACAGAGGAGGCCAAGACATACGCCGAGGAGGAGAGCTTATTGTTCTTCGAGACCAGTGCTAAGACGGGCCACAACGTTACCGAGGTATTTACAGCGATTGCCAATGCAATCCCCGAGACGTCTCTAAAGACCACGCGCGGAACCGGCGGTTCCAACGCAACAAGCCGGGCTGGTGATGAACAGAGGGTGAACTTGGGCGGGAACCGGGATGCTGGGGCTAAGGATTCATGTGCTTGTTAGAAGAAGGAATGGGCTTGTTTAATTTTTCTTTTTGTTTATACTGCGATGATATGGGTGTTTTGCGGATGGGAGGGCAAGGCTCTCCCCAGGGCTCTATGCGGAGGATCTTGTTTCCAGCAGAAGATTCAGTATTCCTTTTGTTTTTGAGCCTCCCACGGGGTGTGATTCCTTTCATTTCTCTTGTTTGGCCAGTCGTCTGTCATATCATAGCATTCATAATGCAAGTGTCACTTCACTTGATACTGTAAGAGGCCGTATCTGGCTCCGCGCTTGCGATTACCCAGGTGCTAATGCGGCATCGACGTACCTAAGAACGTTTTAGGAAGACAATTGGATGCATGATTTGAACCTAAATGATCCCGATACTGGCCTCTGGCTATTTTTGTAGAGCTTAAACCGCTGCCTCGAGCCATCCACGTAAGTACCGTCGTCATGACGGCATCACACAGCAGTTCGTCACCAGGCATTCCCGGGAGGCTAGTCGAGAATTGCCAAGTGGTGCATGCAGGTCAACCAGTGGGCTTCTAGCCAATATGCGATTAAATACATTGAAGCGGTCCAATGCTCCTCGGCAGCCATACTACATGTACCGCCTCTGCGTCAGAAGTGCGGCACGTGACCGCCCTGCTACAGCCACGAGCCAGCAAATCAACGGCGTTGGTCAGCTCTCAGTTTCTGGACTTTGTGGCGGCAGTTCCTTTGTCGAAGTGGGCGGCCCACTTATCTTTTTTGGCGGCGCGTCAACTGCAAACTCCTCATCATTCACATTCATTCATTCTACCTACATCTATGAATGCCGCCTTGCTCTCATGCACTTTGCAAGGTCGTTCTCTCCTCTTGACAGTGGTGTCAAGATCGCCGTCTAATATTTTATCACATCATCTCTAATTCCCCTCTCGCCGTGCCCATCTAGACCCGACATCTCTCGGCGATCGAGGACTCGAGCAGCATAATTAGACAGCAACGGTTTCCACCACCCATGAAGTGCCCTCGCAGGACTTAGCGTTGTGCCGACGACATGGCTTCGTCCAACATCGAGGCCCAGGCCGAGCTCATTAGGTTCGCCATTGCTTCCCGCGTTCGAGAGAATCCCAAACCACAGACTAACACGAGTCCCAGCTCACTGGCACCCGATGACATCCCAATCAAGCTGCGATGCGCTATCTGCAGCAAGCTCGCCGTGAATGCCTTCCGGCTGCCTTGCTGCGAGCAGGCTATCTGCGAGACCTGTATGTTTTGCATCTGCCCTCTCTCGAACTCACCACGTTTGCTAACCGTTCTACCAGGCCAGTCCAACTTGCCCTCGTCATGCCCCGTCTGCGAGCACTCTCCCCTGTCGGCCGAAGATTGCCATCCAAACAAATCACTCCGAACGACGATCAAGGTCTTTCTACGCACAGCTGAGAAGAAACGGGAAGCTCAGCGTGCCAAGGAGGCAAAGGAATCCGCGCCCCCGACCCCGATTGAAGCTCCCAAGCCGCAGATACCCTCGTCAGAACAGGCTGCACCTGAGGCCAGCGCCGTCAAAGCTCCGAACGGAGAAGCGCAGCCTAGCGAGCAGCAGATCCCCGCGCCTAAGGAGGAGTCAGAAAATGCGCCGGCCCAACCAGCTGATTCGGTATGTCCTTAGTGTCCCTTCTCCAATGAAATCCACTCAGAATGGTTTACTGACTTCTCCTCTTTTTTCATGCAGACCGAACAGACTGCCGATCCCGAGACAGCTGAGCAAGCGAACAAGAACGACGCTGATCTTGTCGCGCAGACTGATGAAGAGAGGCGAGGTCAGGAAAACGATGACCCCAATGATCAGGAAGCCACCCAAGAAGGCGAGGGCGAGGGCGAGGGCGAACAAGGAAACGGCGAAGAGCAACAAAACTTCAACGCAGGTGCGATGAATGGTGGATTCCCAAATATGAACTTTGGGCAAGGAGGAGGCGACTACAACCAGCAGATGCAGATGATGATGGCAATGCAAAATGGCATGGGGTCGAACTTCAATATGATGGGTACGTGTGAGCTCCAGGGTTCAGCTCCGTCTCCCGACTTGCGGATGAGCAGTGCTAACATGACTTCGTTCTCACAGGCATGCCAGGAATGGGCATGGACCCCATGATGATGCAGAACATGTACATGAACGGTGGCTTTCAAGGCATGGGCATGAACGGCATGGGGGGCTTTGGAGGAGGGTATGGCCAAGGCACCAATAATAACTGGAACGGAACACAAGCGTGGAATTTCGACCAGAATAATTACAATCAAAATGTTCCTGGCATGGGAACCGGTGACTTTGGGAATTTTAACTCAGGATTCCAGACAGGATACAATCAAGGCAATTATGGTCATCAATTTAATGACTATCGCCGCAACAACTTTGGACGTGGTCGGGGTCGAGGTCGTGGCTTTTATGGCGGCGGTGGCTATGGCTACGGCCGTGGTGGTTTCCAGCAGCAGCAACAGCATGGCCATACGGGCTTCAACCAGCAGCTTCAGCAAGGCCAGCATATGCAGCAGGGGAACCAGAACCCCCAGGACCAGAATGAGGCTGGCGATAGTAATCCACAGGGCGACGAGTATGGCCGTGATGCTCGTCCCGAGGGCGCTAAGGAAGGCAGCGAAGGTGCTGCGGAGGGCTCTGGCCCAGGACAAGATCCCAATCAAAGTGGTGTGAGTTCTGAAGCCAGAAACCAGGATCCCAATGGACTAGCATCTCGTGAGGCTCCAGGCAGTGAAACCGCTGTTAGTGCAGCAGAGGATGCCGCCTCATCCAGTGGCCCTGGTGTGGCAAATCGTCCCGTGCAGCCTGTCCCTGAGGTGCCGATCAACGCGCCAACAGGTCCCAAGGCAATGCGTCAAGGTCTGCCTAACACCAGCCTCCATAACTTGCGGGCGCGTGGCTACCAGGTAGACAACCCTCCGCGGCCCTCGTCCTCGTATCAGCAGCAGGCAAGTCCCGCTCCCGAGCGACCCCGTTCGAGAAGTAGATCTCCTCAGCGTGACCGCGAGCGTGAGAATGACCGGGATCGTGACCGTGACCTTGACCGTGAGCGCAGCAAAGAGCGGTCTAATGGATATGGCAGACGCGACAGGGACGACGAAGACGCAGAACAGGACCGCGGTCGCGGCCGTGAACAGCGTGAGCACTCGCCCTCTGACACTGTCTCAGGTAGTAAGAGCCGCAGCCGAAGCCACGGCCACAAAAGCTCACGGCGGCGGCGACGCCATCGCTCCACTTCGGCCGACGATGAGTATGACAACGACGGGTACCGCCGCAAGAAGCATCGGAGCAGCCGCAAGTATGACGACGACGCCGAGCACAACTCGTCCTCGAGACCCAAGGAGGAGAAGCCCTCGGAGCGATCTCGGTCGGCATCGCCTGACTCTAAACGGTCCGGCGGCCATAGAGGTAGTCGTAGAGACAGAGACCATGACAAACGCAGAGAAAGGGAGAAGGATAAGTATCGCGACGATGACAGAAAGAAGTCGTCTAGCCACCGATCCCACCGTGACCGAGACTATGATCACTCACGACGGAGGGACAAGGACAGAGAGAGAGAAAGAGACCGAGACAGAGCTCGGGATAAAGACAACCGGAAAGACCGCAATGAGCGTGAACGGACTAGAGACCGTGACAGCGACCGCGATCACCGGCAGAGCAACAGTGGCGCTGCCAGCAGGAAAGGCTCAACGGATATATCGACGCCGGTCGACAAAGAACCGAGACCTGGCGGCCCACGGGGCTTCGACATCCGTGGCAGGGGCGATAATCCCTCCCGTCAGAACTCACAAGCTTCGGCCAGCGGCGGTGGCAAATCGATGCCCGTCAAGGACGTCCACACCTTGGAGCGAGAGGCTCGAGACCGAGAACGACTGCTCAAGGAAGCCCAGCGGATTACTCGACTAGCTGGGCTTGCAGGTTCGAAGCGCGGCCGCGAGGATGACGGCGGCGACAGCGGTGGTCGCAAGAGCCGCAGGGCCAGCCGACGCAGCGAGGCGGTTGACGGCGGTGACGGAGAGGAGCGCATGAGACGGCTAGAGGCTGAGCGCGAAGGGGGTCGCTGGGGCTAACTACCTTCTTCCTTCCTTGCTTTCCTCTCTGCATCACGTTGCATAATGCATTGTTTGCTTTTCAGTGTTGAGCATCGGTTGACTTTTGAATTTGAACAGCTCTGAGAGTAGATATCATCTTCGGTCTACCCCTTCACTCTTATCCACTCTCCATTCTTTTTATGCATAAAGCTCTTCCCCAGATATTGGAGAAGCCTTCCGGCCTAGTTGCCTGCCTTCTTTTCTTTCTCCTACTTTGTTTTGTATTTATACCGTCCGGCTGGAAGGGAAATTGGGAAAAAACACCATGGGCGGTCATAGTGGGATAACACTTTTTTTTCATTCTGCATCAACGGTGTTGTCTTTGGAAAGCACAGAAAAAAAGGGAACGAGAATCGGAGAAGGGGAAAAAATAACACCACCAAAGAACTTGAAACAGCGAGGCAAAGCATCCCTCATCACAAAGGAAACCGGTGTGGCAAGATTGAGAGACACAATGGGGCTCCAGTTCAGGATGAGGAGAGCGAAAAAGATATATATGGCCTAAAGTATGAGGCCGGCCTGGATGATACAGGAAAAAACCATCACGGGCGGGGAATATCAGGAAGATACCTCCTTTGTTTCATCTACCAGAGAGCTGGAACCGGCACAAGGAAAGCCAGGTTATGCCCATGGGATAGAGAGATTACACATGCCCTCTATCTCACTTAATATATACCCCGTTATATGCAAAGTTGTCCCGCTTGTCTAGTTCCCGTGATGGATTGACCAGTTCATAACAAGACAGTCCGTCCTCGGTTGCTGTTTTCCGAACCTTTTCCCGCCCCTTGATGGACGACGAGGATAAATGAAGTCTCCCTTGGTTGTTTCTTAGTTTCACGTCCATGAGCCAATTCCAAATCAATCTCTTCATCCAATAATCCTCACATTGTCGCCATAATTTCTAAGATATCGTGACCATCTCACATGGCACAATGTCAACCAACACCAGCACCCCCAACCGCGTCTGCAGCATCGCCTTCCTCAAGAAGAACCCCTCCCTCATACACGACGAGTTCTACCGCCACTGGTCCCAGGTCCACGGACCCCTCGTCAAGCCGTGGATGGAGAAGCACGGCATCACGGGGTACACGCAGGTCCACGCCACGCCGCAGCTCAACGATGCCGCCGCCGCAACACCGCTGGGCCCGGAGAAGAAGAGAGACAAGGGGGAGGAGGGGGAGGAGGATCCGCTGGGTGGGTTCGACGGCGCGGCGGTGATTGAGGCTCCGAGCTGGGGTGTGCTGGAGGGGGCGTTTGCGGACGAGTACTATCGGGATGTGATCGCCAAGGACGAGGAGCGGTTTCTGGATCGGGGAGCTGGGGTTTTGAGGAAGAGGGGGCTGATGATCAGGGTTATTTGAGGATGGGGGTGGTCAGTCCGCGTTGCTTGATATAACAGCAAGATACATCACAGACAAGCATACCATTGCCAGATTAATGAGAAAGGGGACAGTGTGATTATAGATGGATAGATTCGAGTTCCCAAGTGCCAGAAGCCTGAGCAGTAACACTAAAAACAAAGCCTGGACGACTCGCTCTCTTCCGCCATCCGATTCTCAAAGTGTGGTCCTTCTAGCAGTTCCCTCCTCGCCCCTTTTAACGCCTTCTCTGATGCTTACATCCAACCAATGCGTATCGTCTCACGTTCCCAACACGAGGGTATATATGTTTTTTTCTTTCTGCCTGTCTTTATTCTTTTCTCGTTTCCATTGAGGCCCCAGATGCCCGCAGGACGTATATATGTTATCTCATTTAAGCCCGGCCTAGTATATTCCCTGAGTCCGATACTGGAAAGTGTCATATCTGCGTCACGGTTAGTTCCCAAACATACACATCAAAATAGGATAGTGCCACGAACAATCGTGTGTAGTAACTACCAAAGGACTTGGCGATCAAATCCGTTTCGACGAAATTCTCAGCCTCGTCAGCGCTAAGGTGCAGCTGGAAACGCTGCCGTAATGCGTTTGTAGTCTGCAGCACGCCCGCGTTGAAACAGGGCATCTTTGAGTCCCGGCCCATAATGGCAACGAGATCAATGATATTGTCTGCGGATCGTCGCAGAGCTAGTTCACAGTACGGTTAGAATTTTGCCGCCAGGGTATACGTACCAAAAGGGGACAACATACCTTGGAATGCTTGCTTGCAAAGCTTCTTGTAATCGTCATAATCCTGAGATCCCAAACCACCCAAAACATCAACATACTCGTGAGTCAGCTTGAAAGGAGCCGCCTCAAAACCAACAGAACCAGGAGAATTGGAGAGCATGAAACCAAAGTCGATGTGGACAATGTGACCTTCGTTGTCGATCAACACGTTGCCGTTATGTCGGTCCTTGAGCTGGAACACATAGGAGAAGATGGAGTAGGCAGCTAGAGACCGCTTGAACGCCTCCACGCCGGCTCTGTGCGGCTCACTCTCCGTCGGGCCAAAAGCCTTGACGAAGTGGTCCTTCAAGGTGGCGATGCGGTGGCGGGGGTTCTGACCAGACTCGATAGACGCAAGGGTGAGAGACCGCTTCAGCGAGTGTAGGGAGACACCGCTGGTGATGGTCTCAACTAGACCGGACGACTCTCCCGTGACCAAAATACGCATGAGTTTGATCCACACGTCAGACTCGGCATCAACCCAAATCTTGTGGCACACGTTGATCAGCTGGCAGGCAAACGCCTCTTGTCGCAGATCAGCACCCGTCTTCACAATCACACTGACGAGATCCCAGTTCTTCATCCAGCCGTACGGGGACGCCTTGCGGATACGCTCCTTCTTCGCCTCCCATGCTTCACCAAAGACAGCCGCACTGGGGTCATCGCGGTCGCCCCGGCGCTGAACACCACCAGTCTTGATGTCGTTCTCCATCCGCTCCCGACCGGCACTCGCGTTCAGATTCGTGTCGATAGTGCTATCCTCCTCCAAATCAGGATTGTCAACTGGCGAGTTCAAGGCTGAATTCTTGGCAATAATGGTGTCGAAAGTAGGCCCCTCGTCCATTTCAAAGCTCTGCTCTTCCAGGCTCTGCATGCTCGCAATAATCTTGGCTCGAATTGCGGCCACCTCATGCTTGGGCCGCTTCCCGCTCGTAGCCTCAAGCTGGGCCAACATCTGCGACGCGGTTCGCATGTGTGTGGCCAGAGCCGAGAAATCTGGCTGATCGGCTGCCACAGTGCGAGGTGGTGGCTGATTCAGCGTCATCTTGCGGGAATGCCCAGGACTATTCGATCTGGTCGACGAATGGCCCGAATTCCTGGGGGTGAGCGGCTCCAAATTCGCAGACGCCATGGCGGCAGCGCTGGGAATTCGCAACTGGCTGGGCTGCGGTTTACCATATTTGGGAGGCGGGGGCACCGGCTCCTCTACATAAGACTTGATGTAGCCTGAGCTCCCCAGATCACCAGAGGTTGGTTCGAACACGCTGTCGAGAACTGGCTGCTCCGGGGGCGGCGCAACCTGAGCAGTTATTCTGGGGGAATCCGAGGTTAGGTCAAACAGCCGTTTGTTATTCGTATCCGGGTTGAGCAGTTTCGTAAGCAACCTCTGGTTGTCGGCAGTATCGGGGTTGAAAGTGAAGTCATCCCTGAGCACCTCAGCCATCATGAGATACGGCACCTTCTCAGCACTGTTGAGCACAGTCGACTCAGCAGGGTTCAGGCGCACGATTCTATGGTGACAGCTCTTCCCTGGGGAGCCATTCACTAACGTCGGCGGGCAAATCACAGGAATGTCCACCTCGGCTGGCAGGTCCTGGGAGATGAGGGCGAGCTCGGCTCGCAAGGCGCTCAGGCGGGCCTGTTTAGGTACGGCGACCAACCGGTTCGAAATGCCCTCCAAGGCAGTAAGGAACGCCGTCTGCGACCTAAAGTAATGTTGCCTCAGGAGCCTCACTTTCTGCTCGGATGACAAATCACTCGAGGTAAGAGGAGGTTTGGTCTGGTGCGAGTGTCTGCGGCGGATGCTGTCCCCTGGGCGCTGGGTCAAGTCTTTGGTCACCGGAGTCACGGGTCGGCTAGCAACGGTTTTGGTCGATGGGAGAGGGAGGGAAGAGGAGCTCAGCTTGGCCTCCAAGGACTTCATCTCCATTGCTGAAGCCCGCTCTGTGGTAGGTTTGGCTTCCCGGTTCGCCTTGGATTTGGGGCTCGCGTGGGAGTGGTTCGCTTTCGATCTCGATGCACCCTCGTCAGGCGCGCTCGTCGTCCTGTTGGGATCTTTAGTACGTCGAGACCGTGAGCTCGTGGGCGTGACCGTGTGAGCCCTCGTCGGCTTAACATTGACCCGCTCCTTCTCCTTCGTCTCAAGGTCGAGATCATTGTCGGCGGGCTGAGGCTTCCGAGCCTGTGCCACGGCCAGAGGACCAGCCCATTGCGGCAGCATTGGCAGGGCGACACTGGCGAGGACGAAGCTGGAGAGAACAGTAACGGGGAGGACATTTTCCTTGATTCGGTCATGTCGCGCGGTATCAGCCAGGCCAAAAACGATATGCTGGACCTTGTTGTACACTCGTCGGCAGATCTGGAAGGAGCTCGATTGCGGATTCGAGGAGAGGTCGTGTAAATAAGTCTGAAAGAGCCAGAAAGTCTGCGTCCATAGAAAAAATGGTCACCTCAAGTTAGATTTGTCCACGCTGTTTATAGCTCATTGTTTCGCAGGGGAGATTGGCAAGCATAGCATCTACTGCTTGCGAACAGAGGAAGAGGTCGGACAAGAACGCACCAGAAGCGCAGCTGTTACTGATTCTTCGCACAGATCCAGCAGGAACTCCTCCAAGGCCATTGACTCATTGTCAACGCTTATTATAAGATGGCAGAGCTGTGGGAGGAAGAATTCGATGTCCTCGTAGGGGAACTGTCGCAGCTTGTTGCAGAGGACATAGTGAATGCCCACATGGTCGGCATAGCGGCTACGGCAAGGAGAGTTCCCAATTAGCGACCTTGGCAGTTCACGAGGATTGCGATGCAGCAGCCCGGGCGGTGCGACGGGCGGCGGCCTGGACATGGAGCGAGGCGGTCGGAGCTGGGAGAGAGGGACTCACGAAAGATAGGAGACGGGGAGGAAGGGATTCGAATTGAAGACGTCGGATTCGATGAATCGTTGCAGCAAGTCCCACGACATTGGGCTACCTGTGCGCGCCGCAGCGGGAGGACGGTAGACGGGGGGCGGGAAGAAGAGACGGGGTCGGAGGCAAGACGAGGATCGATATTCAAGGTCTGGGTTGGTGGTGACGGCGGCGGCGGAGGCGGTAGTAGTCCGTCATCTAGGAGGTCGGGTGGGATAGTGGAGCAACGGGAATCAGATGGAACATGGCGACGAGGAACGGCTGGGGAGGAGGGGTCGAGTCGAGGCCAACTAGACGCAGCGGGAGAATTGGGACGGGCCTGGCCAGATGAGCCGCCGTGGAGGTGCAGACGGTCGATAGGGGCGGGATATCGCTGGTGGACGAGAGATGTGTTCAGATGAAATGGGTTTTCATTTTAGGTTGCTGCCGCTATTACTCCGTCGATTCGTAATTTGCCTGCATTACCAGACGGTGAGCGAACAGCAGCAGCTCGTGGCTCTGAACTATCAGGGACCGTCCAAGGGGTCCTACAGTGGCGACTCCTCTGAGTGACCGTTAAGCTTCAGGAGGACCCCAGAGGCTAGAGCGACGAAACGTGCTGCTAGGTGCTGC
Organism: Clonostachys chloroleuca; assembly: GCA_037952775.1. Taxonomy (NCBI): domain Eukaryota; kingdom Fungi; phylum Ascomycota; class Sordariomycetes; order Hypocreales; family Bionectriaceae; genus Clonostachys; species Clonostachys chloroleuca. The sequence continues at coordinate 13,972,934 of JBANAY010000004.1, forward strand.
TCAGCTGCTACAGCCAGCTGGCCGCCCTTATTTTTAGGCGGTCCAGTCCCCACCACACCTGCTCCACAGGGTCCACGGGATTCACTCGGGATATTTCATTAGGGGACGAGCGAACCATTGAGGTCCCAACGATGCGGCTGGGAGAATGCGAGTCCCAATCTCCCATCCATACCAATTTTGACGCCAAGAAGAGGCGGTGCGTGGCGGCCCTTTTTTCTCTCTTTCCCTAGGAGAAAAGGAGTTGAGGGGAGATGGATCATTGGGGAGAAGGTTCTTGATGAACTTGGCTGTAAGAGGACTCATCAAATGACTGCCTCTTGATGCGTCATCGTTTTTCCTCTTTTATATCACGTCACGTACGAATATACTACCTCAACTTCATGGCCAGTTCATGATGTTGCGTAAGGGTCCATCCTCTTTTTTTTTCTCGTCTCGCCGGGATCGCCAGCCAACTTAGGCAAGTGGATGCCGCTGATGATGAGGACAGGTGAGAGTCAGTAGAAACCTGGAAGTCAAGACCACCACAATGGCATCGCTTTTTATGATGGTTCAGGAACCAGCACAAGAGTATGAGGAGTAAAGCACCGCATGTAGCAGCGTTGATATATTCCGGGCAAGGCCTTTTTCCGCCTGCCCAACATCTTCGGCCCGGAAGCCTCCTAGAACCACCACCGGTCCATCTACAATGCAATTCCAAGATGGCCATCTTCGCACCAGAATGTCCAACCTCCCTGATCAAACGGGGGAAGTCCAGATACAGGGACAAATGACCAGCCAGAACGCCACAACAATGCTGCTAATATATGTGTATATAAGATAATCCCTTCAATTCATTGCACAACGCCGTGATGTCGACTCCATGTGCTGGTTTCCGTCGAATATTCAGCCCTTCCCGCCTCTAATCCACACCATGCGCCCTGCAGAAACATGAAATATTGTAAAAAAAAAAAAAAAAAATCAGGCCCATATCCCTTCCTTTTACTATCTCCAACTTAGACTGACCCTTTCTTCTTGCGACCGCCCCGACCTTTCTTCTTAGGCTCGTACGCGTCCTCGTCGCTCTCGCTCTCGCCCTTGGTCTGCTTGGGCTTGCCCTCCTTCTCATTCTCCACCTTGCCGACAATCTCGCGGAGGAAGTCCCACTGGTCGTCCCTCTCCACGACCTGCTTGAGCATGGACGCCGTGACGCGCTTGGAGCCCTTGTCCTTGGCGATGTCGGCGCTCGTGCTGACGAGCTGGACCATGAAGAGCTCGAGGGCCTTGCCGACGGCGATGGGGGTCTGCTGCGCAACCTTGCCGACCTCCTCGTCGGCCTGCATTATCCGCTTTATTCTAGCCGTGGGGAACTTTGTCCGCACGGGGGACGGCTCGATGATGGGCTCTTCGATGACGGCCGCGGCCGTTGCTGCCCTGCGTGGAGGCATCTGTATCTGGAGGTGCAGTGCCTGCTGCGGAGGGGCGCCCACGGGTACAGCGGTAGCGTGTGGGAGGTGGTGAAGCTCGGCTGTCACGGGAGGGCGGTTTGGCTGCTCTGGGTGGTGCGGCTGCGCATACAATGGCGTCGGCTCAAAGCTTCGAGGCTGGTGCTGATTCCCGTATGCACCTATATGATTGGGGTACGAGGTTGGCGGGAGCTGCTGCGGGAGCTGCGAGAACTGGCGCTGCTGCTGAGGCGACTGCTGCAGGTGCTGGGGTTGGGGGCGGTGGTGCGCCGGAATGTAGGCGATATTCTCTGTGTAATTCGGATGTGCAGACGAGGGGGAGACAACGGCTGTGGGAGGTGGCACGTAGGCCGAGTTGACGCTGTAGGCGTGCGGCTGGGGTTGGGGATAGTAGGACGGCTGGTGGTGGTGTTGGTGGTGGTTTTGGTTGTGCTGGGCCTGATGAAGGTTTTGGCTCTGGCTGAGTGAGAACGGCGGCGGGGCGGGGGGCTGGTCCGTGGGGGCTGCCGAGAAGAGCGCTGAGAGATCCGGCGACTTTGGTGCGTAGGAAGAGGATTCGTCCGCCGACATGGTCCTGAGACGCAGCGCTGGCCTGGCTTCTTATCCTCCTACAGGGCGGCTAATCAGATCAAGGCCGATACCTAGCACAATAAAAAAAATGGTTTTAAAAAATAAACCACCAATAAAGAGGGGCTGGGGCGCGTTTCCACACGCGGTTAATCAGCCCAAAAGGTCACCTTGGCTTGGCTGGGGGGCCTGTGATGCCAGGAATTGACGCTCAAGGGGCCACTCCAGACCGTGCCACAGCAGATTCAGTACAATGCAGAGGCAACCCGTGCTGCTTCTCTTCTCAGCCTTTCGTTCTCTTGCTGCTGGCGGGGGCTGGTCAAGGGATGGCCGGTGCGAGCTCCCAGGATTGGTGGAGCCCGGTGGTTGAGCAAGGGAGATGGATTGATGTGATGATATCCACCTAGCAGACAAACAAAGCAGCCAGGGGCCACTTTTTCTTCTTCTCGACTTCTTTCTCTGCTTCTGGAATAGATCGGGCGGTGCGCCGTGACGTGCAGAAGCCACAGGAGAACAGGCAGATGCAGCTTGGTGCTCACAGAGATGGTGTGGTCCGACAACGCGTGGTGGCAGACAGGGCAAGGATGGGTATAGTATTTGTAGTAGTCTGGTAGGATAGGGAGGTGCAGGAGTGGAAGGTGTAGTCTCTACTAATACTCGGCGTGGTTCCGTCCTGGATGTTCTGGTCCGGAGTCAATGCTGAGGAGGTGCAGGCAATGGTAACCACCAAGCACGGCACATGCGCCCAATGCCACTTCACTAGAGATGGAAATGGGCGGTGAATGTGGATGATGTGAATGCAGGTGGTGAGGGGCAGCGCGCTTGTTCTACCTGACTCACTGCAACAAGGGCACTCTACTCTGGGTACAGACTGAAACGTAGGTACATGCAGATAGGTGCCTTGCAACGGCGAGAGAGAGACGTCCTGGGACTCGAGTACTGTATGTAGGCACTACCGTAGGTATGCTCGATGAAATAGAGCAACAAGGTACCAGGCCAAGTCTTGCACAGGACAAGTCGCACCTGTGTCAGGAGGCAGACGCGGAGCACAACGTGTTGCCTGGTATGTTCTTCTTTGAGCTGATCTCAATCTCAAAATCACTGTCTCTTCAGACCAAACGGTTCTTCTGTCCTTCCTCCCGTGCCGTGTGACTAGCTCGCAAATGCAATCAATCAATCAACGGATAGATGATGAAAGCACCGAACAAGGGCGTGTGCCAAGCTTTCTTCGATGCTGAGCACAGACCAGGCCAGAGACGCCGGGCGAATGGCAGCAGAGATACGCGGTATGTCAGGCTGGTTCACTCAACACCAAGCGACCAGTCACAGCGAGGTTGCCTGCTACTCCTCGTGTATTCTTCCTCGCTAGGGGAGGGGAGGGGTATAACAGACTCGGAAGCGTAAAAAAAGACCAGCAGAGGGCAAGGGCTGGCTGCCGATTGGACGGGGGAGGCTGAGTAATGGGGGCCTGTCGATGGGAGACAATGACGACGACGAGCTTCGACTAGGGAGCTTTCCCCTCCAGCGACGGCCGACCAAAGCGGGTGGGATGACGGGACGTTTATATGCGCGGCCAGTTGCTAGCGGTCGTCAATCACCAGGGACCCAATAAGCTGCCGCGACGATTTGCCTCCCACCTCGGAGACGCGACCTGTCCCGATCGGGCAGGGGGGTCTGTCCATCAACAAGCAGCGGGCACGCGTTGGGCTTTGACCTGCTGCTGGGAGTGGTCTGTATGGGCGAACGAGGTACCATGTACAGAGTAATCTGCACAGGCTGCCGTTGCAGATGGGGCGTGTTGGAGAGGCTGAACGGAAGGCAGCAAACAGGCAGCCAGCCGGCGACACACTCTGGCAGACGCCGGCATGCACACATCCTACACTGCCCACATCATTTCAGTACCGTACTGAGAGCTGAGCAGCATGCCTGAGCTGCCAGCTCATCAGCCCAGCCAGCCATTGGCCATAGATGATGGGCGGTTCTTCGCTTCGATGCTCACTTGCAGCAGGATGGCCGCCTCTCCCGATTCATGCCGTCGAGTTCTATTGCGACTCGAGGCTTAACGAGATTACTTGAGAGCTGACGCGGGTTAGCTAATGCAGCCAAGCGGCCTTGAATCAGGGCTTGCATCCATCTGCACGACTCTTGCCTCAAGCGTCGCTATCCATAAAGTTCAGGACTGTGCCTAAAATTAAACGGGCAGTGATGACTCATCAACATGTCTCTCGTACACGCCCCTCCCAAAGCTACCTCAAGGCGAAGGTGAGAACATTTCTGGAACACCTGGATCAATGCTAAAGAGTCTTCTCCTTCACCTCACTTCCCTTCCCTTGCTTTCCCTTGCCGCTGGCAACGCACCCACGTTGCCGCCCCAGCCATCGCTCACTGCCAGTTTATCGATACTCACTCGTGTGCGCCCTTTGAAATGTTTCATTAAATCACCTGCCGTCTGGTTTGATGTTTGCTTCTGCCAGCAGGGTCAAAAGGCTACGTGTTGCGCCGTCATCAAAATTTGGCGTGCTCCTTCAAGCTTCAGGTCGGCAGGCATCAGCGACACTAGACTCAAGCAAGGTGACGACGATATTGTCCGCTGACCCCTGAAAGGTATTGTCATTTGCCTTTGCGTGCTTTTTCTTGCCCTCCACTCTCCCTGATGATAGAAATTCAATGAGCTTTATAAACTTGGAGTTGGCCTGGGCGGAGCGATGAGAACCGAGCTCTGGTGCGTGCGCCATCTAGGGGTCTCATCGCACCGCTCGCAAAGGGCTATTCAATGACTAAATTTTTGAAACTTGATCTAATCTGACTTGTCCCCCATATCCTGCCCGTCCATCTTGCCCGACATCCGTTGCTTCACCTCTCTAACAAGCGTCTGCAGGCCTGCCAACCTCCTCTCCGTGTAGCTTGACAGGAACAGGGAAACAACCGGCCATGCGTGGATGCCCGCCGGGATGTTGAGGCTCCCAATCTCGACGCCCATCATGGTTTGCTGCCTGACAAAGTCCTCAATGTTCGGCGCAAACACTTCATCCTCCCCGTAGATGACGTAGTAGCCCCTTCCCGGGCTTGCCGCCCTCCAAACATCTCCGTCCACGCACGACCCCGGGGACGCGGGGTGCTGGTGAATCATCGCTTCGCCCGCGTACTCGTGGGCGTACTTCCACAGCGACTCCCGGTTGAGGAAGTCTGTCGGTGACGGACTGTGCAGGTGAGTCATGAGTGTCACCCAGGGTGAAATGAGCGTAGCCAGTCGCGGGAGGGGCAACGCCGTAGATGACTCCTGGGGCAGTCGTCGCCCATTAGACAACTGTGTTCCTGCAGTAGCATCCTCCTTCTTGCCGCGCTGCGCGCCAAGTTCCTGCAGGAGGCTCAAGACCAACGCTCCGCCTGCGGAGTCCCCGGCCACGCACACCTTGGAGGGATCGCCGGCCGTCTTCATGACCAGCTTGTAGCCCGAGGTTACCTCATTGAGCTGCTTGGGATAGACATTATCCGGGACCAAAGTGTAGTCGAGGGCGAAGATCGCCGGGTTGCGGTACCCCGCCTCAACTAGCAGATGGTGCCAGGCGAGGAGGAATTCAAGGTAGAACGCAGCCGATCCAAGGGAAAACCCACCCCCTAGCCACATGTCAGTCTGATCCTTAGAAGGAAGTACACTCTGCCATACCATGAATGTAGTAGAGGACGAAATCAGGAGGATGCTCTGGCCGATGTTTGATCCACAGGCCGCTAAAGCTCTCATTTCCCTTTGCAGATTGTCAGCCCTTACCGCTACACCATCACTTCGCTTTTACCATGCATGAGAATGGAGGTAGAGGGAGTTAAACTTCAGACTCACATGTCCATACCGCTCCTCCTTCCAGTACACCGGGCTCCTGACGTACCCGTGCCTCAGCATGCGCCAGCGCAGGAAGGGTAAGGCGACCCATTTGTCGAAGAAGACGCGGCTGACGCTCGAGGGGATGGACTGGAAGGCGTAGCGAACGCACCGCACCACGAGGTCCTCGAAGAGCGTGGCCGTCTGCACGAAACCCGGCTTCAGGGACGTGGGTGTGTAGTAGCGCTCCTGGATCAGCTGCACGGGGAGCTGGAAGACTGTTCTCGGGAGGATATTCGTCAGTACCAATACAGGTGAGGTGGATGGGAGACGGCTTTCTGGACTTACTCAGGAAGGGGAGCGCCTTGACGGCGACTTGGACGGTTTGGAAGAGGCCTACTTGGATGAGGAGCTGGGGCGCCAGGAAGATCAGGAAGACGAGGCAGTCTAGGAGAGTGACAGGGCCGAGGATCATGATGTGGTTTTGGGGAGGTATGAATGAATGGCAGGGGAAAGAAACAACGAAAATCAAGCGCCGAGTCCCAGCACGCCTGCGAGCTCACGACCAGTCTATGAAGCCACCGATTTTATTTCCGGGCAGTTCGGTATCTATGAGGAGAAACATCACGTATGTGGGAAGGAGGAAATCCTAGGATTGACATCGAGAGACGTTTCGGAGGGCTGGGCCGGCGTATACCAGGGAGGCTAGTCGCTTCAATTCGGCTTGGCCATCGTCAGTCGGACTTGAGCTGCGCCTTGTGCTTCCAATTGTTGGGGCAAGTGGCTGAGTGGTGACGAATGCCAAAGCACTGGGCCTACCCGGGAGCAGCCGTCCGTAAATTACGTTGTTCGTCGTAGAACTTCGCACATGTTTAATGAGTTGTAAATGAGGAAGATCTTTTTTTTTAGAGGTCGTTCTTGGTAAAAAAAAAAAAAACATAAAATCGCAGTCTTGAATGAGTTAACCGAGTAATTTTCCCCTGGTGCAAGCGTCAAGTGTTTACGAATGAATGGTTACATGGCGCCACCGTGTCGCCAAGTGCCACCGAACGAGGGGCAGACAGTCACACGGCGTGAATAATGCATGCTGAAGTTCGTATTTTTCCTTCTCACAAGACAGCAGGCAAATGCGAAGAATCAATTGAGCAAGCCATATTAAATTCATTTGAAGTAACTTTATAAACTAGACCTTCTCGAAGAACTCGCCACAGCAAAAGAATCTCTACAATTCACTCGTTTCTCTCACCGATAGTCAACCGGGTATAACCAACCCCTCATCTATCGACAATGACTAGAGACCTGCCAACCAAAGAGGATCTGTTCGCGGAGAACTCTCCCTTCCCCCTAACGGATCTGGACAAATGGATTCTGGCACAGAAGGATGAAGAGTTCAAGAAGCACGATTGGGAGGGCTTGAGGAAGATTATCGGTGAGCACTCGGTCTTTTCTCCTCAATGTTTCATGGCACATGATAACAGTATTATATTAATATCCTTTTCTCTTCTCTTTCTGGAACAGACGCCAACGACTTGGCTGCCTTCAAGCGCACCCCCTCAGACCTGCGCCGCTACATGGTCTGGACCAGAGACATCAAGGCCAAGTACGGGTCCATGACCGCGTACATCCTCGCCAACCGACTGCCCAAGACCTGGGGCTCGGCTCCCTTCACGCCTACCTCGACAGTGCCGTTTGTCGACCCCTCCGACTACAAGGTCCTGCTCAACGACTGGCCGTATGCCCTGGAGCCCGGCATCACGCACCTTGTCGTCTGGTCGCGCACCCCCATCCCGGTTGATAGCGACAAGGGCGACCTGACGCCCGAGAGCAGGGCCCTGATCCAGGGATTTGTGCAGAAGCACTTTGTCGACGATCTGGGAGCTGGTGGCAAGGATCAGGTGCTGTGGTTCAAGAACTGGGTGTCGCTGCAGAGCGTGCGAGCGCTGGAGCACTTCCACATCCTTGTCCGTGATGTTGATGACGATACTCTGGAGAAGTGGACAGGAGAGCGACCAAGCCGCGGGTCCCAGGAGTGAACTATCCCTCCATCATTTAGAAATAGAGCCCCTACTCTCAGAATAAAGGTAGACGAAGAAGAAATTGAATGGACGCTTTCCCACTACTTAAGCAGCTCGCCGGGACCTGCGGTTGCCCTGCGGCGGCGCGGGCGCATCTTGGTCCGCCCCGAGTCCCTGCATCTGAGCCATCTTCTGGCGTCCCATCCCGAACAGCCCAGCGCCGAGGTAGAGGCCGTAGGCGGGCACGACAGCCCACAGGAGCCAGCCCCAGTTGCCGAAGAGCACGACGGACACGAGGGAGGCCCACGTGACCCAGACGACGTCAAACATGTACTCCGTCAGGCCCTGGGCGGAGAGATCCTCGCCCGAGACCTTGAGGGCCTTGGTGTTGGGGTCATAGCGGGGCCTGCCGGACGTCTCGAGGACGTACTGGCAGATGAAGCTCGGGGCCGAGAGCAGGCCGTAGGCCAGGAGGGAGCGGGAGCGGAGGAGGAAGTGGGAGAGGAGGAAGATGGCGTGGACGATGGCGGCGCCGATGTGGAGGTTGTTCAGGGCGGCCGCGTTGGACTTTGCGAGCTCCTTCTTTGCCTTTTGCGCCATTGTGGGTGGAGGGGAGTCCAATTGATGCTTTTACGAGGGGGGAGCGGGATGGTGCGATGCGATGCGATGCGATGGATGAGAGTGGAGGAGGAGTGAGGTCATGAAATGTGTTATTTCACTGATATCGGGTGGAATATTGGTGGGGCAGGTGTTTTTCAGGGACCTGCATTCAATCAACGCGTGCGCTTGACAGCCTGAGGTGATACAAGAACCGCACAATTGGCGCTTAGGTGGGTGCTGTCTTCACTGTTCATTAGGTGGGCATCGGCAGAGGCACAGCGCACTCTACGGGGCTACGGGTGGCGGGACTGAATAATTGAATCGACGCAGCCCGAAAAAGGAAGAAAAAGTCGCCCACTGCTGCTCTGTTGCTGGGGAGAGCCAGTGGGTTCCCTCTTCAGCCAATCAGACACTCGACCAGCCAGCCATCTAGACATGTCACAACAATGATGAGATGCATGCGCGCGCTTGGCTTGCGTCCCAGCCACACTGCAATCCAGATCAAAGGCAGTCGTTATTGATTTTCGTTGGCTTTCTTTGCCACCGACAAGTGCGTGCAGCGCGTGGTGCCCTTGTCCAGTCACGCCTCGTTTCTTCAAGCCTTTGCTGTATGCTGGAGTAAACAACCCGTGCCGCCGCTCACTGTGTTTTTAGTGGCTCGGTGCCTGGAATCGACACTTGCAGCGCCTGGCGCCACCTGGACTCGCCCGCAAACACCTTCTGTGTATAGGGACTTGGGGACCCACATCGATCTTGTTGTGCTGGATTCACGATTGCCCGTCCATCACATCACCAACCTCACGTTCTCCTTCGAACGGTCAGGACCCGTCTCTGTCCTCGTCACGACTCTGCCCTGCTCCAAGCGACTCCCCAGAGGCACGTCCTTCCTCCCTAATTGTGTTCTCTTCGATATTCTGTTGTTGCTTGTCCCAATCTTCGTATCGCATTCACCCCGTTGTGATTCTGGTGGGGTTGGGAGTGTTTTGTTTTCCTTTGTTAGCCAGGGTGTTGGACCACGACAACGAGCGATCGACCGTTCACAAACTGTCGAGCGCACACACTCGGACGCATCCATCATTACGAGATCTTCGACGAGTTAAATCCGCATCCCCTCCTGTCCTCACACCGGCGCCGGCACGATATAGTCCCCCCCCCCCGTATCGCGTTGTCCCATGGCCCGACGAATCCAATGAGGCATTGCCATCAACCACCTCTAAACGCAAACCCCCAGGGCGGCCACGGAGAGCCAATATGGCCCCGAATCCCGCTTCCATAAGCAGCCTGCTACGACAGACCATATACTACCACCTGGACCATGCCTCCTTCGAGAACGCCCTGTTCTTCTCCGAGCGATACGTTGCCCAAGACCCCAAGTCCAACGAAGCTGCCCACCTCCTGGCCCTGAGCCACCTACGACTCCGCGACTTCCGATCCGCATATGACGTGTCCAAGCCGGCGGGCTACCGCGCCGTTCACCTCGGCTGCGCCTGGACCTTTGCCCAGGCCTGTCTCGCCTTGGAGAGATATCGAGACGGTGTAACGGCCCTCGAGAAGTCGAAGCCCCTGTGGAACCAGCGAAATAATATGGGAAAGCACTCGCCTACCGCAAGATCGCCGACCCCCGATGCGTCATCGCTCTATTGTCTTCTGGGAAAGCTGTACCGTGGGAATGAGGACAAGAAGAAAGCTATTAGCTGCTTTGAGGAGGCCCTTAGGATGAACCCCTTTCTGTGGGATGCCTTTACAGCTCTCTGCGACATGGGTGTCACAGTTCGTGTGCCCAACATATTCAAATGCTCCGACCAGTTGATGCAAGGTCTCAACTTGGATAACACCAGTTCCTTGGAATCTACCACTACCACCAGCACGTCGGACTTGACGGTCAAGAAGTCCTTGTCACGGTTGGCAAATGGGGAATGGACCGCCGACCCTTTTGGAAGCTCTACCAATTCCGACGTCATGGTGACCGACATCGATATGGCTAGCGAACCAACACAGTCCGATTTTATGTCCAAGATTCAGGCGGCTAGGTTGAAATACGCCGCGAACTCGACAAACGGCCAGACGAACGGAGATGTTGCTGAGACGCCCACGACTTCAAGTCTCCATGAAGTCCCTGCTGCTACTCGCCACATCGCGCAGCACGAGCCACCTCAAGCGCCACATCGTCGTGTACGCACCGCGCAAGCGATGGATTCTGGCATGGAAGCGCCACCTCGCATGAACTATAGGTTGGGGGCGAGGAAAGCTGCAACCAGGGAGAAGGATAGGGATGACCACGCGCAAAAGTCCATGGGGGACTTGGTGTACCAAGAGTCGGAGGGCGCCAGTGACCGGCCGCGAATCGCCGCGCCGTCGGTTGTAGAGCGAAAGAGAACAGTGTCTGGCCACCCCGTACCAAGGTCGACAAACTCAGAGGAATCAGGCACTCGACGAAGCGCCAGATTAAACACCTTCAAGCCCTCTTCGCTGGCCAATTCCGGCGCGGTGACCATAGGAGGAGCCGCGGGCCGTGAGTTGAAGAAGGCTAGGCCCCACGTTTCTCGCATTGTCCGACCAGGCTCGAGCGGTTCCAACGTTGGTAGAGTAGTCAGTGGAAACCGCAAGCCTATTCTGGACCACAGAGCCGGTGACAATGATCACGGCGAGACGGCAAGGACCAGAGAGGTTGCCCCTCAACCGGTCCCTTCGAAGTCGGTTGAGGCTGATAATCAAGCCAAGGTCGAGGAGGCCCTGCGATGGGTCTTGGACCTGATGAAGAAGCTCGGCCATGGGTATTACCATCTGTCGCGATTCCAGTGCGATGATGCTCTGCAGGCCCTAAGCTCTCTACCCGCAGTCCACCAGTCCACACCTTACGTGCTTGCGCTTATGGGGCGGGCACATTTCGAGCAGGCTGCATATCCCGAGGCTGAGAAGTTCTTCAGAAAAATGCGCGTGCAAGCACCGTCGCGTCTCGAGGACATGGAGGTGTACTCAACTATTTTATGGCACCTAAAACGAGAAACTGACCTTTCGTTCCTGGCGCATGAACTCATTGATTCCGCATGGAATTCCCCACAAGCTTGGTGCGCTCTGGGCAATGCATGGTCGCTTGCCCGGGATCCTGAGCAGGCCCTGCGCTGCTTTAAACGGGCTACTCAGCTAGACCCCAAGTTTGCCTACGCCTTTACTTTGCAAGGCCACGAGCACGTGGCGAATGAGGAGTACGACAAGGCGTTGACGGCGTATCGACAGGCTATCGCAGCTGACCGTCGTCACTACAATGCATACTATGGGATTGGAAGGGTGCAGGAACGCCTTGGGGCTTATGACAAGGCATATGCTCATTTCCATGCCGCCTCCACGATTAACCCCAACAACGCAGTGCTCATCTGCTGCATTGGGACAGTGTTGGAGAGGCAGAACCAGATCGTCCCGGCGCTGCAGGCATACACTAAGGCCGCGGAGCTTGCACCCCGGGCGGCGCAAACACGGTTCAAGAAGGCTCGTGGGCTCTTGGCCCTGGGCCACATCGACGCTGCACACAAGGAGCTCATGATACTCAAGGATCTGGCTCCGGATGAAGGAACTGTCCATTTCTTGTTGGGCACATTGTACAGAACAGTGAATGACAAGGCTGAGGCCACTAGACATTTCACCATTGCCTTAGCTCTGGATCCAAAGGTAAGAGAAAGCAAACACTATATTTCATCTGGCCTCGAGACAACCCAAACTAACCTTGATTTCCCACACAGGCCGGGCCCAAAATCAAAGAAGCTATCGAGGCTTTCGAAGATGATGTACAGATGGATGATTCTATGATGGAATAATGTCGCACAAACAAAAAATCCTTGACACAATAGTTCCAACAGCTCACTCCTGGCTAATTTTTGAACACTAATGTCAGAGAGTGCGGCGAGGTCATGCGATAACGAGACATGAGGAGTCGTTGGTCTGGGTCGTACTTTGCAATACTCGGCAGAACAGCACAAAACAAACATATACGCAACGTAATTAATGGCACGGAAGCAGGGGAGCGCGGCAACCGGGAGTGGATGGTACTTGTGAGGTGGAAGTCTACCGCCCGTCTGCCCAATGCATACGGGAAGGTGAGACGAGGCTATCTGCATATCCTGCTGCATGGCGTCGGGCGTTTTGTGAGCAGCGGACCAATGCTGGCAACCTGGGGTGACATCCGATGGGAGGGAGGGTAAGGGGCTGGCGTTTGAGGAGCAGGGCTCTTGTCTTTTTTCTTTTCTTTTCTTTTTTTCTGCTTCTTGTTGTGTTTTTCTTCACCATTCTTGTTACTTGTTAGGATCTGCCCCTTGTTCTTGTCTCCTCAGGGTTGCTTGTACATAGTAGTAGCGAGGCATCTGCAGTAGTGGCGTGTACCAGTTTATGGATGGATGAATCGGAACGGGATATAGATGGACGGCAAGTCAGTACCCGGGTTTTGGTCAGGATAGAACAGTGCGTTTGGACATGGCCGAAATGAAAGTTGACTTGCCACCCATACGCGACGTTGCACGCCCCGTTTTCTCTGTGTTGGCCGACCGGTCCCTAACAGATTGTCTCACGTGGCTCTAACGGCACGGGTTCTTGGAGGGTGATGTCTAGATCGGTCGCCGTCTGCCTTGGTGTCGGGACACGGCGTTGCCAACACAGCCCTGCTCGCATGCCGCTTCCCGCGACCTTGCCACCCACGGCGCACCACTCAGGGAGGGAGGATTATGTCCGCGGGTGCTACGGCAGGATTAAGCATGTTTCAACGTGGGGAGGGTGCTGGGCATGAGGTGGGGTGACCGGCCGATGATGCCCCAAGTTGGTTGCCTCTGCATCGGCGGAGCACGGCTTTATGAGTGAACGGTTTCAACTAAGGCATGTTGCCGTCCGAAGTGAACACATGGAGCTTCATGCGAGGACCGAGACTGTGCTAGGGACGGTCTGGAGCGTAATGGATATGAGGTGGTTGACCGTCCGGCGATCTCCCAAGTTGGTTGCTTCTGCATCGGCAAAGTACGGCATCTATGAGCGAAGAGTTTCGACTAAGGCATGTTGCCGTCCGAAATGAACGCATGAAGCTCTATACGAGGACCGAGATTGCGCTAGGAGAGGTATGGAGGGACACAGCAAGGGTGAAGGTGGCTGACTCTGGCGATCTTGGCGGCTTCTGCGTTGGCAGAGTACGGCATATATGAGTAAAGAGTTTCAACTTAGGCATGTTGCCGTCCGAAATGAGCACATGAAGCTTCATGCGAGGGCCGTGACTGTGCTAGGGTAGATCTGAAGGCTACTGGATATGAGGTGGTTGACTCCGGCGATCTTGGCTGCTTCTGCGTTGGCAGAGTACGGCATATATGAGTAAAGAGTTTCAACCAAGGCATGTTGCCGTCCGCACTGAACACACAGAGCTTCATACGAGGACCGAGATTGCGCCAGGGGAGGTCTGGAGGGGCACAGCAAGGATGAAGGTGGTGCTCTTGGATGTGCTGTCCGTCGCACGCTGCTCATACCCGTCTGCACCGTGGCGTATCGACGGGACGTAGCTAAAGGATTCGTGTTTGTGCCACGGAGATGGCGTAAGCTTTTGTTGCAGAGATCGAGATCGGTCGTATGGAGGGTTTCCGCCGATATCTGGACTTTTGTGCCTTTTCTGCCTCTGTTGGTAGGTCTTTTCGCCCGCTCGATTTTGGGTATAAAGCTGGGCCTTCCCTCCCTCGACTTCCCAACTTTTCTTGTCTCTTCATTCCTCCAAGAGCCACCACCCCAACCCAGCCCTTCTTTGATCCCCCCTCTGGCCCTCCTTCTGGATATAAAGAGAGGCCTTCCCTCTCTCGACTTCCCAACTTTTCTTGTCTCTTCAGTCCTTCTAAGTGGCCACCACCTCAACCCAGACGTTCCTCTTCGATTCCCTCCTGGCCCTCCTTCTGGGTATAAAGTGAGGCCTCCCCTCCTCATTTCTTTCTCAGCCCTCCTAAGATGCTACCACCCCAGACTTGCCTTCTTATATGGCTCCCCTTCATGAACCCTCTGCGTGTCTGCTCTTTCCATCTGGACTACCCACAGGCCTGACCCCCTTATGTTTTTCCTCCAACTCAACAACAAACCGTTGTTCTTTCTTGTCGTGTGATCCCCCTTTGACTGGGTCACGATTTATGTGAGTCCACCAGCCTGGATTCTATTCTTGTTTCGGTATCCCCAGGTTAGGCTAGGACACTCGGCTGTCTGTCCCTCTTTCGCGGCAGCTATTCCTCCTCACGTCAGCTCTTTCCTAGCTCCCAGGCTTGATGATGCCAAGTGAGCCAGGACTGCTGTGCCCCTGCCTTGGTTGTGCAATTGACGGCTGTCGGCTCGTGAGATCTTCTGTTGATGAAAACCCTCAATGTCCGCCTTCCGCAAACGCTCGGACGTGTGCCCTTGCTCTTTTGGGGTGGTGGCAGGTGTAAGTTGATCTTCCATTTCCTCAAGCAATGCATGTAAGATGGCTAACATACTCAAAGGGAGGCATATGGATCGATGAATCCGTCGGACAAGTGATCGCGACGTGCCCTTGCTCTCTTGGGGTGGTGGCAGGTGTAAGTTTGATCTTTCATTTCCTCATCCGATAGATGATAGATGGCTAACATATCCAAAGGGAGGCATACGGATCGATGGCCTTGACAACAACAAATGGACAGGTCACACTTCACTTGGGGTTTTGCTTGAGGCAGTGCCCCCACGGGGTTTGTTCGAGGGGGTTGTTGTGGAACTGGAGAACCGTCTGGTCGTTGGGGTTCAACGTTTGGCTTCCTCTCAATGCTGTTCTCATCACACAGCCTCTTGTTACGGTTGCCAGTTGTCGGTATGTATCTTGGTGACTGTCTTTGGTATGAGCTATTGCTAACTATTATTAGAACGTCAAATCAGGCGGAGCATATGACCACATACTGATGTCTTGCTTTGCAGGAGTATTCATGATGTTGGCCAGGCGAGAGCACGATTGACTGGGGTGGTGGCTCGCTTGGGGTGTAATGCTCTGCCTTGAGGTCGTCCGCCGTCACGCGCATGCTACTCCATGATGGGGAGATGGAAAGATGTTGTGGAGGAAGAGCTTGAACTCATAGTCCCAACGAGGGCTGTGCCGAGATATTATGCCGCATGTCTTTGGCCGCACGGAAACCATCCGATTTGGGGGTCAGTGAGGATTCCGCCATGGAACAGCCGGTGATCTGTGGGAGGACTGGTGTGCCGCCGAGGCAGTGATGGCGTGATTCTCCCCGACCAAAGCGGACCTGGAGGCTAACCAGCTGGAAGAGGACCGATGGGAGAGGGAGTGCCTGCCGCGGGGAGGCAGGACACGAGCGGCACGAGGCGACGCTATCCAATTAGGTGGACGCCTGGTTCTCTCAATTTACTGAGAACGATTTATATCCGGTGGCACGGAAGGACGAGAACATACTCTCAGCGGGCTGGCGTTTCTACTGCGAGCAATCTCAACAAAGGACGCCAGGGCTTATGATGCGGCCCGGGGTCAGCCAGTCTCAGGCCTGGGCGTGGCTGACAGCCCGCATGCGTATGATGGAGGAGAGTTGGATGACAAGACTGACTCAGACGTTTCGGGTTGTGTCCTTGGTCATGCCACAGCGGCTCATTCTGTGTCATCCTGTCGATGGTTTGCCGTCCCTTTCTCCAATGATGGTTCTTCTTGAATGACAGGTCTGGGACCCTTGACCCTCGACTCACGTCTCCTCAACATACTTTCAACATCACACAAGAGATGATATTTCGTTCCTGGGCCTGGTCACCCGAGGGTCAGCTTACATACGGACATCGAGACTTTCCATTGGAGCATGACCATCTTTGATTGATTGCTTGGGCACTTATACATCTTCGATTCCATGGAGTCCCCTTGTTGGAAGCGATGGAAATGCTTATACCTATCTGGGGATTCTTTATTACTTCTGGAGTTTGGTTGTGGCTCTGGTACCGCAGCTACCATATCTTTCGGCGGATCATCTAGTTGATGCTATGGATGAACTGCCGTGTTCCTCCTTCGACACTTGAGCCCCCTCCCGGGTTGGGATGGCCGGGGGTTCTCCCTTTGCTAGGGAATCGATAACATTGCTCTCCTTACGTTTCTTTCGGATGGGCTACCAGTTCCAGCTCCAGCTCTGGTCGCAGCGGTTGAGCCAACACCAAGCAAGCCTCGCAAAACGCAAACGACAAAGAAGAAGCCCACGGCCAAGGAACCTCCAATTAGTTCTACCAAGATCACAGCGTTGGCTGCCATTTTCTCAGCGTGGGAGAGTTGCGCTTCAGTGCGGCTAAGCTTGATGCGTGTTGGGCATTGATGCGTACGGACCACTTCGATGAACTTTGAGTCTGAAGATCTAGTGTCAGCTGCACGCTTTGCCATGCTTATACCGCGCGAGTTTCAATCCAAGACAGCGGTGCAGCTATATTCCGGCAGATGATCATAAAAAATATCATCTCCATTCAGGTGGCAAACAGAACGCTGGCATCGGCCGACGCCATAGTGAGTGCCATGTTGCTAGACGCGCAAGGAAGCGCAATGAGCATCACGCTGGTAGCCAAGGATGTACTGGCGGCCAGGTGGCAGGTTTGGCTAACAATTATGCGTCAAATCGTTGGCTTGACAGTTATCCTGGAGTTGAATCCATTGCCAGCTCCTGGTTGCCAAAAAAGTTTCAGCCAATCTATTCTACGATCTAAGAGTGCACAAAAAGAAGGGATTCTGGCTCAGCCAAGCCAAACCATCTCGTTTACTTGCGCCTTTATGCCGTCCCTGACAAATTGGGATCCCGGCGACGATACTATTATAGCGGGTGCCATTCGCCTTGCGGGCAATCGAGCGAAGAAGAGTTCGATGGGCGAAGGCATCTCGCGGAGGCTTGGAGAAGGCCTTGGGCTCCTGACGACGAAGAGCGGCCAGGGAAGACCTTGATGACGATGGGGATGAGCAGATACAGGTGGCGGGAGCTCGAGTAAGGGGGGAACTGTTGAGGATTCAAGATCGGCTGGGCCTCTCATCCTCCCGATATCTGCTGCCGAGCTGGAGGGATAGGTAACCATCGGACGGCTATAAACGATGAAGGATCAGGGTGTCGAGGTCCTTTGCAGGACCCAGATGATGTTGTCGAGATTCATTTGATTCTAGATGATGAGGGATGGAAAGTGCAACCGGAAGAGCTGAAGGCTATGCTGTCCCTCTGGTTATTCAAGACAAGCTGGAGAAAAAGAGCTTGGCAGATACACGACAGCCGAAGGGCAGCTCTCGAGGAGACCCTTGCAGGGGATTTCACATTATGATGATGACAAATATTGGCTGGACACGATAGAGCTGTATGCAATGCGCCCGATAATATGGTATGCGAGACGGAGACAGACTTGGCTGGGTCATAGGCTTCTTCTGCGTCTCAGCTCGAGTGCGCTGGAGCGGTCATACGCTGCTCCCTGGAATGTGGCTACTTCAACTTGAACCGAGAGCTACTTGTCCGGGAGCATGGAGGAATTCCCTCTGGTTGAAAAATAAAATAAAGGGGGTGAGAGGAAGGCAAAACGACCCTGATGCATTAAAATATGGTCAGTGATCGCAAGCTCCAGGTGCCGGTTTGCCGTCTGGTTGGAGCAGTTCTTGATAAACCGCCACGCTTGTTTCCATCCGCACAGCTTGGAGTTTGCGTTCAATTTCATTGCGGGATTGTTCGGTTCACCAAGAAAGGAGGAGACCCCGACTGGACATCTACGCCTGCCGTGATGAGATGAGACACATGGTACTCTTCTATATTGCCACTACGAGGGAGAGAGAGCCGGCGTTGAGGTTCAATGGCCAGCTGGAGCGCCTTTCGGAATGCCATGCTCTTACCATACAATTCCAATCTCACTCAATTGTCTGGAAAATCCGACAGGACGCAAGTGAGCTGACGCTGAACATCATTGGCTCTCTGCCAGACGTCTTGAATTCAGCACTTCTATTCACGGCGCATAGCAGATGTCTTTCTCAAGTTTTGGCTCCTTCATCAAGTTGAGGGCCTCATGACGGTAAACCTGGATATGAGAATTGACGATAGTCACAGAAGTACTGAGTCAGATGATGGAAAACTAAGATATCAGCTTCAGCCGAGGACGCCAGCCCAACTCCATTATGTGGCTGCCAGCATGAAGACAACAAAGGGACACAGCTGCTAGAAAGTGGCTGCGGCTGCGTCCGTTCTTGAGCCCACAGCTGGACTGTGAGCGGAAGGGAACATCCCCCATCATTCTTTGTTCCAGCAAACTCGTGCCAAGGAATGAGATGTCCCCCAGGATTGGTCCTCAAACCAGGAGACTTGAGGAGAAAGACTCTGTTCTCAATCCTCTGGAAGGCATTGGGGGCCTCACAATATTGTTCTCCATGCCGAGGCGGACATGGAAATACGAGTATTATTGTCACTGGTGAACGCGGATGTGACAGGAGGCTCGTTGCAAGCTCCTGCATGCCGCCTACAGCCAACGCACCATCATCGATGCAGGGGCTGAACCGCCCAGATTCATTCAAGAGACGAAGGACCGACTGACCTTGGCCAAGCTCAAACACGCCTCGTGGTGAAGCTTCCATTTGCATCATCCTTGAAGTCCGCGAGTCCGTTTATTTTGCCTATCGAAGATGACGAGGCATTGCCCTGAGCGGGAGATCCTTGGATGAGCCGAAAGATCCCTCTCCGGTTTCAGAAGATCGTTCTCAATTTTCGAAAGAGGAGGCAACGTCCATTCTTGCCCAGTGCCTAATCCGTGTTGGCAGAAATGCACTCGCAATCTCCTCCAATCTGCCATCGAGATATAAAGCCAAGCAATATCTTGATTAAGTACCGGACGACTGGGGCATGTGCAAATATCCCCTCTTCTCAACTCACCATAGCAAAATATTGGCTGCGCTGGAACTCGATGCCGTTGCTCTTTTTTTCTATCTTTCCACTTCATCCCGCCATAAAACTGGCTGTGGGATTCTTCAAAGGCACAACTGCCTCCCTCAACCGCAATCCTGAATCTCAGGGGGTTTGCTGAGAGAATGACCGACGCATACTATCTTCCTCCTGGACGTTCTTGCCAAACTCGCGGGTGGAGGTCGGAAAGGAAAGCAATCTGGCTGGATCCCCTGTGCAACATTTTAGCAACCGTCTACTGCTGGTACGCTCATTATATTCGACAGCATGTGAGTCCTGCTTGGGTCTTGGTCACCTGTAGTATTGGACAAAATGTGAAGTTCCGGGAGCGCAAGCTATCACTCAACTGGCTCCAACCTTTTCCCGCACTTATGCTCGTTCTTGAGCCCCTGCTATTGGACTAAAGAAGCTCAAGGAAAACAAGGCATTGCGAAGGGAGACCTTTCATAAAAGGAAACCGAGACAAGAGGGCTGGGAAATCGATTTAGACTTTTCAGGTTGAAGGGAATCCTTTGAGCGTGACGCCAATTTCTCTCAATGAAGGATCTTGGTACAGGCTCTGCCAGCATCGGGGTGCGGCTTGCCTGCGGGATGAGCCTCCATCTATACCTAAAATATGGCCCTGGATTACAAACACCCGGCAGAAAGAACAGAGAGTGGTATTCCAGAACTCGGGGAAATGGTCCCTCTCTCCTGCTTCCCGGTGTTGAGATACTCGGTGTCGTCTTGCTTCGCCCCCAGCGTCGACTAACATGGAAGGCATTCTCCTCGATATCATGGAAAAGGCAATATACACATGTCTTGGTTTGGATATAGGAGGACAGCTCGAAAGTCTAAAAATTATGGGACAACATGACACCTTCACTCTCAGAACAAGGGCTTCAAGAACCTCAGAACAGAATACGTCCTTTTAAGGGAGGTTTTCGAGGATACACAGAATGCCGAAGCGAAGATGAGCTGGCCACCGCGAGAAAGGGAGCTGAAAACGCATCTGTCAAGCACTTCGGGTTTATCCGCAAAAAGGACGAGACGACGGTGAATCTGGCCCAGCAGGACGACGAAGCGAAGGCGAACAGCGAAGAATTCCGCAAGGATCTCATGCTGTGCTACCACGACATGGCAGAGGCAGACGCCAACGCGCTGGCCAGTGACGCTGCCAGGGCCGACCTGGCCACGATGTTCAAGGAGCTGGAACGCGTAAAGAAGCTGGATGACAACACACTAGACGAACTCCTCACCGACAACGACTTTGTATCTGACCTCCTGTCCGCGGCTGCCACCGAGCAGCTCGAGAAGCTAGCGCCCGGGATCGACCTGGACGCCGTCCGGTTCCATGAGATGTCTTTCACAGGTGAATGGTACCTCATGGAAGAGCATGACATGGACGTGAGCCACTACAACGACCTATCGTGGCTGCGCCATCCCCTCATACAACCTATTCATCATCAGGGGCTTCCCCAGTAACACTACGATATACGCTGTCTCTTCTGATTGGGGCTTCTCTTACTATTTCTTCCAGCAGAAAGTCCTTCACGAGAACGACTTCGAGGTCGCTGGCTACTGAATATATCCCCATAACTGCCGGCTATGGCTCGGACATGCTCATTGTGAGCTGGTGGTGTGTATACCCGGTCAAGGTTGAATAATCGCCTCCACCAAGCTGTGTGATTTACCATACAGAGGTGGTGGACTTGTGCGATTCAGCTGGGACGAGGGCGTTGGAGCCTCTCTATTGAGTCGGGGGCAAACCGCTTACGCCATGAGCACCTGTGACTGTTCAGCCATCTATCTGCACCTCAATAAATTGCAAATGCCACTTGGTCGTCCCGACGGATATCTGAGCCACTTGGTATCAGAGCGCTCTCGGACAGACCACACTCGCATTGCTCTAAAATCGGGAGGGAAGTCCTGTATTTGCTTGGGAGGGAAGTCTTGTATTCTCTCGGGAGGGAATAAGAATAAGGTCTTTATTATCGGGCTGGAAGAAGAACGATGGGACGATAATGATTCCGCGTGTTTGTGGGATCTTTATGACGCGTTAGAGGGGCTTGTGATAGGATTGTGGCTGGCATGGGTTGGTCCAGCGTGAGCAGTTGGAGATGCTCCTGTATCTGGTGTCTGTGCCTTCATCCTTCAACCTAGAGGCTGATACGACGCGGCACTTGAAGTTCACCCCCCGAATACAAATATAGCGCAGCGATGGAATGCGTCTGAAATAGTTGGGAAGCAGCTCTATTAGCCTATCCTCGGGAAATGCATCGACCCGCGAAACGAATCGACTTGTGAACGACGGTATTCTAGGAGCATCCATCCACCTTCTTCAGAGCAAGGTGTTGGTGTTGCCTCCTTGCTACTTTGAAAAAGAAAAAAGCCCCTCAGCTCGAGCTTGGTCATCACGTCAATCGCGCTGCTCGAACTGTGACCTGGCCTGCATATTGATCATGAAAGGACATCCTCACATCGTACAACATCCACGCTTCCTTGAGGGGAGGTAATAGCAGAGGTGCAAGAGTTCACCCACGATCTGGACCGGAGCATAGAAGCTGAGGCAATTCATGTTGTTTTTAGGACGAGGATCCAACAGGAAGACGAAGAACAGTCCTAGAATTCGAAATTTTCCATCCGACAAGGTCTAGCTATGGTGTGTCCAGCTTCCATCAGACAAGGCTTAGCCATGTTTGTGTCCGGCGGCCTGTCGGATTGATTTCTCGGAGGTAGCGGGACAACTTCCAGATGTCTTTTCACCCTGGCATCTAAATGTATTAAGGCGGCTCGACCATCGAAAGATGGCAAAGCACAATACGCAAGAGCCGAAATACACCGTTGCCTTACCTATTACGTTGCATTAATAAGATATTCTTGAACAGAAAAAATGGCTGGTTCACAACTGGCTTCGGGAGAGAGGGACACACCCAGCAGAGGTGTCGATGTGACAAGTACACATCTTTTATATTGGTTCCCAAGTGATCAAGCTGCGGGGGGTAGAGGAGAGCCATGCCGATTAGCTCGCACCAGTTGCTAAAGGAGCGGCAGAACACTATTAAAGACTTTTAACGATCTGTCATCAAACATACATGACATTGGGTGTTTATTTGCTTGATCCAGCATTAAATTTGGGACAACAACAGGAAGCCAGCGTACATCCGACTCTCGGGTTTCGAGAGAGGAGGAAGGAGGAAGTTCAAGCATTCTGTCTATCGGGAAAACGGAACTTGTGCCGTAATAACTTTTGCCCGAAGGAGCTTGCTATGCGATGCGCTTCCGTGGGACCGAGACGAAGACATGCAACGACGTCGGGCTACGGGAGAATAGGAAGCCAATGTGCGGCGTGGCCTATCAATCTTTGCCCCTTTACCAAGACGTTGGCAGGCTTGACCCATGATCTCGACTATACCTCGTTGGATTCTCGTGAGAAATCTTGAGAGACAGCGCATAACCGATCGACGGTTTCGATCTCCCATCTTCGGGCGGAAAGCAGCACAAGCGCAAGAGAAAGTAAAATATTTGCTTGGTGAAGGGATGGATGTTAGTCCTGCTAATATCAAGACTCATTCCGGAGACACTCTCCTCTGATATCAGCAGAGATTGATGAGGCTGATGAGATTGCACACAAGCAGCATTTAGTCTTAGCTGCATTCTTTTCATTCCGATGACGGCGATTTTTTTCCCTTTCTTAATCCCACCCTCTCCGTTTCTATCTCCCTGATATAGCGGCCTGTGGCTGCTTTGGGGAGAAGAAATGAAGCATCAGAAGGAGAGCTTTTCGGCCGAGAACTCGTGCCACATTGACAGAACGAGGAAGCTGATCTAAACGTTGGGACTGTGAGAGGATAGCACCAGTGAGGAAGAGACGGAAACCTCCGAATCGTTGCTAGTACGCCCAAGCAATGACACCACTGGGACCCTCAAACCCTCAAGATTGCCCTGTAGCGTTGCCATCTCAGAATTAAGCTCGAATCGCTGCAGAACACTGTATTTGCAAAGGGGCCCTGTAGTCCTTGGCAGAAATCTTCTCGCAATTACTGTGAAGCAGCATTTCACATCCACACGTGGACGACATATCAGATGTGTGCTGAAGACGGGCAGCCGCCATTGGTAGGTTGAATGTCTCTCCCCTCGGCAGATGGTGTTTCGCTAATGTTAAGTCCTACTTGTGAGAAAGCAGCCACCAACCGCTGTGTTAGGGAGATAGAAACGGAGAGGGTGGGAGTAAGAACGGCAATCAATCGCCGTCATCGAAATGAGAAGAATACAACTAAGACCCATGTAGTGCGATGTTCAACTCATGAGACATACTACATGCCAGGGCGAGAATGTGTCAAATATCAAGGGCAAGCAATACGAGAAACGGTGCTGCTAGCACTGACACGAACGAAGAAGCAATGGCTCTTCTAGATTTGATCCAACAAGTCGAGGGGCAGAAGTTATTGAAAGCCTCAGGATCAGGTTCTGCTTCCTTTGGGCTTTCTCCACGGCCGCGATCACTCTATACTTGACAGCGTTTAATGCTCGCAATTCATCTTCGGCTTCACACCACTCGAGTTTCATCTCCGCGTTCTATGATTCCGATCGCTGGGGTGTGTCGGAAACCAATAATCTGACGCCAAACTGAAGTCAACCACAAGCTACACGCTCACGGTCGTCCCAACTCAAGCAAAAGAAGAACATCCTCAGGATCCTTCCAGCGCCCTACTATCCTCAACCCCATTTTAGAACGTACCGCCCGTGACCAGGCGGTGCAAGTGGAAATTTCTACGGACAGCCGCTCAGTGGAAAACGAGATTCATGTTACTCCTCACTGCGGCGGCACTGCAACCTGGGCCGATGAGCGAGGATCCGCCGGGAATCGTTGTATCGCTAGTCTTATGGCACCTCATTGTACGGACACGGCAAAACACAGCCTACAAGCACGAGAAATACCGTTTCATCCCACTTTGTGTTTCTATAATTGGAACAGAACACATGGCGAGTTTGTAACTAGCTTGAGATATTGAGGAGGGGGATGTTGCTGGGCCGCTGCGGTCGAAAAACGCCTCTTATCTGACGGTTCGGGAGCAGGAAACCCTGACAAGCACTGTAAAGAACTTGGAAACAGCCATAATCCAACGTGGCGTGCAATGTCCTCATCAAGGATGCCATCATGAGGTTGTCAACAACCAGACAGGGGACCTAGCAAAATTACCCATGGTACGGACACACACCGGATCTGCCCTTTTGGTATTTCGGAAGGTGTCTCTTGCAGCCTCGCTAGCTGCCTCGGCTTTGGTCTGGATGACGGGTTGGGATGACAGGTTGGAACTCTTGCCATTTTAAGGTTACAATTTCTTGTTTGGCGTGCCAGTCGCTGAAGGCTTTACCGTGGGCTGAGCAAAAGAGCAGCAGCTCTTCTCCTAGCAAGGCTCATACAATCATATAGCTGCGGGCTAGAGATTTGGGTAACAGAACCAAGATTCAGCGGGATTCTGTTCTTCCTGGAATGCGGATGACCTCAAGTTGCTTCTGTGCCCGCTCTTCCTGGAGAATAGGGAAAACAAGGCACGACAGGAAAAACAAAGATCGCATGCGAGACTTTGATCCTTGGTGGCGGTAGCTTTCGCAAGACATTTGTTTCTCTGGAGCTGGATTGAGAGGTGGAGAGGCAGAAAACGAAGCCCCGAGCAAGCTTTCCCAGCTTGTCCTCTTTGCCGTTTCCCTGTTACCCGTACCAAACAGCTTACATACGGGAGGCGCGGAATCTCATATGGAGCGAGCATCAGCTGTATCGTCTACATTGTCTTATGGTGACGCTCAGACTAACCCTTCATTAACCTCGCGAGGGGCGGCGCCGGCACGATTCTCCCAAAAGACAACGTAATTATGTACAACTAATGGAGAGGGATGCTATAGCCAAAGCCAGAAAGGAGCACAGAGATGTGAACAAAGAGCTGTTCCTAAACAAAATTTATCCCATCAATGACGGACAAGCAAGTAGCTCTTTTTGGGAACATGAACCAAATGACGAGGCAAACAGGGAGAATTGAAACAAGCCCTAGCCACTCAAAATTGAGAAAGACTCAGGGAGAGTGTGGCACCGGAAGCCAAGGCCTTAATAGAGGCGTTAGGATCGTCCACAACAACAGCAGGGGCTTAGCGGTCTACCACAACACGGGCGTTGGCAGACAATGCAGATTACCGAATTCAGAGAGAATCACACCTAGATAATTACTTGGAGGCGAACGTGGACGATACTCGTCCACCAAAGCGGGTACGAGTAAGAGACCGCACCTACGGATTAAATATACAAGGCGAGGTCGACGAGCCAAGATTCTATCAAACGGGTTGGAGACCGTGCCATTTCCCGATTCAAGTTTCCCGGGATCTCACGCCTAAACCATGTCCCGTATGCCAAATCTGTATAGAGGACAGCAGGGATCCCAAAGACAGTAGGGATATCAATGGCAGGATCCATACCAAGAAGAGCAAATTTATCAATGGCACCTTAACATCCCGCCATGGCATTTTGGCTGTGATGCGGCTCAGTTACTTAATCGAAGTTTCTAAGACTTGAGCTGGCTATCAATCTCTTGGAGAGAGGGGAAAGGAAAAAAGTCGTTCGTAGGAGATCCAACTGGGAGGTCTAAAGGCAACATGTGCGAAGGCAGGCCATGGCGCCAACTGCTCATCTCCCACCTCGCTATAACAGTTTTAACGCGCTCTTTCATTCATATTGGAAACAAAATCTTTCCTACCTACTCGTCTTCTCACCGAAGTGAATCATCTATGACTTGGCCTTACTAACTGGAGGCGCCAGCACCGTCTCTAGCAACGGCAGGGGCTCGGCCTAACACAGCTCGTCCCAGGCGAATGACATAAGCGTCGCCCGGTGATATTGGCGAAGATTGGGCTTGGAGTGGGCTAGACTACAATGATAGCCTGGAGGCGGATGTGGACAATACTCGTCTACCAAAGCGGAGACGCGTAGCAGACCGGACCTGCAGACCAGCCACTCCCTCAACACTCGTCTCTAATTCAATTCAACCCGAATCCTATAGCACGAGCACCACAGGCCTATGGCCTTTATTCCCAGGACCGGGCTGTGCAAGTCAGAGAGCAGGCCGAGCAGAGGACTCAGCATGGGGACCCTCGACTAACGGCCGCCCAGGAGCAGTTGCAGGAGCAGCCCTTCCCCCGGTCTCACAGTCCGAGGTCGACGAGGGCGATGAGGTCGCTGAGAGAGCAGCCCCTCCTTCAGCAAATGTTACAGCTCGAGGCGGGACCCGAGCTCAAGGGAGGCGCAGAGATCGAGCCTCAAGATCAAGAGGCGCAGCTGCTAGTCGGCGAGCCGTGATGCGAGAGGAAATTCCTTTACTGCGGCCTTAGTATCGCGGCTGATAGTCTCGACGAGCATGTCTTTGGACTGATTGTAAGTGGTACAGAAGCAAGGCTCTATGTCACGTATGCGGAAAAGGACGGGAACAAGCGCCAACGCACATGTATGAAGCTGACCCGATGGTCGTCTTCTTTGCTCGTCTTAGGCATACGGTATAACCTATTGGGTTCTTGGTTTCAAGGTTCATCGAACGTAACAATGTACCCAAAAATTCTGTGTGGCGATGTCTGGAACACCCATCACGATCTATGAGCCAGATTGCTCGAGACCATCGAACAATCGCGGAGAAGCAGAGCTATTACGCACTGATGCAATAACAATCATTCCCGTGATTTTGCTTCATCCTGAAAGAGGTTGACACGAAGATCAAGGAGGCATTTTGAAAACATTCGAGGTCTCCTGCAAGGTAGCATGCAGCAAGTGGAAGCATGTAGCGAAAAGTGACAGTGAAAACCAAACGACAAAAGGCCAGTCATGCAACTTTGGGTAGTAAATCCCCCTCCAAACAAGCATGTCATTTACTCCCCTGTCGCTGTATGATTGCCTTGTCAAGCTCGGCACCACGGTGGAAAAGAGGCTTATGATCGATATTATGGCCTGCGTCAATCGTATGAACGTCGTGAGATCGCGGAAACACGATGGATTCATGGCAACGGTAACCCGGCAGACGCACTGACAAAAGCCAAGCCCAATTCTGCGCTCTCCAAGCTTGTTGAGTACAAATGAATTGAAGGTCAGGATCCAAGGCGATGTGAAGAAACCGCCAAAACTGGGCACAGCCCAGTATATCCCTGCCGTGCCTCCGCTGCCTCTACCATCGTTGTACCTGTTATGCCGGAACTCCTGGCCTCTCATCATCTTTTCCAGCTACGCGAGAAGGATAGGAGTTTATGGCGATCACGAGATGAATCCTCAGAGGCTATGCTTATGGAGAATATAAAAAAAAAAAAAAAAAAGAAGATCATAGACTAGAATGACGAATACGGCCGCGGCGATGGTCTGAAGAAGAAGGAAGTTTCATCTTCCAAGGACTACGGTAGGGTCTGAGTAGGATAACTTCTTCGGTTGGGGGGTAGTCGAAGGGTTGTCGCTCCATCCTAAGAGAGGAGTAAGACAGTTCCAACCGCTCGAGACCCGTATTCCTGCCTACTTGAGATCTCAAACTCAAGATGTTCAATGGGAAGCAGAGAAGTCAAGCGATTAAGGGTGGCGCCAAATTTCTTCTCACACTGGCGACGCATGAGGGCCCTTACGCAAGGCTTAGCCAGTCATTGTTGCCATATGGACCTCACAGTGATCACGGTAGAACGAAAGTGGCCTTCGCCGTCTTCCTGGGATTGATGCCCTAGGGGTAGTGGTAAGCAAACCACGGAGCATGGGTTCTCCAAGATGGAGCACGCCAATAGCCCCCCTTCTTGGCGTGGAAATACAGCTGCTTGGACCACTATGTCCGGAACAAATAAGGAAGTGGTCATTGTTAAACTTGAGGGAGCGAGCAAGGGGGAAGCCGCAGGAATGATGTTATGATCGGACTTCGAGGTACAGGGGGTTCGGCTACCACCTCGGACGACAGGCACGAGGGCTTTGGAGAGGAATGAAATCAGGAGATAGATAAGAGCCAAGCTCGAGCTGCACCATTGATCTTCACGACAATCTGAGCACATCCTTGGCTTGGTGAGGTTAGACTCAAAGCACTCTATCATCAATATGAAGCTAACCAACCCTTTGTTTCTCTCAAAGTCTAACGAAGAAGAGCAGTCTTTCAACTTTCGAAATCCATCTAAGGGTTTCCGTCGGACTCAGTTTGCCCTCGAGAACTCATATTTTTAAGAGATTTCTACTCAAAATTGCTCTCGTTGGGGTCGGAGACCAGGGCGTGGTGTTCTCTGCCCTTTTGCTGCCGCTATTGGAATCAGACAAGCTATCAAGTTCCCAAGAGATTTTTGAAGCGGCCAGAATACCACATGATGTTTGTGAGCGAAAGACATCTTGGGGTACCGACAACTTTGTTTATATGTCGTTATTTGGTTGCAAAGAGCTCTCACACAAGATAAACCCACCATCGCTTGCCGCTCGACCAACACCAACAGAGCTAGAAACGAGTGGACATGGCCGAATCCGAAGGGACGTATCAAACTGTGGACCGAATTCAACGTCACATAAAAAATATTTCTTGCCTCTGCATAGCTGCTGATGCTAAACTCAGAGCAACCGAAAGACAGAGAAAGGGATGAATCCTAGGTACGGAGAGGGAAATGACGTGGGAGCTCCAGCGCGAAGCCGAAATTGGAGGCTGGCCTGGAGAGCAATGAATAGTGATGGGGAGGTAATGGAGGATCCTAGAACAGAAGAAGGTCTTGGCCCGAAGCTTACAAGAACGGCCTCAGAAGCAGGGATTGGGAGCTATGGCTGGCAAAGTATCGAGTTCAGCCCTTGGGCACGCGGTTAGCACACGCTTTCTGAAGTCCGCCAAAGGAGAAATACGTCAATCAAACGATGGAGAGAACTGAAAGCTTTGTCACCAAAGCCGCCCTATGTGGGGGTCATGTCTGCCATGTGTTGTTCGTTCTACGGGTGGCCAGTCCAATTCGGGCTGGATCACCAGTAATGTTGTCCTGTCAAGCGGCGAAAGAAGAAGGAGAAAGATGCCTCTCATTGCTGCCACCTTGTAGGGAAATGTCGAGAGGTGCTGTTGGATCCCACGTTGTCTCGCGAGGCTATCAAATATCTGCCTCGGGTTCGGTCTTGGAAGCCGCCGAAAGGTTGAAATAGGGGGAGAAACTGGCCTTTTCTGGAACCAGAAAGGTGTGAAGACAAGCAGAGTCTGATCTGGATATGATCTGGGACTCCATGGACAAGCGGGCAAGTCTTGATCAGCATCTGCTACCAATTTCCATCATGAAACGTTTCAACCAGCTTCAAAACTACGGTAGTCGACGATCAACGACCAACAATTTTCGGCTCACTCCATCTGCCTAACGGAGCAGAAATATTATGTTACCGCGCACGAGAGAGCGGTGACTATGGCTTATTTGGTCTAGCCGAGAATAAGAATGTTGACTGTACGGCTGGCCGGGAGAGAGGCCAAATAGAAAGAGGTCTGCAGTAGGATGCCGTTTGGTACCGCATTCCGGCGCCGAACACGACCGAGGATACAATTCAAATCCAGCAACTCAATGCGACTCTAGGTGGAGGTGCATGGATTGATCAGGCCATCGACATGTACGCCAGGCAAGAGTTAAGAAACTTGCCTAATGAAGATGATAACGACCTATTCGAGCTACAATCATATTGTCAATTTGTCACCAAACCCGTTCAATCTTGACTATTATGGGGATGAGGATGGCGTGTCCTTCATTTTAGCCGCGATGGCTACTTTGATTACCTTTGTTTAGCGATGCCTAGCGCTTATTCCTGGTATCTGATGGAGGGCTCCGGCAAGGTTTTAGGACCATCTTGATTTCAAGAAGAGGAGTGGCTGACATTACATCCAACTCCAATCGAGAATCATGGAGACCTCGAAAACAGATGATGTTTTTCGATGGATGCTGGCGGACGCAAAACTGTCATTGCTATGATAATCTTGTAGATTGTGAGGTTGCTATGGAAGAGTTGAACAGTTCTTGGAGGTCTGTCCCGAAACCGTCAAAATCTCACTCACAGAGGGCACCCGAGTCGCATCAACAGAGACAACCAGTGCTCGGGAACCCCCTGCGAGATCCCACGTATTCAGCACTCACCTACTGAGACGCAGGAGTTTAGTCCGGCGCTGACTAGATACTGTGACTGGTCAAGCGTTTTCTGCATTATTGCATTTATCTTGCAGCTATCTGGGCTGTACGGTATGCATCCTGTGTTGCAATTCATGCACATACTCGCCCTACTCTTGATGACTGGCATCAGATATTTCATCTACGACCATCTTGCGAATCAGCCAAGCGCAAGGCCTCTTATATCTGGCTGCGAGATGGATTGGCTTTCGATGACCTTGGTGAAAGGCTTCAAGGTGCACCATGGTCTCAAACGCTCGAGGCAAAGTCACACGCAGAGTCGGATAGTGTACTAATTTACACCTCTTTCTCAATTTCCAAAAATACCCCATCTAACTTATCCACAGTTTTGATTGAGCAATGGCCCCAAGAGCTGTGAGGCTAGCAGGAGCAAGCCTGACAATAGTTCTCCTGTCGATCCTTCTCTTGATCGAACTTCCTGCATTTCTATGCCAAAATATCCAGCAGCTTACCCAGCGCGAAGTAAACCAAGATACTAGCGAGGAAGGGCAGGACCCAGATGTTGAGGAAGGGTAGGACCCGGATGGTGAGGAAGGGCAGCAGGGCAGCCAAGAAGCAGAACCGACAATACGTCCAGGCCTTTCTCGACGGACTAGACTGTCTCCTAGTACACAGAGGCCTAAAATCTACTTGTTAGACGTCTCCGAAGAGAGAAAAGCGTGTACATCGTTGTCAATGCTTGATCGAGACGTTGGATCATAGGTAGGATCCCTTGGCCCGGATCGAGAATATATTCCAACAGAAAATGCTGACAAAGTCATAGATGCTCACGATAGAGCCAACACTGAGAGGCTTTCCTTCATCCGAAATTGATGTGTTGGATCGTATTGAACCATTTCGACCACAGTTGCACCAAACCATGTCGGAGGCCAAAAGAACGCAACCAAACAGCAACAAAATTCTTCTTAGATCAGACTTGAAAACGGAACGTACAATACTAGCACTAACCGTACCAAGCCAGCCTCTGGCTTCTGAGTCCTGCTAGAATGGCATCTGCACGTTGACCTAATCTTTGCCCCTCGACGTCTTCCCCGGTCGTCTGATCTCCATAGAGGGTTTATCCGGATGTGAATTTACGTGCATTATTCCTTTTACATATACATGACGGATCACATACAAGCCAGAGTTTTTTCTATCACAATCCAATTGTAGCCTTGGGATGAATTGAGGGGATGATCTATGATCGCCGTGACATCGGGAACGCAAAAATCATCTGCTCTACCTTCCTCTTGGACTCGATGAAAAAACATTGAATTCGTGGCCCCGATTGAAACTGCGATTGGTCCAATGCCTTTGACTCCAGGTCAATATTGACCTCTATAAACAGCTGGGCAGGCCAAACATGGACAGCTGATAACTTATGGTTGTTGACTTTTGAGACTATTTTACATAAAAGGTCTTTCTCCAAAGAACGAGCCTCGGCACTGATCATCCGACAACCATACGCGGCATTGAATTTTTTTTTTAACTCTGTTGCTCTACGAAATGAGGCGACAGGAGCTAGCAGAAAATTTACATGAGAAATTTCTACCCGCGACCATCTCTTACCGTCTCATAGGAGGAAGTGAAAAATCATGATGTGCCGTACAAGACAGACCCTTCACTCGGGCTCAATATAACCTTCGCAAATCCAAAACCAACAGACTGGAGTACGGCGTGCCTGCATATCTATCCACCTCCCCTAATAGCTTGGTTATCTTGAAGATGTGTGCTATCGGGACTGAACTGTTGAAATATTTATAAAAATGGAAAGCCGTAAGCGGAAAGCTTTTGTATCAGAGGGCACGAGATTTCATTTGGCGATGATGTTATGGATCAAGTCCTTGAAAGAAACTTCCGAATACGCCCTGGATGGTGTGTAATGCCCTTCCTTTCCTTTGCGTCCGACCTTGCCAGCGCGGAACCTCGCACCAACTGCCATTATTCACAGGAATTGTGTGGCTTCCAGCCTAGGGACTGTTGAGTACTTCAATATCTGACACCGATGCCTTGATTGTTTAGAGTGCTATCGCGTTTCGGTGAGAAAATCCTGCTATACTGGCTCAGCCAATCAATCACATATTTCGAAGTTTTGGTGATGACTATCTGCCCTATTGGTGTCCCGGCACTCATCATCAGTGCTATTTGTCTGGCAGGCAGCCAGACCGCGAGGAATGTCACTGGAAGGCCGGGGAAGAGCCGTCATGTGGTTGAGTCAGGCGTAGACGCCCGGCTCTATCTTGACAATGTTGACGACCGATACTAATGGGCGGCTACAACTATAGGCGACGAGATTAGGGCGTCTGTTGAAGAAGATGAGTCTACCGTGGGAGAAGCTGAGTCGACCATGGAACAAGCTGAGTTGTGCGGACAGAAACGAGGAAACTTGAAAACGATGCTGACAGTGCCGGCGATGCCGACCACACTGTACAAAGAGACATAGGCAGTCACCGGCAAGAAGAGCAATGACTCAAGAGGGCCATGCGAAAGCACTCGGCTCTAAAGATAAGAGGAAAACTTGGGCCCATGGAGCTTTTCTCTCTACTTCATGGAGCTTTTCTCTCTACTTCAGAATACGAGTTGCACACGAAAGTATGGGACGATCTTTCGGCCCAGATCCAATTCTTCGTAAGGCTTATCTATCCTTCTCATCGGGTTTATCTACAACTGGGTAACGGACGAGATCCAGAAATGAACTCTGTTCGCAGGCAAGTTTTGATCGGAGAGAAATCGATCCAACTCCGGATCATCACAGGATTGGATACTTCGACACTCAAGTCTAAGCACCTGAAGGTTGGATCTGTGGAGTCTACCAACAGACTCTCGTTATTAGGTGATGCTTGTAATACTATTCAAGAACCTCAGTCGATTGGACTGCTATCTATGTGAAGAAAATCTCCTGTTTGTCATACGACAGACTCCTTATGCCAGGACGTCCACCGGTTAAGTTTCATGATTTCATCGACACTTATTACGAAGAACTTCAAAACATGACCATGGCACGAATGACTCACGACATTCTTGGGTATAGGGGAGAATTTCTTATCATAAGATGGAAACCGAAGCATCAAGAATCCGAGCCTGAGCCTGAGCAAATATCAACACGCCTTGTGGCGAATGTGACCCCGACCACGATTACTCTTGTGTGCTCGAAGAAGCTGGAACTGAATATTATTTTCTTGACGTGGTAGAGCTCGTTTTTACGAAATACCCTTGTTGGCTATGCACGATGCCTGAATCAAGGAAGGCCGATGGATCTGCAAAGGCCGATTGACTGGGATATTGGACTGTGCTATACTTATGGGAGTTGGCTTCGAATAGTAGTATTGTGTGTTCAGACGGTGGTATCTTATCACGGGCGTTTGAGTTTGACAACAATGCACAGTCATCTCTCGTGACCATATCCTCAGGCGTTGGAGGTGTGTCTTCAGTCGCAGCCGATTGTGCTGCCAGACCACAGCCTCTAACTACTTTTGGGTAAAGACGTCGTAATTCTTGCTCTTAGAAGTGGTTCCTAGCCATGATTGTGCAATGTAGTCATGGTCATGGTGCAACAGTCGTGGATCAAGACATACTTCTCGACTGTGGAACTCGGAGCCCCTTTTTTGAAGAGAGAACTACGAAATCTCCGAATAATTGGACTCGAATGCTCGTGCGTTCCGGTATAGAGAAGGCTATTCAAAGCGACCACAATGGTCCTGCTGTTGCGGCCCTGGTTCAACTACAATACTTCGGAATCATGAGGAAGACGGCTGATGGTCTTGGGGTCGCCAGTCCTGCAAGTTACTCTGCGGCTCCTGCCGTTGGTCTCAACCAAATTGGGAGCTGGCCGTGAGGCTCTCACGACGAGTGAATTTAACATCACTCAAATGATGCTTGGCTACGATCGAGAGCAAGGATAAGAACGTTTATGAAAATTCCACGGTCTTTTAAAGTTACTTTCTGCAAAGCCGGGCACATATTTTAACCTGACCATCGGAAACTCCAGTCATCCGGAGTCGCCTCACCCTCTCATTCAAGACAACCTTATCATCGCTACGGCTGCAGCGTCAGCATGGATATATTTTTTTCTTCTCTCTCGTGCTCAACATCATCTTAAACCTCCTATTACCTCTTCCAGTCGATTTATGGTCGGAATACTGGGCGTGAGGGCTAGGCACTGTCGGCCAATCTATCCCGTGAAGATGTTGATGAAGCTGGACGAATGTGGCTGTCAAATGAAAGGGGTCAATGAGAAATCTCTGGACGAGAGCAACCTAGATTCTGGTGCCAATATATGCTGGCCCCTTTAGGTTGTGGCAGAACACAAAATAATATCCATTCCGATGACCCATTTTATTTTGGGTGGGAGAGTTGCCGCTCAGAACAATATGGTACTGGTAAAAGAATGTCACTGCATACTGGGCAAAAGGATCTTCATGACATGCAAAACTATCGATCCGGCCGGGTACATAATATAACAATGTTGGCTTCCTCCCGTCGTCGGGCGTCATCCCGGCGAAAACCAAGTAAAGTTTTCTGTGCGAAAGCTGCTGTCATTCACTCACATCACTCACTCCTGATAACGAACAGAGTCCAGCACCGCATATCCTCTAATCTGAGCCATACTCTATCATCTGACAGTAGTGATGGGACTAGTGATTGTGTTGAGATGTCGGGTCTGGCACTCTGTACTCAAACTCTCTCACATCAAACAGGACGATTTGAAGAATGCTGGTAGTGGAACACACCCTGGGCCGAGAGAAGAGTTTTTAGCCGCGTCTTTTCGCGGTTGAACAAAATAAGAGGGATCGACGATGAGTCAACAATGCCCTGAGTCGGCTTCTGCCATCGAGCCAGAAGATAATGCGGCCTTGAACTTGCTAGAATCATATGGGGCTCTTCGAACTCCAAATTTCGATGTAGTAACAAGTCGTATGTCTCGCGAACATTATCCGTCTATTCCCGCCCCTAGTACACATCCGCAACCCGCATGTCGCCCTACAAACCTCTTCGTTTCGCCCCCGTTTAGTTGGGTTCCGCAAAGCCCAGGCATCGAAGCGATAAACCAGACTGCACTCGCTGAAAAAGAGCTGGTGTTGAACAGCGCATTCGAGGCCTTTTCCATTGAGACAACATGGAGTCACATACCGGACATCAACGCCAACTTTGCCGTCTTCGCGATCCTCGAGCAGTTAATGAGAGCGTAACCCGTACGGCTGGGCCAGCCGATCACAGACTCTTAGCCAGACCATCTCACTACGGGCTACTACAAAACCCGGTTTCGCGCGGTCATAGCCATCAACAATCAAGACCAAGCCGGGGAGGATGCTACAAAATAAGAAACATCGCTTTGCTCTTCAGTGATCTGACGGAAACTGTGCTAACCTGGCTTCGCCTCAGGAGGATCGAATCCCTGTCCTTTCAAGATACATTACCTCTATGAACCTACACTCGAAGTCCCCTGCCTGCCAACACTCATTGTATGGCGGAGGTCTCCGGAACTCGCTACAATCGATCAAGCCGTACGGCCTTCATCGATGCAGGTCTGACACGAACGTTCAACGCTTGCCGGCCCTCAGATTTCAAGTTTTCCTTTTTCTTTTCACACACCCTGGCAAACTTTGGATTTGGTTCCCAGACAGGAGACGGATATTTGGATTGCATCGGCGCCACCGATGTTCTATCCGTTGCTCTACTTGCCGACCACTGATGTTAAGACCTGTTGATTGCTCGGAAATATTGTGGTTTATGTTCCGGGTTGGTTATGTAAACGGGATCATCAAGTGCCGAAGATTTAATAGGCAGTTTCATATCGTTATCTCCAGGAACTGCCACAACATGAAGGCTACCAAAAGATTTTCGGATCCTGGCACAGCAGCGCTTATATCGACAATATATGCTAGGGTCCCAATAAATAGGAAGAACTGCGAACATATAAGAAGCCTAATTCGGAGACCTGGGAGAGTACAAGTAAAACGACAAACAGAAAAAAAACATGACCAGTCTCTTCCTTTCGAGTGCGAATGACGAAAGGAGGATGTGGGGAATGGTGAAGCTGTGCCAGTACGCCAATGGGCTCACCCAGGCATTGTCTTGCGCGGGACAAACCATCTGGACGGCACAGAAGGTGGCCTTGCAGGACGCGGCCTGAGTAATCGAGGAGACCCAGGCACGGCTCCTCAAGGTGACGATTCCATGGATACAAAAAGGCTAGCTCGGCCAAGGTCATGTGCCATCTAGCAAAATACCCAGGTCTCTACGATATGCTCTACCTGATCTTCAAAGGACTACGCTCAAAGGATTGTTCATGGGGCCGTTCTGTTGATTGTGGAGCCGCAGCAGAGTCTATATGAGGCGCAACAACCCCGCCATATGACTGGAGGTCGCATATGAATAGAGAGCCGCGGATGCTTGGTCGATTTGACACAGCGCGGTGTTTGTTTCGAGGAGTCATCACACACAAATATCTGGCCCTACTACCACATGCAGTCGCATCTGGGAACTTGGTTTCCTTGAGGGAGCGTCTGGTTGAAGCTGCCGAGGTCGCGGATAAATCAGACAGAATGCAAGAGTTTCATCGGCTCTCCTTGGGACCAAGACGATGACATGCATGGGACCAATGTAGCCGAAATCACGACACGAGTTGCGCCTACTGCTGAAACCATCATCGGGAAAATATGTGGACGCAGGGATAATCTTGACGGCATGGTAGAGAGACTTGCGGAGGTGAGTTTCCCATTAGCATCTAATTCTGGCAAGATCTAACATCAAGGTGCAGGCTATACATTGGGCTACGAACGAGAAGAAGGCCGATATTCGATGCCTATCGTGGGTATAGATCGGCTGATGTTCAGTTCACGAATTTATCCTGGGCACTTAAACGAGGCTTAGACTATGCTGGAAGCGAAAGTTCACTATTAAGCCATCTCAGCGGATACTTTCTCAGTTCCGCGACACTACTCTCCTAGACCGCAGGAAAAGAGAAGTGGTGTGATGGGGTGGAAAGCCCCAATACCAAGGACTTCTCGCATACAGAGGCAAAGAAGGACCATTCATCGCCAAGTTTGGTCCCCCTTATCTGACTGTCTTGGGTTCCTCCACAGATTCAAAGCCAACTCTTCCTTACCAGCTGCGAAGACTAAGTGACCTCTAAGCCTATTGCTTCAAGGCTAAGCTAAGTACTCAGGTTGGTGCGGAGTATCATCATGACGCGCAAGATTTATCTCTGGGGGCAGTCATTAGATCATATCTGGACATTGCAGAACAGACAGGAGGGGCAAGGCCAACTATCTGCAGAAGCAATACGTGGCGGTGGACAATATGAGCCCCTTTTTTCCCAAAGGAATCAACCTTGAACATGGAACAATTGTTGCTTCATCTCCGAGGGACAAGGTTTCAAGTGGCTCGTGTGCCGCTATTCGTTTGATTCCTTGAAACGAACGTTGGGTTCCGAAGATAGAGCTGGCTTCACACGCCCTCAATGTCCGAAGCTCCCTCGAATCTTCGTTCCCTGACACGAAGCTCATGTTTTGCACCGATATCTGACCACCGACAGGTATGATTGCTCGGTTGCTTCCATGCTTGTCCTAAGTCTCCCAAGAACCCAAACCTCTGGTGAGCTTGGAGAAATGTAAGCCCGCCTGGATAAATTGTTTCTGCACAACATACCCCACGATGCTTTAATGTGTGGAACTCTAGCTATGACGCACATGGCACTACGGTAATACTCGCGTTCGCGAGTAGGTTTGTTGTGTTAAGACGCATCAGCGGATCCCAAAAGAGGCTCTACTATCAGCCATAGGTCTCTCTCGGCTAGGTGACGCCAAGCTTGAGACTCACCTCACTGCTTAGAGAGGACCTATTGAATTTAAAGAATGCTGGTTCCATAAAATAAATCTCGGCTGTATACCGTCGAGATTCGAATATCTCCATATAAATTGTTGTGTGGAATATTAGTGTTTC
The DNA here is from genome assembly GCA_037952775.1 of Clonostachys chloroleuca. Taxonomy (NCBI): domain Eukaryota; kingdom Fungi; phylum Ascomycota; class Sordariomycetes; order Hypocreales; family Bionectriaceae; genus Clonostachys; species Clonostachys chloroleuca. The sequence continues at coordinate 14,011,362 of JBANAY010000004.1, forward strand.
TTCGAGGATGCTCATCGCAACATCTTCTTCATCATAATCAATATCCTCATGGTTGGACTGCAAGTATGCAATATCTCTATTGGTTCTCATGCTTTCCGGATCTCAGAAGGTGGTCTTGATGCTACCCAGTGGGGCGTATCTATTGTCACCGCTCTCATGTGCTTGCCACGGGCTGTTGTGGCTCGCTTCTTCCCCGATGAACTATATGCCAAGATTGCTCAATTTGTCGGAGCCTTGCTACGGGAGCTGAATAGTCAAGAAATCGTCAGAGGGATGGAATGTTTTATTGCACCATATGTTATTAGTGGTAAGGCAGTCATCGGTTACATGACACGCGTTGGCGCTGGTCGGTGATATGTGTGCAGGCACCCTATGCTGTGATGGTGTATTCTCCTCGCTCTGTCCAAAGGCGGTCGACGCCTCGATAGGTGGTGAGGCTGATCAATTTAATCTGAGAGCGAACGTACAAGAGGTACGTGTCAATGGCAGCAAGCTTGTTGCAACCGAAAACGACGACATTAGGTGGGATGAGCTATTCAGAGCATAAAGGCAAGCATTAGAGCCTTCTGTGAGCAGGGGCTTACGGTTGTCGGAGAGGAAATGGAGCCTTTGGACAACTCGCTTTAACTTCCTTCTGTTTCCTTCACTTCTCAGTTTGGATCCTCGACATGGTTGGAGCCTCATCGACTGTGAGGTCTCTGGGAAAATTTGGCGAAGCTGAAGACATAGCGGAAAAACACAAAGAGATACTCGAAGTTTTTATTCGGTGACAACAGCTATAAGACAACAACAGACACAGAAGAAATAACAGAAGTAAACCCAACCCAGGGATACTATAATCAACCTGTTCCTCTTTATACTGATATTGTTAAGAAATGAGAGTATCAACTTAGGGAAGATCACTTAGACACTTTGATACAACAGCTTTATTAGCCCAGAGAATTCGATACCAAGCTTTTTACAGTGAAGCAAGAGAAATGGAGCTTCAATTGATTCATATACCCCCAGAAAGCATCGTTGGTCCATTGTATTGTTCTCTAAAATGAGGTAGTGATGGATGGGAGTACAAATCCGAGATATCACAGCCATTCGAAAATCTCTTGGATATGGATATCTTTCCAATTCCTTTGTCTCATTGTTGTTTCCGTTTCGACCTTACGTGTGGTTTGCCGGAGCACAATCGACGCACCAAGGAGGACTGGCTGCGCGGAATTTGTAAGCTAGGGACTGGTGATTTTGGATATTGGTGGTGATTATTATGAAGAGCTTTTAGCGAACTCCGGGAGATGAGGACTGATAACGCTGGCACCTCCTTGGTAACGTGGTTCGAACTTCCGATTATATCAGGCTTGATACAAACCAAACTCGCCATGTATAACGATAAGCTTGCAATGATTCTGAATCGCGGCAACTTGCCTTTCTCGACGAGATAGAGTGTCATCTAGTGCGTGGGGGCTTGAATTCTCCAACACTTTACGTCTTGTACAGAATTTTGGTGAACCAGCCTTGGTCGCCATCATTGATGTCGTGCTTGGCCTCTAGTCGCCGCGCGGCCTCCCGAGCGGAAACCAAGCCAGAACCAACTAACACAGTCATCCGGAATGGTATAAATATTTTCCTGAAGGACTGCAAGACGAGGCCAGAGATGATCAACCAACTTTCAGAATATCTGAAGTATCGGCCTCAGTGGGAAGAGCCAAGAGATCTTCTTCCAGTAGACGAACTGGAACAGAGACTGGGCCCGGCTGGGAAGTTCCAGACTTGGAAGCGTACAAAGCTCGTAGAGAAAGCCAAGAAAGCCAATCCAGATGATGATGAAGCACAGAAACAGGCCATGGGGTGGAATCTCAATCGCCTCGCCTACGCCGCTAGCACTAATCGAAGTGTGGAAATAGAGCCGAAGGACTCGAATCTAAGGCCCTATGCTTCTGCTGAAGTTACTTTAACAGAGACAACCACTTTTGTGGTAGGAAGTCAGGTGAACGGAAAATGGCAAGGAAAAGATTCGTGCTTGATATCTGAAAACCAAGACCCTGAGTCCAAATGGTCTCTGGATTCAAATACCTGCTTGGATCTGTGGCAACAGAGTTTCTTACTAAGCAGAAAAACGAGGATTGCACGAGCATCTCGGGTAAGTTTCTCGCTTGTTACTCATCGATAGTATTTAAGAGCTCTGTGAGATCAATCACCTCCCTTTAGTTCATCATGCTGGCTGTCGACCTCCAGCCGATGGTGACGCCATTGGCCATCACAATTGCCTTCGCAGTTTAATAGATAGACAGGATTGGTTCTCACCGGTAGAGGGGGGCACTAGGAGGAGGTTGCTAATAATTTGTCCGGAGAAACGGTGCCAATCATGCGCAACTCATTCCACGCATCAAAAGAACAGTCCGTGAAGTTCTCTCTGAGTTGGTTCTCAAGCCGTTCTCTTGGGCGGTTCCGTGGAAGGAGTAAGTGTCATCATTCATCTCAACCACCGAGCTACTTCAGTCATCACATTCGACTCGTGGGCTGGCGGAGCAAGAACACAACTGTGATCACTTTTCCAAGCTATTGGAATATCAAACTAACGTTGAGTGTCTTTAAAATTGGCCCAGATCACGAATGCAGCCAACTTCCTCATGAGCGAATTCCATTGCAGGTCGTGTCCGCTTTGTTTGCTTTCCATATTTCCTCGCCTCACTGCTCAGCATGGCCCGACGACGGAGAAGGGCGCCGTATCGAAGACCTTCATCCAGTCTTGTACTCGAACTACCGCGCCACAGTCACATTGTCGATGGTAGCCGTCAAAAGAGCCATAGATACTGGTATAGAGGCCAGCTTCAGCGCTTTGTCCGTTGGACAGATCATTTCTACGGTGATCGCACTCGCCACCACGGTGCGAGTCCTCTGGCTTGGATCGCGCGCGATTTACATCAACGCAAAAATTTGGACTGCTTCCGCAGATCCTAGGGATTAGTGTTCGAATTTTTTGCGCAGGCAGTGAGGTATGATTGTCCTCTAGAGTGAGGAGACTGATGGATGCGAGTATAAACCTGAGATATCACAGCCGGGATATCCGCCTCATCTGCAAGAGGCCCACCCGCCGCATCCTCAACTATCACATCTGATTAGTGCGATGAGTGGGCTGACGATCTTGAGAACCCTATGATCCAGAAGGACCCTCATCTCTGGAATCGCCTTGGTTGGGCATACTAGCGGAAAAGATCATCGGGGCCGGCTTCAGAGCGGGGGCTCGGAACTGGAAACGACAACTCCGCAACGAAGGCGAGGTGGCTTGCGCTCCGCTGGTGGAACCGCCAACATTCATTCCTGCTCAGTTTCGCGTCCCGGATGCGATGTCTCTGCGGATATACCGGAACGACTGGCGTAGTGGCCAGTGAAGATCTGCGACCCAGTTCAGTTGCCAAAGTACGCGTCTGATGAAGATGATTTCCCGGCCTGTTACAGCTGATATCCGATCAGCCCTTCATTGTGTTGAGATGTCGGGTTCTGGCATCTTCTCTTGTTATTTTTAACTTTGCACTCAAACTCTCCCGATGTTCGATCAACCATCTGAATCTCGACCAGGAAGACAGAGCACAAAACATAAGTGCTACATGTATGATTCTGCAAGACTCGTCGGGCATGATGCTTGTATCTCGCTAATGACTTCCAGGGAGAAAATGATCGAGAGTTCGCATATGTGTTGGCAACTCATATGAACACTTTGACCGAATCGAGAGAGTTTCATGAGACTCGAATGAAACAGTGAGACTTATGTCCAAATTTTCTCTGCGCAGGTACGGATGGCTGAGGAAGAGGTAGAAGAAGAACCTCAGGGAGGAAAGACTGAAGAAGAATCACTGGCAAAACTGAGGCTTTTCATCAAACATAGGAAAATCTCATTTAGTGGCGTCGGCCATTTTGTTTTGCAAAAATTGATTCAAGCCCCCATGAAGGGCCTGCAGGTATCAACTATGGACCGAGGACCGAGAACCACATGAACATGCTATATCGAGTGACCAGAACCTCAAGCTTAGTATGGAGAAGCGCTGTCATATGGCCGATTACTTGTTTTATGATCCGACAGACCACAAATACGACCATCCTTCTACGAAGCGCAAAACGAAGGCGAACAGAGACAAGATGCGACGAGCTGAGCGTAACGTGGATATGATTTGGGGACTTCATGGACCAGAAGGCCACTTTCGACCAGAATCTGGCATTGACTTGCATGATGAAGTTTTTCCTACCGTGTGCAGCATTCCAGCGCATCAAACTTCGGCCTTTATGCCTAGTCATGAGGATTGCGTCCGGCCTGGCGATTTGCTTCTCATCTTATATCTGACTGCCTTAGGTATGAGTTACAGCCAATATTTGACATCTTTGGCTGCTTACGTCATTTCCATCAAGATGGACGTATGTTGTTCATGCTATGAGCTATACCGATAATGTAAGCAAGCCTTGCGACAAGCAATATTATCAACTGACAGAGTGCTCGGATATCATCAAGTTACAATCTGTTCCAGGTTTATGCGGGAACAACTTGCTCACCTGCGGGTACTTCACCTTCTGTGGCAGTATATGTACGCGGCACCGGCACCGCGTGTGTTTCAAGACAGGAGTTTGACGTTATGGCATAACACGGACCGGCATGTTTACAGTTGCTTATCTATCTGGACCTCCAGAGATGGAAGAATTTCAATTCTCTGCTCAATGGCTGCGGACATCAGAGAGGCAATGGCCTGGCTGGCTGGCCGGCAGTTTGCACGCATCCCTCCCTGAGAATGCCATCTCAGCCTGGTGTTTATCAAATCGTATGCAAAAATTCTTCAAGAGCAGGAAGTAGATGGCCTACTGGTCGAAGCCTTCAATGACTCTCGCTATACATATGATGTGTACTGTGTAACAGCACGTCCAATATCATGATTTGACTGGAGGAAACCGACCAAGGCAGAATAGGCAGGGTCACGTTGCTCAAAGTTCGGGGTTTAAGTTGGCAGAGATCAATGAGAACCTTGAACGAGAGTGCTCAATCGGATAGGCAGGTCACTCATATGTCATACGTCTTGGGTCATAGCTTAGGGCAGGTATCTTGTCAAAGATGATCACAGCACGTGCGCCCAATCTTGAAATAGGTTGCATCGAGCAGGGGAACGAATATCTTTATAGGTTGCCTATCCACCGCGCGCAGGAATCTACATCCTATCACCCTCACGTCAAATTTGAACGATACATGAGATGACAGCCGCCAGTATTCCTAGCGATATGTATCATTGACGAAAAAGTATCTACTTACTGCGGAAGCTCCGAGTCAAGCGTGGCATATAGGATTGAGTCTTGGGTAGATAGTCATGCTCGTTAGTTGGCTCAAGGTCAAGGCGCAGCCACATCCTTCACGGGAAGAATTTTCTTTCTTGAGACTGTTAAGCGAAGGGAATGCGATATTGAGGCTGAATGGTTCGCTTCCTTCCAAATTCAATTTGGACGTAAGCTGCTTACAATGCCGTGTGCAAAGAAGTAGCAGAGGCGACTAGGACAAGTTGGCAACACGGAGCAGTCTTCGAGGCGGCTAAATGGCCTTCCAGTATTCGCTTCGAGGATATCCTCACAGATTTGGAGGCGTGGAGAGGCCAGTAACATACAGCCCGCGATCTACCCCCGACAGAGTGTCTTATCAAGCTGGAGCAAGTCATGGAGCTCATCTTTGAATCCAAGCTTACCTTTTGAAGACACGAATAATCTATGGATTTCATGATAGAAGTACATAGTCATGAGATTCATCATGATCCACCATGAGTCTCATCACACAACCCAGCCCAACCCAGTTACAGCCTACTTACTCGCCGAAGTGTGAACTCGGCGACGGAGTTCGTTTTACGGCAATTACAAAAGAGTCTGAAAATTGAAGCAGGCGAAGCAACGTTGGGAGGCATTTCGGCTCGTCAACTCCTCTTATTCCTCGAGGGGCGTCTCCATCTCCGAAGCACCTAGCAAATTGTGGTTTTGGGTGCGCATCCTCAGTGGTTCCCAAACTCTAGACGGGCGGCCATCTAGACATTCGAGTTTCGAAACCATGCCCCTGACCTACACAGTGAAGGTGTTAGTCTGGCTACTATTGATGCACGAGGAGATACGCTGGAGTAAGACCGTTAAATGACATATGAAGACCTATATCGTCTTAGAGAGGAATAGCTGTGGAGTTGAGCTTCGCTATGATAGGGGAAGATGTATCGGAGAATTTCCCTCCCATCTATCAGAAAGTATAGCCGTCCCAGCAATCAATTCGACTACCAGTGCTACACCAGAGAGCAAAACACAGCACGCAAGAATCGAAAAATACCGTTGTTGTCATCTTACTTTGTGTTAACAAGATCGGGACAGAACAAATGGATAATGAGCAACCAGCTTTCGGAGAGAGCCACACACCTACAAGAGGTGTTGGTGTGGCAATTACTACACCAGCAACATCTGTTGATGGAGGTTATGTAATCTATTCGAATGACTACATTCAAGATCAAGAGTGGCCACAAGGCTCACTGATTTAGGATAGAAAGCTTGGGATATTTCAATCAAACCACACAGCACAGTCCTGAACTATGAATACCTACCTCGAAGAGTATGTGCAGACATATCTAGATGCATGTTTTGCGTCCACAGACATCGCTCCGATACCCTTATCGTGATACGATCTTCTAGTTGTTAGAAAAAGTGCCTAGAAGTGTAACTATATCGCGAGATAGGCTGAACATACCCGCGAGATTCCCAAACAAGAAATCACCTTAAAGCTAGGCTCGTGGCCATATGAACCGCCAGAGTACTATCCTCTAGCGGCTACAAACCGATCGCATTTTGGCGTGGAAATGGACATATGGTCCACGCGACTCGTGGTTACCGAACTTGTCAATGGACTTTGCCCTATCTACTCTTTGAGGCGGCGTGAGTTGAGAGATGATGGCATCATAGTAGGAAAGGCGATGCAGATTCGTACGAAATCTAAGTACTAGCTGGTCATGTTTGCCTAGTATTGATAAAACAAACACGCGCGTTGCTTAAGCAAGCGAGACGGATATTATTCGAAACATAGGGAAGAGTATCATGCAGGGCATCATGTTCCTTCAAAATTGAGGGGAGACGCGATCACGCGTCTAGGAAGAGACGCGGATCTAATCCTCGACAAAAGCGGACACGAAGACAGTAAACCCTCGTTTGTCTCTTCGTAAAAGGTGGATTTTCAGCTCAATATGCATACTCACATGGTGATGCTCCACGTGCTATGCAACTACTATCCACAATGCTTCGCTATGCGTCACGCTGAAGCATTAAACGAAGTTCAAATAGCTAGAAAATGCGAGGCCAGCTTATCTCACGTCGCCGAAATTGGGCACGAAAGTTTGAGGAAGGTTGCCCAAGAGGAGGGTGATATCGTTTTTAAGCTCAAAAGCCTACATGCGGTTCCTCGAATCGTCCTATTACGACTTTGATGTGCCGTTAGAAAGAGGCCGAGATCTTATCTTCGACTTCATCTAGAGGCTAGGGAACAGAAATAGGAAAAGACGGAGAAATTAAATTCTAGACGGTTCATTTCAGGGTCATCGGGAATGTGACGATACATAGGGCAAACTGGAGAAAGCGCTTGGGTAAATATTCCCTTTTCTGGTGTTACAATGGCTCGTACGACCCTCTCACTTGTGCACTGCCTTGAAGTACAGGAGGAGCTGCCATAGGTAATGAGAGCCTATTTGTGCGAGGTGGACGCAAGGAAATAAGTGGCAAGTACTTCACTTTATGTTGTTTCTCTTTTATGTCTTGTTCTGTTTTTAGTCAATGCTTAGGTACGACAGTTGGTGACGGATATATGAAAGAATAAGAATGTTTGATTAGTGCATGTAGAATGTACCGGGCTTATATGTCTGGGTGTTATTTGTCAAAAGAAGGTGATGTGAATTACGAGCTGGGGAAAACCCTGAACTCAAAACCTGTTCTAAATCATTCAATAAACTACAACCCTAGATGTAAGGAAAATTTCATAAAGTCAACAGAGGGTCCATACTGTAACTCTTGAGTACTTTCAAAAGGAGTCAAAGAAAGCTACAGTCAAAAAACCATTATGGATCTTAACCGGAAGGCGGAGAGTAAAATGTTATAATATCCACGCTCAGTCTTTTATCAACACGGGTAATACCGCAAGGCCTCGGAACTATTACCAAAGTTCCAAATGAGATAAAAGCGGTGTAGTGCTTCGGACCATTTCATCCTTGCACCTTCTGTTACAGATGGTCCTGTCTTACACTGCTAAACTGATTACGGTGTGTTGTTTCGGCGGCGGCACAGTGAGTAATGGGACCTGATTGATCAGCATTTGTCATCGTCCTGAGTTTTTACCGTCCCAATATCCCACTAATCTCCGTGCCCTATAAGGAGATTTGTGAATTGCCGAAGAACCTGTTTTCGGTGGCTATTCCGGGCGGATGTTCGCAATATCCACTTCTGTCCGCCGCAACTCACGGACCACTGCCGGGGCCTGGGTCTGCGGCTGTGTCTGCGTATGTCATGTATGTTTGGGGCGACTTATGCGCCAGAGGGCGCTTGTTGTTGACTTGAGCCGAGGAAGAGGCCTGCAGGGGATGTGAGAGTTATGAGCATTTGGCGCTTAGGCTCGCTCTGAGATCATAGCTCAGCTCTGTACACTTTGTAGACTGTAGGACTTGCTGGATCAAGAGTGACTGTGATTATACGCATGGCCTGCTATTATTGGTAGATGGACTTGACTGTCACCAAGTTTCAAGAGAACGGTTTCGCCGTGGATTCAGATGCTTGATTTAGGCTTATTTCCCGTTCAAGTTGTAAGTTGTAACAGCCGCCCGCCACGGTATAATGCCGGTGGAAGGATGACCCGCAAAAGCTGGCGTGCCGCCCATGGGGAGCAAGGGGGATGACATTGACTGATCCTATAGGATCTCTGTCTCCAAACGCTAGGCAACATATGCCGTGAGCTAACAAGGGTTATCCTGGACATGGTTGTCATGAAAGTGTCATGAAAGCTCGGTATTTCCGCAACCGACAAGGATCGACTTTATATAAGACACTACAGCTTCCGGCAGATCTAGACTCCAACAATCAAGCTTACATCACTCACCTATCTGTTTCATCTGATAAACTTGTTTCAGAAGTCTAACATCGAAATGGCCATTCGAACAGCAGTCATCCTCTCTTTGATCGGGAGCACTTTTGCTCAGATCAGCAGGTCTTGCGTGGATATCGCTCTTGACTCTGCCACCAACGTGCTGTCAGCCAAGTGCACGCCCGCTGACCACTCCGCTGCCGTCCCGACATCCTTGGATCTTAACGCTTGCATTGGCTACGACGGTACCCAGCTCACGGTGAGGACCCTCCTTCCTAGGCGTAGCTCTTAGATTATGATGGAAAATCTAACAAGACAATTATTTAGGCTACTCGCCCAGGTAACTTTGGCACAAGCTGCAGTGGTTGTTCTCTTTACACGGGCCCAGACCCATGGTACTCTACTGAGGTCTACTGGATCAGTTGCACTTGCACTGGTCAGAGCGCCGCGGTGACTATTAATCTTGGTAAGTCATCATGTTGGGAATCTCGCGTATGGGCACGTGGCTGATTATATTCACTAGAGGTCGCAAGTGCGCATCAGTATATTACTAACAACAATGGGAAGCTCACCTGCTAAGTCAAGGGTTTGATGAAAAGGCAGAATGTTTGGTTGCTGTGGTACAGGGAAAAAGAATCTTCAGCACGAGATCAATGCGGTTTCATGCTATTATAGCCAGGGGTTACTGCCATAGAATTGATACCTCTACCTCTCACTGTACAGTTTCGTTATCCTACTCTTGGGATTGATAAGTGATCGCTTGTCATGTCGCGCTGCTCTAATCCGGCTGGTGTTCTTACTCCTGTATGGAACCGCGTAAGCCTCTTTTCCGAAAGTTACTGGTATGTTTTCCTTTCTTTTAGACCCTCTGCCGGGCCAAGATGAGGGCACTATGGTAAGGCTGCCTTTATATGTCTCGTCAACGACCCCGTAGTCATTATTTTGCCCGGTATATTGGTCGAATTCTTATTGAGGATATCATAGATTAGTACAACTGTTATTCACGGGTACGTAATATCCGGTTTCCCCCCAGGCAGTGCCATGCGGAAAGACCAGCCTTGCAACGCGTGAATTTCCATTACGACCCAGGGTAGCCATATGGTTGGCACAACGGGAATCCAGAACTCGCAAATCTCATGTCTCAGAATCTCCACTCCCATGGCCCAGGAATGCCGACCGCTGTCTCTGTCCCCGATATTCAGCTGAGCGTGAGCCATGGACAAGTATATCATGGCGGCTATAAATCCACGCCTGGACTTGAGCGTGTGCATCCGCTCAACCTCTTGCAAAGCAAACTTCCATCGTGAGATAGCCTCTTCAATGTCAGGCCGCATGTGGGCAACTCTTGCTTCGGCTAGGAGGTGCCGCATATGAAGTTGTTGGTCGTGCAGGTCATCCAACTTAAGTGGGACGGTATTGTAGAGTTCCTTGAGCAATGCTTCCGCCGCATCAAGCCTGTTCAGTCCGATATTGGCTTCTGCTGATGCTAGCAGTAAACGTCGAAACGAACGACGTTGTCGTTCGCTATCGTCAACACTGTTGAGTTCCGCCTGAACAAGATGCATTGCCTGGGAGTATTCCTTCATTTCACAATGCATGTCTGCCAATCTTCCAGCTATGATATGACGTGTTCCAGAACGTATAGGCTTCGTCGTATTAAGGGACAGAAATTGCTCCAATGAGATTCTTGCGGCGCTAAAGTCACCAACCGATTGGAAGAATCGTGATGCGGCAGTCTGAAGCCTGGATGTCACTTCTATCTCTAGCGTAGACAAAGGCTGTTTTGACTCCCATTTATAGATAAATGAAGGCACATCGCTGTCATAGCATTTGATCTTGTTCTCAATTAGAGAAATATGAAGACGCCCCAGGAGTGCGTGATCACGCCGCGTAACAACTGACGGACCCCGCCACATGAAGTCCCGTATCTGCGCCTCGGCTTTAGCAAGATCCCCATCGATACGATAGAGAATACTTTGAAAAAGTACTACCGACGCATGAAGATAGTACGGCATCGGTTTCCTCAGCAGTGATCTAGCCTGCTCGACAGCAACACGACGTATCATCACAGAGTCTCTCTCGCAGAAGTAGAGGATTCCTTCAAGGACTTGTGATCTTAGTAAGGCAGACACAGTGTACCTTTTGAGTAGCTTTTCAAAGACTTCCCACGTTGATTTCTTCAACGATGAAGGCCTGACAAAATTAGTTGGCCAGACGTTCTATAGCTGGGGCGCATTTCATACCAATTTGTATTGCCTTCGTAACATGGGGCAAGCCAAGCACATGAGCCTGAGTGCCATATCTCCGAGATGGTTCATTGTTTGAGGCAGCAAACATTGAGAAAACGAAGCTTGAATATTAGTACACAATGACCATGTGACTGTCCCGTCATCCAAGACTTGATGTGTCACGTTTGGACTCCGCATTAGGTCATTGAACCTCTCCCTATGCGAGAGAATACTCACCAATTCAGGAGAAACATTTAACTCGGAGGCTGTGACTCTTTCTATCTCCCCGTCGGCAGTCCATCACCTCTGTGGAAATTCAACACTACTTAGAAGCAGATCCGGAATATCATTACCGCCCAATGCATAGAGAAGCAGCAATACCTGGTGTTCGCCCGAAAGAAATTCATTATATGAGACGGAAAGATTGAGATAAGAACATGAAGTATTAGAATCTGTAGACTGAGTTAGATGTATAAGAGAACAATTCCCGCAGAATGTACTAACCGGTAAGCTGGCTTATGATGAGATACCTCACAAATTTGGTGTACACGTCAGTCCGGGGAGCCAGAAAATTCAGATGATTGAAGGATTGATCATCATCCAAGTTCAAATACCTCTCATAGCTACTTATTGTAAGTTATTGGTGAGCCAGGAGGGGCCTTGTATACTGACGTTGAAGGAGGGATATCCAGAGGAAGCCAAAACAGACATCCTATGGTTCCAAGCTTGCGCCCGATCTTGATATATTTCCGCCCGGCATTTTTAAGTTCAGTGTATGACTTTTGCCCCTGTAAAAGCCTCGCTATCCGAGGTGATACTGCCGCGTCTGATTCCAACTTTGACCTGAGGAAAAGAATCACACAGATGAGCCGTCGTCGTAGCTCAACATGAGCGGAGTCCTCGGAATGTTCCCAGAATGAATCAGGGTCACCAGTGAACTTTTCATAGACTCGATTTATTGGCGAGAAGTCAATGGACTGAATCGATACCACCTTGGAAATTCGGAGATTGTTTGGTATGATTTGATATTGAACATCTCGACAAAGTGATTTAGACTGAGCTAGGAGCGCCCGAAGTTGTTCCAGGTGCTTGTTGAGGGCTGAGACCAATTCTGCTGTTCGATTCTCGTCGAAATCATTAGATAGCCTCTCAACTGTAGTGCAAACGCATTCTTGCATTTTCGGAATATTCCACAACGAGTAAGGCGCGGCTGCCCTACATACTATAAGAGTTTAAGAGAAGCCGACATCTAGAAACCGGCTCAAGGGCTGAGTGGACAGCGTAATGAAGCTCTTAATCGTGCAAGCTGTTGATGGTAAGATGTGCCAAATATCTCGCACGAAACTCGGCGATAAGTTCTCCATGGGACTCAAACTCTGCGCGATGGTGGAGTCCGGATCCCTGTTAATCTGATTGATAAGATGAATGACCTGTTTTCCATTGCCCTAATAAACGCTAAAATGTAGTCCCAGTCTGCAAAGTTTGTACAGGGGTCTGGGTGAGGCAGACGTTGATTGACAAAAATAGGGGCACAACTAAACCAGGGATGTTCCAACACGTGATACCAAACCGTGAGAAACCAGAAGTTCAAACTTCCATTCAGAATATATATTCTGGCTGTTGAATTGTATTACCATTTCATCAGACACTGTCAATTATTGAGGTCTCTATCGCTTATGGCTGATGTCTAAACATTCGTAGCCCACGTCTATTCCATGACTCTACCCGATCTACATTTGCACATCCTGAATATACACGAGGAGCACCCAGTTCATGGTAGCCAGAATGGCCAATACCCAAAGAGGCAACGCGACAAAATTGTGGGAGAGACCCCATCCCAGCATCGAACCACCGACAGTCGGACCTACAATGCGAGCAGCGCTTGAGACGCTGCTTGCGAACCCGTGCACAAAGCCAAGTAGAGTAGGACTCGGTGCAGAATTGTTGACTAGGATCACCGTCGCTGGGTTGACAAATGTTCGAGATACGACTTGTAAAGCTAGTACAGCGGATAGACATGTCCAAATTATTCGCGTATCGTCGGGCATTAACACCAGGTAAGGGAGGAGGATGTATGCACCAATGCTAGCCGGGAGGAACGCGCGATACGATCTCTTGACCCCAATTCGGGAGGTGATAATTGGATAGAGAATCAGCTGTAACGGGAGTCCAATAAGTCCGATCGTTGTGTTAGCAAACCCTATTTTCTGCGTCGAGAGTCCGAGGCCACCGGAGAAGCGGAATGGTAGCTCAAAGCCGTCTTTGGCTGCTTTCGGGGTAGGGAGAAGACTGAACAATATGGAATTGAAAGCGGAGACATAAATTGATTGCAAGAACAGTAGCACCAAAGTTAGAGTTACCTACTTTGTGAATATAGCTTTAAAAGGGGGCGTGGCTTGTCAATGAGCTTTGGTTGACGGGCGTCTGCTGCTTCATGATTCTCATTGTGAGCGGTCGTCTGAGAATGATCATTGCCTGTGATGAGCACGTATCCAGGGTTTTGATACTTTACCGGTCTTCCAGTAAGAAGCTTCCCGAGCTTACGTCCAAAATCCGGCAAATGGCGCCGCTGTGGATGGGTTTCATCAAGGCCGAGGACAATTGCAAGTGCTGCCATACTGAGGATGGCTGAGAAAAGCAAGTTAGTTAGTGCGTATGGCAACCTTGCCATCCACCAAACGCCATCAATGCCCCCAATTGCTGACCCTGGGCCGAACACGCTTGGGAGGGAATGAATAGGGTCGGCGAGAAACCCACTAAGAAGTGGCCCAATGATGACACCGACATTGAAACACATTGGTAGAAGAAGAAAAGCTCGAGATTGGTATCTTTGAGGGACGTTAGAATGTGGCTGACAGATAACGAAACGAAACTCAGCTTACCGTTTGTCATCAATGATCTCGGATATCATCGTTCTAAGTACACCGACGTTTCCATTGAGAGCACCGGCTAGAAATCGGAACATAAATACAAAGTATATCGATGTGGAGAAGCCCATTCCAAGCGCAGATAAAGAAGAGCCAGAAAGACCAATTATCAGAACTCGTTTGCGTCCCAGGCGAGGGTGATCTGCAGCACGTCCCCACCACATGGATGTTAAACACTGGGCAGCAGCAAACACAGCAGTCAGATATCCAGCTTGTTTGGCAATCTCAGATGGTTCAAGCCCCGGGCTGAGCCATCGAAGCTGATAGAAGAGGTACGATGTCAATGAACGTTCGCTCAAAGGCTCTGCCAACCGAGCCAACACGATGATGGCCAGTTGGCCTTTCTTCGGAATAGATGCCCATGAGACGACTTGGGGCTCTTCAGGCAAAGGAAGGCTCGTGTATCCTGCTGGCCTTTCGGCGTCAAGAAGGGGGCTCTCAGCTGAAGTCAGCTCGTTTTCTTGGGGCTCGAAGCGCGGTTTCGGAGTCATGACGGCTAAGTGAAATGAATGAATGACCTCTCACCTAGAATAGAGAAGAAGCGTCAAGACTTTTAAGCCGGGAAGAAAATCCGGGAATGAGTGGTTCGAGAGGTTTGTGGTGGGAAGTCATGACTGGTGTGTAATCTAACTAAGAACTCTGTCGATAATCCTCATTGGGTAAAGAGCAAAGAGTCAGCCGCTTGGTGACATTCAGGCGTGATAGAAATCCCTCATCGGAACTACGCTCCACTTACGATTTGTATGTGATGGTCGGAGGAGAAGGGCCTGAACTACCTTCAGCTGACAAAATTAAGCGGACAGATATCTCTGTCGCATCGGTATGATACTGTGGGATCCAGCTGAAAGATTATCTTATGGAACATTGCCCCATTGCTATCCCTGTTTAGACTGATCAGACACGCGTCTCCCACGGTCACGAACGAGGCGATGGGAGCGTCTCGTGTACCTACATGGCGGCGGTGGACCAGAATCACAGTGAAGACTTTGGGTGGGCCAACATGCCTGCAATCCGGGGTCGGTTCGGAGGGTGTTTGCTCACAGTGAAAGAGTTGCAACTTCAACATCCCTGCTTTACCAAGTTCTCCACCGCCCAGTCCCAGATCAGTCCTTGTTGTAGCTCACTAGTAGTTCAACAGATGAGCCAAGTGACGAGCAGTGAAGACTCTGTAGGTTTGCCTTATCATATACTGTGAGCCGGATAAAGCAATCCTGTGTAGGTACGAAAATGATAATTGCAGCTTCTGTCATAACTAATACACACCTAAGAGTAAACTTGTAAGCTGTCATCTTCTTCACTCGTGAGCCTTATAGAGCTTGCTCGGTTTCCGAGCAAGACCCGCAGTGACTTGAGATATGCATGGGACCTGGACACTCCACAGTGGACACAATTTGACAGGCTATGCATGGATGGGATGGAGTTCGACTGAGCAGGCCGCCGCCAGGAGGAAGAAGCAGGCCCCAATGTGCTCTAAGGAGCCCTGCCATTTACCTTTTGATTCGGCACATAGATTATCTTATCAATCAAAGACTTCAAAATCATCTCGGTAGTCCTTGAGCCCAGTCATCAAATGTGATTCATACCAATCCGCCCGTATCAACGTAGGCACGAATATCATGGATACCTTGATCAAGCCGCCGACGCCCAAGCAACTGAAGAATGAGGCAGCGTTAAAAGTATACTGTGCTTTTTTATGCACGCTTATTTTCCTTGCTGTTGTAGCTCGCCGGCTACACGTTCTCTTCCAGAAAAATTTCTCAGAATCACGACAGTCTCAGGGGGCTCAAGATTGTTTCCGAAGGCGCTGCCTCCTGATCCTTAGGTATGGAGAGCTTATCTTTTCTTTTTCAACTCGGTAATTAGACTAATGATGCTTTCACAGGCTCTTACGGAAACGAGCCAACAATTTGGTATGGATTGAGAAACCAGCCTGGGGTCTCGTTGTACTGGTTGCAATATACCTTGCCGGCAACATTGCCCTATCTCCAACCATTCTTGTTCTTTATAGAGTCAACCATTTTGCTTCTAGATTTGGCTGGTTAGTTTTTATACCCTCTTAGTGAATCGGAATGGCGTCTAAGAGCAATATATCTAGGCTTGCCGCCGCAAATATGGCACTCTGTGTTTTTCTGGCAATGAAGAACACTCCCCTAGGAATTCTCGCAAACACCTCCCATGCGCATATAAATCGTCTTCATCGCATCGTTGGCTATACTACTGTTTTTTTAGTAGCCATTCATGCTGCACTCTATACTGTTCATTTTGCCCGCAATGGCAAATTGCAATCCTTACTGAAATTTGAGGATCTCGCAGGGATGGGCGCCGGGCTTTGCATGCTCATCTTACTGATGGGATACTTCAGGAATCGGCATTACGAGGTCTTCTACGCAAGCCACATTGCTGGTTTCGTATTTGCTCTTCTACTTACAGACCTTCATCGACCAGATTGGGCGAAGAAACTGCCTATTGTGATGTCCCTGACTGGTTGTTTGTGGGCGATCGATCGTCTTATTCGAGCATCTAGACTCACATACAACCTCATTAATAACCAGGCCACCCTGTATCCATTACCGGGCGGCACGACACGTCTGTTACTAACAAAGCCTTCATTGCAATTTGCAAGGCCCGGGTCTCATTGCTTCTTATGGATCCCGCAAGTCAGCATTTACCAAAACCACCCATTCACTATCGTCAGCAATGATCATGACGGCCTGGAGTTGGTGATGAAACGATGCGACGGGTTCACCAAACGAGTGTATGACTTGGCCCTCCAGAATCCCGGTCGCGTGGCCCGGGTTTCTATAGATGGTCCGTATGGCTCGTTGCCCGACACAACTATCTATGACAAGCTCATCTTGATTGCTGGAGGCAGCGGGGGCGCCTTTACGTTTGGGTTCATGAATTACTACTTCAGCTGCCCTAAACGCACTCTCGTTCAGTCCATTGACTTTATATGGGCTGTGAAGTCTGCCGGTATGTTAATATTCAGATAAGAGAAAATTTTAGCAATACTGACGAAGAGTTAGAGCATTTGGGATGGTTCGTCAGACATCTGAGACGAATGATAGATTGTGGCTCGAATATTAATGCCACGATATATATCACGAGCGAAGAGCCAACTCTCTGCGATGATTCTGGGCCAGGCCTAAGACCTGACGACACCCAAGGTGGGCTACACTCCATGTCACAACAAATGATAGCTCCGGACGATGTGACTCCAGAATGTGGTGGATCAGAAGTCCTGGGATCCGAGAGGGCTATCAAGGCCATAACAAAGGATGCAAATATTATTTACGGCAAACTATGCACGACGGCGGTGGTTCAGGACGCAATGAAAACAGTCAGGAGTCACGATATGGTACTTGTAGCAGCATGCGGGCCAGCCTCACTAACTGCCAATTTGAGAGCTTCAGTCGAGGATTATGAGAGCCACTTCATTTCCAACATAGACATCTATTGCGAAGATTTTAGTCGTTAATAGAATGGTGAGAGTCCGAGTATAAAAAACAGCAACGGATGATGCCCAAATCGACATCTTAACACAATGAACGTAGTTGATAGACATATGGAGTGTGTTCCTAGGTTTTGTAATATGATGAGTAAATGCATGTTTCTCTCTATCTTGGTCTAAGTGGCCACCAATGCAGACTTCTCGCCGATGACGGCGTGACCTGATATGAGCAGACTAGACCCTTGATGTGATCCCATGTGCCCAGCAAAGTCCGTAAGGATAGATGGTTGCACCCTTGTAGGTGGATACAGTTAGGGCAAAGTAAGGGGTGTGCTACGAGCTATCCAAGGATGCTAGTTTGGGGCTCCACTGGCATATTGAGTGGCACACTACCCACCTCATCCTTGAAGACCTTGACAAAATACCGCATGCGAACGATCAGTTTAGGGGTGCTCAGTGGATGTGTTCATGAAAATCAATCCTGGTGTCGTCTGTGGATCAGTGGCGTGTATGGAACAAGGCTGTGCCCCACGGTAAATTTATCAGATTTCAAGATTAGATGGCCTGAGGTGTAGATATAAAGTCCGCCATCGCGGTGTGACTTCCTGGACTTTCCCTTCACTTCACCATCCCTATCTGTTATCCTTGTCTTTCCCTGGCTACAGAAAGCATTGAGAATTCCCATTATGGCTTCGGAAATGACTGCCTCTGGAGCTATGCCTCCTAAGGAGGGCGTCGTTGTCACGTCCAACTTTCACGAATCTGAGGAGAAGAATCAAGCTAGGGTTGACAGCCACGAAGCAACCGATTCCGAGGAGCCTCATGAGGACTTCCCATGGACTTGGAAAACTGTTGCCCTTTGCTGCGGTGTTGCACTCTCCTTTGGTTCGTCATTTGCGGAGAATATCCTGGGACCACTTAAGAGCACGTTGATAAAAGAACTGGATATCAACAACGCCAAGGTAAGATGAGGCCCTTTAAAGCACAATATCGATGTTTTTAGCATTACCTATATTATCAAAACTTAACATATCTTGCGTAGTATGGGGCGATTTCATCTGCAACTTCGCTTGTGAATACCGTCTTGCCAATCATAGGCGGATATGGACTTGATTACTACGGCGTTGAATGGTATGTCCACAACACAATCTGAGAATGAGGAAGAGCCTAAGAAACCTGCCGCTATGGCAGAATTACTTCTTGATTTATGCGAATAGCGCTGACTCGATACCACAATTAATAGGGGCTCCATGGCATGCTCGATTTTCATTTTCATCGGAGCTATAGTTAGCGCAGCGGGATCTAACCAAGATACCTTCAGCCTTGTCCTTGCCGGCCGAATTATCATGGGCTTTGGTAGCACAGTCATTGAAACTTGCACTTCCAAGGTAAGTCTCCCTTTGAGGTGATCTGTACCTTGATCTTTGTATTGACATCTCCTGTGAAGATTCTTGCCCATTGGTTTCAACACAGAGGCCTTGGATTCGTTTACGGTTTGGATTTGTCCATCGGTAAGCACCGCAGACCTGTGAAAAATTGCCCGATGCAGCGTTTCTAACAGTCATTACAATTTTCAAGGCAAACTTATTGTCCTCATTGCCAAAGCTACAGCTATTCCAATGCGGGATGCATCTAGTTTCTGGGGCTGGTCACTATGGATTCCAGCCATCGTCTGTTTTGCCAACCTGCTACAGAATATCTTCTACTTTTGGTGGGCTCGATCAAGGCCAGAGTGGACTCACATGCCAACCGGCCAGAAAGCAAAGAGACTTGAGAAAAAGCGCCTGAGAGAGCAAGCCAATGACCAATTGATCACTGACACTGCATCTGTTACGAGCCGAGCCAGCTGGACAAGTTATATTCCCGACTGGAGGGTGTTGACACGCGTGCCGCGTTTCTTCTGGCTCGTGGTGTGCACCCAGATTCTCCAGGCTGGAGTAGTCGGTGGCTTCAACGGCCTCAACGCCGATATCATTCGCGTGACTCGAGGCTCTACTGAGCAGATCGCTGGCTACACCTCCGCCGTCCAGCAAGTGATACCTGTTGTCTGCGCACCCATGGTCGGGGCTTACTTCGACTTCTTCGGGCACAGGATGCTCTTCGTCAGTTTGACTTCCGCAATTTGGATTCTTGTATATTGCCTCATCGGATTCAGCAAGGTCAACGCCCTTGGCGGGATGGTTATTGCATCATTTGCATCAGCCATGAATGCCTTGCCGTTCATCGCCTCTATCCCCCTTATGGTACCCAACCAGACGGAGCTAGGCCTTGTCTTCGGCATCTGGAAGGCTTTCAATAACTGTGCAAGTGTCATTGTTGATATGATTGCTGGCAAGCTGCAAGACATCACCCCCGGAGGCACATATGAGCGCGTGATCGCCTTCTTCGTCGCGGTTAAGGGATTAGAATTCTGTCTGGGTCTCTTCTATGGCCTCCTTGATAGGAAGTACGTTTCTTCTCAGCACTATAAAGTGATGATATCAAGCTAATATTATTACAGATATCTTGCAGGCATTCTCACTCTAAGTGAGAAGAAGCGTCTCGTGTTGGAGAGGGAGGGTAAGACTGAGTTGTATATTGGCCAGAAGCCTGGGAAGCGATTCACTATTGTGGGGCTTTCGATGCTCCTTAGTTTGGTGATCATTGCTTGGGTCCTTTTCATTATGTTCTCCATCTAGAGTGTCCTTCTCGGGAGGACAGCTTGAGACAGCCTAATGATCTGTTTGTAAGGGTTCTATACAATAGAACTAAACACCTTCCGAAAACCATCGATCTGGCACGATAATCATATCGAGCAATTACTTACATGGGCAACTAACACGAAAAAAAGAGAAATGGTATCAACACACAAGAAAGAGGATTCAGATATCATATGTCGCGTCTCTTGATAAACTTTCGTGCGGCACTGCCGTCTGTATCAAATGTGCTTGTTTGTTCAACAACCTTCCTCGTGATGGGGACACTTCTTGATAGATTGTTTCCAGGAGTTGGTTGAAAGTGTGGTAATAGCCGCAGGATTGTATTGATAAAAACAGATTACGGTAAGATTGCAGGAACGCCTCTATGTAGCCACCATCGACCCCTTGACTCCTGTGGCGGCGTAAACAATATGTCCCTTATGCATGCTGTTGTCCATCTTTGGAGGATTAAGGTCATGCATTACAATAATGCAGGCTGGTCAACATCATAGCTGCCTCTATCATTTAGGATCTACTCACTCGACTAGTATCAACCTCTTCCTTTATGTCTCCAATCATGCTAAGATACCTCTCCAAGCTGACATACCTCTACTCTTATTCGTTTAATTGCTGCCCATATATATTCGGTCTCAGTATAGTGTATCTATATCGCTGACCCCTTGATCTGAAAAGCGCTATGACGAATAGAAATTTTTACAGAACTATGTTGCTTTATCCGCTACCATATAACAAGGAGCTGTAACATACAGCCGGAACTGCTACGTGAAGATTTAATTTTTCTCTGTGATTTCTTGAGACTACATGTTATATTTCGGAAAGGGACTTGATGATAGTGGGCTAATAACGGTTCATTTGCTGAGACTCTGGTATTAGCTCGAATAAATGTTCCAAAGAAGAAAAAGATAATCCGTGATAGGAACAGATTCCTCAACGTTGCAAGAGATTCAGCAGCTGTTGCAGGGAAGTTTCGTTCAACAATTGCTTTCCCACAACCAAGTGCTCAATGACTACTACATGACTTGGGGCCCCGCAAGGGTCATAATCCCAATACCTAACAGATAGTTTATGCCTTGTGTTATCCAGTTTCGCTTTTTCCTCCCATAATTCCACTGCCTGACCGCTGAATCTGGCGCCCCAGCTACTATCAAGCGAGATCTGTGGTTTTCCTCCTTTCTTGAGTCCATAGATGAATATACACGGCTGTTGTGGCCTGGCAGTCCATAACTCGAAGATTTTAATATTGGGCATTACCTTGGCTGCAAGCGCCGCAGAGCAAAGTAACCGATCTTGGCCCTCCAGAGTCAAATGAGAGGTATATAGAGAGAGACGCTCCAGGTTACGCCAGCGCATATCTCGCGGAGGCTTGGTTGTTTCGGGTAAAAAAGCAAAGAAGAAATCCTGTGCATCAACGCCCATTGCGGCATGAAGGCACTCCAGATTGCGACTCGACCTTGCCAACGTCTGCCCCAGTGTCCGGTTCGCCCTCTTGTGTTGGTTCCGTCTGTGATAAGTGGGGTTAAGGTCTTCGAAGAATGAGATAAACCTAAGACTCCTTTTAGACTTCAAGACTTCAAAGAGTTGCTGATGCTCTTCGTCTCGAATATCCTTGCCTTTGAATGAGGCTGTATCTATACCTCGCCATGGCTCGTATTCAAACCTTACCAGGCGGTTGAGGGATTCAATGATTGGCACTAGGGCCTTAGCCACAGAGAAATGGCGAAAGTATTGCCGTCGGATCGTAAAACTCTTAACAACGCCGACTTTTGGCAAAACCCGTCTCCATCGTCGGGAAGATGGGGCCCGAAGGTCAAAACGCAGCCCCCTGGGATGCCCGAACACGCGCAGTAGAGCGTCATTTTTCACCGCACGAGTAGGATGCCCATTCTCCCACCGATGAAATTCATCTTTATAAACCCTCGGAGGCGGTGTATGCAGGGACCAGGCGGTATCGTTGGCCCTCACAAATAGGTCTTGACAGTAGTGATCAGTGTCGCTCGGCGAATGAACACTGAGTTCCAATGTGAGACCTCTCCGTTCCTGCTCGACTTCTTTGTTCCTAGGCCAGGTAGATAATATCCCTAGAAGATCCCACACGGCGTTGGTGAAGATGTATTTATTAGCGACATCTTCATCGGTAGACTCTGGTGTCCCGCATCTACTGCAGTCGTATGTTGCGAGTTCAATGCGCAGCCAGATCCACCGCACGAATGATGTACGCTGGTGACGGGCGAGGATTTTACCAAATTGAGAAACGTCGCCTTGATGTAGTATAAGTCGTTTAAAATTTTCTTTTTCAAAATATGCTTGCCATCCTTGACACACCGCGGCACAGGTGGACAGCATACGCGGCCTAGTCATGAGGTCTGGAATACCCACATCTGGAAGTGAATTGGACTCAGGCTCGAGAAGCATCCTGCATACTTCTATTTGGAGCTCGGGCGGTAGACTGCTCCAACTCATTTTTTCGTGTGAAGACTTTGATCTGGCTGCGCATAAGTATAGAGGACGACCCTTGGTTTCGCGTTGTTTGGTTGAAGTTGGGTGAGAATAAGGCTAGCATGGAAAAGGGCATCTAGGCTATTTCATATCTCTACCAAGGAATCATGTCGGCGAGGAGCTGACGAGGCTTGATGCTAAGTTTTTCATTGACCTATGACGGCAAACCTTATATACCATTAAGCATTTGGGGGGTTCATTACAAGGTGAACTTTATATGCTAAAATCCCTTTCATTCTAACCTTACTCCTCAAAGATTTAGGTTATGAAGACCCATCAAATCCCTCCGTACAGGCTTATGACTCCCTTCCCAAAATGCCCGTACAGTAACAAGTACCTATAATAATACATAGCACACCACAAAAGCTCTTTTCATGCAGGCTAGAGACCTCCTTTTCTTATTAATAATAAAGAACGAAGTAGAAGTAAGAAGGTGAATTTCCTATAATATTTACCTTAATATTATTATGCTTGCAACTTAACGCCTAGGTTGTTAACAACCATGTAATGGATCTAGGGTTCTATCCAAACGTCACGCCGATAACGGTGAAGGAACCTGGTCATCTTGCATCAAGTGGACTTGCCTCACACATGCCGACTTTCTCGTGTCAAAATGTAACAGGTCCCTTTGAAGTATGGATTGATGCTTGTGAATAGAGCCGAAGCAAGCTAGCAAATTTCATGACCCCCATTTAGTGTTCAAAACACTTAGCATTACGACAACCTTCATATGGACGCGGTTCACCTATATTACAGGCATGACGAACTCATTTTCGCATCACGGTTCCATGTTCCCGTCAAAGTGTACAAACTACAGCTCTCACCATCATTTTCACAAATGGTCTCGATCCCACAAATCAATTTCCCTTCGCACGGTTTGTAAAAGCCCTGGCACTACACCCAGTATTGATATAAAAATCATGAACGATCTAGTCTGCATTTCCGAAAGCAGAAGGCTTTTACTCCTTCTTTTCATTTATTGGCCCCAATGGGGTCTCCGACCCTTTATTTTTGTTCGTGCTTGCAGCAGCGTTTTCTCTTCTTGTTTGCCCGCGACATTTAACGCACTCTCGGCCTGGCATGTAATATGCCTTGTGCGTTCCACATTGCTCTACGTGGGTCTTGCTAACGCAGCGGCTGGTGGCTGCTTTCTTGCACGTTGGAATTTAGTACATATATGTCAGTAAGACCACCACATCTGACATGGGGAGGGAACTGCAACGGACCAATGGTGACCACTCATCTTTAACGTAATCTTGAAATCTGGTAAATGTACCGTGAGCCACAGTTTTGTATGTCAAAATCAGGGTGTGCCAACACAAATGGTTTTATAATATGTCGGTCCCGGGATCCACGTTTTCCGTACGAAATACGGGAAGTGACTAGTTGCTGAAACTTCTTTGAGGCTTGATAAGATCCAGTCAGTTAGCATCAGCCGCTATAGAGGGGCGACAACTACTTACGCAAGAGTTCGAGTTTACTATGGCAACTGCGTAGGCAGGTTGTGTACTCGGTCAGTGTTGACGGATGTATTTGGCCATCGGAAACCACGATCATAACATAATATAGACTTCAAGCAACAAAGCAAGATCATAACAGAGCAAGTCTTTCATGGATTACTACAATGTGTAGATGTTGTTCAAATAATATCGAGGTATTACGTGCTGAGTTAATAACAAGGCACGAGAGCCTCTCAACTTTGGTTTACACGGGCTAAATAATCACAGGGGAATCAGCGAGAAGGCAGTGGAGTACGTGCACTTTGGTCATCAACGAAACTAGATACACACAATGAATACCGAAACCTTTTCAAAGTCCATTTCTGATGGCGAATTTCTGCTTTGTCCAAGCGAGTTCGGCTCCACCACGGTTAGGGTCGGCTTGTTCTAGATCAATGATTGATTGTCGTACAAAGAATGTATCTTTTCATCCGTGACAAAGGGGATTGATTACTCATGTGTATAAGGCATCTATTAATCCGGTCGCATTTCCCTTGGTGTGAAAAGCCTTCTTCAATTTTCATTTTTTTTTCTCCTACAACGTGATTACGAGTTGCAACTAATCAAGCACCAACCAACATTTGCCACAATGGCTAATATTGATGAAGCGGAGGCATTCATTGAGCCCATCTGGGTTGATGATTTAGATGACCTGTCATCTGAAGATGAGCCTGACATGTTCGCTTTTGTGCGTGAAAACATTGATCTCGAGCAACTGTCAAGAGTCGCCTCCCTAGTTCGTCCCGGCTTCGCAGATAAGCTCCCCTCCGTTGGTGATCCTATTCGAGGTTCTTTTAATATCCTTTACCCATTGCACTTTGAAGATGGAATGCGCTGGCTCGCCAAAGTTCCAATCAACGGAGTTCCGGGGAAATGGGACCAGCTGTCTGCCGATGCCATGGTCTCTGAGGTAAACACAATGCGTTTGTTGAACCGAGAGACGACCATCCCGCTTCCTGAGGTATTCTGGTTCTCTTCAACAACGGAGAATGATGTAAAATGTCCTTACATTCTCTTGTCATTCATATCTGGCATGCCTTTATATGATGTCTGGTTTGGACATCGCTTGAGCGGTGTTGATATGGAGACGACCCATGAGCGCCGCATGCGGGCACTTCGTGACATCGGTGAAGCGATGTCTCAGCTAGGCAAATTCTCCTTCAACTCTTCTGGGTTTCTTAAATTTGACGAGGAGGGCGATCCTTCCGGTGTTGGTCAGTCGCGCTGCCTCGATCATCAAGAAATGCTTGACCGATTGGATAAACGCGAAGATGACAGCGACGACCTTGTCTATGTCGAAGCACCGGCCTTCGAAGATGCACAGCAGCAGTACAACTTCTTTCTAGACTTACACCCCAGCACAGAGCCCTGTGTAAGAGGAGTCAGTCTGCTGCTGAAGGAGCTGATCAAGTGGATCCCAGAACCGACAAATGAGAAACCATTTGTTTTGGCACACCCTGATTTTGACATACAAAATTTCCTTGTCTCTGAAGATGGTCAGCTACTGGGCATCATTGACTGGGATGGTGTATGTTGTTCTCCCAGAAGCTATGGAAACGAAGCCTATCCCGGATGGCTTACAAGAGATTGGGACCCGATGATGTACGGCTACAATGAGTCCATGGGCGAGGGCGAGGAGCCGGTTGGTTGTTGGGACGACTCGCCTAAAACCCTCCAACGTTATCGGATTGCCTATGATGAGATTATGTCCGAGTTCTGTGAGAGAAATGCTGGCATCAACCTCACCAAAATTTCGTTGATCACACAAAATCTCATGATCGCCGCGGGGGACCCGATGTGCAGGCACGGCATTGTGGACAGCATCCTTGAGAAGATCTCATTGGCGTTGGAACTGGCAGTACCGTTGAATTTCCTAGACCTGGACGAAGCATTCGCGGATGATTCAATTACTGATGAGGTGCGGGCAACCTTGGAGCGCGGAATGAAGAAATTATTCCAAGATGCTCGGTAGACAACATGCATCATGCTTAGATTAGCTTCAACAGACTCTCTCCTCTATGTGGGATTCTCAATGGCCATTGCCTCCACGACCAAAAGGTAAACGCTCACTGTAGCTCCCAATGAGAGCCATGACCAAGGCAGCGACCTACTCGAGACTTTTCTTTATGTATCAAAAGATTATCCATCAGAATAAAGGCAAAAAATCATGTAAATTATTGATAGCCGCTAGCCGAAGGTACGCCTGCCAAAGAGAAGACATCGATCATTCACGTTAATAAATTAGTGTAATCTAAAATTTTTACTGAAGAATAAGGATTATATATCTACTATAAGTACGCTCGTGGTAGTATATCTGTCCATGATTATTATCTTATAAACAAGGCTGCCTCTCCCATGGCATAAGTCTAGATGAGATTCGAGCATCTTAATGTGATCACAACTACCTACCCTGGAGCAACAAAGGGAGGAATTTCTCCTTGTATTGATTGACTGATACGATCCAGCGGAAAGAAGCCATAATTCATTTCAACCCATACGTCGGTAGCGAAGATCTAGTGCCTAGAATCTTAATATTGAAATTGTTATGCACTTCCGGGTGAAGTTACTTACATCGATCTTGTGGAAAGCAACGCTAGCTTGCCCGACTATCAAGGCAAAACTCATTAGTCTTCTGGCCGCCTACGCAATTCTAAATAAGGGTGCAGAGGTCGCCGCTCAGCTTCTACAGGTTTATTTTGCTCTCGCTCCAAGGGTTTCGCACGCGTGAGATAGGATATGTTGCTCTGATACTGCCCTGCCAAGCGGGTGACAAAAGGACTGGAAATAGCACGTGCACCCAAATGACGACCCAATAAACACCGAAATAAACACCTACATATCCAGATCGGTAGCCAATACTAGGAAGAGATTGTATATTATTAGTATTTATATCTTCATACTGTTTTCCTTTAATCTTATCCTACTAATTTCCATGGCTAGTCGTGAAACATAGTAGATGCTGTGAGATATTTGTTAAGGGAGTGCTTAAGTGTGCCATTTCCTGTCACGCACTTGCCCGCCTATTGGAAGCTGCAAGTAAGCATCCGGCCAAGAATGGAGCTGCGCCTGCTCATAAGAGTAACCATGGACCGGGCTTTCACACTCCACCCCGCTCGGTTGGCACCCTCTTCGGTAGAGAGAGGGTGGGATTCAATGCCATGATATTGCCGTCTGACATAAGTTTCAAAGTATTACTACAGACCTACTCTTGGCAACCACGTTCACGACGTTCCAACCAACACGTTCACCGCTCCTTCGTCTCCAAAGGTTCTCATGATACAACCTGCGGAGCCGAAACATGGACTATTTTGGTCTTCAATGCACGACAGATTCGTCACCCGAGGACGTGATGGCATGCGCTAAGGGCTCGCCTCTTAATTTAAATGGTTAGTCAATAGATATTACCCAGGAAGCGTGCACCAATTGAGGATTGCCATCCCTGCGAGGCTCCCTGCGAGGAAACGAGGGGCATCGAGGGGCACAGAGGGGCAAAGGTAAGTTGCAACGAGGGGAAAGTCGAGTTGGCCATGAATTCACCATTCGGTCTCGCTCCGTAAAGAGTATAAAGAATCTCACCTGCTCGAGCTTCCAGTTCTCAATTTCTCTTCCTCTATCCTCATCCCAACACATCAGAAAATATACAACAATCTATCCCTTCCGTCACCCATAAACCAACCTTCAAAATGGTCGCCATCAACCTCACTATCCTCTACCCCAACAACGACGACATCAAGTTCAACTTCGAGTACTTTGTCGGCACTCACGTCCCCAAGCTCACTGCCGCCCTCAAGGACCTCGGCCTCGTCGGCTGGGAGGTCGTCAAGTACTCCCACGGCGCCGACGGGGGTGTCCCCGCCTACCAGGCCGGTCTGATCCTCAAGTGGGACGACAAGGAGAAGCTCCAGGCCGCCCGTGATGGCCCCGTGAAGGCCGAGCTCGTTGCCGATCTCCCTAACTTCTCCAACCAGAAGCCCACCGTCCTTGCCGGCGGTATCGTTTCTAGCTCTTAAGCGTTATCCCTCCAGGGCCAGACAGGAAAGGTGGATTATAGACCATGATGGTCTAGATTGATCTTGTAAATAGGTTACAACCACTCTCGAATCTTGAAGTCGCCCGTCCGGCAGGTGTAGCTTAGATCAAATGAGTTTTAATGATAAAGCGATGCGTTGATTCAATGGATAAACGATTCAGATCATATCCTTGGCCACTAATAACTTCGTTGATGTCCGTTGATCTGTATCTGTACCTGGGATATTCATCGAGCATCCAGCCTTCACCCCGCCCATTCGCGATACCTTGCGGGCTGATCAAGTCGAGGGGGAAACGTAAAGAGTGACCCAAAATATTGATTCAGACCAGGGCGCTAGATATCCGAGGGAGCTCTCTAAGTGATGCCAGTAAGCAAACAGAAGGATGGCGGAATATAACATCAACATCACGAAGCCAGATGTTGAAACGACGCAAGTCCCTTTGATGCTGGGGTTCATCTGGGTCTAACTGCTTCGTTTTCAGTAGTGCGTAACACTAGTTAATTGGTAAGCTAAGGCCTTCTTGGCTTGGCCTTCATCCTACTTACCGCCTGAGTGTGGGAGTTGGTCGGCTTACGGGCTTCAGTTCTCTCCCCTAGTCCTGTACCCTAGCAAGTTCGAGAACCGATCCTCTGATCTATGAGCAAATCTGCAATTTTTTGCTCCTGTATAATCCTTCGCTTGGTTATATTTATATCAATGAGAAACCTCAGGGAAAACGGTTGAATTCAAAACACAACAATCAAATAAGTGCGTATCTCAGCCCTCACTGCTGTGGGGTCAGCCGGTCACACTCCAACACCAAAGTCTTTGTTCGCCTGCAAATGTGTGGCACATTGCGGCACAGCGTAGCAATCACGCCAGGGACAGGCTAAATGTTGGCAGTGAGTGACACACCGAAAATCTCACCCCTGACGGGTAAGCTCGTTCCCCGCGTCCAAACAAGTCCGTATGCTTCTTCAAGAGTATTGTCTAGTTTTCAGTTAACGATCTGATGTTTGGAGATTTACGGGATTATATTTATAGATTGTTTAGACTGTTTGATAGATTGGAGACTGTGTGTCGTGAGCGCATTTCATAATCAGTGAGTGAAGATCTACGAGGAAGTCCCTTATTCACTTCAACAAAAAATGAGGTGTGGAAGCAGTAGAAATAGAGGATTACACAGAGGAGGAAGAGCTGTGGCAAACTAATATTGGAACACTTTCTCTTGCCTATGGATTCCGAATTTTCCTTATTGATACCTTTGGGTTAATTTGAGAGGCCAACCTAGAGCGTCATTGGATAGACGCTTCCGTCCACTATTGGATGTTTATCACAGTTCAAAGCTTAGCCGATCAAAGACGTCAGACTTCCTTAGCTTGGTGAGGTGCGGTGTAACTGAGATGCTATTTGTCTGGTGAATACAATTCCGAGTCACGTATCCCTCGAAGATATCCGAAAGAGCCAGACTAACAGGGGCAGTTCTTATTGTCGACCAAATGGAAATATATTGCTAGATATAGAATAATATACGTCAACAGGCATAAAATTCAGCGTGGAATCTTCACCTATAGCTATGGTACCGGTCAGGTTCATAGGACGAGTTATATGAGTACAGACTGGTCTTAAGCGCAAGTTGAGGCAGAATGCACTTTGTCTTAACCTACATCGCTGGAAGGTTATATCTAGGGCTATATTCGACAATGTAAAATAGAAATCAGGGATCAGTCTGAAAGTTCAATAGAAGTTGTGTGCCTAGAACTTAACTTCAGAACTGTGGCCAAAAACTTAGCTTTTGCCGTGACACATTTACTTAAAACTCTATCACAGATAATGATAACACGATAAGAAGTATAACCACAGCCACCTTCTAGCTCAGCTCATCTCACCGTAGCCCAAATTATATAATATTGTTTAGTTTTCGGAACTGAAATAGATTCCAATTTGTTGCTTTTTCAAGTGTGTGTTCCTGTTAAACTTCTGCGTGATCTAGGAGCCGTTAAAACGAGCCCCTTTTTTTAACTACTTAAACCCCCTTGTATGTCTTCAAACCAATTCAGGTGCTCGATCACTATTCTTTTACAACGTCTTGAGCACATCAGCCAAAAATCCAACACCACGAAGAAATCGAAACAGCACAAAAATGGACGATGGCTTTTCTTGAACTCCCGACCGAACTTCGACAGCGAATACTCGACTTGACTATGCTCTCGGGTGGCGCCTCCCGAATCACCGTCCGCAAGCCAGCGTGACCGTAGAAATCCCCGCTATGGGTTCTGGTATAATTACTGCATCTGGCAGCTGCCTCCCAAGAACCTTGCATTGCCACTCATGTTGGTGAGCCGGCAGTTTTACGCGGACGTTCAGAAGGTTCTTCAGCTATTCGGCACCAACTACCACGTCGACATCATGTTTGTCAAGGACCACGGCTTCTGGACAACATGGTCTATCCCCGCGCTGCCTAGGACGCAGTACATTGATTCTGTCCACGCCACTTTCAGGATCTTTGAACCTACGCAAGATTTGGACGAGAAATTTAAAAATAGTCTATTCCTTAGTGTCTTCGATGAAGGCTTAAGCGGGGGCATATTGAGTTTCCACCTCTTGCTGTCCGCGCTTTTACAGTCTGGGCCGGGTTTTCTCGGGCCGTCCCCGCATCCATATAATCCGTGTTCGCCATACGCCATAAAGAGAATCGTGATTGATATCGAGTCTTCAATGGACGGTTTTGAGCATAGAAGCCTTAGTGCAAGCAACGAAGAGTTTGAGACCAATCCTTTGTGGCACAGAGCTCGAGTCCTCAACGGTCTTCTTCATGACGTGAAGATAGCCCCAGAAACGAGGCTGGTCGAGCACATGCTCTGGGGGTTCAAAATGCTCTGGGGGTTCAAAATGCTCTGGGGCTTGAACTCTGAAAGCCTAGAGTACGGCGCGATTGTGTTGGAAGGGGTGCATGAAACCATCGATTTTATGGTGGACGGAGAACTTCATACGCGATTCGATGTAGCTAAACGGGTGAAGACGACGCAGATGCCGGTGACTGTTGGGACCGGACACCCTGCATCCACCCTGGGCGGGAGGAAGTGTATCGAAAATGGCGGAAGTGGCTCGATGAGAGGAGGAAGCTGATGGACCAGGGTCTGGAGTTTGATCCAAAACGGCCTGTACAGATCATCTATCTGTGATCATTCCTTGTGAATCGCTCCCATAAAACCGGGTGTAGGTAGCAGCGTCGCTGTCTATATCAGATTCCCGGTAACGTCTACTTCACGGCTTGCCAGCTTCGGATGAGCCTTGAATAACCGTGGCATGGATAATTGTATCTGGTGTGACTTGAGCGCCGGGGTTGATCTACACAACTAATTTATCGGGGCCTCAAGAGAGCAACACAGATAGATATCTAGATCTCTAACTGTCTTCTCCGTTGTTCCAAACACAGGGAACTGATTTCTTTTTAGGTGAATTGAACTCTAAGGCTGGCGTAAGTCCAAAATATATTTACACTACAAACGTTCTCACTAGCTATTGGCTGCTCATGTCCAATTACTGGTGTGCCTCTGAATTTGTCCTATCCGTGCACTTAACAGCTATCTTATGAGAAGACACTACGAGGAAAGGGACAATTTAACGGGAATCCGTTTCGGATGATCAGGCGTAACAATCCACCAAACGATGCCCAAGGTTCCATCATACCACATCTCCGTCATGTACCATTTCGGTTCAGTTTCTCTTTTTGGCAATAAGTGTCCAGCGACAATTTCCCACTCATCTTTGATGCTGTAACCCGAGTATGGAGCAATGTCCTGATGGCCGAGATATATGCTGCTGCCGCCTTCTGGCGTTCCAGTATATATGTACAAGAATGTACCATCGGGGATCTCTTCCTTCGTGGAGCCCAGATCTGGTTCCACGAAAATGTTAGGTTGGGACGTGGACCAATCCACAACTAGATAATTTAGAAAATCATCGTTAGCAGTGCCATGAGACACTCCGTAGCTTACTGCTTATGTTGGCCTTAGTTTCTATAGTAGTAAGTGAGAGAGCTATGCAGCTGCTGAAAAAAAAAAAAAAAAAAAGAAGGGAAATTCTCAAACACCAAGAATTTAACAACCTGACACTATACCCAGTATCACAACACATTAAGATCTTAGTTTCCATAGGTTCCCACACGTTTCCCACGTGAATGGCATGTTTTTGACCAACCCAAGCACGCTATTCCGCTGTCTCAGTTTTAACTATCAACTGCTGGCTTTGAGCGGCAGTGATGCCTGCTAGGAGAGCACATGTGCCAATAAATTGGTTAAAAGTCGATCGCATATTGAGGACAGGTATTGAGGATTGAGAAATGGAAAGGATTTAACAGGCAGTGGCAATGATAAGAGGCTTTTTGGTAACGTGGAAATTGGCCTCTTTTTGTGCATATTTATACGTGTAGTAATAAGCAAATTTCTTCAGCGGAACGCACCGAACTTCAGGCGGTCTTCTCCTTACCGATGTAACAAATGATCTTAGGCTGCCTATAGATATCAGGAAGGAGCGTTCAATTAAGTGTTGCAGTATGTAACCTCTAATTGAGAGGGATCGCGACGCATTGCAAGATCCGGAATGTCGGTGACTTGAATCGGCCGCTCCATGAAAGTCGTGAGTGCAGGAAAGGAAGCCCGAGATTCGTTCATCCCATGCTGATACGATGTCCCCATCCCCATTGGTTAGACTCTGGGTTGTATACTTCCCCAATCGACCCTCTCTGCCTAATGGGTTTCACCCCATGTCCATCATCCTAGAGAGGCGATAACCGATGCACAAACTAGGCCACGAAGAAGCTCTCGCGTGAATAAAATCAGGATTACGGCCTCGAAGGATTGTAGGTACATACTGACAACAAGTTCAAAGGTATTTGTTAAATCCAATGGCTGAATTCCAAGGACTAAAAACTTACTGCTTTGAATAGTGTGATCAAATCGTGATGATATATATCGTTATTATCTTGAATATGCCCAATTTATGTCAGAGTCATACTATCGTGGGCTGAAAGGTTGGTAAGAGACCAAAAAATTTTCTGTATCATCCTCGGTGGTTAATGCATACTGAAGAGCATTCATGTGCTCTTCCCCCCATATAGAGAGGCCTTCCAGCCACATATTTACGAGGAATATATGGTCAACACCCGTTAATCACATAGAATTGTGGGTTTTGAAACGATAATCGTTGATCTTCGACATCCGGGATACTAGAAAACCCCTATGGATCATGAGATCCGGTATTACCCGGAGATGAAGAAAGTGGAAGAAAGGTTTCTCACATGGAAAATCGAAGAGACATCATTTCTCAAACTAGTTTTTAGGACGATGTTCGTCGGATTCAACCGAATGCGGCCAATAATAAGTGCTTATTTGGGTCACTGATGTGTGTGTATTCGATTGATATTGTGTCTTTTATGTTGTTGCGTAGCAACAACCTCCTTCCTCGGCAGACCCCTTGTATATCAAGCCGATCACTCCTGCCTCCCTTATAGGAGGTAACTTTTGGGGTTTATATTGGTGAAGTCCATACCAAATTCTCACGCACTGTTGATCGCTAATCCCGTTGTGACACCTTGCATTAGGATGGATCTAACAGTTTTTGCCGATATCCCAAAATTCTTCCATTAGTTATGACCTCAAGACGTAAGAAAATTTGAAACCCATTAAAATTTCTCGCACGCGATTTCAATTGAGCCCAGCTGATGTACTTTTACCGCTCACTATGGAACTAAATATCAATCTGAAGGAGATATTTTGGAGCACATGAGATGGGTGGGGGTTCTACTTTACCATAACCATTATATCTGAAACAATCCTCTTGTCTCTTGACTTCAGTTTGGCTTAAGCGTCATCGAGAATTGTCCAGAGTCGGAATCTTGCAAGGTTTAGATCTAATTTAAGCTGGTTGTATCGAACCAATCAATCTGATCCGTCCGCCGCGACATGAGAATTCTCCTTTAGCCCATTTTCCTCACAAATGTCGCTCACATGCAACTCCTATAGTTACCCCTTTTAGCTCTCCAAGACATTTGGTGCAATCTATATTTGGAGCCTGGTTTTCGTTGGGCCTTCCTCATTCCTAATGCAGAACAACGTGTGGCATATCATTCAACCTGCCGTCTCAGAATAAAATGTCCCTCTTCTTTTTTACTTAAGATTGACATTTATATGGCGTGCTCTTATATAATGCCATACTGACACATTGCAGAATGTGGCAGGCTGGTCTGATATATAAGCATTTCGGGTCTTTGGGTGATCATGAGGGCCTATCGGAGGACTGTGGGCTGGATATTTTAACCAGAAGTTCTTTGTCAGTTTGTGGCCCAAGAAGGTGGCGTTTGACCTTCCGCAGAGTAATTTCAGCTACAATTTTGTCAAATCAGCTACCGGATGAGCTAAAATTCTTGAACTTGATTCTCACAAGCAGGGTGCTACCCCTCAGGCGAAGTCTAGGCCGCGTAAATTAAACCGCCTGACAGAAAACCCTAACATATCCATGCATTCTGTCGTATTTCATATTAGAAGGACCCTAAGCCAAATATCTTAGATACGTAATGAGGGATATGAAGCCGTTCCTGGACGTATTGGCACCCTCGAAATTGGGACAGTGTTCTAGATCAAGTCACTGCCGAAAGATCTTTCGTCAGCAGGTTGTGTTTTACCTGCCAACGTGACCATTGAGATCGTCAGCCTGCCTCGGACTTTGCATCTAATTATTGTTTCAGTTAGCTAAGCCCAAATGTCCTTTGGTGGCGCACTCTCGGATTCCGGTGATGATATGAGGTGTTTGACTCAGCGATCTCACACCTATTTAAACAAGGAGGAAGTCCTATGTAATTTCAAAATGCCACACTGCCTCTAGTCAATCTCGTGGAATATATACTGGATACTGGACACTTTCTCAACCAACGTTCTCTCTACAAACAAACAATATGCAGTTCTCTACCATCTTCGTCAAAGCAGCCCTCCTCTTCTCCCTCCAGACCGTTCTGGCAAACCCCGTCCCCGAAGTCAGCAATGACATCACCCTTCGAGACAGCCCTGAAAATGATGTCTTCGCTTCTGAAACCGTTCTGGAGAACCTCGCTCTCACCAACGACCAGCAAAAAGCCCTCTCACTGCATAATAAGTTTCGGGCTGAAAAGTCCATCCCAGCTCTCAAATGGGATGCGGGGCTCCATGCCAGTGCTTTGAAATACGCAAAGAAGCTCGCTGCAAAAAACGGCGGCCTCGAACATTCTCAGTCGGGAGAAAACTTGTCCAAGGCTCCGTAAGATCTTCACTTGTCCTTTTAGCCCCGAATCGCACCAATACTGATGCTCGCCTCATTTCCAAAGGAAATCGAACACTCCTCTTGCTACCGGTACGAGTTATTGGTGAGTATCTAAAATGAATTACACAATAAGGAGCTCGGGGCTAACAGTAGCTGCTCTAGGACCAACGAGAAGAAGAATTATCATGGCGAGAAGATTCCCCAGGGCAACTTTGCATCATATGGTCACTACAGTAAGATATCATCGCTCTATCTTGTGACGAGAATATATAATCTAATCCGTTTTTGCAATCTAGCTCAGGTCATGTGGAAGAACACCAAGAAGGTTGGCATCGCTTCCCCTAGAGGTGCCAATGGCTACGACTACATCGTTGCTCACTACTCGCCTGCTGGAAACGTGGTTGGCCAAAAGCCTTGGTAAACACGTGTGTCGGAATATGATAGGAGCCAAGGCTTCTACCATACACACGGGATGCTTGTCGCCGAGGATACAGATGATCTTCGATAGTCAATTGAATAAAGGCTGCCCATTTGATACAGCTCGTAACTCACATAGTGAAAATTTCAACAAAACTTATCGCTGGTGTAGTTGCGTGACAAGAGGTAGGTTATTCCCCTCCTCGTGTTTCCCTATCATGTTATTCTGGGCACCAAAAACTACTCTATCCGGAATTTTCCAGGCCCCTATGGGACGAGATGTTCGATAACAATCGCAAGTCCATTGGGGGAGAGCATCTACTGAAAAACTTTCTATGGAGGATTCTTCACCC
Organism: Clonostachys chloroleuca; assembly: GCA_037952775.1. Taxonomy (NCBI): domain Eukaryota; kingdom Fungi; phylum Ascomycota; class Sordariomycetes; order Hypocreales; family Bionectriaceae; genus Clonostachys; species Clonostachys chloroleuca. Next base: position 14,047,844 of record JBANAY010000004.1, read on the forward strand.
CTTGCGGTCTACTCCAAATTCAGCATTGTATTTTGCTTGTTCTATGCGTGAATTGAGCCATTCCACAGCCTCAAATACCAGCAGACATTACAGTGTTACTTGCAGTAGGTCTATTGAGCAGCCCGAAAATGTCTCTGCCATTCTTGGCTTCTTATTGCTATGGGCCTTAGGTCGGTCATTCTGTCCTGAGATGAATTTTGCGCAGCTAATAGATAATAAAAGTGTGATTACCTATAATACATCGATACCGATACGACGAGTGTGAAGCCCTGTGAAAGAAGTTAAAGCATTATGTCATTCGTCGGTCCGCTCGTCCTGACGGCAAGTGAGACATCGGTATGAAGGTTCATGGAATTTCCCTGCCGTATACCTACGTCTTAGGCTAGGAAAGGCTGTTTTTTAAGCTTCCGTATTTATTGCATTGAGTTGTCGGGCTCTGGCAGCTTCCATTGCCGTTGAACTTAATTCTTAGGTACCTTTTACATCGACAGAGGCGTGCCTGCCCATTTGCGTTGGGTGCCCGGCAGCCTCTGAAACACTTGTACGAGAGGACTCTTCATCACATAGATTTGCGATTTCAAGCCCAGATTCCAACCTGCTGGCTTCAAGCTGCCATGGATTCTCACAGCACGGATTCCAACAGCATTCTACCACACGGGCCAACCGCCCCATCAAGATGCGCCGTCTGCTTCGAAGATTCCGGATTACTTCTTTGCGGCGGGTGCAAGGTGGTCCATTACTGCAGCATTGAACATCAGATAGCCCACCGATCAACGCATAAAGTGAGCTGTAAAGCCATTAAGAAGACCCGAAAAAGATATGAGCACGAAAAAACTCAACTTCAAGCCCGAACCGACTCAGCATTTAACGCCCAATCCAGCTCAGAAGGTGTCTTTCAGACCGACGTGGGGAACTTTTGGGGCATCGTCGAGACTCGGAACTATATGATTGCGCGCTTTGCTGCTGCCAACACACTACTTCAGGTTGATACGAAACTTGCGGTAGAGGGCGCTCTCGACCATTTCAACGAAATGATCCGGTTGTGTCGATGCGACAACCAGGAGGTTCGTGACATCATCCCCCACCTACTACTTCGACTTGGGCGGGAGCAGGAATGCTACCACTTTCTGAAGTGGTGGGCTACAACTGAAAACACGTGGGATGTTACAGCACCATATCAACATCTTCCCGAGGCTGACCCTGTCGAATCTGTGGAGATATTCTCCTCAAAGCAAATTAGTGTTAGTTATCTCGTGGCCTTAACACTCCTGAAGATGCGTCTTTTTCTAGATATGGACGCATGCTCTATTTTTATCGCTGGTCTTGATCCCCCATTTGATCCTTTCGATCTCTACGACGATAAAGATAGACCACAGCCTGGGAGTTGTGTTCGAACTAAAATAAGAGAAAAGAATATGTCTTATTTGGAACAAACGGCTCAAATGTTGCGGGATCAATATCTCACACTCTGCAACCAGGTCCACAATGCGAACTCCTACATCTGGAGAGCTTTAATTGATGAAAAGACTCCATCAACTTGGCGATATTATAGAAGAGGTTCCAAAGAAGAGGCAAATTTAGTCATTTGTCAGTGCCATCATGCTTGGATCGAGTCTGGGAAGGCAATGATGCTGATTGATTTACACACCGCAGCTTTTACCACTGCGAGCCAGGACCAAGCCACCGCTGCCAGTAGAAAAGACACATCATCCGCATCGCCAAGAAACCGACCATTCCAGATATGGCGCAAGGAGCGAGGAACGGGGAAAGTCTTTCCATCTAAGTTCCAGTCTACCTATTCTCCTGGTGAACTTTTCAGGCCGACAGTTGCGGCAGGTAGCGACGTTGCCCAGTTTGTTCATCACAGTGACCCAAAAAAGGTGTTAGTATTCGTCGGCGGTGCCTGTTCCAAAAATGGACAGCAGAAACCCCGAGCTGGCTGGGCAGTAGTTTTCGGACTCCCAACCGATAAAGGGAAAAATAACGACTCCTATTTTATGTCAGGACGACTTGAGGACAAGGGTCCGTTTGGGAACAGCTACACAGGGACCAGTAACCGAGCTGGATTACGTGCGGCTATTGCTGCCCTTCGTCTCTGTGACTGGCAGGCTGAGGGCTACGCCAACCTTGTCATCGCAACCGACTCTTCATACGTGGCGAACGGTGCCACAGAGTGGGCAAAAGGTTGGGTGCGGAACGAATGGAAAAACGGTATCGGCGGCGACGTCAAACACAGAGATCTTTGGGAGCTGGCCCTCGGGCAGGTGGAGGGATGGGACGACATGGGGCTTGCCGTTGAGTTTTGGGAGATTCCCAGAGAGCTAAACCAAGAAGCTTACAGGGCTGCCAAACGCATCACGCAGGCCGGATCTGCGGTAGAAGAGTTTGAAGATTCCACTCTTAGTTCTGGGCAGTCCCATATTGCTCGTCAAGTGCCTACCTCATGCAGCCAAAAGGAAACCCTCGTTGAGTACATGGAGGAATCGACAACTTAGTACTCGGAAGGCACAAGATCTGCGGAGGCCGCTGTGGCTGTCCTATGTTGGGGAGGTCACGCTTTGCTACAATGATGATCGCTAGGTAATGCATGGAGAAGAAGCTTCAGATCAAGTTGTGCTAGCCCTAGGTGGCCTCCTGGAATGTCATCAGCGTGGAATACAATGTACCGTTGAAGAGTGGAATATGGATTATGGGCGAATTGCGAATGTTAATCAGCGGCTTCAAGCGCGCAGTGGACGTCAAATAAACGACCAGTTTTGCCCACCGTCGCGGCTGTCCTATGGCTAGAAGAGCTAAATGACATGGCGACGGCACATAAGGATCATTATCCGAGCTTGTTGCGGGGAACAATAAAAATCCAATTTGCCTGTGCTATTCTCAGTGTCTGAATATTTGGTTCTGCCGGCACAATCAGAAATGGGCGGTGTGCTGCCCAAGTCCCTAATGAAGAACAACAGACTCTGATGCTCCAGCAACACCACCAAACACACCCCCGAAGCAGGAGAAGCCCCCAAGTGTTTCTCTTCCTAATACAAGCGTTCCGCCGTCCGATCCGAGTTCTTTTAAACCTTCTCATCGCCCGTTAATTCTAACTTTTCTTTTATGAAGTACACTTTTCCTTCCCAATCAACTTCACCGCAGCTTCTGTGCTCATCCTCATCCCACCTCCTTGCGCATTCTTTAATTCACGCACGATTTTCGTCTCAACACTTGGCAAGGCTTATCGCCTTTTTTTGAGACATCTCAGGCCGTTCGCTCCTCCGAGTGAGCTTTTTCCATATCTCGACACCGACAAGTTCAAGGCTCGACTAGCTCGCTCATAGGACACAGTACCTACTCTTCGACATGTATTTAGACCCGAGCATGTTCATCTCGTATGATTATGACGAAAGGTCGCCCAAGATACCCGAGGCTTCGTATGATGGCCAGTCATTCCACGCCAGGAGTGGCTCACATTGAGCAAGGAAGATGAGATGTTTATCATTGAAGAGTGCCATATAGAGTTCACGCCCTGCTATCGACGAAACTTATCCCTCGAGCACAACACAGCCGAGAATTGACTACCTTCCTTGTGTTTATGCCCCGATCAAACCTCACGGAGAAATCAAGATGAGGTGGATAAGAAGCCGTATAAAGAGCTAGGAGGGCGTGATACCTGATCCTCTTCCTCTATCCTTTCTCAGACCCGACATCAAGAAAAAAGAATAATGTAAAAAATTGAAAGAAGGAAGAATCATCCTCCAGTCAAAACCGAAACAGTCTTGATACCTTATCCCTCGAAGCTCGGTTCCAGCTTTCATAACATCATCACAAGCGCCCATTGATAGACATAAAGTCGCCTTGCTAGGTCCCTCGGGTTTCCAGGACATTGTCGAAAAAGCTGAGAGGGGAGTAGAAGCCAGAAGCGAAATCTGACAAGTCTCTTTGTTAGTTGTGATCGGAATGACGGAGGGTGCTTCTCACATTGATTGTTGAACGTTGCGCCCAATCCATTCACAGGTAGAGTGTCAATGTCTGTCAAGAAGTCGTAAGAAAGTGGTCCGTCACCGTTCTCAGCAGACACTTCTGAGATTCCAAGGACGATTCTCAGGGCTTTCGCTACTTTTCCGGCTTCCGCAGATCCTATACTCCTTTGAAGCCAAATCTTGTGGGAGATGGTTAGTTGTTGTCGAATTTCTTCAGCTCTTGGTGACCGCGTTGCGGTATGGGGCGATTCGAATTTATCGACATCTTGAAGGTAGAGACAGAGCACGCTCGTAGCAAGGAGAACGTCCTGGTTTAAAATGTGGGTGACCTTCCATCTAAGCTGACACAGACGACCAAATGGTTGAGACTCCTCGTGGAGCATCTCTTGGAAGGATAGAATTTTGAGTGCGGAATCCAAGCAACTTCCAACTGAGTTTCTGTCCCGCTCTTGAGACTGCGGAGTTTGGCCGCTAACCAAAGATCTTCGGTACAGAAGGATGCGTGCTTTGTAGTAGGTAGTTTCTACACTTACACGCTGTATCAGAAGGTTTGGGCTATCGGTGATTGGGTGCGGTGTAGTCCCCCAGCGTAGCACGGGCGGAATAGCACTGTTGCGCACGTCTTCAAGAATATTCTTGACCTTAGTGACCTCATCGTGTGAAGGAGGACTAACATCAGTGTTGATATCGCAAATCAAGCCCAGAGGTGATATCAGTCGCCCTCTTGTAATCAGAGCAAGCACCGGCGTCCATTCTGTTTCCGGCCTAGACGGCGGCATCTCCGTAGTGTCTTCATCAAAATCACAGTCGCGTAGGTTGCGGGGCTCCTTTGGATCGATGTGGGTATTTGTGGCATTTCGAGGAAGTCCCGTCTCTAAAGAGAGACTGATGTCTAGTTGAAGGATAACGATCCACATGCGTCTACGCATCTCAGCCTCGAATGGGGATATTCCGGGAAAGTGGTCTGGATCCCGGTGGAGGCCCATCCGCGTTGCAAGCTGAAGTATCATACCGATCAAAAGCCAGCCATCGGTAACGCCGTCTTTCATCAGTACAAACTCTCCAGTAAGGATCGTTATCAGGGTTTCCAAGATATACGGTCCTCCCATCGTGTACCTAGCCAAAATCAGACACTGGACGGCCTTCTCTCGGAAGGCATCCTTCATGGCAAGATATTCCCCCTTGAGTGCCTCGGCCCGTTCATCGTTGACGTCAATGGTGAAAGTCTGCAGCTGCGCAGCGATGTATAACAGGGAGAACATGAGACCAACCCAGGAGATAGAGGTTGCAGTCGGATCTTCCCAGAAGGCTTCGTACTGGCCAAATGTTAGAGTGTTTCTAATCAGCTAAAATTAGAAAGAACCCACCTCCCGGAGAAACTTCTTGCTATGAATGATGTCTATAGGGCACAGTTAGCGTCTCGGACAGAGGTCTGAAAGGCTGGGTGTACGAACAAGGGGTGACAATGTAGGAATCGAAGTGGAGAGCCATAAGCCGGTCGACGACTTGACGGGGAGGACAAGCAGCTAGTATTTCATCTCGAGTTGCATGGCGGTTCGGGCCATAGAACAAGTGCGAGCCGGGCAGAGCCCTGCTATCAGTCACCAAGTCCTCCTTCAGTCCCCTGACTTTGGTCAGAATGGCCTCCCAATGTGCGCTCTGAACATAACTGGCACCAGACTCGCGCAGATTGAGGGTACCAGGGTCGGCTGGAGATTCAGCGTCATCATGGGATTTCCTTGGCCTCCGAATTTCAGGCAATTCATCTTCGAATGATGGCAAGCTCGTCCTCGGTGGTTTCGGAGCCCCGGTTGATGGAGTTGGGAGTGATTGGCCTTCCATCAGCGTCACCACAAGGCTCTCCAGCTCGGTTATTCTGGCATGGAGACTGGTGGACTGTCGTGGAGCAACACTCCGCTGAGCATCAGGGGTGGTAAATGGGGTCGCATAATTGCAGGAGTTGGTGATGGCACGCCTTGAGCAAGTGCCGCATGGATGCTGCCGGTCGCACCTCAATCTAGCAAAGTCAATCGGGCACGACCTTGATGGATATTTACTACATACTTTCGGTGTCTGCAGGGGTCGCAGGACAGCTGGACTTTGTCTCTACGTCGATTTGGCGGCGGACGCGGACGGTGACCTTGGTCGGGCATGGCGGCTAGATTGAGCTCAATTTCGTTTGCGGGCGATCCGAGTGTGCCCAAAGCAGGACTTTGCCCTGCTCTGCTCTCAAACAGTTCACTGCTCCCTCAAGCAGAGGACAAGGAGGTCTGGCGGCGCAAACCTGGAGATAGCAACGACCCTCCGCCTGACCATCCGATCCTCCGCGTCGACCCTCCGCTTTATGCTTCGAAATCCCTACTATTACGTTATATCCACTTTATGTAAACAGTACTTACGAACTCAAGAGCTTACTGTGGGGATTCAGGTAGATGTACCCTTTTTTTGATACAATCAGCTAGCAACAACCATTCCCCATGACCCTCCTTTCACCTCTTCCTCCCACCCTCCGTGTCCGCTCACTGTCCGAGCTACCCTTCCATTGAGTAATCTCCAGTTACACTCCGTATTTACGAAGAAAATTGAACATTTGACAGGTCGCGCTAATAGCCCTTGCTCAAAATATGGCTCCTTTCTTCGGTCTTCCCTATCCTAACTCTCCTTCGAAATATATAGAAAGCAAAGCCTAGCACCATACTTACCATTCTACTAATATTACACCATCCTCGGTATTAAACCATGGCCAGCGACTTGGAATCCGCCCGTGAGAAACAGGCCGTATTAGAAGACAGCCACCATGACCAATCCAGCGACCCTGAACAAACAGCAACTGAACAGGAGACGAAGGACAATGTCGTCGACTGGGATGGGCCAGATGATCCCCAAAATCCGATGAACTGGCCGAAATGGAAACGCCTGATCCAAGTTGCCTTTGGCAGCCTTTTCTTGCTCACTGCGTAAGGGACTTCCTGTACTCCTTTAGTGAAGCAAAGCCCGTACTGATCACGATAAGATCCATTTAGAAACCTCGCCGCGACAATGTTTGCTCCTGGAGCTGCCACGCTTGCAAACGATTTTCACATCACAAGTTCGACCATTACAAGCCTCACCGTGTCCATATACCTTTGCGGCTTCGCCATTGGGCCCATGGTCATTGCACCACTCTCTGAGCTATACGGACGGCTTATCATCTACCATGTCTGCAACGTCATGTATGTTGGTTTTACCATCGGCTGTGCTCTAGGCAAAAACACCGGCATGTTTCTCGCCTTCCGATTCCTTGCAGGATGCGCTTCGTCAGGCCCTTTAACAGTCGGCGGAGGAACCGTCGCCGATGTTGTCCCGCCAGCTCAGCGTGGGAGTGCAATGTCTCTGTTCTACGTGGGACCGCTTCTTGGACCGGTAAATGGCAATTACCCAATCAAACTGTCATGGCACTGAGGCTGACGATTCTTCAAGGTGTTGGGCCCAATAGCTGGTGGATTTGTGTCCGAATCAATTGGCTGGCGATGGACCTTTTGGATCATCACAATCCTGGTGAGCAGTGCGTACGCTCAATGATCCTCAAGTTACTTACAATTCAATTTTAGGCCGCTGTATCATTTGTCGCATCCGTCTTCTTCCTCCGTGAGACCAATGCCGCCGTACTTCTATCACGGAAAGCTGCTCGCCTCAGAAAAGAAACCGGTAATCCGGCTCTGGTTTCAAAGATGGAACGAAACCTGCCGCCGAGCCAGCTATTCATCCTTGCTA